>CM028131.1:455597500-456225000 GCA_016271365.2 Neoceratodus forsteri
GTCCTTAAAAATTCTCAAAATTACATAATATTAGTTATATCTATGGATCAAGTGCTGGTGATTTTTGTTAATGTATATATTCCACCAATCAATGATTTATTTGGCCTTAAAAAATCTGGGACATATTGGATGCAGATATTTATCTTGCCTTTAAGAAATACCCTGAAGGTATTTTTTTAATTGCTGGAGACTTTAATGCTTGCATTTCTAAATATGATAATTTAACTGAACTTGAGAATCAGTTAAGCCTTAAAGATTGCAACATCAGACATAGTAAGGATAAGGAGGCAAGTGACTGAGGGCGAATGTTTATGAAATTTATTGAGGAAAATGCTTTTCTTATAATGAATGGCAGAATTGAAGGAGATAGGAAGGTGGAAGTACTTTCTTTTTAGGGGCTGGGCACAGGATAACTGATTATGTGATGCTTAGTCCAGAAAGTTATGAGAGGTTTGCTTCATTAAAAATACATATGAGAACAGAAAGTGATCACGCCTCACTGAGTCGGCAAATTGAGACCAAAATCAAAAATGAATTTATGATAGTAGATCTTAGCCCCTTCCCCAGCACAATTAAGCTCTGAAGGCAGACAACACCTGAAATATAATTCAATCAATGGAGGAGAGGTTGGAAAACTTGAGGGGAGAGTTATTTTTGGATGATGTAAAATAGCGCTAAGCACAATTAAATAAATTAAACCAAGAAATAATGCAAATTATTTATACTCACCCCGAAAAAGGACTTCATGCAGAAATAAAATCATGGTTTGATCATGAATGTAAAAATGAAAAAAAGGAACCTCAGAAAATAAATTGGAGGGACTAAAAAATCAATCAAGTCAATCAGTCAAAATCTTTATTTATCCAGGTGAACATCATTGAGCGAGGCTCATTTGTAAGATGGACCTGGGTATAACAAGGTCACGTACAAAGAAAAAGGAAAAAAAAATCGTATATAGGTGTATATATAAGCATACATGATCACAAATGAACTAACAATACATAAGGTACAAGGTGCAACCTATAATAGACATACATAGGGAATATTGTGGGATATCCATATATCAATTTCAGTACATAAGGCACAAGATGCAACAGATAATAGACATACATAGGAGAATATCATGGAATAACCATATATCAATTGCAATATCCATAGAAAGCTAAGTAGTGGGGCAAGATCCAATGGAGCCCATTTCTAGTATTGTATGAGGACATATGCATCATAGGGCAGGGAAGGGAAGAATGGTGGGTGAAGGGTAGTAACTGATTAGAATGAAGATAAAGTCCTAGGGACCAGAACCAGGAGCCAGGATCAGGCAGCATTATGCCAGAAGGATGAAGGGATAGGCAATACCGTATTAGAAAGCATTACTCCCTCTTAAATAAGGCCAGAAAGCAGTATAATAAATTTCTGCAAATGAAAAGGTTAAGGTATCAACATAAGTTATGGGATGAGATGTACCAAATCATTATAAGAAAGCCTTTGTACACCTTTGTATTACTGGAATTGCTTTGTGTGTTCTTTTATTGTATCTCACCTGTAACGTTCTCCATTGTTATATTCCACCACCAATTATTGTCTACCCTCCCTGCGACGAGGTGCCTTTGTGAATGAGTCTTTAACTCAAAGATTGTAAATCTGAATTATGAAACAAATAAATTCTGGAATATGGTGGCTGAAGGAACTAATCAATATCAGCCTTCCTTATTAGTATGCGTTCCAAAGCAATGTTCCAAAAGGATTAAACACTTCAAATACATTTTTTATAAAATCCCCTCAATTGAAGCACATAACGTCACATTATTAGATAATATACTGGAACATTGGACTGCCATTACCTTCTCTATAGAGGAAGTGGAAGCATCCATAATAGCCTTAAAAATCAATAAGGCCCCAGGCCCTGACTTCATTCCTCCAGCAGTTTATAAAGAGTATAAACACTTCTGGATCCCAATCCTGATGATGTTTTTCAACTTGTGCTCTGCACAAAATTACATTCCTATATGGACCCATAACATAATTGTACCCATACATAAAAAAGGATAAGTTTATAAACCAAAGAACTTTTGTCCTCTTATAAGTTTGTCGGACATTAGTTCAAAAATATGTTCCAGATTAATATTAAACAGACTTATCCATTGAGCAGACTCCATTTCTCAAATTTCCACATTTCAGGCTGGATTCCGAGAGGGTTTTTCCACCATAGAGATTATATTCTGTTCTACTCACTTAATTGAGAAGTATGTTTATCTTAGAAAATCCAATCTATTTTCAGTATTTATTGATTTCGAGTCAGCGTTCAACTCTATTAATAGGGGTAAACTATGGGAATTATAATACTTAAAGGGCATGGATTATTACTTGCTTAAATTAAATAAAAAGCTTTATGCAGGTACCACCACAGCTATCATATATGATAATAATGGCACATTGACACATTTTTTTGATTCAAATTGAGGGGTAAAACAAGGATGCCTCCTTGCCCCAACTCTGTTTAACTTATATATAAATGATTTGCTTGATTACCCGGTTAATGATTTTTCAGATTCTCCAAAAATTAACAATACACCCATACATTCATTAGCATATGGAGATGATTTGGTCATGTTTTCACTTACAAAATCTGGATTGCAGAAAAAAATCAACAATCTTCATCAGAAGTGCAATTATTTAGAATTGAGGGTAAATATGAAAAAAAGTGCTTATTTTGGGAATAACAATCCTAATCATAAAAAAATTTAAATTTGAAATTGGATCAGGAGGGATCGAACTTGTAAAGAAGTATTATTATTTGGGGATAAAATTAGTATCATCATTCACTTGGTCTAAACATATTACTAATCAAATCATTAAAGCTAAATTGGCAAATAAGGCCCTCTTGAAATTTAATTAGGTCTATAGTGGAAATTCAGTTATACCAGCACTTAAGGCAGGGGAGGCAAAAATTCAACCCTTATCATTATATGGATCCGAAGTCTGGGGATATGCAAACAAAAAGGATCTAGAAAAACCTCTATCATATTATTATAAGTCATTGCTTAAAGTCTCCAGTTCAACATCAAATGCTATGGTTAGGGCAGAACTGGGAAGAACCCCAATTCATTTTTTAAAAGATCTTATGCTTATCTCACATTGGACCAGACTAATAAACACAAACAAAAATATGATCCCCAAGACTTGTTTATTGGAAAGATAAAATGGCTATAAGATGAACTGTCTTCCCTATGGCTTAATGCTTCAAGAAAAAATAAAATAAAATAAATATGGGACAGCTACGGAAAGACTACAATAGAGAAATGTTAATTTTACCCCAGTATAGAGACATAATAAAGAAAAAAATTAATATCCCTAGGGAAATCCCTCTATATGACATCTTTAAAAATCAGAAATGAGTCAACTGGTTTAAGATAAACAAAACTGATCACTCAATGAAAATTTATTTGACACTCTCTCTGTCTCCAGTTTAATGAAAAACAATTACAGTAATGTGGGCAAGATTTGGGTTAATTAACTCAAAATACATTTATTGTAATACAAGAGCTAATAGTGATAGTAACAATGTGAAGTCATTTAAAAATCCTTGTCCCTGTAATAAGGGATTTGAAGAAACTCTAAGGCATATAATTAAGATATGTGCTCTATACAATAAGGCAAGAGACCAATATCTGATGGAGCTTTTAAAGATATATTCAGACTTTAATTATGATCTGGTTTTCATCTTGATATATCCACAAAGCTATAAAGAGGCAGAATTATTTGCCAAATATGTGGGGTTCATTGTCAAATGCAAAATGAGAAATTATAGGATGTTAAGTAAAAACAAATGTGTAGACTCAGGATTTTAGGCACCTTTGGTTCTCCCAAATAAACTCTTACTTCCTCTAATCACATTATACTTGAAATGACGAGGCACTTTATAGTTAATAGTTTGTATATTTGTATTTTTTGTAATGTATAGGTTTCTAATGTCTTTTTTTAACATATATGTGTTATGCTGAAAATTTTGTTTGTTGTATTGTAATAACCTTGGTACTTTTAGTATCCTGGTTGATCAAATAAACTGAACTTGAGGTCGTGGTAGATTTTGAATTGAATTAGTCCTTGGCCATCAAATTTCAGTAACCTGTACATGTTTTTCCAAAGTGTCATTCTGCTGTGTGGATCAGCTTGGTCTGGGAGTTCAGATTGCCAGTAGGTGCAGTGGGCTATGCTCCGATTAGTGGTAAGGGCCAGCAATTATTTGTATATGAGTGATAGGGTGTGCCTTTTTCATGATGATGCATAGCTCATCCCATTTTGAGTAGCTTTCCACGCCCCATGGCTTAGGGCCTTATGCAACCATCAGCATGTGTTATAATTGGAGGAAGGGAAAGGGGAAGATTGGGGCCAGTGTCAGTGTTTTCTCTTGTTGCAGTTTGTGGTAGGAAATTAGGGTATTCCCATCCTGGAGGTTGCGGGGTTGATGGATTCCTTTCTGGCTCAAAAATGTTTGTGGGATGGCTTTGTTGCGGATTTTAAAGTTGAGTTTGCCTGACAAGGATTGTTGCAGATTGAGTCAAGGGTTTGTGCCTAATAGAGAATGAAGTTGGCCGCTCACTTTGACTGAAGTTCCCAGGGGTGAGTTCCTCAGTTCCAGCGGGAGGGTTTGGAGGTGTGTGCCAGTGAGGGCACTGAGGCTGAGGCCTGTCCTTCTGCAAAGGCAATCTCCATGTGTTTCCATTCAGGCAGGTTTCTGTCTGTCTCTTGACAGCTTTCATGTCTTCTCCATCAGAGGAATTGGAAGGCATGGACTGCCAAAAAGTACAGCCTGATGTCTGGGCGCTGCAGGCCCCCAGCCTTTTTGGAGGCAGAGAGCTTGTAGTGAGCATTATGTGGCATTTTGCCATTCCATTAAATGTAAGTGAGGGTGGCCGACTCGGTGGCGCAGAGGGCTGAGACCCTGGACATCTTACCTCACATCATGCTGGCAACCTAGGTTCAGAAATGAGCCAGGATCATCAGGGATCTCTTAGGGGGAAGGAGAGAGCAGGATCTAGTGGCTATAAAGGTAACTCTCCTCTCCCAGGGAGGATCTCTCTGTCACCCCCTTGAAGTTCTGCTGCCCTCGGGTGGAGGTCCAATGGGCAGTGTAGGTGGGTGTGAGTGGAAAGTAGTGGAAGAGTGCCTCGGAGCTGCAGCATGCACTTGCCTCCACACACGTGCATTGCCGAGGCATAGTGGGTGGGAGAAAATAGGGAAAAAAACTGATAAATACAATAATGGAAAAAAAGGGAGTGAGTGCCAACCATCTGTTCAAACCATGCTGCACTGAGGGTACACCCTGCCATACTTATAGGGTATGCAGTCTGGGAAGATATTCTTTCAATACCTGCCACCCATCCAGCTGCCCATGCCTGAAGCCCTGAAGGTTTGTCTCCAGCCCCCTACCAGGCTCTAAGTATCATTTGGCATCTCCCAGTGCCTGCCACCTGCCCAGCTGCCCATCCCTGAAGCACCAAAATCTTGCCTCCAGCCCCCTACCTGGCTCCAAGTCTCATCTGGTGGCTTCCAGTGCCTGCCACCCACCCAGCTTCCCATCCCTGAAGCCCTGAAGGCTTGTCTCTAGCCCCCTACTAGGCTCCAAGTCTCATCTGGCTGCTTCCAGTGCCTGCTGTCCATTCAGCTTCCCATGCTAGAAGCCCTGAAGGCTTGTCTCCATCCCTCTACTGGGCTCCAAGTCTTATCCAGTGCCTTCCGGTGCATGCTGCACACCCAGCTGCCCATCACTTTGTTGGAAACCCCCCCTTGAATAGAATCAAATTACTTCGTATTGACATCTCTCATTAAGGACAAAGGCATGCCTCTATTACGGAATCCCAATTTGTATATCAGGAAAACAGCATGCAGACAGGACTAGAAAACACTGCCACTGTGCTCCAAACCATGAATGGGGATAAATCAGGTATAGTGCTGGTATTGCTACTAGCACTAATTCACTGTTATCAGCCCACAATGTTAAACTGTGATACACTGGGCCAAGTTAAATTAAACACCTGATTTAACACTACCATTGGAGAAACCTCCCCTAGCCCCTTGCTTGGCCCTCCAGTACAACAACTGCACCACAGTGCATGCACCACGAGGAACATCACTAAGGGCCACTATGGCTCATGTCAGGCACCCTCAATTAGCTTGAAGATGCAACACATGAAACCTATAGAAGCCTTCAGCTTAGGAAAAAAACTGAAAGACAAATAGTTAGAAATGCTACGAAGATAGCACATATCCTGCTACCCCTATCTGTGAATGTTCATCCTATCCCAGGGTCCTTCACTGCAGGCAATAACATGACTCAAAGCAAGGGCTGCCTAAAAATAGCCTCCATGAACATTGGAAGCCTAATGACGAAAGTCACACAATTCCAAGCCTGGGTCCATCTACAGTCGCACAGGATCCCTCCACAAGCTCCCTCCTGGAGCAGATGTCTCAGGGCTGCATCGAGGTAATAAACTACCTCATGCAACATCACCTCTGTGAGGGGGGTTAGCCTGCCGATGTGCTGCGCGCATTGACTGCCCCACTCCACCCCAGTCACCCACCCATCCAGGGCGCCCCCTTGATTTATTGGCCCTGCCTCATGATATTACTTCCTGCTGTGTGAAATACTAAGTCCTCATTTCTCCATTTGAAGGTTATACCTGCTGGCCACTAGAGGGACCCTGAGATCCTACCACAAGTACATGTATTCAGAAAGCCTCCTCCCTTCTTCCTGGAGCCCTTCTAACTACCTATCCCATTTCCCTTCTCTTTGGCTACAGCTACCCTGCCCACACCTCTTCCCACACCCAGCCCTATATCTAGCCCACTGTCAGATCTCTTGCCATCACCACGAAGTCCACACTGAGTGACCACTAGGAGTTGTTATTTCACACCCCATTTTGGGCCCAAACATAGCCTGCTTCTGGCCCCCAGAATGTTGAGCATGGCTCTCACCCAGGTCTCTTTTCCAACTGCCCTGAGTGAGTCCTGAACCTGGTACCCTGTCCACCAGAGTCTCTGTCACTACCACTGATCCAAAGTGGAATCCACGCTTGCTGGAGGGCAACAAAACTATTTCTACCTACCTCCCCTACTGCTGCCACTAGCGATTTACTAGCCTACCTCTTACTAAAATGCCTCCCTCTCATCCTTACCCTGATACCACTGTCCCACCTACCTGACACCCCCCCAGGCTCACCGGCACTAGCTCCCTCTCTTGTTCCAGAGTTAGTACAATCCCACCCCACACTCATCATGTGCCCTAGCTCACGACACCCTCCTAGTCACCTCCCAGCTGCTTCCCCAGGCTCACACTGGAGGCTTATCGTTCTCACTTTTCCAGCCTGGAAACCCTGCCCACCCCCTGTGCCCAGAAGCTCCCCTCCTCTCCTCCACATACCTATTGAAAGCTCACCCTCCACCATCCCCTGGCCAAGGCAGTGGTCATTCTGATACTCCTGACAGGCAATATACATCCCAACCCACGCCCAGCCCACACTAGCCCACCAGCAGGGTCACCTGGGCTCTGCATAGCATCTATGAATATATGCAGCCTTCTGAAAAAAATTGATTCCCTCCAATGCTGGGTCACATTGAATAGACCAGATGTCATAACACTGGTGGAAACCTGGCTATCAAAATCCATTCCAGATTCCTTTGTCTCCCTTCCAGGTTACTCCCTTTACCGGGAGGATTGTGTAGGTAGACGAGGGGGACTGTGCAATCTATACCAGGGACTCTTTCACTGGTCAAGCACTCCCTACCCCAGCTCTCATATACAGGGTGCAGGCCCTAACCCCTCAAACTGACCCCGGACCCCTCCAGGGGACCCCTCTATCTCACCACAGCCTACATTCCCCCAAAAAAACAAACCCTGGCACTGGTCTTGCTAACAGATTATCTTACAACCCTACATCACGCAGCTGACCAAATCCTTGTGGGTGACCTGAACGTTAACTGGCTCAGCACATCCTCCGCCACCACCCGTGACTCTTTCGCAGCCATAGACATGACTCAACTCATTTCCAATCCACCAGAGTAAACACAAAGAGAGGTACCAGCACTCTTCTAGATGTGGTCATCACCAACCGCCCTCAACAAATCCATGATACCCAGGTCCTTCCTGACTCACTTAGTGACCACTCCCCTATCTTTTTTCCATTGGGTGACCTCCACACCCAAACCCATGGCCCTTTCCACTCTACGTCGGTGCCTCAGACCAAGTGGACTAAAAGGCCTTAAGCAACTTCTTGCCCAAATTAACTGGTCTCCCATACACTACGCCCCTGATATAGATACTGCCCTAACCTTCTTTTCCCAAACCTTCAACAAAGCCTGTGACATTTTCACACCCCTAACGGAAGTCTGAACCAAAGTACATAATGCCCCCTTGGTTACCCCTGCCCTGCTTCAACTGCTCAAGCACAGGGATAACCTATGGCACCTGGCTTCAGGAACAGGCCGGTCGGTGGACAGACAGGCATACAATGCTGCAAGAAACAAATGCACCTGGGCCATTAGAAAAGCAAAGGCTGATCACTATCAGGCCACACTCACCTCCTCCTGGGGGAATGCAAGAACATTCTGGGACAACATCAAACAATTAAATGGGAACGTGCACTCCCTCCAGATCACCATTGATGGCTCTATCTCCACCAACCCAGCCCGCATAGCCAACTTCCTCAACTCATCCTTCACGGACCTTAGTTCAGTCCTCCCTAACGATTTCTGTGACCCTCCCGCCCCCACCTGCCCCAGTCATCCAACATCCTAGTTTCCACTTACACAGGGTAACTGCCCAGGAAGTCAGACCACATCTGATTAAAGCGCTAAAGAGCAATAGTACTGGCAGCGACTCCCTGGACCCCAGTATCCTTTGCCGGGTTCTGGACCAGGTCCTTGCTCCACTCACTAGCCTTCAACAATAAATCCCTCTGCCTGGGGCAATTCCCTTCAGCCTGGAAAACTGCCATAGTTACGCCTATACACAAAGGAGGTGACAGGTCCACAGCCAGGAATTACCGGCCCATCTCTATTCTCCCACCCCTCTCCAAAGCCCTAGAAAAACTGGTGGCCACTCAAATTATGGATTACCTGACCAAACACAACATCCTCTGCCCTGAGCAGCATGGTTTCTGTGCAGGTCACAGTACCAGCACTGCCCTCATAGAGTTTTCAAATTTTCTACACTCCTCCCTGGACTCTGGCTCACTAGCCGGGGCAGTGTTCATTGACCTCTCAAAGGCATTTGACACTGTCTCCCAACCCCTCCTGCTGGATGCCCTCAGCCACACCAGCTTCGCCACTGGGCTGGTCTCCTGGTGCTCCAGCTACCTGTCTGCCCTCTCTCAGTGTGTTAAAATCAATGTGACCCTCTCTGATACATGTCCTATCCACTCAGGTGTTCCCCAGGGCTCCATCCTAGGACCCCTACTCTTCTCACTCTACCTCAACACCCTGCCCAGTGCATGCACTGGTAAAATTCTGCTGTATGCAGATGATGCCGTCATCTTTGCCAACCACTGAAACCCCATCTCCCTACAAGACACCTTGCAACTATCCTTTAATGATGCCAAAACCTGGTTCAAAGATCATAGACTTGTAATCAATCTCAAACAAAACTAAAACTATGCTCTTTGCCCATCCCCAAAACAAAGCCAGCAACTTCCCACCCCACATCCTCCCTAGTTCCAAGCATCCTCTTGAACAAGTTGGCTTGTACAAGTACCTTGGGGTCTCCTTTGACTCAGCCCTCACATACCATGACCACATTGATGCTCTTGCCTCAGCTACCAATGTTCGGCTAGGTATCCTATACCGCTACAAAAACTGCCTCCCCCCGATGCCCCCTGACTAGCGGTCACATCCACAGTAATGTCCCTTGTGGACTATGGCCTACCAGTTTATGGTGCTGCGGACTCGACCACCCTCAATAAAATCCACCTCACCTTGAATAAGGCCTGTAGGCTAATTACGGGAGCCCCTAGGCTAACACATACCTGCCAGCTATATGACATGGCAATGCTGCTTAACCTGGACGAATGACTCAGATACCAAACCTGCCTCATAATGAAAAAAACTCTCCTTGGACTATCCCTGCCTGGGCTGACAGCCTCCATCCACCTACTACAACCCTTAGTTCAAACTCAAACCTTCTCCAAGGTCACTCTACTTGTCCCTAGGTCCAAGACCTCACATGGACAAAGGTCCTTCCGTTACCGAGCTCCCTCCTGGTACAACACACTCCCTACCTCCATCTCTGATACCCTCATGATCTCCTACTTCAAAACTTCACTTCAGAGTCAGCTATTTAACATGCATAGCTGTGCTTGTATCTAGCTCACTATGCCCTGACAAAACTCACTGAGTGGCTCCTCACCCAAACCAATCACCAACCATGTCACATAGCCCTCTGAATCTTTTTTTTTTTTTTTTTTACCTCCTGCAGTCTCTGCACACTACAGTGTGTATGCTTATACCAATGTATGTTTAGTCTGTTACTCTGTATCCAAATAACTGTAAAAGGTTGTGAATGCCAAACCAGTAACCTAAATGATGTAACAAAGAAATAACTGCATGTGACTGCCAAAGCTGTAACCGCAATGATGTAACAAAATGTTGTAATGTATTTGTCCTCTTTGTGATGAGGTACCTTTGGGAAATGAGCCTCTGGCTCAAAGGCTGTAAACTGATGTACAAATAAATAAATAAATAAACAACAACCAGACATTATAAGACTAACTGAAAACTGGCTATCTCAAAAATTATGGACTGCTCAAAAGCGTTCCCAGGCTACACAATTTTTAGACCGGACAGAACATCCAAGAGAGGTGGGGGATGCCTCACATACCTTCAGAACAACATGCAGGGCAGTACGCTCCCCTCTTCCAGTAACTCCCCTGTGTACAAATTATTGGCCACTTAAATCTTGCTAGGGGGACATAAAAAGGCACTCACAGTGATCTCTGTATACATTCCCCTGGAGAAGGCTAAATTAGGAGTGCCTAATGTTATTGAACTCATTATCAAATCAAAAAGAACTCTGAGGTCCTGATTACAGGGAACTTTAATATCAACTGGCTCTGCAAAGAGAGTAAGCCTCTCAAGGATCTATTTGACACCAAGTACATTACCCAGCTTGTGCAAGAACTATTTTGCCATAATTAAATGACTGGTAATAGTACCCTCATTGATTGGGTACTGGTCAGCTACCCAGAGTGGGTGAAGAGGGTCACTGTTTTACTGGATTCTCTGAGTGACCATTCCCTAATCATCTGCCTCTGGTCTAACAAACAAGAGAAGATAGTGGCTATAATAATTTAGAGTAGAGTACTCAGGAAAGGCATGCTTAATGACTTCAAAGCCACTCTTGCCAGAGTTGACTGGAATGCACTGGATAAAATCCAGGACATTGACGTGGCATTAAAGTTCTTCATATACAAGTTTAATACCATTTTCCACACTTTTGCACCCTCAAGAAGGCACGAAGTCTGTAGAACATGGAATGGGTGGCTCACTGGAAGTCTAATGGAAAAGATGCATCATAGAGACAACCTGTGACATAAGGCCAAAGCCTCAGGAATAACTCATGACATGCAACAGTACCATGAAGCTAGGAACAAATGCTCCAGTGCCATCAGAGCAGCCAAGGCCAAACACTGCAAAGAGCAACTCAATAAAACTTGGGGTAATGGTAAAAGGTTTTGGGACAACATAAAAGAGTTGTTAGATAAAGCTAATAAGAAAGTACTCTATGCTCAATCTTCATTATCGCACCACGCTGGACTCTCTAGCCATCAGCAACTCCTTCAATGCTGCTGTCACGGATTTGAGCTTTGTCCTCCCTCATGATTGCCTGAATGACTCAGTGGTTCCAGGAGATAACATTGCCTCACTTAACGACCACTCAAAATTCTATTTCGGGCATGTCTCAGTAAAGGACGCTAAGAAATACGTAAAAAGAGTGACTGGGAAAACAAGAATAGGTAGCGATTGAATTGACATGAAGATGATGGGACTCACCCCTGATGAGGTAATCATCCCAATCACAAAAATCTTCAACAAGTCCCTCTCCTTGGGAAAATTCCCCACCCTGTGGAAGCAGGCACTCGTCACACCTCGGCCAACTGTAGGTCCATATCCATACTGTCCCCCTTCTCTAAAGCACTTGAGAGAATAGGGACAGACCAGCTTACTGAATACCTGGATAACTACATCCTCCAGTGTTCTCAGCTGCATGGCTTAAGGAAATGCCACAGTACCACCACAGCCCTGGTTGAATTCACAGACTATGTTCACCAAGCCATGGATGATGGAAGCCTTGCAGGGTCCATTTTTATTGACCTAAGTTGTTTGATATGGTCAACCATAACATTCTCCTACAATAACTGGCAGAACTGGGCCTGTCACCAGCCTCTGTGGGCTGGTTTATTGACAATCTAGCTGCCAGGAACCAAAGGGTAAAGTTCCGAGAAGTGTTATCAACTGCCAGAGAGGTCTCCCTAGGCATCCCTCAGGGATCCATCCTAGGCTGTCTACTGTTTAGTCTCATCATAAACAGACTTCCCGCATCATGGCCTAGTAGAGTCATCCTTTATGCAGATGATGCAGTAATTCTGAGCGAAGCCCAAATATAAGTAGGCTGGCAAGTAAACTGCAAACTAACTTCAGCTTGTTGGAGTACTGGTTTACAAACTACAAACTTCTGAACTATAAAAAAAAACAAGGTGATGTTACTAACCAGCCCCCGCCTTAGGAAAAAAAAATCCCACATTAACCATCACCATCACCAACAACAAGAACACCCCACTGGAGCAGGTACAGGTATTCAAATATCTGGATATTCACATCAACGAATCCTTCACATTCTCCTACCACAATGATCATGTGGTAAAAAGCCACAATACTAAGCTTGGAATCCTGTATAGACACAGGAAATACCTTACTCCCTGCAACTATTGGTCACGAGTTCTGTACTGTCTGTGGTTGATTATGGCCTAGTGGTATACAGCAGAGCCTCTGACACTGCCTTAGAAAGGATCTCCACTAGCTAAATAAGGCCTGCAGGCTTGTCCTAGGGGCTGACAACCAACTGCACACATGCTTGCTATATAATCACACAAACTTGCTCAACCTTAGGGACAGGATAAAATTCCAGACCTGCATCATAAGCAAAAAAGCACTGCTAGCTCTTGTACCATCTTGCATCCAACAAATGTTTCAGACAACTAGTTCCCAGCACAACACCCATGGGATGTCATGATGTGCTTTCAAGGTACCTTACAGAAGAACATCCCTGGGGCAATGCACCTTCTACAAGGCTCCACAATGGTTGAATGATCTCCCAGTCTGCACAACTGGCTTACAGAGCCTGAGGATCATTAAAACACAACTTAAACAGCACCTTACCAACATATCCACTTGCAGCTGCTTCAGGTAATACCTATTCCCCTGTGGAAGATCCATCCTTTCACTTAGTAACAGCACTTAGCCTCTCACCCCAGCCACCCCTACCTATAGTAACAACCCTTACTCACAGCACTTGCCTTGTGAGTCTCTAATACCCTCACCCCATCCCTTCATGTATCTGAGGAACCCCGCAGTCCAGCCTAGGGCCTCACAAGCTATGCCTGTGAGGCTGCTCCTCCCACTACCCTCTCCCTCCAATCCACCCCACTATTTCCTAGACACTTTCCATCTCTATAATCCTTTCTATTCTTTCCCATTCTCCTTTAATTAAGATCATACAGTAGTCTAAACTCTATACGCTCTTTACACTAGAATGTATAAACAACTCTAAGGTCTGTAACTGAGTGACGTTATTGTTTAGAACCTTGTCAAGTGACCTTGTAGTTGATTTTTGCGACATTGCTATTTTTCTGTATTGTATGCCCTGTCTAGATGTGGAACCTTTGCAAATGAGCTTCCAGCTCAAAGGTTGTTTCTGAATTAATAAACTTAAAACTTGATCATATTAATGCATGCCCACTGGGTTAGGGAGAGAGAGAGAAGTCCAGGGGGCCAGGTCTTGCTTAATGTTGCCTCTGAGTTCTTCAAGGTTCTTAACTTGCATTAGTTTTTGGTTCTGTCAGATGGTGATTCCAAAGTATTTCATGGTGTTTGGGCACCAGGTGCTGCCTCATTGCATGCAATTTGAAGGTGTGACAGTTGAGTGGCATGATGCAAGATTTTGTGATGTTGAGTTTGCACCCTGAGATTTTGCTGAACTCTTGCAGTAGGCTTAATGAGTGGGGTATAGAATGGGTGGGTTCTTCTAAGTGTAGAAGGCGGTCATCTACATATGTAGAGATTTTATAATGCCACTCCCCGACTTTTACTTCTTTGATGTGTTCGACTAGCAGGAATTTTTTTTATGGGTTCTATGTACAGGCTGAAAACGTACAGAGAGGGGACAACCTTGTCTGGTGTGCAACTGTAAGTCGAATGGTGGTGAAAGGGTACTGTTAGATAGGATTCTGGCTGTGGGGGTGCGAATACAGTAATTTAACCCATTTCATGAATGAGCATGGGAACCCAAATTCAGTTAGGGTTTTGAACAGAAGGGCCAAGAGATTCAGTCAAAGGCCTTTTCTGCATTTAGAGAGCATAAGGCTGCAGGGATAAGTGAGTGTCTCCCTGGCTATGAGGATATGGGATGGTGTTCTCAAGTGGTCAGAGGCCAGTCTGCCTTTTATAAAGCTCACTTGTTGTGGGCCTATCAGGTTCTCTATGAATCTTGGCCAGGATCTTCAGATCAGTATTGAGGAGCAAGATGGGTCTGTAATGGCCCATTTGTATTTAGTCTATCTGATTTGGGAAGCAGTGTGATGATGGGCTCCGGAAGAAGTAGGCCAAGGTGGTCAGCTTCATTCGCTTCATTGACTAGCTGGACCAAAGAACCTGCGAGGTCTTGTGCAAGTGCTTAGTAGAAGTTTAGGGAGAAGCTGTCAGAGCCTGATGCCTTGTCCAGGGTTAGGGAAGAGATAGCCTGTAGCACTTCAAGTTCAGACACCGGTGCCCAAAGGTTTTGTTGGTCCTTCACAGTAATTTTGGGAAGGTTGGCATTCTGTATAAAGTTTTTAATTTTGTCTGGGGACACTTGGGACTTTTTGGCATAGAGCATTTTATAGAAGTCATTGAATGCTGACTCCATCTCTCTGGGATGTGTAAGTAGTTTGCCAATTGTGTCTCAGACAAAGAACTGCCCTCTGCTGTTCCTGCTGTTTGAGTTGGAGGGCTAGCAGATTTTTGGCCTTCTCACTTTGGTCCATGTATTCGAGTTTGTCTCTAAATATGGTGAACTCTGCATGTACTTGCAGAAGCTCTCTATATTTGGCCCTAGCTGCATTGAGTTGTAGCTGAGTGCTGGAGGTGGGTGAGCCAGTGAACATCTTTTCAATTATCCTAATTGTGTCTAGGAGTTGTTTGCCCTCCACTTCCCTCTTTCTCTTCTTGGTAGAGGTGAGGTATATGAGTTTGCCGCTGAGAATGCATTTAAATGCTCCCCAGAGGATTATTTGGGTGGGTACTGAGTTGTTATTGAAGACAAAGTAAAATTTGATGGTTTATTTTATTTGGTTTAGGCTTTCTACATCCTATAGGAGGTTGTTGTTGATTCTCCATATTTTATCTAGCATTAGGCACTCTAGGGTAGGAAAAATAAGGTGACTGGGGTGTAGTCGGAGATTACTTTTGGGCAGATTTCACAGACAGTAGAAGCCTTTAGGATGTTCTGATTTACCATGAAGATGTCCATTTTGGATTGTGAGTTATGTGGGGATGACCAGAATGTATATTCTCATGATGTGGGGTGCAGAACCCTCCGTATGTCTGTCAGGAACAGGGATGATCTTATTTCTTGAAGGGAACTTTGGGCTGGTGAAAGGCCCACAAATTTAGGCTTCAATTTGTACAGACTTTACATAGAAACATAGAAACATAGAATTTGACAGCAGATAAGGACCGCTTGGCCCACCCAGTCTGCCCATTTCCCTACCTAATGGATAAGTTGCAGATCCTAGTTAACCAGCAGCCTACTTCTTTCTACCCCCATCCCCTAGAATTGCCTTATGGCTGTCCCATGCATGCTTGAATTCAATCACTGTTTTTGACTCCATAACCTCCTCTGGAAAGCCATTCCATGCATCCACAACCCTCTCTGTGAAAAAATACTTCCTTACATTACCTCTGAGCCACCCCCCTCTATCTTCAAACTGTACCCCCTTGTTCTTGCACATCTCTTTTTTTGAAAGATGCTACCTTCTTGGACTTTGTTGATTTCCTTGAGGTACTTGAATGTTTCTATCATGTCCCCCCTCTCCCTCCTTTCCTCGAGGCTATACATATTAAGCTCCTTTAGTCTCTCTCCCTTTTGTCTAGAATTATTTCCAGTCCCCAGCCACCATAGTTGGAAGGGATGGCATTGTGGACAGGGTGGAGAGAGAAGGGAGGTGAAGAATAGAGGTCAGGATTGGGCCATACATTTCTGATAGTATGACTTCCTGATGGTCAAGTTGGCCCTTGACCACCACTTATCTGCCTTCAGGATCAATATGTTTCTTGGTAGGGTTAAACTGTATGTTCCTATGTATGAGTATTGCCACTGTTGCCCTTCTGTTGCTGTTTCCAGCAGCAAAGACTTGGCCCACCTATTCTCTCCTCCACAGGAGAGCTTGTTTGGTCAGTGTGTGAGTTTCCTATGGGAAGACTATTTAAGATTTCAAGGATTTAAGGTGAATGAGAATTTGGTGTCTTATTTCTTGTGTTTGGGCCCCTTTGATGCCCCATGTGGTACATACATACGGTTTATGTATTATGGGGGTTTTTAAGGTAGACATTAGGAAGTGTGCCTGGTGGTGCAGAGGTGTGTGATGGTATTGTGATGGCTACAGGATGGTCTCTTCCCATGTTGGGAGAATGGTGGCACTTCTGGCTAGGACAGGATGTAGGTGGGCCAGCCCAGCAGGGGCAAGAGCAACCAGCAGAGGTAAAAGCAAGATTAAGTTTTTATGTTCATAGAAGCAGAGTATGGGCATGCACTGTAAACTACAGTACATCTAAAAATACTGCAAAAAAGTGACACTAATAACTATACAAAATACAATAGGACAGGTGGAGGTCCCAACGACACTCGCCACCCACCGGTAAACACACTGAGGCTTACATGGGGAGAGGCGAGGCCTCAGTACAAATGGCCCATGAGAAGCACCCATGAGGACAGAAGTCCAAAGTTTGTAGCTTCTAGCGATTGTGTATGTGTGGGTTGGGTGCATTCCAAGGGGATTGCCCATCCCAAAAAATGACCAATTCCACAGACAGTAATGCACTCCACAGATGCTCTCAACACTGGCTTTTTAAATGATCGAATGATTTTATTTGCTTTACTGGTACAATACCTACCAGTGTCAGACATGCTCACTGACCACTCTAACTCTGGCGGTTCCAGTCCAAACAACCCTTCCTCAGGGAGAGTGGCAAGTGGGATTGTAAACAGACCTTTTACACTGAAATCAAGTAATCAAAACAGGTGATGTTGCTAAAATAAACTTAGGCTGTTTAAAGTAAATACAAGCACAATAAAATATCAAACATCAATTAATTAGGTAGTGCTGGCTGAACCTACTGTGGTACACTTTACTTCTGACAGGATTTTAATCATAACAATTACAATTCTTATTGCGAACTGCCAAGGACTCTTAACATAGTAATATCACTCACAGCTCATTGCTTTTAATGTTAAATACATCCTTAGATATATGAAAAATAAGTTTGTCACCAGAAAGAAGATTTGAGTGGAAGAGGGAGGGTTTAGGTGAAGGTGTTGTGGTTTGGTAATCCAGGTTTTTACACACTCACACCAGCTCCAAGTAAGGAAATGCTAGGTTAGCACAAATGATGTTAGAGCGTGCAAGAGAACAGAACAACAGTAAGAAGCCAACACAAAATAATTGCATTCAAGCTCTATTATATAATCAATTAATTTTTTAAAGGTCTCATTAACTCTCTATGACAAGTCTTTCAAAACCATAATCTATAAAGTATTTATTTGAGCTCCTCTTTGTGCTATTTATGAAAACTGATGGTTTTTAAGGGAAACCATCAAAAGACATTAGTTCAGACACAAAGTGATCACATTTTAGTATAATCATGTAAAATTTCATTGTTTCATTCTGATTCTACATATCTACTTATAGATTCTAGTTTTTAACTTCTATTATACAGAAAAAGATTAACTTATTCAAAGTAAAGCTTAAAACAGTTTTAAACTTCTTTCCTGACAAGTACTACCATTCAGTCCAACAGGCAGGGCTTAATGTCCCATGGTTCATTAAGCCCAAGTGGTTTAACACTTCTGAGAGAGTAAGTACATAACTTTCCCTTTTCAGCAGTTGGTTTGGTCCGTTACCACCCTTCCTCATGGCTGGTACATGTTCTAATCCCATGACTTTTAAACATTCTGGATTGCTATTATGGAATGTCTGGAGGTGTATTTCTACTGGGGTGTCCTGCCTTGCATTTCTAATGGACCAGACATGCTCCTGAATCCTGAGTTTTAAAGCTCTGGTTGTACTTCCTTTGTAAAGTTTAGCACAATAGCACCACAGGGCATTTACCACAAATTGAGTGGCACATGTTTTTTTTCCTCCTGTACTTTCACTTTTATCTTGACCAAGCTTGGGTGTACAAATTCTCTTTAGGTCTGAGCAAATTCACATACATAACATCTGTGACATTTAAAAAATCCACTTCCCTTTTGGGGATCCATATCCCATTAACAGTTTGCTTTCTGCAGGAAGTAATTTGCTATGGACATCCTTACTCTTAATACTGGGTGCCTTTCTAAAGGATACCCTAGGCTTGGTACCTACTACTTTCAGGACCTGTGGATCTCCTGCGAGAATTGTCCAATTCTTGTGAATTGTATTCCCCACTGTAATAGGGGCTGTGTGTATCCTGGAATGAGCACACTTTCTCTTTAAATCAAATCTGTTGCAACAGTAATTCTTTGTCTTGTACTATTCTAATTCTTCTCCCTATGTTTCCCCAACTATCAGGAAGGCCACCTGTAGTTGTTCTGTGTATCCCTATTTTCTTTCCTCCTTTCATTTCTTCTTGCTCTTCCACGTTTGCACTGTGCCCCTAATTACATGTTTAAATCATTTAGCTAGGACAAACCCAGTGAAAGTAGCCCTTATTTGCCTTCTTGTGTAGCTTAGGATTTGAAACTACAGGGTGAAATGAAAGACAAGCTGAGTGTCTTTTTGGCTGCTTCTGTCACCTTCCTAGCAAGATAAACTGCAGAGATGATTTTCTAAATAAAATAGAATGTGTGCACAAGGTAACCTGTAGTTGGTTCTTCAGTTAATGTTACCTGCAGTTTAAAGTTCAGGGCTAAAATGAGGCTGCTTGGTGCTTGCTGTTTTCTGTGTGATAGACTGAAAATGAGCATGTTTGTCTCCTCAGGCTTTTGCAACCCATTTTGTTTTGTTTCTTTTTAAAACAACACATTTCTTTCTGAAAAGAGACTCTTATATGTTAACAGACTTATGCTTTGTATGCTATGTTTTAGGTAAAAGAGAACTTGTACTGCTGTGATAGAAAGTATTGCTTTATCTACTTTAGCCTTTCTTTCAGCCAGGATTATCTTTTATCCCTCTGACTCTGCTATAGTGCCAGGACGGCCATCTTCTCAGTTAGTTTATAGTCAGTAGTGATGCTAGGAGCATGACTGTTTGGATTGCATATATAGAAAGGATTTACCTTATTATTATTACTTCTAAATTATGTTATTGTGGTTCTAACAACCTAGTGTAGGTTTGCTTTAATTCTGAAGTAAAAATAAATATTCTGGAATATTTTAGTCTTTAGTTATAAAATGGGGCTGAGCCTAATTGATCACCTGATCCTACTCCTGTATGAAAGGACCAGGTCTGGGAGCATTTTTTTTTAGTTGGTGATAGGGTGTTGACCCTATCAGACCCCTTGCTCTTTTCTAGGTGGGATTTTGTTTCCGTTTGAAGATATACTGAACTGTTATGCCTTTATTTGATGTCTTTTTGTTTATGATTATTTTCTTTCGATGAAATCAGTCTGTTTTTGTTTATTTCCATTGTATGAATAAATACTTGTTTTATTTGGCATCCTGACACTGTGTTGGACTTCCTTACTACCCACATTTACACTTGGTGTAAGAGAAGTGGGATAGTAGTGGATATGGTCCAAAAATATCCAGGAGGTGCCAGATGAAGTGGGACTAGGTGGAAGATTCCATGGCCAGTGGAGTTCTGACAGGGACAACTGGAAAGCAGCTACAGATTTCACTGAACCCTGGCCTAGAGGATGTAAGAAGACGAGAGGCCAAGACCGAGAAACATGTCAGGGGGTGGGAATGGACAAGGATATGATAGAAGGCTTTCTTAGGATGGCAGAGAAAGGGGGAGATACTGTTGATGGGAGACCTGAATATGCCAGATGTTAACTGGAGCACATTTGCTGCAGCCACATCCAAGAACAGGGCCATTCTCGATGCCCTACAGGTGGAAGGCCTCAGACAGCTAGTTTCAGAACCCACTCATGAGGGAGCAATCTTAGACCTAGTACTCTCAAATGGGGGTAGTGAGAGGATCTCAGATCTAGAAATGGGTTGCCAACTGGGAACAAGTGACCATCAAACAGTGTGGTTCACATTAAACTCAGCTACAGAGTCAAGCCATACAAAAGTGAGGGTACTGGACTTCAGGAGGGCTGACTTTGCAAGATGAGAGAGTGTCTCAGAAAAGCACTAGCAAACAGGCTAGAAGGAGGGGTGGAGCAACAATGGGGAATCATCAAAACTGCCATCACAGAGGCAACAAGCCTTTGTGTAAAGCAAATAAATAAATCAAAATGAAAGAAAAAGCCACTATGATTCTCAAAAGAGGTGGCTGGGAAAGTAAGGGAGAAAAAGATAGCATTCAGGAAGTATAAGGAAACACAGAAGAAGCAGGACAGAGAGCTGTACCAGTTAAGGCAGAAGGAAGCAGGGAGGGAAGTCAGAAGAGCAAAGGCCCAAACTGAGGAAATGATAGCCAATTCTGTTAAGAAGGGGGATAAAACCTTTTATAGGTACATCAGAGAGTGTAGAAAGACAAAAGGAGGGATAGTGAGGCTGAATAGAATGAATGGTGGGTGGGCAGATGGGGACAGTGAAAAAGCAGGGATACTGAACGAATATTTCTGCTCAGTATTCACAAAAGAGGAGGGGGAAGTGTGTAATCCAATTAACAGAAGCACTCTTGATAGGGAGGTCAATCACAGCCCTTTCACAGAAGAAACGGTTCTGCAAGAACTCCTAAAACTGAAGGTGGACAAAGCAATAGGGCCTGATGGAATTAACCCCAAAATTCTAAAAGAATTAAGGGGGGAACTCATGAAACCACTGACTACTCTTTTTAATAAATCATGGGAAGATGGTGTGGTACCCAAGGACTGGGGGAAGGCAGATGTGATTCCCCTTCACAAAAGTGGGACCAAGACAGAGGCAGGAAACTACAGACCTATCAGTTTGACCTCTGTGGTAGGGAAAGTGATGGAGTCACTTCTGAAGGAAAGAATAGTTGAGTACCTAGAGGCCAGTGGGGCACAGGACCCAAAGCAGCATAGGTTCACAGTGGAAAGGTCACGTCAGACAAATCTAATAGATTTCTTTGACTGGGTGACCAAAGTAGTAGACCAGGGAGGGGCTGTGGACATGGCCTACCTAGACTTTAGCAAGGCATTTGGCACAGTCCCACACAAAAGATAAATAGTCAAATTTACCAGCCTGGGAGTGGGTCCCAGGGTGGTAGCCTGGGTAAAACATTGGCTGAACAACAGGGCACAGAAGGTAATTGTAAATGGAGTCCACTCTGATGAAAGAGGGATTAATAGTGGGGTATCGCTGGGTTCAGTACTGGGTTCAGTCCTTTTTAATGTCTTTATAAGTGACACTGCAGAGGGACTAGAAGGAAAAGTATGCCTCTTTCCAGATGACACAAAGATCTGCAACAGGGTTGATACACAAGGAGGTGTGGAAAGGATGAGAAGGGACTTGGCAAGGTTGGAGGAATGGTCAGAAGTATGGAAACTAGGATTCAATGCAAAGAAGTGCAAAATAATGTACCTGGGAAACAAGAACCCAGGGGAAGAGTACACAATGGGGGGAGGTAGTAACAACAACAGAAAAGGAAAGGGACCTGGGGGTAATCACATCAGATGACCTTAAGGTTAGCAAGCAATGTGAGAAGGCAGTAGGGAGGGCGGGGGTGTACTGGGATGCATAGGGAGAGGCATCACCAGCAGAAAACAGGAAGTTGTTATCCCTCTGTACAGACAGTTGGTGAGACCCCATCTGGAGTACTGGGTCCAGTTCTGGAGACCCCATCTCCTCAAGGATATAGACAGGATAGAGGCAGTCCAGAGGAGGGCAACTAAAATGTTGCAGGGTCTTCAAGAGAAGCCATACGAGGAGAGACTAAAGGAGCTTAATATGTGTACCCTTGAGGAAAGAAGGGAGAGGGGGGACATGATAGAAACTTTTAAGTACCTCAGTGGAATCAACAAAGTCCAAGAGGGTAGCATCTTTCAGAAAAAGAGACGTGCAAGAACAAGGGGACACAATTTAAAGATAGAGGTGGGGTAGTTCCAGGGCAATGTGAGGAAGTATTTTTTCACAGAGAGGGTAGTGGATGCATGGAACAGTCTTCCTGAGGAGAGTTTGGGGGGTCTAAAACTGTGGGAGCATTCAAGAATGCATGGGACAGACATAAGGCAATTCTTGTTGGGGGTAGGAAGAAATAGGCTATTGGTTAACTAGGATCTGCAGCCTATCCTGAAGGTAGGGAAATGGGCAGACTAGGTGGGCCAAGCAGTACTTATCTGCCATCAAAGTCTATGTTTCTATGTTTCTATGTTTCAAGAGGAAGGAGCTACAGGAGGGGAAGATGTCTCTAGTGGTTCTGAAGAAGAAGAAGAGGCTCCTCCCAGTAAGATGGAGGACTTGTTAAGATGTTTTTGGAAAGCAAATCGACATGGAGAAACAAAGAGACAGGGACCGTCTGCACAGTGAAGCAAGGTGGGTGGATACATTGCGGGCCATTCAGGCCCTGGGGCCATTCATCAGAATCCACCTAATGATGGCCCAAAATACATTAAACTTTCTAAATTAGCAGAGAATGATGACATTGAGGCCTACATAACAACATTTGAGAGTGTGGCTGCTGCCTCTGGGTGGCCTCAGGACCAGTGGGTAGTCCGTCTAGCCCCCTGTCTCACTGGAAAAGCCCAATTAGCTTACAGCCATGTTGAGACTAGACATGCCACTGACTATGGTAAAACCATGGACCAGGTTATTGAATTGGTTGTCTTGGAACTATTCATCAAGATCCTGCCACATGATGTGCAGATGTGAGTGAGAGAGCACTGTCCAGAAAGAGCAGAGAAAGCAATCAACCTAGCCGAGGACTTCTTGACTGCCCACCCATCACATCAGAAAGGACATACCTGGACCAGTGCCTCCTCACCCATGGTAAGGCCTATGCATTCTACTTCTTCTAATAAGGTTTCTAGTGACACTAGTACTGTTAGATTGGATAAGCCTATAAGATGTTATAATCCTGACATTGTCTGTCATGAGTGTCAAATGAAGGGTCACATAGTTAGATTCTGCCCAAAGAGAAAGAGTGACCCTACACATCTAGCATTGGCCAACTGGGGGCAATACATGATGCCAATTACCATAGAAGGGAAGGAAGTGCTTGGACTGAGTGACTTAGGGAGTAGGCAAACTTTAGTCTGGACTGATTTTGTACAAGCAGAAAATACTCTGAACCACAAGACAAGAGTCACTTGCATTCATGGTGATGTGCACTTCTACCCCCTTAAAGAGGTAAATGTGACTATGCAGGACCAAACGCAACAGATACGGGTAGGTTTGGTGCCACATTTGCCGGTACCTGTAATATTGGGACATGATTTTCCTAATTTTCAAAATCTCCTAACATCTGTTACTTCAGTGTGTGCTGTCACAACTTGGGCTCAGGCCAAACAGGAACAGTGTATTTAAAGGAGTTTCCTTTTGAGGAGGAACTGTATAACATGCCTGGGAAAACCAGAAAGTCCAAACGAGAGAAGAGAAGAGATAGATATCAATGGATTTTAAAGAAGGACTTGATAGATGATGAGACATTATTGAAATGTACTGAACATGAGTCTTTTATTAATGATCAGAAACAAGATAATACATTAATACCCTTATTTTTACAGGTGGCTCCTGAGGGGAAGGATTCTATAACTCCCAGCTTTAAAATCCAAATCAGAAGACTGTATAGACAATGTACTAATCCTTGGACTGGGGAATGTGTGGATCAGCTGGTAGTTCCTACACAGTACCGGGCTAACCTAATGTACTTGGCCCATGATATTCCTTGTGCAGGGCATGCAGGGAGGGACAGGACTCTCAGTAGACTGCTACAGTGTTTCTCTTGGCTGGGTATCAATGAACACATAGCGGACTACTGTAAGAGCTGTAGTGCTTGCCAGAAAGTGGCTCTTATAAACAAAAAGGACAAAGTCCTTCTGTAACCCCTGCCACTGGTGTCCATTCCCTTTGAACGGATTGCCATGGATATCGTAGGCCCTCTACCTAAAAGTACAAAAGGTAATAGCTTTGTGCTGGTGATTTGTGATTATGGTACAAAATACCCAAGGGCTATTCTCCTATGTACTGTTACAGCAGAAAAAACAGTGGAAGAATTGCTGAAGTTTTTCAGTAAGGTTGGAATACCCAAGGTAATACTAACAGATAGTGGTACAAACTTTTGTTCCATCTTGCTGAAATGACTCTACCAAGCCCTAGGGGTGGAAGTTGTGTACTCCTCCCCATACCACCCCCAAACAGATGGATTGGTAGAGCGTTTCAATAAGACTCTGAAAAAGATGATTCAGAAGTATGTATCAGATGAGGGAAAGCACTGGGATCTCTACTTGCCACTCCTTCTGTTTGCATATAGAGAAGTGCCCCAGGCGTCTACTCGTTTTTCACCATTCGAGCAATTATACGGCAAGAATCCTAGGGGCCTTCTAGATGTCATTAAGGAACAGTGGGAGAATGGTAATCATGTAGAGACACCTACCACCTTGGAATATGTCACCCAGATGCATCAGAGGGTAGCGAAATATGCTCAACTAGCACAAGAACAGAATCGGAAAAGCAGCAGTACCAGAAAAAGAGATATGACCAGGGAGTAGGGAGCAAACAGTTTCATCCAGGAGATCATGTCTTACTGTTACTACCTTCCTCTGACAACAAGCTCACTATGAAATGGCAGGGTCCTTATGTTGTATGGAGACAAACTGGGCCTGTTAATTTTGAAATTGAGGTACCAGATAGAAGACAGAAAGTGAAGGTGCACCATGCTAACTTGCTTAAAAAATGGTGTGAGAGAGTTGAATCTGATGTGCCCTCAAATATGTTTGTTTGCCCTGTTCAGTCCGAGGAAACTGAGTCGGATCTTGCTTACAAGAGGTTGGACACTGAAAGTATTCAAGCTCCAATGGTAGTTAACCCCGCACTTACAAAAGACCAGAAAGCAGAGCTAGATACCCTGTTACATCAGTTTGACAGTACTTCCACCTGTATACCAGGGAGAACAAGTGAAATAATGCACCACATTCATGTAACCCAGGAGTCACCTATTAGGGTTAAGCCCTACAGATTACCTGAAAAAGTAAAAGATGATGTTGTAAAAGAGATACGTAAAATGAAAGAAATGGGGGTGATAGAAGAGGCCAACAGTGATTGAGGCTTCCCCATGGTAATTGTACTGAAAGAAGAGGGAGGGGTTGGGATATGTTTGGATTTTCGCAAGTTAAATGCAATATGTAAATTTGATGGTTATCCTATGCCCCCCGTTGATGACACCATCGATCACCTTGGTCAAGCCCGGTATATCACCACTTTAGATCTCACAAAAGGGTACTGGCAGATCCCATTGGATGTGGAGGCCAAGGAAAAGACTGCCTTCAATACCCCCATTGGATTGCTTCAGTTTGTAAGAATGCCACTTGGCCTTCACAGTGCCCCTGCCACTTTTCAATGGCTCATGGACAAGATTCTTAGACCACACATGTTATACAGTGCAGCCTACCTGGATGATGTGCTAATATTTAGCCCCACATGGGAAGAACATCTGAAACATCTAAATGCAGTATTGAGAACTATTACCCAGGTAAGCCTCACCATTAATCCTACAAAGTGCTCTATAGCAATGACAGAGACAAGATACTTAGGCAATGTAATTGGCCAAGGACAGGTAAAACCCAAAATAGGGAAAGTGGATGCTGTAGCCAAAAGTCCATGACTAGTAACTAAAAAACATGTTCTGTCCTTTCTAGGCTTGGCCGGTTATTACCGACATATTCTCCCCAATTTCGCAACCATTGCTAGTCCTCTGATAGAATTGACTAAGAAAAACAGACCTACAATGGTAGCTTGGTCACCAGCCTGTGAAAAGGCATTTTGTGCTATCAAAGCTGCCTTATGTTCATCCCCCATATTGCAGAGCACAAATTTTGCCAAACCTTTTATTGTGCAGACCAATGCTTCCAATACTGGTATTGGAGCGGTCTTACCCCAGATACAGGATGGAGAAGAACAAACTGTAATCTATATAAGTAGAAAGCTGTATCTGAGAGAGACCAAATATTCTGCTATAGAAAAAGAATGTTTGGCCCTGAAGTGGGCAGTAGAGACTCTGAGATACTATTTGTGAGGTACAGAATTTGAAGTGTGGACCAATCATAATCCTCTTTCTTGGATCCATATGATGAAGAAGAATCTGAGGATTATGAGGTGGTACCTGGCTTTACAGCCATGTAAATCGTTAGTAAAACACAGATCTGGGACAGCAAATAGCAGTGCAGATTTTATGTCTCTGTTTGGGGCAGATATAACTATACAGACAAAATTAGACATCGGGGTAATGATTTATAAAAAATCAGAGGGCAACCTCTGAATTATTTTTATTTGACTTTAAGGGACCCCGATGTGGAGCTTTAGGAGTGGGTGGGCTGAAGCTCCATCTCTCCTTGTGAGAGATCTATTTCTTCTGTCTGTAAGTAAAAGCAGTAAAGAAAAAGGAAAGTTCCTTTAGAGAAAGCCCTGTCTGTTGGCTTCCTTTTAAGTGGGGAGGAGTATGTAACAGGGACTGTGTGTATCCTGTAATGAACACGCTTTCTCTTTAAATCAAATCTGTTGCAACAGTAATTCTTTGTCTTGTACTATTCTAATTCTTCTCCCTATGTTTCCCCAACTATCAGGACGGCCACCTGTAGTTGTTCTGTGTATCCCTATTTTCTTTCCTCCTTTCATTTCTTCTTGCTCTTCCACGTTTGCACTGTGCCCCTGATTACACATTTAAATCATTTAGCTAGGACAAACCCAGTGAAAGTTGCCCTTATTTGCCTTCTTGTGTAGCTTAGGGGTTGAAACTACAGGGTGAAATGAAAGACAAGCAGAGTGTCTTTCTGGCTGCTTCTGTCACACTCCTAGCAAAATAAACTGCAGAGATGATTTTCTAAATAAAATAGAATGTGTGCACAAGGTTACCTGTAGTCTGGTTCTTCAGTTAATGTTACCTGCAGTTTAAAGTTTAGGGCTAAAATGAGGCTGCTTGGTGCTTGCTATTTTCTGTGTGATAGACTGAAAATGAGCATGTTTGTCTCCTCAGGCTTTTGCAGCCCATTTTGTTTTGTTTCTTTTTAAAACAACACATTTCTTTCTGAAAAGAGACTCTTGTATGTTAACAGACTTATGCTTTGTATGCTATGTTTTAGGTAAAAAAGAACTTGTACTGCTGTGCTAGAAAATATTGCCTTACCTATTTTAGCAGTTCTTGCAGCCAGGCTTCTCCTTCATCCCTCTGACTCTGGAAGATTTTAGTATTTAGTTATGAAAAGGAGCAGAGCCTAATTGATCACCTGATCCTACTCCTGTAAAAAAAGGACCAGGTCTGGGAGCATTTTTTTAGTTGGTGATAGGATGCTGACCCTATCAGACCCCTAGGGCTTTTCTAGGTGGGATTTTGTTTCTGTTTGAAGCTATACTGAACTCTTGATAGGGGGTCGATTCCAGTCCTTTCACAGAAGAAAGGGTTCTGCAAGAACTCCTAAAACTGAAGGTGGACAAAGCAATGGGGCCTGATGGAATTCACCCCAGAATTCTAAAAGAATTAAGGGGGAACTAGTGAAACCACTGTCTACTCTTTTTAACAAATCATGGGAGGATGGTGTGGTACCCGAGGACTGGAGGAAGGCAGATGTGATTCCCCTTCACAAAAGTGGGACCAAGACAGAGGCAGGAAACTACAGACCTGTCAGTTTGACCTCTGTGGTAGGGAAAGTGATGGAGTCACTTCTGAAGGAAAGAACTGTTGAGTACCTAGAGGTCAGTGGGGCACAGGGACCCAAGGCAGCATGGGTTCACAGTGGGAAGGTCATGTCAGACAGAATCTAATAGATTTTTTGACTGGGTGACCAAAGTAGTAGACCAGGGAGGGGCTGTGGACATGGCCTACCTAGACTTTAGCAAGGCATTTGACACAGTCCCACACAAAAGATTAATAGTCAAATTAACCAGCCTGGGAGTGGGTCCCAGGGTGGTAGCCTGGGTAAAACATTGGCTGGACAACAGGGCACAGAAGGTAATTGTAAATGGAGTCCACTCTGATGAAAGAGGGGTTACTAGCGGGATACCGCAGGGTTCAGTACTGGGTCCAGTCCTTTTTAATGTCTTTATAAGTGACATTGCAGAGGGACTGGAAGGAAAAGTATGCCTCTTTCCAGATGACACAAAGATCTGCAACAGGGTTGATACACAAGGAGGCGTGTAAAGGATGAGAAGGAACTTAGCAAGGTTGGAGAAATTGTCAGAAGAATGGCAGCTAGGATTCAATGCAAAGAAGTGCAAATTAATGTACCTGGGAAACAAGAACCCAGGGGAAGATTACACAATGGGGGGGAGGTAGTAACAACAACAGAAAAGGAAAGAGACCTGGGGGTAATCATATCAGATGACCTTAAGGTTAGCAAGTAATGTGAGAAGGCAGTAGGGAGGGCAGGGGTATACTGGGATGCATAGGGAGAGGCATCACCAGCAGAAATCAAGAAGTTGTCATACCTCTGTACAGACAGTTGGTGAGACCCCATCTAGCGTACTGCGTCCAGTTCCGGAGACCCCATCTCCGCAAGGACATAGACAGGATAGAGGCAGTCCAGAGGAGGGCAACTAAAATGGTGCAGGGTCTGCAAGAGAAGCTGTACGAGGAGAGACTAAAGGAGCTTAATATGTATACCTTTGAGGAAAGAAGGGAGAGGGGGGACATGATAGAAACTTTTAAGTACCTCAGTGGATTCAACAAAGTCCAAGAGGGTAGCATCTTTCAGAAAAAAAAACATACAAGAACAAGTGGACAGAATTTAAAGATGGGGGGGGACAGTTCAGGGGCAATGTGAGGAAGTATTTTTTCACAGAGAGGGTAGTGGATGCATGGAACAGCCTTCCAGAGGAGGTTGTGGGGTCTAAAACTGTGGGAGAATTCAAGAATGCATGGGACAGACATAAGGCAATTCTTGTGGGGGGGGGTAGGAAGAAATAGGCTGCTGGTTAACTAGGATCTGCAGCCTATCCTATAAGTAGGGAAATGGGCAGACTAGATGGGCTAAGCGGTCCTTATCTGCCGTCAAAGTCTATGTTTCTATGTTTCTATGTTATGCCTTTATTTGATGTCTTCTTGTTTATAATTATTTTCTTTTGATAAAATCAGTCCGATTTTGTTTATTTCCATTGTATGAATAAACACTTCTTTTGTTTGGCACCCTGACACTGTGTTGGACTTCCTTACTACCCACGTTTACACCCACCCTTCCAGCTACACCATTGAATTCTGTGAGAAAGGTCACCATGTTATTGACCTCCCTCATATCTGTTTGTTCTCTCACCATTTCTGCTCTATCTTTTGCTATTGCCTTATCCCTAGCCTCCTTTTAGCAGTGCATCATTGTGTCCCCTTTGTTTGAATCAAGTTTCTAGGTCCTCTGCTTGTATATTAAAGGTAGATTCTTTAGTACAATTCTGCCTGAGTTGCAGCATCTGGCTATAGGGTATGGAGCTCTTTAATTTTTCAGGATGGGCACTTTCAGCTCTCAGGAGACGCTTAGTTGCTGTCTCTTTTCTAAAGCAACTGTTGACCACTGGTTCTCCCGGCAGCCTTTTTAGTTCTAAATCTGAAAAAAACTATTTTGGCTTTACTTAAATTTGATGTAAATCTTAAGTTAAAATCATTAATATTTAACCAGTTCAAAAAGTCACCAATCTTAGAGCTGTCTCTCTGTCATACACAGAGGCAATCATCTCTGTATCTTTGCCAAAACCTAATATGGCTCCAGTAGGGATCATTTTCTTTATTTAAAACTTTAAGAAACTTGTAGGAAGAAATTATTCTCAAATTCAAAAAAATTATGTGTGAGTATAAATTCTAAGGCTGTGATAATGAAATCTACTGTTGTTGAGTCTGCACTGATATAATTCTCAAGATAATACCTGAATTTGATAATAATTTCTTTTTACCAGTATGTGGTACAGTTATGGGTGCAAGCATGGCACCCAGCTATGTAAATCTCTTTCTAGGCAGATGGAAAATTCTGAAAGTTGGACTTCCAAGGATGTATGTGCACCTCTACCTATGCATGTCCTGTGTGAGCACCCCAACAACAGTGATTAGAGGGAGAAAACAGAGAAAAAATCACCCCCTGGCTGCAGATGATGACCAACCTTTCGCAGGCTCCGCACCTGGTGAGAGAGCAGCACTCTGGGAGTAAGTCCCAGTGAGATTTGGGTAATAGGGCTGGGGGGTTGGTCAGAAGGGGGCAGTCAAGGGAAGTTGTGCAATAACATGTATATAAAACAAATTAATTAACTATATAATAGAGCTGGAATGCATTTATTTTATGTTAACTTTTGGTTGATGTTCTGTTCTCTTGCAGGCCCTAACATCCTTCGTGCTAACCTGGCATTTCCCTGCTTGGATTTGATGTGTGTGATTGTGTAAAATCCTGGGTTACTGGGGGCATGGCCTAGCTCTGAACAGAATGGCTGCTAGGTCTTTCAGCTCCTCAGACACTGAGAGAATCCGTCATCATCCTGCAGACTAGAGTTCTCTTTTCTGAATTAAGGGGGTGTCTATCTACAGCAAACTACTTTCTGCAACAGACTTTCGAGGTTTTGGCATCTGATTCCCTACCTGGGCCCGTATATTCAGACTGCACCTGGCAGTGGTGCAAGCCTGGGCGCAGCGCAACTGGGATGTGCCAGAACCAGGACCAGGTGATATTCAACAGTGATGTGCCATGGTACAGCACCATTGAATATGGCATGGACTGCACATGGTGCAGTTTCATTGTGCCGGCACAAGTCACAGACAGGGAACATGGGGATGCGCCAGCCAAATGCAGTTGCGCTAGGTGCATCACCCATGATATTCAGCAGAGGGCATGCAAATGAGGCCATAATATATGCAAGGTGCAAATGGGGCAATTTGCATGTCATTATGGCCCATTTTGCATGCCTTGTGTAGTGCTGCCTGGTGACTTGCACCAGGCACCCTGCACAGCATGATGTGTGCACAGTGGGAGTCCCACGGCATCCCCCGGCCCATAGCCATGATTGTGGTAAAATGCCTTAAAACAATTCCCTGGTAGTCTAGTGGAACCCCCCCTCCCACCTGATTCCCCTTTTGCCGGTAAATGTAAAATAAGTCCTTCCCTGGTAGTCTAGTGGACCCCCTCCTCCTGATTCCCCAATTGCAGGTAAATGGCATAACATAATCTCCTGTTGATCCAGTGGCACCCTCCACCCTCCCACCTACAAGGACCCCTTGCACCCTCCCCCATCATCAGCAGGCAGCTGCAGCCCCACCCTACCACTCGGCCACCCGCCAAATGACAGGTACGGTATGGGCTGTAAGCCCATTGGTCCACAATGTGGACCAATGGGCTTGCAGGGCATACTGTACTAGACAGTCCCATATACATGAATGATTTCATTCACATATCTGCCACTCTCTAGTACAGTATGCCGTGCAAGCCCATTGGTCCACACTATGGACCAATGGGCTCACAGCCCATACTGTACCTGTCATTGGAGGGTGGCTGGGTGGTATGGGGTGGATTGCAGCCACTTGCTGATGATGGGGGGGATGGAATGGGCAAGGGTTCTGCGTGGTGGAGAGGTGGGGGTGCCACTAGATCACCAGGGAATTATGTTGTGGCTACTTACTGGTGACCGAGAATCGGAGGGAGGAGGGTCCACTAGACTACCAGTGAAGGACTTATGTTGCATTTCCCGGTGATCAGGGAATCGGGAGGGAGGGGAGTACCACCAGACTACCAGCGGGATGTGGGTGCTTGTGGACTGTGTTCTGGGTGGGCAGGGGGTGGCTGCTGTGTTGCAACCTGCTAAACAGCAGTCCACCTGTGGGTGGCCAAGAGATGTTCCAACAATTTATGGGCTCAACTTTGAGCCCCCCTATGTGGTGCAATACAGGGTTGTACCAGCATATGCATTTCACATCCTGGGCTGAATATCGGGATGTGCCACATATGCATAGGAACACTCACTGCATCTGCACAGCATACGTTAACATTGCGCCCCTGCGCATCGGGATTTGCCCTGTGCCAGGCATCCTTTTCAATATCCCACTGGGGCACATTGCCGGATTGCGCCAGTGCAACTCTGTTGCGCCATGCGCAACCCCTTTGAATATCTGGGCCCTGGAGTCCATGTCTAGCTGCATCTTTGGAAGCTCATCTGGGCCTGCAACATGGCCTCCTCCATGCCTATGGCAGCTGAAACAACCAAAACAGAGCAGATGTTTACTCAGATTTTGTAACAAATGACCCAAATGACACTGGCAGTTAATAACAATACTCAAGCCCAACAAAATATTGAATATAGGTTGTTTCAAACAGAGATTGGGATTGGCTTCCATGATGATACAATATAGCAAATGACTGCCACAATGAGAGAGCAAGCCAGGGCCATTACCTACCTTCAACAAAAAGTGGATGATCTTAGAAATAGATACCGATGGAATAATCTCCATTTGTTCGGCTTTCCAGAGGGTGCCGAACAAAGGGACTGTGCTCTATTCCTCCAGTTCACTCTCTCCCAGCTGCTGGATCTTCCTCCCGGTACTATTCTGCAAATTGAGTGGGCCCACCATTCACTTGCATCCCCCTTCTAAACTTGGGGATATGCCTCGGCCATTACTTGCCTGATTCCTGGATTACAGATAGAAGGAGGATGTTTCTGCAGCCACAGGGAACAAAGGACAGCTCATCTGGCATGGGCATAAAATTCAAATCTATCAAGACTACTTAAGGGAACTCTCAGAGTGCTGCAAAATGTATATGGAGGGGCACAAGCTTCTTCATAAACTAAGCATATCAGTTTCCCTCAGGTACCCATCTACAATGAGAATTATACACAACGGAGGCCCCCTGCTTTTTGCTCACCTAACCAACCTCGTAGACTTTCTCTGCAAAATGTACCCAGTGGAGTTTCAATCACCAGAGAGCCCGGGGGGGGGGACTGTGCTCCTCACCACAGTTAATAATCCAATCTGATGATTCTGCTTCTGTCCAAGCCAGTCGGAGATGACAGCAGTACACAATTTTGAAGGGGCTTATCTGCCCAGGTCTAAGAAGCGACATACTGCCCATAGACATCAGCAGAGGAATCATCCTGCAGACAGGACCCGAGTGGGAAGTCCAAGAAATGGATCTCCCCATGCTAAGGAAAGCTCCTCGGATCTCCAAGTCTTCCATTCATCGAAAAAATTTGCTGCCCTTCAGAGTGATGTAGCAGAGGACAGTGAGCCTATCGATGTGGATGCTACCCGTAAGGACTCTTGACACTCACCTTCACCAGCGCGCTTCAAATTCTGGTCTGAAATTGCTGCAACAGGGTCCTCTACAGTGCTGGATTGCCCTGTTGAAAGTTCTTCCTCTGCAGTGTCTCACTTGGACCCTGTGGAGGAGATTCAGTCCTTGAATAATGCGGGAGTTTCGGCAGAGACAAAGCTGACCTGACTGAACACAGGATAGGTACTGTGCTCTACTTTAAGCAGGGGATAGGGAGGGGACTGATGTGAAATGAAGGATGGAGGCAGCAGACTTTACTGAGGCCTAGAACTGATTTGGATGGCAGCTTCCCTCCTCCCCCAACTACTGACAGAGGTGAACTGATCGGGAAATCCCTCTGCCTATACAAGATCCCTGCACTCTCACTTGCTGTTACTGTCTTCTGCTGGTCACTGGCAAAATAGAACTCACATGTTGGAACTCTGGACTTGATTGCGTTAGCTAACCAATGGTTAAATCCATATGTTAGGGTGTGTAACGTTGGGCCCCTTGGAAGGCGTTCTGCAAACTAGCCCTATGTTGGGACATCAGACATACGCCTGGATACAATTTGCTCTTTTGAGGTGTATAGTGTAAGACCAGTCTATCTACATGTCCTCTATGTGGAGAAATAAGGGTCATAGCCTGTGCACTTTATTTGGCAGGCTGGTAAGCCACAGAGCAGATTGCACAGCCCCCCCTTTCTCCCTCGTGTGGCACTGATAGACCCCTGTGTAGGTGAAGACCCTTTCCTACAGCATGCCCACTGAAAGGAAGTCATGGGTGTGATTAATGACTGAGGCAGCTGTCTCCTACACTGACTGAAGGATCCCAGGCAGTTCCTCCTATATGCTGGAGATGAATGAACTGGAGGGTGAGGAATCTCAGTTTCCCCCATCCATTCATACTCCTATTACCAGTTTCCTCTTTTGTATAGATCTCAGTGTTTGAGAGGTCACTCCAGGACTACCCTTGAGTGGTTACCCTCATCTGTTATATGAGGATGCCCCCCCATGAGAAAGGGAGGCAAACTTGGAGATTCTTTGCTGGTCCTTTTCCTTTCAGCTCATCAAGGCGTTCTATTTCTGTATGCTGTTAAATTATGTTATAGTTATCTACAGTTTGATAGTTGTGGCCATTTGCACTGTTTGGTTTAAATGTGTTGAAATGAATTAGGCTAGCATTCTAATTATAGTGTTATGTGCACCTAGATGACACTTATGGTATCTGCCAGAACTGTATGGTCAAGGGTAGTGATAGTGAGATGAGATGGTGGGCCACAGTCTCCAGAGGTTTAGAGTTCTGGCTCCTTCAGTTAACTGTACATCCCCATCGGGATAATGGGTGACATGCATGGTTACACCTGGAACATATGGGGCCTCAACACCCCAGTAAAATGTAAACAGGTGTTATCACACTTGAAACGACTATGCACCACCATGGCTTTCCTCAAAGAAATTAAACTTACTAAGCAGGACCATGATGAGCTTGCTAGGAATTGGGTGGGGCAGATATTTTCCTCCTCTCTCCCTTCTAAGAAGAGAGGAGTGCCAATTCTCCTGCACAAAAATTTGATATGGACCCCTGTTCAGGTTAGGCATGATGCACAAGGGAGGTGGATCCTGGTCTTCTTAGATACACCAGAAGGCCCACTTGTGTTGGTGAATGTTTACAGATCAAATGAAGATGCCTCTGGGATTTTTCATGAAGTTTCCCAAGCTGTAAGTAATCTGGCCCAGCCCACAACTCCAATATTTGTTGGGAGGGATTTTAATCTACCCCTAGATCCCCTGACCAATCGTAGGTCAGCCACACAAGACTGTCATCCCAAAGCATGGATAGCAATGAAACAAGTCATGTCGGATCAAGGCTTACAAGACATCAGGAGGGTCTTTCATCCCTGTGAGAGAGACTACAACATTTTTACATCGGTACATAATACCTATAGTCAATTAGACTATTGGTTAGTCTTGACCTCCATAGCACAAGCAGCTATTGGCTCAGACATTGTGCAGATGGTCATCTCGGTCCATTCCCCGATCCACTTCCACATCTTCCAGGGACCCCAGACCTCTTCTTGCACCACTTGAAAGCTGGACACTCTTCTCCTCAAGGACTCTGATTTCAAACAGTAGGTTACTCTGGAGATCTCATACTTTCTGGCCAATAACCTGTCCACTTACACCTCACCTGATACCACCTGGGAAGCCCTTAAAGTATACTCAGAAGTGCCATTATGGGAAATGTGGCTAATAGGCGAAGACAAAGGGAACAGCTCCTTAAGTCACTAGAAGAGTAATTACAGGCAAGAGAACTGGAGGCAAAGCAACCCCTCTTTCTAAGCTTCAGTCCCCACTGGGCTGCAAACTTGTTAGGCTTATAAATGGAGATAAATGATTTACTGGGCCACAAGGCTGAGGTGGCGGTCCTCAGTCTCAAGCACAAATTTTGGGAGGAAGGGGAAAATGTGGGCAGGCTGCTTACATAGAAACATAGACTTTGATGGCAGATAAGGACCACTTGGCCCACACAGTCTTCCCATTTCCCTACCTACTGGATAAGCTGCAGATTCTAGTTAACCAATAGCCTACTTCCTGCCACCCCCCACTACAATTGCCTTGTGTCTGTCCCATGCATGTTTGAATTCCCTCACTGTTTTAGCCCCAACAACTTCCCCAGGAAGGCAATTCTACGCATCCACCACTCTCTCTGTGAAAAAAAATTTCCTCACATTACCCCTGAGCCGTCCCCCCTCTATCTTTAAATTGTGTCCCCTTGTTCTTACATATCTCTTTTTCTGAAAGATGCTGTACTCCTGGACTTTGTTGATTCCCTTGAGGTACTTGAATGTTTCTATCATGTCTCCCCATCCCTCCTTTCATCAAGGGTATACATATTAAGCTCTCTCAGTCTCTCTTCATATGGTTTCTGATGCAGACCCTGCACCATTTTAGTTGCCCTCCTCTGGACTGCTTCCATCCTGTCTATGTCCTTGCATAGATGAGATGTCCAAAACTGCACACAGTACTCCAGATGGGGTCTCACCAACTGTCTGTACAGAGGATAACCACTTCCTTTTTCTACTTGTGATGCCCCTTCCTATGCATCCCAGTATCCCCCTGGCTCTCCTTACTGACTTCTCACATTGCTTACCAACCTTTAGATCATCTGATATGACTACCCCCAAGTCCCGTTCCATTTTTATTGTTGTTAGTAAATCCCCTGCTATTATGTACTCTTCTCCTGGGTTTTTGTTTCCCAGGTGCATTACTTTGCACTTCTTTGCATTGAATCTAAGTTGCCATATGTCTGACCATTCCTCCAACCTTGCCAAGTCCCTTCTCATCCTTTCTACCCCCTCTTGTGTATCAACTCTGTTACAGATCTTTGTATCATCTGCAAAGAGGCATACCTTTCACTCCAGACCCTCTGTAATGTCACCTATAAAGATGTTAAAGAGGACTGGACCCAGTACTGAGCCCTGAGGTACTCCACTAGTGACCCCCCTTTCTTCGGAATGTGTTCCACTCACTATTACCTTCTGGGTCATGTTGTGCAGCCAGTTTGCAACCCAGGCTACCACCCTGGGACCCACTCCCAGGCTGGCTAACTTGATTATTAATCGTTTGTGAGGGACTGTGTCAAATGCCTTGCTAAAGTCTAGGTAAGCCATACCCACAGCCCCTCCCTGGTCTATTACTTTGGTCACCCAGTCAAAAAAATCTATTAGATTCATCTGACATGACCTTCCTGCTGTAAATCCATGCTGCTTTGGGTCCTGTGCCCCACTGGCCTCTAGGTACTCAACAATTCTTTCTTTCAGGAGTGATTCCATCATTTTCCCTACCACTGTGGTCAAACTTGCAGGTCTGTAGTTTCCTTCTTCTGCCTTGCTCCCACTTTTGTGAAGGGGAATCACATCTGCCCTCCTCCAGTCCTCAGGTACCACCCCATCCTCCCATGATTTGTTTAAAAGTGTGGTCAGTGGTGTCACTAGGTCCTCTTTTAGTTCTTTTAGGATTCTGGGGTGAATCCCATCAGGCCCCATTGCTTTGTCCACTTTGAGTTTTAGAAGTTCTTTCAGGACTCTTTCTTCTGTAAATGGACTGGTGTCAATTGCCTTACCCAGAGTGCTTCTATTGTCTGGTTTAGGTAACTCCTCCTCATTTTCTTTTGTGAATACTGAGCAAAAGTACATAGATACATAGATACATTGACAGTGTCGGCAGATAAGCGCCTATGGCCCACCCAGTCTGCCCATTTGAGCTTGTAAGTTCAGTTTGTTTTCCTAGAAGTCTGTTGCACCTTAACCCTGACCTCCAGAATTCCTTTATGTCTATCCCATGCATTCTTAAATCCCGTGATTGTTTCAGCCCCCACCACTTCCTCTGGCAGGGTGTTCCACTTGTCCACCACCCGCTCTGTGAAGAAATTCTTTCTCATGTTTCCTCTGAATCGCCCTCCTCCAATTTCATCCCATGCCTCTAGTCCTGGAACATCTTTTTCCCTTAAAATAGTGTTTTCCTGCACCTGTTCCTCCCTGTAAGATACTTGTATGTCTCTATCATATCCCCCTCTCCTCCTCTCCTCCAGGGAGTACATGTTCAGTTCCTTCAACCTGACTTCATAGGACTTGTGATGCAATCCATGCACCATCTTTGTTGCCCTCCTCTGAACCTTCTCTACCCTGTCTATGTCCTTACGTAGGTATGGTCTCCAGAACTGTACACTGTACTCCAGGTGGGGCCTCACTAGTGTCTTGTATAGCGGAATTATGACCTCCCTTTCCTGCTGGTAATGCCCCTGCCTATACATCCCAGCATCCTATTTGCTTTACTTGCTGCCTTGTCACATTTGTTTCTCACCTTGAGGTCATCAGAGATGATAACCCAAGATCCCTTTCCTGCTTGGTGCATGCTATATCCTCACCCCCCAACTGATATATTGTGCCAGGGTTTTTGTGCCCATATGCATTATCTTGCACTTCTTTGCATTGAATTTCAACTGCCAAACCCCTGACCATTCTTCAAGTTTCTGCAGGTCGCTTCTCATTCTGTCTACACCCTCTGGTGTGTCTACTCTGTTACAGAGCTTTGTGTCATCAGCAAACAGTGAAATTCTGCCTTCTAGGTCCTGCGCCATGTCACTGATGAAGATGTTGAATAGGACCGGTCCCAGCACTGATCCCTGTCACTCTTCCCTCTGTGGAGTGACAGCAATTTACCACCACCCTCTGTGTCCTGCCACCCAGCCAGTTACCTACCCACCACACTACTGTCCTGCCCACACCCATATTCCCCAGTTTGTGTAATAGTCTTCTATGTGGCACAGTGTCAAAGGCCTTGCTGAAGTCCAGATAGGCCATGTCCACTGCCCTCCTCTGATCCACCTCCTAGTCACCCAGTCAAAAATTCAATGAGGTTGGTTTGACATGACCTCCCCTGGTGAAACCATGCTGCCTTGGGTCCTGTAGTCCATTGACAACCAGATGTTCCACCAATCTCTCCTTCAGTAGTGCTTCCATGATCTTCCCACTACCGAGGTGAGGCTGACTGGTCTGTAGTTCCCTGCTTCCTCTTTGTTCCCACTTTTGTATAGGGGACTCATCTGCTGTCCTCCAGTCTTTGGGTACCTCCCTGTTTCCAGTGATCGGCTAAACAGGATAGCCAGAGGTTCAGCCACCACCTCTCTTAGTTCTTTAAGGACCCTGGGTGCTCCCCATCTGGCCCCATTGCTTTATCAACTCTTATTACTTCCAGTTCCTTCAGGACCCTTTCTCGTGTAAAGGGACTTGTGTCCATTTCTGCACCATTCTCACCCCTTGTACTCCCTTCAGACCCATTACCCTCCTCTTTCTCAGTAAAGACTGAGCAGAAATACCTGTTCAGTATATCAGCTTTACTGTTGTCATCCTCCACGGCCCCATCCTCCCCTTCAGTCTCACTATCCCTCCCTTTGTCTTTCTTTTTCACTTATGTACCTATAAAGGTTTTGTCCCTCATCCACTGATTTTGCAATGTGTTCTTCTGTCTGAGCTTTGGCTTCCTTTACTGACCTCCTGCCTCCTTTTGCTTCTCCTGGTACTTCTCCCTATCCCTTCTGCCTGTGTCTTTTGTATTGCCTGAATGCAATCTTTTGGCTTTCACTTTCTTTGCTACCTCTTTGGAAACCATAAGGGTCTCCTCTCCTTTTCCTCTTGCTAACCTGCTTAATACATAATTCTGTTGTTCTTGTAATCCCCATTTTAAATACTGCCCACTGTTCCTCAACCCCTGATTCCTGTCCCATTCCCTTAATGCCTCTTTCAAGTATCTCCCCATTTTCCCAAAGTCTGCCCCCTAAAATCCAGGATCGTGTTTTTGTGTGGTTTGGTTCTGCTCTTTCTGTGATTTCAAACCACAATGACTGGTGGTCACTGTTTCCCAGGTGCTCCCCAGTGTTACCCCCATCACACTGTCCCTGTTTGTGAGCTTCAGGTCCAGTATTGCCTTCTGCCGAGTTGGTTCCATGACTAGTTGCTTGAGGAAGGCAACCTGAAGGAGTCCAGGATAAATCTGCTCTAGTTGATGCTGCTGCTGGGATGCTCCAGTCCACGTCTGGAATACTGAAGTCTCCAACCAGTACTACTCACCTTTGTCTGCCATCCTTTGGATGGCTAGCATCAGCTCCTATCTGTTTCTTCCTCCTGGGCTGGTGGTCTATAGACCACACCTGTGCGGATGGCTGTCCCCATTTTCCTTTCCAGCTTAACCCACAGTATCTCTCCCCCATTTTGTTCCTCCTGGATCTCTGTGGCCCTTATGTCATTTTTCTCATAGAGTGCCACTCCTCCTCCCTTCCTGCCTGCTCTGTCTCTTCTGAATATGTTGTAGGCAGGTATGGCCATCTCCCAGTCGTGGTTATCATTACACCAGGTTTCAGTTATGGCCACAATGTCCAGGTCTGACTGCACCATGACAACCTCCAGATCTTCCATCTTGTTGCTAAGGCTCCTGGCATTTGCACACATGGCTTTCCATGATTTGACCTCCTAGACTGTCTCACTGTTCTACTCCAGCCCCTTCCTTGGTTGTCATTTATCCCTGGTTCTCCTTGCTGTCTGCCCATCTGCTGAATTTTGCCCCTTTTCTGCTTATCCACCTCTTGGGAACTAACCTCCATCTTTTGCACACTGCTTTGCAGAGATAGCCACTCCTCTGGTTCACTGGTTCCACTGCTAGCTGTGGGGTGAGCAAGTAGGTACCTCCTTGCTGGCCTGCCCTCTTGCTAGTTTAAATGCTTGTCAATGTAGCATTTAAACTTATCATTGAGTGTTGGATTCTTCAGGATGGATGCAGGTCGTCAGGCTTGAACAAACCTCCATCCCTCCAGATGGGTCCCCAGTCACCAATGAATCCAAATCCTTCCTCACAGCACCATTTCTTCAACCATGAGTTAAAGTTCCTGGTGCATGCACTCCTATGCTCTCCCTTGCCTCTCACAGGTAGTACTTCTGAGAAAGTGACAGAAGTAGCTACTTGCTTGAGACCTCTCCCCAGTTTCCTAAACTCTTCCTGAACTTCCTTTGGCTCCCCATTTGCCAGGTCATTAGTACCTAGGTGGATAATGACATCCAGCTCACCCTCCCGTCTTGCCTTCCCAGTGATCCCCAGGATCTTCCTTCCATCTCTCCATGCTGTGGCACCTGGTAGGCACCTCACCTCCCTGTCCTCCCCCTCCTGTGTTCCTAGCTGGATCCCTCTTACGATGGAGTCCCCCACCAGGATTCACTTCCTCTGCCTCCTCTGGGGTCCACTGCTTTCCCCGCTGAGGTCACCTCCTTGGCTAACCTCCACATTCTTTCCTTCCACTTCTCTGGGTACCTGTATTTGGTTGTCCTCATTTGCCAGTGTGGCATATGAGTTCTTGAGTGGAATAGGATCTGGGATGTGCCTCTGCCTGACTGCTCTAACCCTCCCTGAGCCCACTGTCATCCAAGTGCTCCTCTTTCTCGGCATCCTTTGAGGCAGTTGCATTGGACTGGGTGGTCCCTGGATAGGGGTGATGGTACTCCTGACCCAGTTTACTTCTGCTCTGAGTCTGGCTACCTCATCCCACAGTCCAGATAGATGCATGCAGATAGGCAGCACCTCAGTGTCCAGAAGGTCTGCCTGAATATGGCTGCCCCACAGCCACTGCATTGCATCCTCCCACACATTATACTACAATTCACTACTTGTCTGCTACTGAAGCTCTCCTAGTTCCTTTTTATACTTACTGTCCTAAAAATCCTGCCACTGTTCCCTATAATATTTTAAAAGTATTCATTCAGTATCTCTGCCTTTTCACTGTCTCCCTCTGCCCACCTCCCTTCTCCCTTATTAATCTTCACTATTCCTCCTTAACCTTTCTATGCTCCTAATGTACCTATAAAGGTTTTATCCCTCTTCTTAACTGAATTGGCTATTTTTTCCTCAGTTTGGGCTTTTGCTATTCTGACTGCCTTCCCCACTTCTTTCTGCTTTAATTGATACAGTTCCCTGTTGCGCTCCTTCTGTGATGCCTTATACTTTTTGAATGCAGTCTTTTTTTCCTTAACCTTCCCTGCCACCTCTTTTGAGAACCATAGTGGTTTTTTACTCAGCTTTGATTTCTTTATCTGTTTCACACAAAGGCTTGTTGCCTCAATGATGGCAGTTTTGATTTTTCTCCATTGTTCTTCCACCCCTCCTTTTTGGCCATTTGCTAGTGTATTCCTCAGATATTCACCCATTTTGCCAAAGTCAGCCCTTCTAAAGTCTAGTATGCTTGCTTTTGTATGGCTTGTCTCCATGGTTGTTCTTATTGTGAAGCACACTGTGCAGTGGTTGCTTGTTCCCAGATGTCTACTGACTTCTAAATTTGTGATCCTCTCTCCATTTGAGAGTACCAGGTCTAGTATTGCTCCCTCCTGAGTGGGTTCCAACACTAGCTGTCTAAGGCTGCGGAAGCAGCAAGTCGAAAGGCACATCCCTGTATTGAGAGACTTTAATTCTGGCTAGTTGCATAGCAGCAGATAAAATCAACAGTATCATGCAACAGTACTATGTCAACCTGAATGCTTCCTCCTGATCTATAGACCAGGAAGTAGTGTGAAAATTATTAGCCTCCTAAATCTCCCTTAATTGTCTCCCCAACACAGTGCTCTTCTTGAAACCCCCATCTCCCCCAAGGAGGTAGAATGGACCATTAAGTCTATGAACTCAGGGAAGGCTCCCAGAGGGGATGGGTTTCCAGCAGAGGCATGGCAGCTAGTTCACTTACAAATTGCCCTCCTCCTCAGTGAAGTATTTAATGTGGCACTAGACAAAGGGTGTTTCCCTCCTTCTTTCCGGGAGGCTATCATTACTGTGTTTCCTAAGAAGGGGAAAGACCCCACCCTTTCATCCAGTTACCACCCTATATCTCTTATTAATAGAGACAGTAAAGTCTTTGCCAAAATATTTGCAACATGATAAAGTCCCCTTCTTCTGGCTCTCATCCACCCTTTACAGGGAGGATATGTGCCTGGCAAATACAGCAGAGACCATATTTGCTCCCTGCTGAACCTGCTTCATCATTCCAAGACCATTCCCACTCCAGCAGCAGCTGTGGCCATTACCTTCAAAAAAGCCTTTGATTCCCTGGAGTAGGATTACCTGGCTTTGGTCTTGCAGCATCTAGGCATGAGAGAATGGTTCAGGGCCTGGATCTCGATGTTATATCATAGACCACCAGCCAGGATCCTCACCAACTCCACCCTATCAGACCCCTTCCTCTTGGGCAGGGGCAACAGACAGGGATGTCGCCATTCTCTTTTGCTATTTGTTTTAGTGGTTGAGCCCCTTGCATTGGCCATACAACAGCATCACAACATCCAGGGACTAACTATTGGAGACACGTCACATAGTACTCTCATGTATGCCAATGACTTGCTGGTCCCTCTGGAAAATCCCCAGCCTCCATTCCCACCCTCCTCTCCTTATTGAATGATTTTGTGGTATATTCTGGCTTAAAAATGAACCAGTCTAAGATTGAGGTTCTTCCATTAAACACCCTGTGTACCCCTGCTCTCATAGCCCCTTTTGGCCTGCACTGGTCCACTGAGAAGATAGTATGCTTAAGTATTCATGTTACCCCTGACCTTACCAAGATGGGGACCTTAACATGTGGCCACTGGTGGAAGAGCTCAGGACTGAGCTAGAGAGAGATGGCAAGCATTGCACCTCACCCTGGCAGGAAAGGTTGCGGCTGTCAAAATGATCTCAGCACCCAAGCTCCTGTACTCTATGACTGTATATAATTTCTCACATCCCTCAGAGCTTCCTGCTGGGTGTTTGGTGTCATTGATGCCCTCCTGGGTAAATTCATTTGGGACAATAAGATGCCAAGATATATCAGAAATAAGTTGATGTCTCACTGGAAGGTGGGAGGTTGGTGCCTACCGTGGCTGAAAGGCTACAAGTGGGCCGATTCCATTGCACAGACACTGAAATGGTTTGCTCCTCAGGGACCACATTCTTCACAGTGGGTTTCCATGAAGCAGATGTGCACGCAGGTCTCCAGCCTGTCCCTTTTGATACGTAATCCCCTATTTAAGAAGCTGAAGGACCACCTGATAATAGCCCCATCAATCAGAATCTAGCAAAAGATGTATACTAAACCTCAGGCAGATCCACTCCCTCTTGCCTGGACCCACCTTTTGGAGCAATGCACAAATCCAGATTGAATGTAAACCTATCCATTGGACCATTGGAAGGAACATGGTATCAATATGTTGGGGGATGTTATGATGGGAGAAGGACAGGGCCTAAAGTCCTTCCAAGATTGGACCGGGGAGACTTGGCTTGGTAAGGTTGATTTCTGGACATACTTGCAACTTCATAGCTCTATCATAGCTTTTCTGAGAACATACTCTCAAACTCGTCCTTCTGTAGATAAGCTGATGCAGTGGCTTTCCCTTCCCAAAGGTCAAGCTAGTAAAAGCTATGCTGAACTTCAAGATTCACTCCTCTTCCAGTCTCAGAGTGCAAAAGGTAAATGGGAAACAACACTGCATATTACTATAACAGATGCCCAATGGAAATTCTGCTGGCAGCAGGCCCATTTTTCCTATCCAGATTTGAGGAGTAAACTAATCCAAAACAAGATTCTTCATCATCAGTATAGGACAACACAGATGCTTCATAAATGTAAGCTTCTGGATAATGATCTTTGTTGGTGGTGCCAGACTCAAACGGGTGATCTGCTCCATGTTCTCTGGTCATGCCAGCTGATTCTCCCTTTTTGGAACTCAATAATTGAGCTGGCATAGTGGTATCCCACATTATAGTTTTCAAGTTGGGGCTAGACCCTCTCTTTTGGATTCTAGGCATCCCACCCAGTCAGGTGAAGCTCTCTAGGGCACAGAAGTGCTGGATGGCCCTGCTCAGCCTCCAAATCAAAGTGGCTGATCCTAAGCCAGTGGAGAACTGCTGACATCCCCTCTATGTCAGAACTTCTCACCTCCTTTCTTAAGGTGGCAACCTTAGATCTGATGTCACATATCATTGCTAATTCACTTCCAAATTTTATTCATGTTGAGCCCCCTTCATTACATATTTAGAAACATGAACAGTTAAAGGCTGATAGCCCTCATCATCACACTGGCCTTTAAATCTTTTTTGTACCTCAAGCTTTGCAACTGGTCTCCTGATAAAATAATAGGTGGATAACTGATATCATTAACTGAGTTAGTACTAGTTTGCTGCCTGGTTCACTAGATGTATGCAGTATATGTTTAGCTTTGTAATTGTATAAAGGTGGGGAAACTTTGCCACAGGAGGTGGAATGCTGACAAACTAATTTGACTAGAGATGTCAGTTTGGATCTTACTCCTGAATGGTAATAATCCTTTAATCTTGCACTTTTCAGTACAGAACTAGTATGTGAACTGTATAATAGTTTTTTTTATCTCTTCCTGTATCGGAGATGCAATATACATGATGCATTGTTGTACCCTGTCATTGCTAATGCAATCTTGGAAAATTAATAAAACGCATAGAGTTGGAACCAGAATACTGGGCAAAAAAATTAATGATGTGATCAATTTTCATTTAAACTGTCGGGGTGGGGTTGTTAAACAGGAAGGAAAAGAAATCAAAGAAAACAGATAATACCTACAAACAAGGATGGAAAGGACTGTTACTAAATGCAAGGAGTTTGGAAAACAAATGTGTGGAATTTCAACACTTTTTAGATACCCAGGATATACAGATTGCACTAATAACAGAAACCTGGTGGGAAAAGGATGATATGTGGGATAAGAACATCCAAGGTTACAACTTATTCTCCAACTCCAGAGTACATGGGAGAGGAGGGGGGTTGCCATATACATAGATGAATCCCTAAAATGTGAAGAAATTCTGGTAGATCAGGAACATTTGGAATTATTATTGCTAAAATTACTACCTCATGCAGCAACTAAACTAAACCTTGGATTACTGTACAGGTCCCCTACAATTTCTCCTGAAAATTACACCTTATTACTAAATCATATAGCAAAAACAGACCCAGCAGATAGAACATTACTGATGGGAGATTTTAATCTGCCTGGAATTGATTGGCAGGAGATAAAGGGTACCTCAAAAATGGGAAAAAAAAAACATATCTGGAAGTTTTTGAGCAGATTGACTTACAACAAAAGGTGCAAGAACAAACTAGAGGGAAAATACCTTGCATATTATTCTGACTAGCATGGGAGACACAGTAAGTGAGGTAGTAGTGCATAGCCCACTCGGAAACAGTGACCATCATACAGTATACATCAAAATAGAAGAGGTACAAAATAACTTAAAAAAAGGTACAACAAGTATATTAAACTTCAGCCGGGCTGATTTCATAGCTATCAAATCCAGTAGTTCACATTGGGAGTGGAAAAAAGACCTTGAAAAGAAGTCCGTAGACAGAATGCGGGAGATAATGATAGATAAAATAAAGGACGAGGTACAAAATCACATACTGTACCAAGCAAAAATAAGTATAACAAAAGGAAAAATGCTTCAGGATGGATGAACTCTAACATAAAGAGACTGATCAGAAAAAAGAATAAAATGTATGAAGAAAGAACAAGCAGAAATGATCATGAAGGAAATATAGTCTATAGAGACATGGTCAGAAACGTTAAAAAGGAAATAAGAAAGGCAAAATCTGAGTATGAGATCCTGTTGGCTTCAAAAGTAAAAGACAATTACAAAACTTTTTACACAAATATGAACAGCAAAAAAAAAAAGGTCAGACACAATAGGTCCCTTTATTAATAAGGAAGGTAATACAGCAAACAGTAAACAAATGGCAGATATTCAGAACAACTATTTTTGTTCAGTCTTTAATAATAACATTACAGGTAATTATAAGGCCACACTCAAATCAAATCCTGGCCAAATAAAGGTAAATCAAAAGAATGTATTAGATAGACTACGAAAAATCAATATAAACAAATCTCCAGAGCCGGATAACGTACATCCCAGGGTGCTTCAGGAGCTCTCAGAATATCTAGCTCCACCATTCACCCATAAATTTCAGACCTCACTGGATAGAGGGGAGGTAGCTCAGGGGTGGAGGGAATTTACAGTAGTGCCCCTATTGAAAAAAGGCCCTAAAACAATGCTAGAAAATTTTAGATCTGTGAGTTTGACATTGGTGATGGGTAAAATTCTGGAGGGTATATAAAAATATCGTATATTATCACATTTGTAATCATATGACCTAACAGACCCAGTACAGCATGGCTTCACAAAAAGCAGGTCATGTCAAACCAACATGCTTGTATTTTATGAGAAAGCAAGCAAGGCACTGGATGAAGGAAACTCAGTAGATATGGTCTGTTTAGATTTTTCAAAGACCTTCGGAAAACTCCCACATGCTGAACTATTAAACACACTAAGAGAGAAAAACTGGATATAAACATAGTAAACTGGAAAGCAGAATGGTTGGGAAAGGGAAGACAGAGGGTGGCAGTAAATGGCATACTATCGGACTGGGGTCATGTGACAAGTGGGGTACCACAGGGCTCAGTATTGGGACCCTGTCTCTTTAATATTTATTCTACATCACTCAAGAATGACCATCCTTTTTCTTTTTACACTTCTTTTTCCCTCTGGTCATGGCCTGCAGAGCCTCTCTCAGGCAACCTGCCTGTTCCTGCCCACCTGAGGTCCTCTCAACTCTAAGTCTCTTCTCTCCCCACTCCTCCCACAGCCAGTACCCCCGGCTTAACCCCTCTGGGGTGGGGCCACCCCTCCTTGTTGGGTTCTCTTAGAGACAGACCCTGGCTGCAGGTGAGGGCCTGGGTGGAGGAACTGGAAGGCCCAGTGAAATGCATCTGGCAGTGGGCATGGGGGTCAGGTGCCATCACCTACCCTTACAGAGCTGTGTTTTTACTTGTTCTGGTGAGCTCCTCATCCTCCCTCCCTCCCCCCTTGCATGCTGCACTCCTGATGTCATGGCAAAAGGCAACCCTGCCAATGTCAGTCATGCCACTGTGTGTGTTGTCCACATTCTGCAGTGTCCCTGATCTCCATTGGGGGCCACTGGAATGCTGGACAAATCCCATCCCTCCCCCCAGTAGAGAAAAGCAGCTAAGTAGTCCCTCAATCCTCACCCTCCCCTGCTGAACTCCGGCACCCAAACTCGCTTCCGAATCTGAGTCGCCAGCGTGGCGCGAGGTGTGTCATCCTGCGCCTCAACCCTCGGCACCACTGGGCTGACAAGAATGACCATCCTAACATATGGATAACAAAATCTGCAGATGATTGCAGGATAGGGGCAGTCATTAACAACCAAAATGATGGTAAAACCTGCAAGAGGCTCCAGAAAATATCCACAGTTGGACAATCAAAAACAAATTAGAACTCAGCATGGGGAAATGAACAGGCATGTGTATGGGGAAGCATAATAGGAAACATAGTTATAATATGGGATGCCATAGTCTATCCGAAACAACAGAGGAAAGAGATCTAGGGATCAGGATTCGTGCTGACTTGCAATTCAGTTCACACTGTGACAATGCAGTAAAAAAGGCAAATCAAACCCTATATTGTATACTGAGACACATAGGAAGTAGAGATAGTAGGGTGTTGATGCCTCTGTAGTGGTCCCTGTTAAGACCACAGCTAGGGTATTGTGCACAGGTCTGGTCACCCTACAAAAAGGGGGACATACAAAACATAGAAAGCATACAGTGAAGGGCCACAAGATCAGTAACAGGACTTAAAGAAGTCCCATACAGAGAGAGACTAAATAAACTATTTTTTTTCACTACACTGTAGGAGAATCAGAGGGGACATGTGCATGTTGTACAGGGCCTTATACAATAACTCACTATGGGAAGATCTGGGGTTGTCCCAAAAGTACTGCAAATATGAACCAAGAAGGCATCACCTGCAACTTGACTATGGGAAGATGGAAGCTACTGAGGAAAAATCACTGGTTTTGTCAGAGAGTGGTCCTCCTGTGAAACAACCTCTGAGCAGAGGTAGTGACACATGAGACAACTTATACTTTTAAGAAGAGACTCGATAATTTCTGCACAAACAAAAATATACTAACTTAAACCTAAATGGCAAGCATAAAGGATGAACATCTATCCAGCTTGTATTTACCTGTGTTACTTATGTTACCTAAGCATTAACATAAAAAATAAACAGATTATCAAACCACAACACCTTCACCTAACCCCTTCCTCTTCCATTCTGACCTTCTTTCTGGTAACACACTTATTTTTCATATGCCTATGGATGTATTTAACATTAAAAGCAATGAGCTGTGAGTGATTTTACTATGTTAGGAGTCCATGGCAGATTGTAATAGGAATTGTTTTTGCTATGATTAAAATCCAGTCAGAAGTAGAATGTACCACAGTAGGTCCAGCCAGTAATACCTAATTAATTGATGTTTGATATTTTATTTTGTTTGTATTTACTTTAAAGATCAAATGCACACCTATTTCATAAAACGCTTGAATTCACTTGAATACATGTCCCAGTGTCATGATTAGTGTTTCCTAAAAATAGCATGTTGTTTGGTTTTCTGGTTTTCTTTAAATCAGCATCTGTTAATGTGCTCTGCAGTAACTGAAACAGTGAAGATATTTCTGTCCCTGTCAGTAAGCAATGACATCATACCTGTCCAGTCTGCTGCTTCACCAATTAAATCCATGAATGACTGAATAAGCTGTTGTATTTCCCAGTTAAAGCAGTCTATAGAGCTAGTTGTTTTCACTCAGAGTTTGTCACTAACCCATCTGCCTTGTATTTAGAGAGATATGCTTAAAATCTATCTTTCTATTCTCATAAAAAGTTGATCATTTGGGGTGCAGTGCTGAATTTTGGTGGCATGATTGGGATCTACAATGGGTTGTTGAAAAATTTTTTGTTGATTGACCCTACAGTGAAACCAGCAGGTTGACTGCATTTTGCAGTCTGCTGTCAGTTTTGTGAACAACAAGTGTTTTCTTTGGGGGACTTTCCCACTCCAAACCCCTCATGTGAGGGACTGTGCCCCCGCACCCCCCCTTAGGATTCTTAACTCTGAGTCAGAGCTGATTTGGGGGGGCAGGGTACAGGACCCCCGACAGACAGTGCTGGGTATCAGCCGATTCCCTACAGCAATGTGGTGCTGTAGTCACTGTAGGGGATCCCGCGGTCGAAATATTGCTATCGAGGGTGTATAAAGCATGAATGAATGTCTGTGAGAAATTACCTTGTCTGTGTCACAGATATCAGTTCTCTGTCATAAAAACTGCATTCTCTTCTGGCTATACAACAAAGGTTGTTTAATGGATATAAAATAAATCTGCATTCTGTTAATTCAAAGAAGCACTGTGTCTTTAATGTAGCCTCAATAAATAGGTTCATGTGAGAACAATTTTGTTTTTACGTCAGATTAACAAACTTGTCTGCCACACTGGTATTTCAGGAACATGTACTGTATGAACTCAAAAAATTATTTTTTTTGTGGGGTTCTGTGTGAAAAAAACATGTATGTGTATAACTAGAAATACTATATGGTATTTGATGCCCCTGTCTCCCGTCTCTCAGTTGAGACTGCTCCACCCTGCTTCCCTCTGTCCCCCAACCCCACACTCAGGGCCACTGTACACTGTTTCCCCCTTTTCCTGTCTCCACAGATGGGCTGCTGTGCTCTGCTAAACCCTAGCGTCCTAGGTTCACTTCCTTCACAGTTTGGGCTGCTGAACCATGCTGTCCCAGTCCACCAAAAGTGGGGCTTTTGCCGCATCTTACTACCCACTTCCGTTGCCCTAAATGGGCAAGGCTGCTGCATTATGTGCATCCCATCACACAGTCAGGGCTGCTGTACCCTGATTCCTCACTATGTCCTGCACCACAGTCAAGGCTTCTGCACCATGCTGTCCTCTGTCCCCTGACACTACTGTGCCCTGCTGCACCATAGAGCCTCTTGCCCACACAGTTAGAGTTGTTGCTCCATGCTGCTCCATGCCACTATAGTCAGATCGTTTGGTACACTGCCCAAAACTACCTGATAGAAATACAAAAAATACTTTCATCTTGTGTTATAGGGTGGGGGACAGAGGGCAGCAAGGTGTGGAAGCCTAAGCTGTTTGTGCAGGAGGCAGCAGGGTGCAGGTTGCAGCAGCCTCATATGAGGGCAGCATACATGAGGGCAGCATACAGTGCTTTTGGGGCAGGGGAAAGAGAGAAGCAGAGAGCTGCTGCCTCAACTGTTAGGCAGAAGACAGGGCTATCAGGATGCCACATAGTATTTCTATTTATAACATACATGATGTATTTTCACACAGAAACCCTCAAATAACTGAATTTTATGAGTTCATACAGTACATGTTCCTGAAATAACAGCGTGTGTCAAACACAGGTTTGTCAATCTGACATGTAAACAACGTTGTTATCACATGAACATACAGTATTTGCTGAGGCTACATCAAAGACACACTGCATCTATGAATTAATGGAATGTAGATTTATTTTATATCCATTAAACAACCCTGTGTTATATAGCCAGAATAGAATGCATAATTTTGTGACAGAGAACTGACATCTGTGATACAGACAAGGTAAATTCTCACAGACATTCATTCATAGCACTTCAGTTCAGCACTGAACCCCAAATGATAAACTGTTTATGCTAACAGAATGATTTTAAGCTGATCTCTCTAAACACAAACCAGATGGGTTAGTAATTAACTTTGAGTGAAAACAATTAGCTCTACAGACTGCTTTGACTAGGAACTGCAACAGTTTATTCAGTCAATCAGGGGCTTAACTGGTGAAGCAGCAGGCTGGACAGGTATGATGTCATTGCTCACTGACAGACAGAACCATCTTCACTGTTTCTTCATTGTTTTCAGTTACTGCAGAGCATAGAAACATAAACATAGAATTTGACAGCAGATAAGGACCGCTTGGCCCAACCAGTCTGCCCATTTCCCTACCCACTGAATAAGCTGCAGATCCTAGTTAACCAGCAGCCTACTTCTTCCTACCCCCAACCCCTAGAATGGCCTTATGACTGCCCCAGGCATGCTTGAATTTCACCACTGTTTTTGACTCCACAACCTCCTCTGGAAGGCCATTCCATGCATCCACAACCCTCTCTGTGAAAAAATACTTCCTTAAATTACCTCTGAGCTGCCCCCCCATCTTCAAATTGTGCCCCGTTGTTCTTGCACACCTCTTTTTTTTTTGAAAGATGCTACCCTCTTGGACTTTGTTGATTTCCTTGAGGTACTTGAAAGTTTCTATCATGTCCCCCCTCTCCCTCCTTTCCTTGAGGCTATACATATTAAACTCCTTTAGTCTCTCTTCATATGTCTTCCGGTGCAGACCCTACACCATTTTAGTTGCCCTCCTCTGGACAGCTTCCATCCTGTCTATGTCTTTGCGGAGATTGGGTCTCCGGAACTGTACACGGTACTCCAGATGGGGTCTGACCAGCTGTCTGTACAGAGGGATAATAACTACCTGTTTTGTACTGGTGATGCCTCTCCCTATGCATTCCAGTATCTCCCCAGCCCTCCTTGCTGCCCTTAACAGATGCCAATTTAAAGAAAACAATAAAACCAAACAGCACATTTTCAGGAAACCCTTATCATAACACAGTGATGTGAATTCAAGGCAATTCAAGCTTTTTATGAAATATGTGCATCTAGTCTTTAAGCAACCTAAGTTTATTTTATCAATATCACCTGTTTTGATTAATTGATGTCAGTACAAAATAACTTTGCAATCCCACTTGCCATGTCTGCTGTTTGGACTCAAAGCGTGGGGACAGAGTGGCCAGTGAGCACGTCTGACACTGGCAGTATTGTACCAGTAAAGAAAATAAAACCATTTGATTATTTAAAAAGATGGTGTCTAGAGCATCTTTGACGTGCATTACTCTGTGGAATTGAGCTCCCTTGAGGGTTGCTCCCTCTGTCCACAGTTTACCCTTGAGTATTATTCTCTGTTAATACCTGTCATCATTGACTTATGAGCCAGTGTGTTCCCTTGAATCCTTTAGTTGGCAATGGTCATAGTTTGTTATGCAGTCATTCCCCCTTCCCCTCATCCCCCCTCTCCCCTAATGGAGTGCCCCTTGGGTGTGTGCGTGTACTACCACCAGAGGTAAAGAGGCTAGTGTATATGCACCCAGGGTGTAGCCAGTCTGTCCACCAGTTGAAGTCACCTAGTGGCCCAATGGCAGTTGGTTAAGTCACTGTTCATGAATGAAATGAACGCACTGGCCCCTTGGGGTGCTGGTGTGCTCGGTGTTTGGCCTGGGGGGTTGGCCCCACCCTGGAGTATACATGACTGCACCCCCTAACTCTTAGCATATCTGCCACCCATGTTTGGTAAGGCATCTCTCAATACCTTAGTGTGGTTGGGGCTCCCTGGTGTGACCTCATGCTCTGGCTGGTGACCTTCTCGGAATAGACTGGTGTCTCCTTTAAAAATCCTGGCCTTTGCTATGGTGATTATACAGTTGAGCATACTTGGGAGAAAGCCCCACCACCTATCTGAGTAGGTACCCCCTCATTTCATCTTGTTATGTTGTTCCCACCTCCCCCTCACTTGCCCCTCCCTATCCACATTTTATACTACAATGTGTTATGTTCCCGAGCACTGTGGAGTTTTCTTCCATATCCATGAGCATTTAGGTTGCAGGGCAGCCAGTGTGGATCCTCCTTCCAGATGAGGGACTCAGCCCATTTATTCTGTGGCCTGGTCAGCAGCTCCCTTGGTCAGTGATTGGGACAGGTCTAGTGGTGGAGCCAGCAACATTCTCCATTTGTTTTGGGCTACCCTGTTTTGGTGTGCTGCACTTGGCCATTATGTGAGAAGAGTCCCAGCAGCTTTGTTATCATTTGGGGTACAGGAATCAGCAAGTGTTGTCTCCTTCTCCACAAGGTGGTGTGCTGGGCAGTCGTCAATACCTAGAGTGCCCTTATGCTCTGCAAGGTGGGTGGTGCGTGTGGTTACCCCAAGCCAGTGTTTCTATTCTGTTGGACTTGGTTTCCTCTGACCAGTGGTGGGGCACCTGTCTTGTGTGACAGGGTGTTTGTTTACTTGAAGGGATACGCTTGTGTACTGTGTGACCCATAATTGACTTTGCAGTAATTGGTAGCTCTATGTGGAGATGTGGGGGGGAGGGTCATGCATGGGGAGCCTTCTGCAACACTGGGTTCCCCACTATTGATTTGTATAGTAGTGGGGAGCTAGGATGAGTTAAGGCTCAGGCTCATGCCACCAGTGTGTTGAAGTGCCTCAGACTGTGGCACTCTGCTATGTCTTGCCCCTCCAAAACAAAATGACCCTCTCGGCTGCTTACAATGAAATAGTCCCTGGCATGCAAATATTAACCTCATATTGCAATAATCTTGCATAGTCCATTTTGTTGGTCTGTGTAGTGGTGGGTGAAGTGAAGAAAATTCACTTTGCGGAGCAATCTGCGAAACTCCATCCATTTCGCAGAGCGAAATGTGAAATTTCGCCTGGCAGAATGGCAAAGGTTTGCATGGCGGAATGGTGAAATATCACTTTCTAAGGCAAAATTCCACTTTCCATGGCAATATTCTGCCTTCTGCAGTGAAATTTCACCTGCAGAAGACAAATGGAGCCCGCGGAAGGTGAAATTTTGCTGTGGTATTGCCTGGGTCAAATTCTGCCTAATGTGGACAATTTTGCTAAATACTCCACAAGACGAATTTGGCCACTTTGCTGCCACTTCACCAGCGGAAATTAAATTTGAGGCATCTCTATCAGGGGCTCTGTATTGTGTCAGGTTTATAGCCTTGATTCCACCAATCAGGTAACTTTGTTCTGCTGTTACCTCTTTCAATTGGCTGTCAGGTGTGTTGTCCACTAGTCTCCATAGTGAGTAGGGGAGAAACAGAATGGCAGTCTTGGTTGGTTTCTTCTGGGAGCAGTACTGTTTGGATGACAACTCCGTGAGAGATCTTATGGAGCCCTGGTGGATGATAAGAAGAAATACGATGTCTTCTGATCAGGTTCGATGTGCTGTGAGTAGTCACTGAGGTCTACCATGGGGGGAGATGCAATCCAGGTCAAGTGGTTGGCACTTCAGGGCATAGATTGTTCCAGGAGGTGGCCTTCGGGGGAAGGGGGCTAGCCATCATGTTGTCAGGGGTGTGCAGACTGATGTGGTTAGGTATGTTCTGCCCTACTTCTTCTATCCATTGGAGCTGTCAGTGTTCGAGTGTTATTTACTACCTTGGAGAACAAAGTCTAAGGAAATCTTTGGTGAAAATCTCTGAGGAGAAGAAGACAGCTTTAGCCACAACTATTGTGCTGATGACCACTTATGTTATGGCTAGTTGCAATGTTTTCCTTAGTACAACAATTATGAGCCCACCTCTCAGTCTGTCTGGTCCCTGTGAGTTTATGCCCATGCCCTTCTTCCCATTCACTGAAGGGTGATTTTGGCATATAGTTAGTGAGGCTCTGGGATTTGTACTGGGGGTATGAAAGGGGGACAGTGTGGGGGAGGGTGAAGCTGCTCTGGTCGGGTCCGAGTAGAGGTAGAAAAAGAAATTAAATTAGGCACTATGTTGACAGAACATGTAGTCTTTTCAGGGTCTTCACAGGTGTACTTAAACTTGTTGAATTTGCCTTTTGTTTCTTCGGAAATATTGTCGGGAGGTAGTAGAGTAGTTTTCTGTGGGCTTACTTCAGTGCTAGGGAATTCATTGGACCCTTTGGGTGTTGTTACAATCAATCATGCAGGGTATAATATGCAGAAGGGAATCTGAGTCTTGTGGAGGGATTTTTTGATTTGCCGGTAGGCTTTTTGCTTCTTTTGTACTGAGGGTGTCACATCACTGTTTTTATGAAATCTATGTTCATTCCATAACAGCATACCTTTAACTCATTGGGTCCAGGTGGCCATTTTGGGTCAGGTTCTGCAATGGATGGTTCCAATGCCATATGGCAGCTACTGGACCCAGTGGTTAAGTCCACAGTAGCTTGTGTTTGGATGTGCTGTTTAATGAAGAAAATTGGCACCGGACTATGATCACCCCAGGTTTTTCACTATGCTGGGTTGGTGGCTGAAGAGATCTGTGTGCATAATCCAGCATATAAATTGTTCCAGTTTTAGGTGTCCCTGCCACATCTAAAAGCAGTTTTGCACAACGTCCATCAGATTTGACCCCTCTGCTTGCTCTGGGATGCTCACAATTACCAGATTGTTTTTACGAGCTCTGGTCTCATGGTCTTCCAGTTTGTCCTCAAATTTGTTGACTTTTTTCCTGAATCTCGATCAATTCCTTGTGATCTCTGGTTTGCTGATCTTCTGTAGAACTGCCACAGGTTTCTGCATCTGAGACACGGGTATTGAGAGTTTCCAGTGCTAGTTTAACAGTTTTTAGCTCTGTTATTAAATCACAAAATGCGAGCTTAACAGTGGTCAGCTTGAAGAAGCGTTTGTCCAGATTGTCCAGTTTGTCTAGTTTCTCTAGCTTATCTGACAGTAGCTCCTTAAGGGATTAAGCCAGGGGTGATTCCAGGAGTAAGTCTGGCTTCTGTCCTTTGGACAGTTGGCATGCCTGCTGTAGGGTGGGACTTGTTGTAATGTCCATTTGTTGTGGTTCGGTGGAGTTCATTAAGCAGGTTTTGCAGATTTTGTTTCCTGGTAGGTTCCTCTAATGAACAATTAAAAATACACATTTTGTTGTGGTGAACTGGGAACTCAGGGAGAAGCTGTCTTTCAGTGTGAGTTCATCATGTGAATCCATCTACTTGTTTTTTACAAGTGAAAATACTGGTTCAATGTTGGAGAGTGGTTTAAAAGCTGCCAATGGAGGAATACAGGAAATGGGACAACTGTCATTTACCACAGATAGGATCAGGGATGCGCTGGCAGCCTTTAAGCCAGACAAAAGGCAGGGAATACATTTATTTATTTAAAATGTGCTTAACAGAAAAGGTATGCTGAGCTTAGGCTCGTTTCCAGGTGCGATCCGGGGGATGGTACACAAAAGGAGGTACAGGCAGTAGCATGATAAAAAATACATGCAAACAAGTACAATACAATACAAAAAACATACAATACAGTACAAGATAAAGTACAATATAATACAATGCTCTGATATGTACAAACAAGGTTGTGGGAATTACAGCGAAGAGCCAAAGTCATTCAATGAAGATAATAGGAAGCAATAAGAAAGGACAGTAAAATACTGTATGGCCCTCAGGGGGCTATGGTTATCAGGAGGCTAGAGTATTAGAAGGGGGGAGGCAGGTAAGGGAAGGGTAGAAAGAGGCAAAGATGGAGTGTGAGAGCAGTTGCAGGGGGAGAGGGAAGGGAATGAAGAAGGGATTTAAGGGCATGGAGGGAGGTGGCATGGTGAATGGCCTAAGGGAATTGATTCTAGAGGTGAGGGAGGTGGTAGGGAAAGTTCGCTAGGCCTGAGCATGTGTGAGGGAAAGGAAGGGAGAACTTGCAGGCATCCCTGGAACATAGAGAGTACTTGGAGGAGCTGACAGGAGAAAGGCAGGAGCTGAGATGTGAAGGAGGAGACCCGAACCAGAATTTACCGATAAAGATGAGGCTGTGCAGCTGGCACCTTGTGGGAAGGATCATAAGGGAGAGAGAGGAGTAGAAGGTGCAGTGGTAAGTGAGAGGGGGAGAGGAGGAAGCAAAGCAGCAGCAACAATTTATCAGGGTGTCCAATCTGGCAAGAGAGGTTGCTGGGGCTGCTCAGTAGACAATGTCAGCGTAGTCAAATATAGGAAGAATAGCATTCATGACTAGGTCATGCCAGGTTGCCAGAGGGAGGCAGTCTTTGTGCTGGCAAAAGGTACTGAGATTGCAGCAAAGTTTCAAACAGATGTAGTCTATGTGTACAGAGAAGTCAAGACTGCTGTCAAGCCAAACTCCCAGGTATTTAAATGAGTTATACTGACTGGAGAGGTGAGCTGTCTAGGGTGATGAAGCTGAGAGAGTTGGAAGATTTTAGCAGCTTTTGCCTGGAACCGAAGAACATAGAAACTGTCTTTTTGAGTTGAGTTTTAGTTGGTTTTGAAGCCACTTTGAAGAGGGGCAGTGACTTCAAGGGCAGAGGGACCTGATTAGAATAACATGGTGTCATCAGCACACATATGAATCCTGGATGGGGAGCAGACGGTAGGTAGATAATTAATAAAAATAGAGAAAAGGATGGGGCCCATAATGGATCCTTGTGGGACACCAGCAAGAATAGGGAAGGGGTGGAGAAGGAGGTACCTACAAGAATGGATTGCTGCCTATGCTGAAGATAAGAGATGAACCAGTGGGTAGCAGCAGGAGCTAACCCAACGGAGTGCAGTTCATGAAGAAGAAGGCTGTAGGAGACAGTGCTTTAGCCAAATCCACAAAGATGGCTGTAGTGACATGGCTTTTATCCATTGTAGACTGAATTGAGTCAGTTACCCAAAACAGGGAGGAGACAGTCGAGTGCTGTTTCCTAAACCTGGACTGGTAAGGTGAGAGACTGTCAGTGGCAGTTAGGTGTTCCAGTAGCATGGTGTAGATTAGTGATTCCTGGAGCTTGGCTAGAGCTGGGAGGAGATATATGGGTCTATTGTTATCGGAAGAGGTTGGGTCCCTGCCTTTTTGAAGGAGGAGTACTTTGGTGTGTTTCCAGGCTAGGAGGATGGTGCTGGTGGCAAGGGAGAGGTTGAGGAGGTGAGCAAGAGGGGCTCCTATGGTGGGGGCAGAGATACAGAGAAACTTAGGGTGGAGACTATCTAGGCTGGATTTTGAGGGGTTAAGAGCCATTAAAGCCTTGTAGATTTCTTGCTCAGAGACAGGGGGAGGTAGTAGCCAGAATCAGCAGGGGTTGGGGGAGATCCAGAGCAGGGGAAGGGGGGGGTTGTCAGGGAGGGCACAGGATGTAAAGAATTTATTGAAGGCTTCAGCAATAGCGGCCGAGTCACACAGAGACTCTCCCTTAATATTTAGAAAGTTGGGGGCTTGTGCAGAAGTGTGACCTAGGAGATTGTGGAGGTCTTGCCAGAAATTTGCAGGGGAACCTGGCCAGGATTGGAGTTAGGATTTAAAGTAACTGGATTTAGCCTTTCTGATTGCTTGAGTGTGTGTGTTTCTGAGGGACCTATAGAGCTGAAAGTTAGAAGGAAGATGGAAAGCCTTAAAGTTCACCCAGCTGTTGTCACAAAATTTACATAGGGACAAGAGGTTAGATGTGATCCATCCGAGGCAAGAAAGCAGCAGCAAAAGCAAACAAGGTGCTGGGATACATATCTAGGGGGATCAGTTATAGGAGAGAGGAGGTAATACTGCCGCTGCACAGGTCACTTGTAAGGCCTCATCTAGAGTATGGAGTTCTGCACTGGTGCCTACACCTCAAAAAAGACATTAACCTGCTGGAGAAGATCCAGAGGAGGGCTACAAAGATGATAGCAGGTCAGCAGGGTAAGGCATTCAAGGAGAGATTGAGGGCACTGAACATGTACTCCCTGGAAGACAGAAGAGAGAGAGGGGGGACATGATTGGGACATTGAAGTACTTGAAAGGAATAAATAAGGTTGATAAGGAGAGTCTTTTTAACTCATTCTATCTGATGACACCATTTTGGGTCAGGTTAAGCAATAGATGGTTCTGACGCCATATGGCACTAATGGGTATAATGGGTTAAGCTGAGTAGCAACCATAACATGAAGGGACACAGTCTTGAGCTGGAGGATGGGAGGTTTAGGAGGGAGGTCAGGTGCTGCCAGAAGAGGTAATCTCATTGAAGACAGTGGGCAGCTTTGAGAGAGGCTGGGATAAGCATCTGGGAAAAGTAAGGATCATGGGTAGAGAGGATGAGAGGAGTGGGAGGGAGGGAGGCAGGAGACATTAGCTTAAGCTGTGGACTCTGCAGTATGAGCAGATTTGATAGACCAAATGTCCTTCTTCTGGTGGCTTCTTCATATGTTCATATGTGTGTATCATAGAAACATAGAAACTGTCAGCAGATAAGGACCACCATACCCATCCAGCCTGCCCATAAGCCCTACACTTGTTTGTGGCCTCTGACTTTACATGGTCAATGGCATTTCACTACTCCTTCTCGCCTCATTGAGTCCCTTATGTCTGTCCCAGGCATGTTTAAATCCCTTGACTGTACTCACTCCCACCACTTCCTGTGGCAGACTATTCCATGTGTTCACCACCCTCTCCATGGAGAAAACTTCCTCAAATTTCCCCTTAACCTGCCACCTTCCAATTTCATATCATGCCCTTTCATTCTTGTACTCCTCCTATATTGGAAGAAGTCTCCCCCCTGCACCTTGTTTATGGCATTAAGGTTCTTGAATGTTTCTATCATGTCTCCCCAATCACTCCTCTCTTCCAGTGAGTACATATTGAGGTCCTTTAATCTCTCTTCATATGTTTTCTGATGCAAGCTTTGTACCATCTTTGTCACCCTTATCTAGATCACCTCCACCCTGTCAATGTCCTTCCAAAGGTGTGGCCTCCAGAATTGCATACATTATTCAAGGTGAGACCTCAGTAGTGTTTTATACAATGGCATCACTACCTCCCACCGTCGGCTAGTGACACTACTAAGGTGAGGCTGACTGGCCTGTAGTTCTCTGCCTGTTCCCTGCTACCCATCAATTTAGTTATCTGCCTGTTCCCTGCTACCACTTTTGTGGAGAGGAACTACATGTGCTCTTTTCCAGTCCTCTGGAACCCCTCCTGTGCTGAGAGACTCTGTGAGGAGAGAGAGAGGAGGGGGAGTCAAGGAACAGTGGGAGCACTTGAAGGTAGCCTTATGGGAGGTGAAGAATGGACCACCGATGGTACAGCAAACCCATGTATGTAAAGACCATCACAGCGACAGGAATCGGCTGATATCTGCACATTGCTGTGATGGTCTCTGCTGGAGCCAGGACTGCCTCGCTGGTGCATTGTCCCTTCTGCCGAGACAACCCCAACCTGGAGTTAGTAATCCAGAGTCAGGAGGATGTGGGGGATAAAACAGAGACGCATCCCGACAGTCATTGTCAGGGATGAGGCGGGGGTATAGCCATCTGTTTTAAATCAGGACTGGGCCTTGTAGATATCCCAGTGGGGTGACCAAATCCTTTGAGTGTATCATGGGCACTGGTGTGGGTTGCAGGATTCTTCTCATCTACCATCCACCCAGGGGTGAGAAGCAGTTCCTGCAGGAAGTCATGGACTTCCTCTTCGGCATGATATTGGAGTCCCCAGATGGATGGTTCTGGGGGATTTCAATTCCTGAGTCAATGACAAACTCTTGTATTTTGGTCAGGACAGGTAATTACCAATGCTACCCATAGTTATGGTCACTCACTAGATTTGGTATTCCTACTGGGGATGGAGATCTCTAACTTGGTGGTTTAGCTGGTGGGATGGTCTGACCATCACACTATAAGGTTCAGTTTCCAGGATCCCACAATAGTGCTGCCCCTACAGAGATGGTCCAGTACTGTTCCTTGAAGGGCTTGATCCCAGATGGTCTTTTGTTTATATTTTTTTTTTTAGCTTTTTGTTGACCGAGTAAGTGCACTAGACAAATCCTGCCTATTTTCAGGCATGACCCGGGGGAGGGGGATACAGATGAATGGTAACTGACATTGAACCAGATTAAGCTGTTGGTGGTATTTTTAGTGAATGAGGGAAATTTGGCCAGGACACCGGGGAAATTCCTTTACTCTTTTTCAATAAGTGCCATGGGATCTTTAACATCCATCTGAACTACCACCAATCCAGGCAGATGGTACCTCGGTTTAACGTCTCATCCGAAAGACGGCGCCTCAGAAGTGCAGCACCCCTCTCATGCTGCACTAGTGTCAGTACTGGGATATTAACCCAAGTGCCAGATGTGGGAACTGAACCCACAGCCCTCTGATCTCCCGGCCTCAGAGGTGAGTGTGCTACCTACTGAGCCACTGACACTACCAGCAGTACTGGATCTATTGGGTATACCAAGTGCAAGCTTGGATCCAGGAGATCTGCTACTTGCCTATAATAAGGCAGTGATGGTGGCCCTGGATTCCATAGCTGATGTCTGTTTTCAGCACCTCACTCTTTGCCCTCAGTCTCCTTGGACTGATGAGACCCTAAGGGAGTTGAGGCAAGTGGGGCAAAGGATGGAGCACCGCTGGTGGAAATCTGGCCCTGATGTTGACAAACTAAATTGATGACCTATTATAAAGATTATCAATTGGCCATCTCCCATAAGAAGGCAGAGTTCCTGTCCAGGGAGATTGCCACTACGCAGAATCAACCAGCCCAGCTCTTCTGAACTGTTGACAGACTGTGCAATCCAGCCTGTCTGCAGTCTTGGAGAGCATTTTCACAGAAGAAATGTGATGAGTTTGCATGATTCTTTGCAGATAAGGTTGCCAGCATCAGGTCAGAGATCTTTGAAGCATGCTCCAATGGGTGTGGTGGTGATTAGTTGGATGTCATAACTGCCCTGCTTGTCTGGTCCGACTTTGGCCGGCTGGCTATCACTGATATCATGAAGATCAATCAGGGTATGTGGCCGATGTACTGTAGTTTGAACCCAGGTCCATCCTGCATTCTTGTAGGGTGTGTTGAGATCATCGGCCTGGTCCTGGCTAAGATAGTCTGGTGCTCATTAGAGACTGGTGTGTTTCCTGACACCCTGAAGAAGTCAATGGTAACACCTCTTCTGAAGAGACCGTTTCTCGACCCTGACTGTCTTGCCAACTACAGACCTGTCTCTAACCTGCCCTTTGTGGGTAAGGTTATTGAGAAAGCAGTCATGTTGCAACTGGAGGGGCATCGTACCATCCACAATATCATTGATCCTCTCCAGTCTGGATTTCGGAAGAGGCACAGTACTGAGATGGCAATGGTTCAGGCACTTAATGATCTCCTAATAGCAAGAGATTGGAAGAGCCATTCTATCTTGGTTCTCCTTGATCTCTCTGCAGCGTTTGACACTGTGGACCATGAAGTGTTACTGGGTCACCTGAGGCTGATCTGTGGACTGTCGGTGGCAGTCCCCAGGTAGTTTCAATCCTTCCTCATGGGCAGGACTCAGAGAGTGGTGTCAGGGATTTATTCTTCAGCTTCACTACCCCTGTCCTGTGGGGTACCCCAGGGCTCTATTTTGTCATCCATGCTGTTCACAGTATATATGCAGTCATTGGGGGACATTGTAAGGTGGTATGGACTGAGTTTCCACTGCTATGCAGATGATACTCAGATATACATGTCCTTTGAACTCAAACAGAGTGGAACTATCTCAGTATTTAATATCTGCCTCTCTGAGATCCAGGACTAGATGAGTGCCAGCTGGCTGAAATTGAACCTTGACAAAACTGAGGTGTTGGTTGTGGACCCTGGTCATCAGGCAGAGGGGTCATTGGCTGGTCAGCCCTCTGTGCTCTGGCTTGGGGGATTCCACCTGTTGACTTTTGACTGGGTGTGGAATCTGGGCATTATGCTGGATGATGGGCAGACACTTAAGTCTCAGGTGTCATCCATCGTCAAGACCTCATATTGCCTGGATCAAACATTTTGTCCGGCCTTAGGAAATTCCAACGTTGGTTCACACCTTTGTGATCTTCACCTGGATTAATGCAATGCCCTGTACCAAGAGCTTCCAGGGTATGATATCCACCACTTGCAGCTGGTGCAGTATGCAGTGGCCAGGCTGTTGACTGACTTATCCAGATCACGTCATGTCATGCCTGTGCACCACACTTTGCACTGGCTGCCTATTTAAGTGGCGGATCACCTTCAAGGTTGGTTTACTGACCTATAAGACCCTACATGGACAGGGGCCTCGGTATTTGCAAGATCTCCTTTGCCCTTATCGTCCCCTCCATCCACTCTGCTCCTGCAATGATGGACTGCTAGAGGTTCCCAGGATTTATCTGAAATCCTCTGGTACCTAGGCATTTGCATTTGCAGCCCCAACTCTGTGGAACTCTCTACCTCATCGGGTAAGAGAGTGCCTGATCATGAAGAGTTTTAAATCGGCACTGAAAACATATTTATTTAATATGGCATTCTCTGGTTAATGATAAATTTGTCTGCTTAATCTGGGGATTTTAATAATTATGTGATACTTACAGTTTTAAGCTTTATTTTATGTACAAACACTTTGATCTTTGTGAATTGTGTTTTTTATATATCAAATTTGATTTGATTTTGATAGGAAGAGGTATCACTAGCAGAAGGAGGGAGATGGTGATGCCATTGTATAAAACACTAGTGAGACCTCACCCAGAGTACTGTTTACAATTCTGGAGGCCACATTTTCAAAATGGACATTGACAGAGTGGAGGCAGTCCAGAGAAGGGTGGCAAAGATGGTACAGAGCTTGCACCAGAAAACATATGATGAGAGATTAAAGGACCTAAATATGTACTCAATGGAGAAGCAGAAGGATCGGGGTGACAGCATAGAAACATTCAAGTAACTAAAAGCATAAACAAGGTGCGGGGGGGGTGACATCTTCCAATATAGGAGAAGTACAAGAATAAGGGAGCATGATATGAAATTGCAAGGTGGCAGGTTAAGGGGAAATGTGAAGAAGTTTTTCTTCATGGCGAGGGTGGTGGACACATGGAATAGTGTGTCACAGGAACGAGCACAGTGGGAGGATTTAAACATACATAGGACAGACATAAGGGAACCCTATAAGAGGGAAAGAGAGGAGAAACATTTTGATCTAGTAGGGTCAGAGGCTGCAAACAAGGGGAGGGCTTATTTGCAGACTGGATGAGCCTAGCATTCCTTATCTGCTAACAATTTTTAAGTTTCCATATTTCTGTGTAAAAGGCATAAATAAAGTTCTGGACACCAAAGAGCTATTCCATGGGGTCACCGACACAACAACTAGGGAACATGAATGGAAGCTGGGGAGGGGGGAATTTAGGAGAGATATCAGAAAGTACTATTTCATTGAAAGGGTGGTGGAGTCATGGAATAGACTGCTGGGGAGGTGGTTGGAGCAGGGACTATTACAGGGTTCAAGTCTGGGTGGGACACAGCTAGAGCGCAATTTAGGAATGTTACAACAAGTGATAGTAAACTAGGATGGGGTAGCACTCTGGTACAATTGCTAGGTTCTGGACAACTCAATGGCAGACTCGATGGACCCTGGGTCTCCTTGTGCCATCACTTTCTCTTTTTTCTAAGATTACTTCTCCTGCTCAATATGCAATGGCATGTCACCTTTCTTGATGCACCCCTGCATTCCGCTGGCCCTTTTGTCAACAGTCGCATACCACTTGTCCTGCTTCAGTCCCTTGCCTAGTATGACCCCGAGTACTTTTTCCTCCTCTACAGTACAAGTTGCCTACACAGTGTGTTGGTGTCTTACCTGTGTTTTTCTCCCCAAGTGCAGTACCTTGCATTCAGCTGCATTGTTATGAACCTCTTAAACTGGAAAGGCAATATAATCATCTGTGACAAATGTTTTGCATTTCATATTCCTCTCAGACATTTTGGTAGCCCTGGGGTCTAAATTAAGTGCTCATTTTTTCATAGCATTCATTAATTTTTAGTTTTCAGGATTTATGCTCTGCTGTCAGTGTTCTGTGGACTGCTTCTCTCAAACAGCCTACAGTGCCTCTCCATTTATATTTCTTGACTTGTACGCATAGTTCTTGATTTTTAGCAAGTACTTAGCCATCTTTTGATCAATTTCCCGAACACACAAAATTTTGCATAATACCTTAATGGTTATTCTTTCCACATGTTAACACCGGCAGACAATTTCATCTGTGGAAAAGAAAAACCTTGTAATAATGTCTAGGGACTGCTCTTTTAACTCGTGAAATAGCCAGTGTCCTAGCAAACTTATTTTCAGCACATTTTAAACAATGTCGTAACAGCCAGCATGATGCCTCATGGACAGTTGCCTGAGGGAAGTTGATCTGTTACTGGATACTTCTGGAATAATCATGATGTTCACCCTCTCATTGCAACATTATGGTACTGCAAGAACCCACACTGACTCAACTACAACAATTACCAAAATGATGTGTCACAAAACACAAAAACATTTTCTTGATCTCACTGCGAACATTATCTGCCCCAGGCACATGGAAATCACTGCTTGCTGTCTGATTATTGTGCATTAGCATTTTCATAGTGAAGCAGAATTATGCACCCATACTCCCACAGCCAGTCCCAATAAACCCCATCCAAAGGATATAAGCCAACAGTCTCACAAAAATGTAGTTTAATATCTCAAGGTGTTTTCTCCATATTAACAAAGATGCAATTACACAAGTAGGACATGATGACCCATGTTAAATCTGGGAAAACTCAGATGCAGTACTAATTGTTTTTTAACCCACCCCATTTGTAGCAAAAACATTTTAGTGATGCAAGCAGCAAACAAATCTTTTATTATTTTCCTTCTATGATAACAAATACAGATTTTGTTAATCTACATCAGCCAGTGGTGGAGACAGATAGCAAAAAGTGGAGGGTCAGAAATACCCAGGCAAGGAGTTAAAGCTACTGCATGCAACACCTCAGCCCAGGTCATTGGGAAACCAACTCCTTTCTTGCATATACAGAATTTCTTCCAACCTACAACATGTCACGTAGGTTAAGGTACTGTATATACAAAAAGTTCCTGTATAATTCTCAACTATTCAAAAATAATCCATGGTTAATTCATATAAATGTACCCATGCATATCAAAGGAGAGCAGGATCAAGATGTACAATTGTATTGAGCTTTTAGAGATGTAGGAAGGCCTATATAACCATAAAGTACACTCAGAAGTATAACACAGTATAATATAAAGAGTTTTCTTGTTTTAGATATATACATTTGGTTGCCTGGATTCTCTCTGCCCCACTGATTGAAGTGTATGCATATCGAGGTGCCTATGACTTCATCTGCAGTTCGCAATTTCATACCCAGAAGAATGAGAAGATGAATGACTAGATGATAAGGATGGACTCAGGGGTCTCCTTAGTTTTCCTTTCAGGACAGTTCAATCACTGCCACCTTTGTACTCTTCGAGATGTTTGCAAAAATTGTTACTCTACCTCAACCCTCAATAGTCCCATGCCAAACAATTTTTCTTTCCAGTGGGGGGTAGTCTGAGATGCTGGCTGTACACTGGAAAAATAAATCCTGCTCCTCAAACCTCAATGGGTCTGAACTACGATAGTGAGGAAAGGAGAGGGTATTTCAAATGTCCTTTTGGCTGACTTACGTAATGCAAAGCAACCCACTAGCAAAGGTTGCCACCCCTCTTTCCTTATAATCACCAATATACCAGATTACCCAATGTATACATTTCACCTGTGTCTAAGTGTCAACAGGGCGCTGGGACTGTCAGTGCTGACTCTGAGTGTGGGTGGGGTGTGCTAACTCTGTGAAGAGATATTATCACTTGTGGGGGCTAGGTTGAGTGTTAGATGAGGCTGTAAGTCAACCTTGGGTAATAATTGTGAACTGCAAGTTGATTGGCCTTCTCAACCTTGCATACAGGTTTAAATCCACTGGTGACCCTTAAGGTATTGACAGTTTAAGTCTTATGCTACAGTGGCATAAAATGCCTACTAGACATTCTTTTTCAAGTTGAAAGTGATAAAATGACACATATTGCCTTTTTAAGGTTCTATAGGAATATGAAAATTACAGGCACAAACGAAATATTTAAAATTTTGCAAAAAAGCAACCTATCACAATACCCATTGTAGATTTCGTATGGGCTTCATGAAGGAATGCAATTTTTATTGCAGACTGATTATGAATGAGAATTGTGCACAGTGTTGCAGCTGTAATCAAATTGCAAAACTATTGGTTGAACATATAATTTTTTAGAATTCATTTTTAGATATGGCAAGGAAAACATGACTACTTCCAATCTGAAAGAATGTGTATTTTCTTACTGTATGTGTAATGCACCTAGATGAAAAACATGGAACGTGTGCTATTCTGTGATACTGGGCGGGCATCATATTTTTGCAGTTGTGAGTTTCACTTGCTATGCATGTTTAAGGCCTCCCTCTTCTTAAGCAGAAACTGAACTGATGTTAGAAAGTAAGGATGAAATACTTCAGATATTTATACATGTTTACAGTTGTTATTTGTGTGATACTTTTTTGTTTTTAATACGTTAAATTTTAATAAAGAATACTTCAATTACTAGAACTGTGATGGGTACAGGCTTTTGAAATTACTAGGAGCCATACTATTACAGGGAGGCACTATGCCAATTTCCCCAGAATGAAGGGGTCAATTTGAATTTGATTTTACTGTTTGAATTTGCTTAAATATGTTGAACTGTTTTGTTGACAGACTAAGAAAGATAGAGAGTGGTGGGGTCAAAATGAATGATATGTGATTATTGATTACATGATTAAGGAAACATTAACAAGGAGAACAATTCTGTCTGTTTCTGCAACATAATAATGTTGAAGTGAGTGAAACCTGATAACCATGCCTGTATGGTCTTACCCCTAAAATTCTTGATGTTCTGCATCTTCCCCATTAATGCTAATGCTGCTGCCATCTCCATCTTTCATATACGCTCCTTTTCCTCATATTTATTTGCCACCTCCGCATCCCCTAGTGAAAATATATCCACATAATCCCATTTCCAAAGCTTTTCTTTTAATGACTGAGGCACTTGATCTCCCAGGGTATCTCCTAGAGCCCCTTCATCTCCTATCTGGTTACCCCCCTGCCCCTTGGTCCTGCCCTGCCACCTCTGTCCCTTTTAACTCAAATAGCACCCTCTCTATTTCCTCTAAATCATTTTCCCCTTTCCTTTATAATCCCTGCCAAATACTCCTTAATATTCCTTTCCACCATCAAATCTACCACTGTGTCCTTTCCCATAGGCCACATTGCTCCTTTGGCCACTGTCACCAAAGGTCATTTTATCCCCTTTCCATTATCCTCTTCTGTTGCTTTCCTTTTCCCATTCTTCTTCTTTGATACATTGTTTTTCTTTGTCTGCTCCAACATGGCTTGTACCTGCACCATCAGCTCCATTGCCTTCTGCATCAGGTCTTCATTGGGTCTTTTTGCCAGCTGGCCCCTTTTTCCTGGTGCTGGCACCCGCACCGCCCTTACTCCCTTTGTTCCTTATTGCCATGCCTGCAAAACACCAAACATAAACAAGCTGTTATCAGCAAGCCCCAGGATACTTTATCCTATGTCCTTTTCCCCCTTTCTGTTTGTCTTTTAGCAACTGAGCTACAGGATTGATAGTGTAGTCATTCCCCCTTTTTTTAATTTAATTTTGTTGACCGGGCATTGCAAGACTGGAAAAATGCATCTGTTCTTTCTTTTCTTTTTTTTTTTTTGAAGTGTTATACCCCACCATGTTTGCTAGTCATTAAACTCTCCATCCCCAATTCCTTCCTTCTGTGCATTATTCCAGAGTAAGGTCTCTAGCTACTGCTATTGTACTAGTGACACTCACAGGCAGATGATCTCCATTCATCCCCATGTCCTTGTAAAAGCAATGTAAATACCCCTACCAGTATTATTGATAGCACCACCTTATATTATAACACCTAAGCAAATAAACAAAAAACAGAACCAAAGTAGATAAAGTACCATCCACTCCAATACACATTATTGTGTTTGTACTTTTTTAAACTTACAGCCTGTGTTCCTTTCTCAGAAATAACATAATTGGTTGTTTTATTTGCATAATTTTTTTTCATTAGTGATTGAGGTATATTCTTCCTCTGAAGCAAGCCCACCATCTTCCATTTTGCTGCTGCCTCCCATGCAGGCTACTTGTACCCTCACAAAATGGCATCCCTCCCCACTCCGTGCATGTGCACTGGTTTTTGCCGTACCTAAGATGGCCGCCATCCTTATGTGCCTGCGCCTTACTAAGCCCCTCCCTCCAGCTGTGCACCCATGAAAATCCAAACTTCCCCTATCCATGGCTATGTCCCCATTGGTCCACGTGGGCTCCACCAACCTGTTTCTCCCCTGCCCATGGTCTTCTTGCCATGCTTGGCTATTTCCATGACTTTCAAGCACAATATCGCTCTTTCTTTTAAAAGCGTGACTCCATCAGACTTGCTTCTGCAGTCCTACTGCCTTAGTGCAATGTCTGCCACACAGTTGCAATCCCCGACTAAAGATCCACCTGCTGTCCCATGCCATGTCCTTGACCTCTCCTCCCACCCATCCCAAAGTCGAGTTCCATTAATCACCTCTTGTCCCTGAGGCTGGCCTAAAGTCATCAGCCTTCTATGTCTCTCCTTCCTTAATCAAACTCCCCAAAATACCTCTGCCTGACTTCTGTGCTCAGATAGAAACCCGCATGTGAATTCTCTGAGACCCAAACCTCCACTGCGAGCCATGGGGGGGGTAGCTGATGTTGCATGGCACCCCAACTTCATCTACTCCTTCCAGTCCCTTACCCCTGCACCAATGGCAAGCAGCATATCTCCCTGCTCCTCACCCCCCTAATTTCCACATTAAATGACCTCTGCCACCATGGCTATTAAACTGACCATTACCAAAATCTTCTTAAAACCACCCATGCTATAGCCATGTGCTGAATTGCACTTTCCAGCATTTGTAGTCCCCTTAAAGCCATACCCCCTTTTTAACTACCCCATATTGAAATTTCTCTCTATCACCAGGAATGCTGTAACAGCCTGTTACATTGAAAATTCTGCAGTTGCAGACTGTTTCCACATCTCACCAAGCTTTATACCTGTATCAGATTCTATGCCAACCACTCAGTATTCCTCCAATACTGCACTGCCAGCTAATGTGCTAGTGAATAGCAAGTTCCTACTAGCAAAAATGAAGGGCAAATTCCTTCTCTCACCTCTTTTTATATCCGCTTTGTATATTTACGCAACACATGTACTGATAAATAACAAGATGAAAAGTGTTATTTTGTCCCCAACATAGCAAGATAATATTACCTTGCAAAGCAGGGTATGTCACAATGACCCAACATAGCGCGATACTGGTAATGTTACCTTGCAAAGTAAGGCATGTCACAAGAGATGTTGCGAAGTTTTACTTTGCTGGCAAAGTTCCAGAATTTGCCTTCGCAGATAATGTTGTAAATTCCCCACTTTGCATTAAGTTTTCCTGGGGACATGGCACTTTTTCAGACAATGTCAGGCAAAATTAATGTAACGTTAAGGCAAAGCTACAGATTCACCAGTAAATGTGAATAATAACTTTTCCTAAAAAAGTGCCACTTTGCCTGCCCAAAAAAATTGTGAAGTTGGCACTTCGCAAATTATTTTGTGGAGAGAAGTTTGTCAGCTTCATTAATGTGTAATACTGAACCAGTCAGAATGAAAGAGTCAAGTCTTGAACTGAACCCACCAGTTAAAATCAAACCGAAACTGTAATATTTTCATACAACGAGAACATTTAAAAGTGTATTTAGTAAAATAATGTTGCATAAATCAAAAATACAATGGTCTGACTCAAAATGCACAGTTTATCACACTTACATGGGGGTAGGACATTTATAACTCACTTGTGGCTCTGCCACTCATGAGTTATGATCCTAACCCCTCACATGTGAAGATGAATTGTATATTTTGAGTCAGCCTATTGTATATCCCTATTGTATATCCCATATAAATAAATAATGGATAATGGTGGTATTCAAGGATGTATACCCATCAAGGGGGCTATTAGGGCTTTATTGCCCTAATTAGACCCTGAGATGGGTATATTTCTGAGTGTTCCACCCTTACACATTGTTTGTTGAAAATAATTCACTAGGATAGTTATTGTTACAGTATAGAAATCACATTTATGATCATGTTATGACACCTGAAGATCTCTTATAGAAAGGAGGGAATGGTGTGTAATGAGTGCAGGTAGGAGTTTCGGAGATTTTGGGTTTTGGGAGGGTTTTGTACAAGTGTCTTTTTTTCCAGGTTCTTTTGCAGCTTGTTAATTGGTTAGGCTAGCTTCCTAATGCTGTGTTAATTGTGTTATTAATGGTATCTCATAGAGTTACTGTAGTGCAGGTGTATACCTCTTATTAGAGCAGAAAGATACTTTGAATTGATAAATTGGACACAGGTATACATTGAATTCATAGATTAGCTACATGTATACAGGGAAATAGATGATTGCCTTTTCTCTAGGGAAAAGGTCCCATCTGTGCAATATAATTTTATATATATATATATATATATATATATATATATATATATATATATATAGACACACACACACACATATCTATCTATATATATTCATTGCAAAAAAACTTTGTCAATGCATCAGTTGATAGCACAGCAAAAAAATATAGAAATTTGATGTTAGGGTTACCCCCCCCCACCACCCCAACCTCCACACACCAACAGACGTCAGGTGTGCCATGGGGTCGTCAGGCCCATCTCTCACCCCATTCTATGTGTAAACAAGCTGACATGCTACAGTATAGGAGAATGGAATGAGATTTGGACCTGATGATCCCATGGCACGCCTGGACATCTGTTGGTATGTGGAGGGTGGGGGAGATGGGGTGGGTGGTGGGGGTAACTCTAACATCACATTTCCATACTTTGTCACTGTGCTATCAACCCTAATGGATTCAACAATTATATTTTTTGCAATGAATTTCCTTCTTTTTGAGAAAGTGTGATGTAACTGGTACATGTTGGTGGGAGCGCGGGCCCTCTGGGCACTGCGCTCCCTTCATGTTGTCCACTTTTTGCATAATGATATGTGTATGTGGGAACACAGTAACTCTGGGCCCTCCGGTCCCACTTACACATAGGTTCGGGAAATAATGCAGGCCTAGAGACATGAAAATGAACATTTGGAACACTACATTGCCAATATCTCAGAAACCATAACAACTAGGGAAAAAAATTCAACTTCGGTGGTCTTCATGACTTTTTAAGCTTCACCCCTGCTTAGTCCAAAGGTGGTCTAACCAGCGAGTAGCAAAAATCTGTATCTTGAACCGTTTTCGAAATATAGGCATCAAAAGGTGCGATGGGCATCTTAATGTTATCCTATGGGTAATTTCACAAGAAATTGCACAACAGACGCTTGTAACACGGTGATTTTTTTGAATTTTTGGACCATATTTTCAACATGGGCTCTTTTGGGACCTCCCTTCATGAACACTGGCACCATGATTTCATTAATCCATCCCAAAAGTTGATTTTGCACAGTGACCATGCCATTCTGCGTCACTGGTATGAAAATACATTTCAGGCAGGAAGTGAAAAATGTCTGCTGTACTGTTCATAAGGAAGTGTGAAAAATATGGCAATGTTTAAAATCTGGAGTGAAAAGAAGAAAAATTGCTGAAGTTACTAGCCTGCGTAGAAACTGCACAATGCATGCTTGTAATGCAGTAATTTTTTTGAATTTTTTAACCAAATTTTCAGCAAGGAGTTTGTGTGACCTCTACTCATGAACAGTGTCACTGCAATTTTGTTAATCCATTCTGAAAGTTAATTTTGCACACCAACCGTGCCATTCTGCGTCACAAGTGCGAAAACATGTTTTGAGAAGAATGTGAAAAATGGCAGCCGTACTGTTCTTAAGGAGGTGTGCAAAAATAGCAATGTTGAAAATCTGCAGTGAAAATATAAAAAAATGGTAAAGTTACAAGCGTGCATAGAAACTGCGCAATGCACACTAGTAACACAGTCATTTTTTGAATTGTTTCACAAAATGTGCAAAATGAACTTTTTGGGACCCCACCTCATGAACAGTTGAACTGTTCTTTCATTAATTGGTGCCAAGAGCTGATTCCACACAGCGACCGCGAAATCACCTTTCGGGATGAGTAACAAAATGACAGTGACTGTGTTCACCAGGGTAGGTCCAAAGAACCCCATGTTGAAAATTTGGGGCCCAAATTCTGAAAACTGGCCAAGATAGCAACATAAGTTGCAATACCCCCCTTCCATTGACTCCTATTATATGGCTTACCTTGATTCCTCAGTTTGCAGTTCGGCTTTGAAGAGTGCAGACATGTCCCTGATCCAGAGAAGATTGCTCATCCCAACCTCTGGAGTGTAAGTATGGGTGGGGGTGGGGAGGTGGGTGCTCAGTGGGAAGGTGAGGATGGGGTTGGGGAACTGGGGAGACAATGAAGGACAATTTTCTTTTTTAGAGGTAAAAAAAACACGGGACAGTTTATTTTACAGGTTAAAAAAATTATATATATATATATATATATATATATACATTTGTGCTCACTGGGGTGGACTCCCAGTGTGCCACTTGAGTTTGGAGGGGGAATACAGGCTGCTGACAGGGGAATTAGGCACCATCATCAGCTAAGAAAGTGGGCTTGGTGGGTGGGGGGCATGTGACACTGGGAGTCTGCATCCCAGTGTTGGAAAGATAAAAATACTAAAAAAAATTACCTGGGCACACTGGGGTTGGCTTCCAGTGTGCCACATAAGTGTGTACATGGGGAGGGATGTGGCATACTGACATGGGGATTGGGCACCCTGATGTCAGTGAGGAATTGGGGTGCAGACTAATTCAATGCAGGATACTGCATAGACAATTTTGATGTAGGATTCTGCATCAAAGATAAAAGACATCGGGGGATGGTTTTCTTTATTTAACAGCTAATCAAAAAAAAAATTGGGCACACTGCGGTGGGCTCCTAGTGTGCTGCATTAGTGGCGTTGGTGGGAGTATTCCTGTTGCTGACACATGCACCCCGATGTCAGCAGAAAACATTGTAGTGTTCAAAAATGTGCCTCAGCCCCCACAAAGACATAAAAAGGAGAAAATCGCCTTTTATTAGATAAATACCAGCATGTATTTACCTAAATGGGGGTCAAGGAATAAGGTGCTGCCATTATTTAGGCCAAAAAGTGAGCAGAAAACATTTTTTTTTTACAGGGGGAGAATATGGGTGTGATATTTTCGCAACTGTGCACCCACCACCCTGCACCCCCTAGATCCCCCACACTACCTCACTCACCTGAACATGTCCTGATGTGAAGATCCACTCTCTGATCGAAGATACACCTTGCTGATGGAACCTGTGACTGCTATATGAGAAATAAGGTATTTCTCATACATCAGTTTCCTATTGCAGCAACAAGACATGTCTTTGATTGAAGAGTGCATCTTCAGATCATGACCTGTTCAGGTGTGTGTGAAGGTGTGTGTGGGGGGTCTAGTGGGTGCGTGGTGGTGGGTGTACAGTGGGAGGTCACGTGTTGGATGGGTGACAATTAACAGTGGACTTTTGTTTCAGAGATAAAAAAACAAACAAAAAAAAAACAAGGAACAATTTTTTTATTTATTTTCAGCATAATTGTTACAAGACAATTGGGGGTTGGGGTATTATACACCAGGGAGAAAAAAGAATGAACAGGGTCGGGCACTGGAGGGTGTGGGGTATCACTGGACAGTAATGACAATTTAAAAAAAAACAGGACAGATTTAAAAAAAAACAAAGACGATGAGGAACCATTTTGTTATTTTTACCATAATTGTGACAAGTGAGGATGGGGTGTTACCACTAGACACCAAAGAGTCAAAACTTTGAACAGGGTCAGGCATGGGAGTTGGGGGGGGTACCACTGGACACCAATGAATCAATAAAAAAATAGTGTATATAAATCAGAGGCTGGTGGGTGTCACTATTCTCTCGGACTATTACATGGAAATTAGTGGGGACCTGGCAGATATGGAGGGTGGAGGTGCCATTGGACACCACTTACAATATGAAAACAACTGTTTATATAAATCAGAGGGAGGGTGTGCCCCTATACACCAGGGCTATTATTTATAAATTAATGGGGACCACAGCAGAATTGGAAGGTGGGGGATTACCACTGGGCACAAATGACAATATTAAAAAAACAGTGTATTGAAATGGGAGGGTGGTGGGTGCCACTAGACATAAGGGCTATTAAGTAGAAATGTATGGGGACCACAGCACAATTACGGTGTGGGGGGGTACCAGTGGACACCAGGGAAAAAGGGAATTTAACTTTCAATAATCAATATGTAACTCAAGTTACTGCTGCCAGTCCTCCATGGTACTTCAGAGTGCTGGAGGCATGTGGTGGCAGTATGGATGAGAGCGCAGACCTTGCTCATTAAGTGGGTTCCCAAAAAGGCCATGTTGAAATGTTACTGTAAAAATATTGTAAAATTACAAAGGTAAAAGTTCAAAGCTTATTGAAATACATTAACTATACTTACTTTATTTTCTCGTAGTGCAGTCACTGGTGTCAGCAGCAAGATGTCCTTTTATTCAGAGAGTGGATGTATGCCATGAGACAGCTGCAGATCAGTGAAAGTGTGTAGGAGGTTGTAGGATTGTGAGTGCTGAGTGGGGATGTGGTGGGTCAGATCACTCCACGCACGTGCACATTGCCTTCCTTGTGCACACACTTCAATCAGCTCACAGTAACCAAACTTGGAGCAAGTGTTTTCACAAACTTATTTATAGGGTTTCTCTTTAGTTCCTTTCTATTTACTTTTGGGGGAATTGTGCAAAAGTGAAAAAAAAAAGTTAATGGTTAGTTAAACCATGCTTCAGCACAATCACCCTACATGAACCCCTTCCCAATGGTGAGAAAATGCTACCCAGCAATTATATAAAGCAAGACTTATGGTAGTGAATAAAGCTCAAATTTTATACGTACCCTCACTGTTGAATGCCTTGTATAAACCCCTACAGCTTTGCTGTCAGGGTAAGTAGCATCCAAAACCTCAGGTGTATGTAAAATTCTCATTATACACAATACCTCATGTATTATTCCATATATAATACATGGATTACATGGATGGGACTTCTCCCATAGAAGTGGTAAACAGTTATTTTCCTCTATGCCCTCTATATATATGCTGTTGTGATCAAAACTAGACATAACCATCCAAACATATTACAAAAGATATGGATTAATCTGCTATACTCAGAAATGAACTCATGGATGGGACTAACAAGATTATAAGGCCACTTGGCCTCATCGGCTTAATGCTCTGGTTAGCCTCCTTGATAAGTGTATTTCCATGTATACCACACTTATGCATCATTTATTCTATATGTATATTTTATTTATTGGGTAGAAGTACAGAGTAGTGCCAAATGACAGACAGACCGACACGCACATATGTACACACACACACACACAAACACATGAACACTAATATCATCAGGGAGAGGTTGGATCCATGGCAAATATATCTGTGTGAAGTTATATATTACAAATAAAGGTCATGTAAGCCAATGTAGCCTACTTTTTTAGTTAAACCTTGGGCAAATTTACTGTGGCTCTCATTCAAATACATTTAGTGCCCTAGCCACATTTCCTTGCTTCTCCAGTTGAATTAATTTGTTTATGCTGAGAATTATTCTGAACATATGCATTATAATCAGCTTGGTCACACTCATAAGAGCATGCATTAATTAGGCAATCAAGAGCTAATAACCCAGGGATTCTCCAAGAGCTGAATTTGACTGTTTGGAAATCAGAACATATGACCCACGATGATTTTTGTCATGCAATTATTCCTACTATGTGGCACTACAAAATAAAAAGACAAATTAAAATCCTGATTTATAGAAAACAACTATTAAAGCAGTCTGATTATCACTTACATCTAAACTCAGTGTTACAAAAGCTCAATATAGATGTTCTGATATGCACAGAATGCATTACATATTGGGTTAATGTTCATTTTCATTTTACTGACCAAATACAGTTGTAATGAAGTGCAGATCTGCAACTCTACAATAATTAGCCTTAATTCAAAATGCTTTCTGTTGAACTGACTTTAATAAAATAGCTACTTATTATTGGTAGTTTCCTCATCTGGTAAAGGTGATTATAAGAGCACCTTTTACTACACTCTGAGTAACCACTACTTGAGTATACAGGCATACTCCGATAAGCTGATCACAAATTGAAACTTTGTAATTTGATCCTGTCAGCGCCCATTTTTGCTGGATGTTTCCATAGTACAAAACTTTCCAAGCAATTATTTCTGGAACAAAAACTGGTTAACCACAAAAACAACTGAACTGAAGACAGAGGGACAGGAGATCTGCCAAAGACAGACTACTAGAATGAATTCCATGTGCTTTATTATATACAAATACAGCTCAGCAATGCTAAAGTACTCTACTCAAACAGCTACAGAAGAAAGCGAAATCGTGAAGCTCACAGCACTAATAATAAATCAAAAGAAGACAAGCTCATGCATAACCATGCCATGCCAAGCAGAATCCAAGAGTGGCCAGACTATCATTCTACATATAATATTGTAATCCTCCTCACAGGGTGGGAAACAAAGTTCAGTAAAACATGTTCCTGTGATCGCCTTTACCAGGTTAATAAACTACCTTTATCCATAGCACCTTTTACTACACTCCAGGTCATCACTATTGGGAGATTAAGAAGCAGTGTGAGAAGTTAAAAGGGTGTTATAAGGATGCAGTGGTATGGAGAATGACTAAAAAAATCTATGGCTAAAACTGGATTTGCCCCAACTCAAGCGTTGAGCATGTAATGTCTGGAGAACATGTGGACAGGTGACTGCATAGCTGCTGCACAGATATCTGCAATGGACACTGCATTGTACTCAGCCCATGAAATTGCCACAGCTCTGGTTGAGTGAGCTTTCTCTTGAGATGGGCATGGGAATGGAGGCAATTTGAAGGTCTCTGAGATGGTGGTCTTGGGACCTTGAAGTAGATAGACGCTGCTTAAGGTATTGCAGGTCGAAGAGATTGAAGATGGCAGACATGCTGGGCTGCTTGGCATGAGCTAGAACAGAAGGGAGTTTTTAAAACATTTTAAAGTGTATTTTTGTTTTCAATCTTTGTTCATTTTAGTTAGTTTAGTTAGGGAGATAGTGCTAGTTTAGGGATGCTCAGGATAGGAAGTGTGAGGAACTATTTTTTTATTTTTAGTCAGAAACACTGGAAGTTAAATGTACCTCCTAAGTTGAAATCTCGGAGCTTACTATGAGAGTCTACAAAATTGCAGCGAAATTACTGTGCTGGAAGTTACCTGTCTATTGGAGTTGTGACTTGAGTTCAGAGCTGCTGCTGGTGATCTGAAGAAAGCAGGCTGTTATCTGGAAGTAGTGTCACTGCTAATGTTTGCCGCAATTAGGGAGGCTGAAGAATGCTGTAGAATGCTATGTTGTCTGAAGGCTGAAGTAATGAGTCTGAATTGGGGCTGCCTGAGATTGACAGACTGCTTTTGTAAGTCAGCTGTAGTCCAAGGGTGTGCAGAGAGCCAGAGTTTGTGAAAGGTACCAGTGGAGATGAAATTTAAAAACTATTTGCTCCTGGTATCTGTGGAGTGTGGATGTCTGGATTGATGGACCTGAAAAAGCCTTGAATGGCTGTTTGCATGCGAGTCAATGAGTGCTGGCATTCGGTTTGGCTGATGTTGAAGCCTGTCTATGCCTCTACTTTTTGCTGTAAGAGAGCAACAGTAAGAGAGCGGTGAAATTTTTACTGCTTTGCCACAGACTTGTCCTGTTGGATTTGGGACGTTCTTAGCACTGTGAGTATAAAAACTATTGGCCCACTTGAGTACTTTGAACAGTTTGTCCAATCACCCTGGAAGGTAAACTGGTACTCCAGTGGTGGAATTGAGCCCGAACTCTATAGGGGAGGTTGACTTCTGGTTGAGCAAGGCTGACTGTGAAACTGGCAGGGGTATTATAATTCTCTGTCTACAGGGTTTGTGAACTTGCTGGGAGGAGAACTGTGTGGTGAGAGAGCACTGTGCTTCAATAATCTAGAAAAAAGACTTGGTCAATTCTGTCTTGCCCAGTTAAGCTGCAGTCTGTGATGTGGACTAAGTGAGAAGATGATTCTGCTTTTTCGGAGTCATGGGAGGACTGAAAACTGCTGAATCTAAACTTCTGTTTCAAGTCGGGAGGGTGAGAGCCCCATGCCCTATTTAAATCACTTGGTGCTCATTAAATTTAACACACTGCTTTAAGGTTCTAATCTATCTGAGGACTCTCTCTCTTCCTGCTAAGTTTGCTGAGTTGCTTTGCAAAGTGATTGTGGACTCATACTGGACTCCCTTCTATTTCATTGATCTTGAAATTAAATTATTTTATAATTGTGGGATTGGGGAGGGTTTGGGGAGTCTCTGCGTGTGTGAGTGATGGTGGAAGTGTAATGTACTTTATTTTATTTTATTAAGCTGAGTAATTCTGGAGAAAGTAGATCAATTAGTGTTATTGCCTTGTTAGTGCAGTAGTTTATAGCTGCAGATAAGTGTAAGGCTAATTGAGATTTGTAGGTCAGCGGCTCCCTCAAGAAGGTATTATTTCCCCTCCAGGCTCTATGACCTCCATCCATTTGACTGTGCCTCTCTACCATCAGATGTTTATAGGCATTGTAGGGAATTGGGCATCACACATAGAGGGAAGGGACGGAGGTCAGGTAGGCCTGGAGGAGAAAATATGGCTGGAGAGGGGCAGATTAGGGTGGTGGGCCCTAGCAGGTGCCCTGGGCAAAATGGGTCCTGGAAAGGGGACCTCCCTGCCTGGTGCCCATACCCAAGGGCTACGCCACGGGTGGGCAGGTGTCCAAACCAGACTCACTCACTTATCCTCCTCGAGCAGTGTTGTATAATGCCAGATCAATTAGAAACATAGAAACATAGAAATTGACAGCAGATAAGGACCTCTTGGCCCACCTTGTCTGCCCATTTCCCTTTCTAGAGGATAAGCTGCAGATCCAATTTAACCAATAGCCTATTTCTTCCTACCCCACACAAAAATTGCCTTATGTCTGTCCCACGCATTCTTGAATTCTCCTAGTTTTAGACCCCACAACTTCCACAGGAAGGCTGTTCCATGTATCCACCACCCTTTCTGTGAAAAAAATACTTCCTCACATTACCCCTGAGCCGTCCCCTCTCTATCTTTAAATTGTGTCACCTTGTTCTTGCACATCTCTTTTTCTGAATGATGCCACCCTCTTGGACTTTGTTGATTCCACTGAGGTACTTAAACATTTCTATCATGTCCTTCTTCTCTCTCCTTTCCTCAAGGGTATACATATTAAGCTCCTTTAGTCTGTCCTTGTATGGCTTCTCTTGCAGATCCTGCACCATTTTAGTTGTCCTCCTCTGAACTGCCTCCATCCTGTCTATGTCCCTGAAGAGATGGGGTCTCCAGAACTGGATGCAGTACTCTAGATGGGGTCTCACCAACTGTCTGTACAGGGGGATAATAACTTCCTGTTTTCTGCTGGTGATGCCTCTCCCTATACTTCCCAGTATCCCCCCAGCCCTCCCTACCACCTTCTCACATTACTTGTCAACCTTAAGGTCATCTGATATGATTACCCCCAGGTCCCTTTCCATTTTTGTTGTTGTTACTACCTCCCCCCCATTGTGTAATCTTCCCCTGGGTTTTTGTTTCCCAGGTGCATTATTTTGCACTTCTTTGCATTGAATCCAAGCTGCCATACTTCTGACCATTTGTCCAACCTAGCCAAGTCCCTTCTCATCCTTTCCACACCTCCTTGTGTATCAACCCTGTTACAGAACTTTGTGTCGTCTGCAAAAAGGCATACTTTTCCTTCCATTCCCTCTGCAATGTCACTTATAAAGACATTAAAAAGGACTGGACCCAGTACTGAACCATGCAGTACCCCACTAGTAACCCCTCTTTCTTCAGAGTGGACTCCATTTACAATTACTTTCTGTGTCCTGTTATCCAGCCAATGTTTCACCCAGGCTACTACCCTGGGACCCACTCCCAGACTGGTTAATTTGCCTATTAATCTTTTGTGTGGGACTGTGTCAAATGCCTTGCTAAAATCTAGGTAGGCCATGTCCACAGCCCCTCTCTAGTCTACTACCTTGGTCACCCAGTCAAAGAAATCAATTAGATTCATCTAACATGACCTTTCCACTGTGAACCCATGCTGCCTTGGGTTCTGTGCCCCACTGGCCTCTAGATACTCAACAATTCTTTCCTTCAGAAGTGATTCCATCACTTTCCCTATCACAGAGGTCAAACTAACAGGCCTGTAGTTTCCTGCCTCTGTCTTGGTCCCACTTTTGTGACGGGGAATCACATCCACCTTCCTCTAGTCCTCAGGTTCCACACCATCCTCCCATGATTTGTTAAAAAGGGTAGTCAGTGGTGTCACTAGTTCTCTGCTTAATTCTTTTAGAATTCTGGGGTGAATCCCATCTGGCCTAATTGATTTGTCCACCTTCAGTTTTAGGAGTTCTTTCAGAACCCTTTCTTCTGTGAAAGGACTGGGATCGACCCCCCTATCCAGACTGCTTCTGTTAATTAGATTAGCACCTCCCCCACCTCCTCTTTTGTGAATACTGAGCAGAAATATTTGTTCAGTATCCCTGATTTTTCACTGTCCCTCTCTGCCCACCCACCGTTCATTCTATTCAGCCTCACTATCCCTCCCTTTGTCTTTCTACACTCCCTGATATACCTATAAAAGGTTTTAGCCCCCTTCTTAACTGAGTTGGCTATCTTTTCCTCAGTTTGGGCCTTTGCTATTCTGACTACCCTTCCTGCTTCCTTCTGCCTTAACTGGTACAGTTCTCTATCCTGCTCCTTCTGTATTTCCTTATACTTCCTGAATGCTATCTTTGTCTCCCTAACCTCCTCTCCAGTGCCTCCCCTTGGCTAGTTTAAATGCTTGCCAATGAAGCATTTAAACCTATCACCTAGGATCCTGGTTCCCCTCCTGGACAGATGCAGACCATCATGTCAGTATAGGCCTGTAACCCTCCAGGTGGACCCCCAGTCCCCAATGAAGCCAAATCCCTGAGCTCTGCACCAGTTTTTCAACCACTGATTGAATCCCATGGTGCGGAGCACCCTAGCCTCACCTGTGCCATTGACAGACAGCACCTCCAAGAAGGTTACTGTCCATGCTGTTTGTCTAAGGCCCCCCCACATCTCCACAAATGCTTCTTGCACTGCTCTGATCCCTTTCTTAGCCAGGTCATTTGTCCCTAGGTGGACAATGACATCCAGCTCCCTCCCCTGTGCAGCTGCTCCTGCGATCCTGAGGATTCGCTCCCTGTCCCTCTAGGCCATGGATTAAGAACCAGACAGCAATTATTGCTGGCCTTGTTCTATGGTTGACCAGACATGTATCACTGAGACATGGCTGGATGAGAGTGTTGGTCCAATACTGGATGCAGGAATTCTGTCTGGGTTCTTAGTGATTCACTGCCGAGAAAGAATCATAGGGGTGGGGTAGTGGTGATCTGTTTTAAATCGAATCTGCACCTCCCAGTCCTCCTGGTGGAAGCGATCAGATCTTTTAAGTGTCAACCTATAACAAGGTGGTTAATGAGGCTCTCGGCTCAATTACACTGGTTTGTGTTTGACCCCTCACTTTACACCATGGATCCCCCTGGTTTGATAGAAGGCTCAGGGAGCTGAAGATGAGGGGTCAAAGATTGGAGCGGCGCTGGCTAAGGTCCTAGTCTGGTGGGGACAAACTTATATTGATGTCTCACTACAGGGACTATCAATCAGCATTCTCCTGCAAGAAGGCAGAGCTCCTGTCCAAGGAGATTGCAGCAGCAATAAACAGACCAGCTCAGATCTTTCGGACTGTTGACAGATTATGTAATCCTGCCTGTCTTCAGTCTGTGGGAGCTTTTTCACAATTAAAATATGATGAGTTTGCTGTTTTTGGCTCATAAGATTGCCTCCATCAGATCGAGGATTCTGTCAGAGTCTTCTTCGGGGGCTTGCAGTGGCGAGCCAGGGTCATAGGCACTCTTTCTCTCTTGTCAAATTTTGGTCAGTTGATGGACATGGATATTGTGAAGGTCATCCAGGAGTTGAGGCCCACTGATTGTGGTCTGGATCAGGATCCAGTGTGCCTTCTTGAATGGTGCATTGACTCCATTGGCTCAGTTTTGGCTGGGATAGTTTGCTGTTCTGTAGTGAGTGGGGTCATCACAGAGCCCTTGAAGGAGGCGATGGTGAGACCATCTGAAAGAAACCAGCATTGGACCTAGTCTGTCTAGAAACATAGAAACATAGACTTTGACGGCAGATAAGGACTGGTTGACCCACCCAGTCTGCCCATTTCCCTACCTAACGGATAAGCTGCAGATCCTGGTTAACCAACAGCCTAGTTTCTCCCACCACCAGAATTACCTTATGTCTGTCCCATGCATTCTTGAATTCCCCCACTGTTTTTGACCCCATGACCTCCTCATGAAGGCCATTCCAAGTGTCCACTACCCTCTCCATGAAAAAATACTTCCTCAGATTGCACTTGCGCCATCCCCCCTCTATCTTGAAATTATGCCCCTTTTGTTCTTGCACATCTCTTTTTCTGAAAGATGCTATCCTCCTGGACTTTGTTGATTCCCTTCAGGTACTTGAAAATTTCTATCATGATCTCCCTCCCTCCCTCCTTTTCTCAAGGGTATACATATTAAGCTCCTTTAGTCTCTCTTCGTATGGCTTCTGGTGAAAATCTTGCACCATTTTAGTTGCCCTCCTCTGGACTGCCTCTATCCTGTCTATGTCCTTGCAGAGATGGGGTCTCCAGAACTGCATGCAGTACTCCAGATGGGGTCTCACCAACTGTCTGTACCAAGGGATAACACATTCTTGTTTTCTACTAGTGATGCCTCATCCTATCCATCCCAGTATCCCCCCAGCCCTACTTACTGCCTTCTCAAATTGCTTGCTTATCTTTAGGTCATCTGATATGACTACCCCCTGGTCCCTTTCCATTTTTGTTGTTGTTAGTACCGCCCCCACCCATTGTGTACTCTTCCCCTAGGTTTTTGTTTCCCAGGTGCATTAATTTGAACTTCCTTGCATTGACTCTAAGCTGCCAGATTTTTGACCATTCCTCCAACCTTGCCAAGTCCCTCCTCATCCTTTCCACCCACCCTTGTGTATTGAACCTGTTGCATTTCTTTTTGTTTCCTTCCAAACCCTCTGCAATGTCACTTATAAAGACATTAAAAAGGACCATACCCAGTGCTGAACCCTGAGGTGCCCCACTAGTAACCACCCTTTCTTTGGAGTGGACTACATTTATTATTACCCTCTGTGTCCTGTTGTGCAGACAATTTTTTGTCAGGCTACCACTTTGGGACCCACTCCAAGGCTGGCTAATTTGTTTATTAATATTTTGTGTGGGACTGTGTCAAATGCCTTGCTAAAGTCTAGATACGCCATGTCCACAGCCCTTCCCTGGTCTACTACTTTGGTCACTCAGTCAAAGAAATCTATTAGATTCATCTGACTTGACCTTCCTGCAGTGAATCCATGCTGCCTTGGGTCCTGTGCCATGCTGGCCTCTAGGTACTCAACAGCTCTTTGTTTCAAAAGTAATTCCATCATTTTCCCTACCACTGAAGTCAAGCTAACAGGTATGTAGATTTCTGACTCTGCTTTGCTCCCACATTTGTGACGGAGACTCATATCTGCCCTCCTCCAGTCCTTAGCTACCACACCATCCTCCCTTGATTTGTTAAAAAGGGTAGTCAGTGGTGTCACTAGTTCTCCACTTAGTCCTTTTAGAATTCTGGGGTGAATCCCATTAGGGGCCCATTGCTTTGTCCTCCTTAAGTTTTAGGAGTTTTTTCAGAACCCTTTCTTCTGTGAATAGACTGGTATTGACCCCCTATCCAAAGTGCTTCTATTGATTGGATTAGGTACCTCCCCCTCCTCTTCTTTTGTGAATTCTGATCAGAAGTATTCGTTCCATATCCCTGCTTTTCACTGTTACCCTCTGCCACCCACCCTTCCCTTTATTAATCCTCACTATCCCTCCCTTGGTCTTTCTTCTCTTCCTAATGTACCTATAAAAGGAAACCAATTACAGACCAGTCTCTAGCCTTTCCTTTGTGGGTAAGGTTATTGAGAAGGTGGTGACTCTTCAACTGGATGGTCATTTGTCAACTCATGACATCTACAATCCTCTCCAGTCGGGTTTCAGAAAAAGGCACAGTACTGAGACTGCCCTGGTTCAGGTGCTTAATGATCTCCTGGTGGCAAGAGATTGAGGAAAGCATTCCATCCTTATAATTCTTGATCTCTTGGCAGCATTTGACACCGTGGACCATGGGGTTCTGTTGGAGCACCTGCGGGTTTGTTGTGGGCTGAGGGGGCAGTTCTCGAATGGTTCCATTCATTCCTCACTGGCAGGATGCAAAAGGTAGTACTTGGTACCTTTTCATCTGCACCATTGCCCCTGTCATGTGGGATCCCACAGGGCTCCATCTTGGCATCCATGTTGTTTGTGGCATATATGCTACCACTAGGGAACATTATAAGGCAGTACAGGCTAAGTTTTCACTATTAAGCAGATGATACTCAGCTGTACCTCTCCTTTGAGCTAGAACAGCAGGATGCTGCCTCAAGTTTCAATCAGTGCCTTACTGAGATCTAGAACTGGATGAGTCAACTGGCTAAGGTTGAATCCAGTCAAGACAGAGGTACTGGTGGTGGAACCTGGCCATCTGAGGGTGGGGGTGCAATCTGGTCAGGTCTCCAGTCTTAGGATCGGGGACTTCTAGTTGCTTACCTTAGCTAAGGTGAAAAATCTTTGCGCTGTGCCGGACTGTGGCTTGACACTTAAATCTCATGCATCAGCTGTGATCCAGAGTGTTTTACCATCTTCACAACATCGCTAGGATTAGACACCTGATTCCCTTGAGTGATCTGACATCACTGGTGCATGTCTTTGTGACCTCACGACTTGACCAGTGCATTGCCCTCTACCTGGAGCTATCTCGTGGTGAGCTTCACAACCTGCAGCTAGTGCAGAATGTGGCGGCCAGGTTGTTGCAGACATCTCAAGGTCCTGTAATAATACACCTGTGCTCCACTCTGCACTGGCTGCCAGTTAGGTAGTGGATCACCTTCAAGATTGGTTTGCTGACCTATAAGACTCTACATGGACTGAGGCCCGGATACCTGCAAGATCTTCAACCACCTTAGTGCCCCTCCCGTCAACTCTGGTCAACTGATGAGGGCCTCTTTGTGATTCCCAGTGTATGTTTGACATCTTCTGCTGCTCGAGCATTTTTGTTTGTGGCACCAATCCTGTGGAATTCACTTCCTCAATCCATCAGAGAGCCCCATCAGTTAATGCCTTCAAGAGGGAGCTAAAGATGTTTCTTTTTAGAGAAGCTTTTGCTTAAGTGAATTAACCAAGTCAATATCAGTGAATACTATCTATTTAAACTACTATTATCTGTTTATTTTTGATATTGAGTATTATATCTTTTAACTGTTTTATATATTCTCACTTGTCAGCACCTTGAATTGAAATTAGTGTGCTATATAAATAAATAAATAAACTAAGCTAAAATTAAGACCCTGACTAAGAATGAACAGCCTCTCAAACTTCCTGGATGGGGCTGTTCTATTCAGGTAGGATCTGATGGTCCGACTCAGGTCTTGGAGGAGGGCAGAATACTTTTGGAGATCTTTGGGATTAGGATCAGATATGTGCAGGGATACTTCCTTGTTGAGGTGAAAATGAGAGGCTTCCTTAGGGAGGAATGAGGAAACAGTTAGTAATACTACTCGGTCCCTGTGAAAGATGAGGAGGATGGGGGCCTGGTTAGAACATTTAGAACCAGGTGTAGGTGCCATGGTGCAATGGTGCATCTCTCCTTGAGTTTGATGTCCAGAGTTGCCTTGAGAAACATCATCACCAGATCTGGATCTCCTGGTAGGGTACCATCTGTTTCCCAATAACTCCAATGGTCACTGCCTGGACTCAGTGTGGTGCAGTAGACAGTCCATTACCAAACCTTTCCTGTGGGGATTCAAGGATTTGTGGGATAGAGTTGGCATTGAAGTTAATCAGTTTAGATCTGTGCTGGTTAGAGAGATGAACCAGTGTCTATTGTATGTGCAGTTGATAGATTGGTGCTGGACAGTGGGAAATATCCCCATATTTAGGAGTCTGAGCCTCTGAGCAGCAATGCCATGAGTTTGAGGGTGCAAGAGTCCAGATGCAAGATGGGTTCCTGTGCTAAGCAGTTGCATTATGGAGGCAGAGTAAGGGGGTGGTCTATCAGCATCTGCATAATTGAATCATACCAAGTCCTTCTGAGCCAGTCTGGTGCTATGAGGCCCAGTGTGCTGCTGGTGTCCTGAATTCTCAACACCACCGAACCTATCATAAAGATTGAAGGAAACACATATGCTTCCTTGAAGTGCCATGGTGTCGACAGGGTGTCCATGCCCACTGCCTCACATTCTTTGTACCTTCAAAAGAAACTCTGTAACTGTCTATTCTACCATGTGGCCATTAGGTCCAGTTAGATAGGACCCCATGGGTCTGGGATAAATTGGAACACCTGCCAATTCAGTTGCCAGTCCCCAGGTTGTATGGTTTGGTGACTGAGCCAGTCTGCCTGGGTGTTCAGTTATCCTTGTATGTGTACTGTTGACAGACATAAGAGGTGGTTCTCTGCCCATACCAGGAGAGTGGACACTTCCATGGCCATTCTTTTGCTTTTGTTCTGCCTTGCTTGTTTATGTGGGCCATGGCAACTCTGTTGTCCATCCTCACACCTATGTGGTGGTTCTGAACATGAAGGGACAGTATGATTGCTCTTGTTTCCAATATAATGATTGGAAGCCTGGCCTCCACTGGTGTCCACTTACCTTGCAGAGTTATTGCATCTAGGACTGCACCTCCACCCAATTAGGCTGGGATCTGTGTCCATGGTTCTGGTGATCTGCTTGTCAAGGATTGCCTCCTTCTTGAGGTAGTTTGCATGCATTCATCACAGGATAGATTTCTTCACTGCTGGGGGTAGATGGAGACTCTTTCAGTAATTCTGTGAAGTATGTTCAAAACTGCCGAAAAGGAATCTCGGCAATGGTCTCATGTGGAGCCTTGCCCAGTTGTGCAGGTCTATGCATGTCACCATAAGACCCAGGAGTTGCATCAGGTCTGAGACCATAGGATGCTGATGTGTGAGGAACAGGATACAGTAGTTCTGCAAGTTGCTGATGCAACTGTCTGATGGCTGGACTATCCCATGTGGAATGCTAAAGATCACCCCTAACTGGTCTAATGTTGCAGAGGGTTAGAGATTGTCTTTGATTCTGTTGACAATCCATCCATGTTATATCAGGATCTCCTGCACTCTTCATATTGCATTTTCTGATGTTTCTTTTGTTCTGGACCAAATCAGCTGATTGTTCAAGTAGGAGACCATGAAAATGCCCTCCATTCTCAAGTAGAGATGCAAATTTAAAATCCACCGGCGAAGTGAACACAAAATGGCCAATTCACTTTGGCACTTCGCTACGCAGAGTACCCCATAGGAAAGGCTCAGTTCACCTTGTTATTATTACTTTGCATTGTCATTTCACCTTAAAAGTGAAGTAAGATGGAGTGACAACAATATTGTCAGCATCTCACCCACCACTCACCAGAATTAATGTGCATCCCCAAAGTGCTACTGTCTCGTGTCCAGAAAACTTCCCAGTGCTGATGAAGTGAAATGAGAGTGTAACAAGAAATGCAAAGTCTCTCAGAATTAATGGCACACTCAGTCATGCGTGCAGTGGTCAGGTCACACGTAGAGTTACCAGAATTAATGTGCATCCCCAAAATGCTACTGTTGTGTGTCCAGAAAAAAATTATGAAGTGAAATGAGAGCTTAACAAGAAATGCAGTCTTCCAGAATTAATGGTGCCATGCAAATGCACAGACAGATTAAGATTCTGCTGCACACTCAAGGGATGCATATAAAAAGGCACAACAACACATAACCAGTGCTCACAAGTTACAAATCCAAATCTGGAAAGGAATACATTTTGCCAGTTGAAGGATTAGTGCACCCCAGTAACAATCCACTACCAGTAAAGATACCACAAAGCAGTATAAAAAATTCATGCAGGTGTGGTGAATAGCAAGTTCACACTGCTGCAATTACTCTGTAACACAATAAAAGGTATCTGATTTAATGGTACACATCACACACACACACACACACACACACACACACACACACACACACACACACACACACAGAGTCAAGTAATGCATAGTAAATTAAAAACCTTCAGTAGTATAACCAAATGTTTTAACAGACAAATTGTACACTGCTGCCCACAACAATTAGCAAAAAAAGGTCAAGAATTACTGAAAATATTACTGTGTACATTAACACAGTTATGCAAGAAAAATATAACCAAAACAGAAAGACTGCCTTTTTCGCCCAGTTAATCTACCTACACCACAAATACACTTCTCCCCGGAAGCACACTTCACAGTACACAGACTGTTCTAAATTAACATTCAAAATCCACACACAACAATAAACACTCAATGATATGCGCACAGAAGGGTTTCCTACAATCAATGTACTAAATTTTGAGAAAATAATATTACTCAAAAAGGCATTCTAAACAGCTTTTAGAGGTTTTGAATCGCAGAGCTCAGAGAGCACACTGTCTCCAGCTACCACTACACACACACTACCCAGGCCAGAACTGAGGCTGTGCCAAACAATCTAGAGCCCATGCGACCTGCAATCCCACGAATAACTGCAGAGTTTCATTTGGAGCTCAATTACAGGGCAAAATGAGGTGAATTACATTGATTTCAATTTACTTTGCCTTAAAATTGGTGGAGAAGTGGTTTGGGGAAGGCAGAATAATGCAAAGGCATTGGTTTCAATGGACTTCATGTTCCTCATTATGAAGTGAAGTACTCCGCTTCACATTGTTGAGTTCTCCACAGATTCCGTGTTACTCAGTGAATCACTTCGCAGAGAAAATTGGGACCACTTCGATCCCTACTACTTACAGTACTGTGACTTACATGCTGTACGGGAAGGAACGTGAATGCCTATGGCTGTACTTCCCCGATGAGCTGTAGCACAAAACTCCCCAACTTAAAAATGCTTATTAATGAGCACAATGGTGGAGTGGTGAAGCCTGGAGTGATACTGCAAAATGTGCTTACAATACATTCCAGTAACTAGTAAAAAAACTAATTTTGTGATTCATGTGATGTGATTGTGAACCATGATTTGTTACTGCATTTGTGATCGTGATGATGACGAACGTGATCCAGTGTCGATGGTGTGAGGTAACCAATATGAAACTGTATTGGGAATGCAAATTCCTACGGCTGTACTTCCCCGATAAGCTGTAGAACAAACTCCCTGACTTAAAAATGCTCATTAATGAGTACAATGGTAGGTGATGAAGTTGGGAGACATACTGCAAAACATGCTTACAATACATACAAGTAACTAGTCAGAATATTTGTGTTGTGATTTGTGACGTGATCATGAATAGCGATTTGTGACTACATTTGTGACCTTGATGATGAAGAATGTGATTTTATCATGAGTGACTCATGATGCTGGTCCAGACTTAAAAACGCATATTATTGAGTACACTGTTCATGCAGAATTATGCACCACACCTGTCCAGTACTCTGAAGGGAAGCCAAAGAAACAACTGTGACTTAAGTTATAGGTGGAGATTGGGCCCTAAAGAGATGCAAATGCACAGATAGATTAAGATTGCGCTTCACACTGAAGAGATGCAGATGCAAAGGTACAACGCCTAACCAGTGCTCACCATGAGAAATTCAAATCTGGAAAAGAATACCTTTGCCAGTTGGGGCAGGCTGCAAGGGGTGGGAAGTGTACTGCACTGCTGCAGTAACAGTCACTAGTACCAGTAAAGATACCACAAAGAAGTACAAAAATCACACAGCTGAAGTGAATAGCAGGTTCACATTGCTGAAATTATTATGTGGCACAATAAAAGGTGTCTGATTTGATGACACGTGTCACACACATACTCACACACTCACTAAGTAATGTGTAGCAAATTGAAAACTTCAGTAATATAACCACATATTTTAAACAAACTAAAATTATGCACTGCTGCACCACAATAATCAGCAAAAAAATGGCAAGAACCATTGAAAATATTATTGTGTGTACATTAACACAGTTATACAAGCAAATTATCACCAAAACAGAAAGCACTGTTTTTTTCTTCAAGTTAGTCTACCTACACCACAGATACACCCCTCCCCAAAGAACACTTCCACTCTCTCTCTCAGTACACAGGCTGAATGTTGCATATTAACATTCAAAATCCACACAGAAACAATGAACGCTCAAATGATATGAGCACAGGAGTGTTTCCTATAATCAATAAACTAAAGTTTCAGCAAAAACAATTACTCAGAAAGGATTTTTTAGCAGCTTTTAGAAGGTTTGAATCACAGAGACCTCTCAGAACAGATTGTCTCCAACAGGTTCCTACACACACTACACCGAACTGAGGCTGTGCAGAACAATCTAGAGCCCATGCGACCTGAAATCCCATGAATCACTGCAAAATTTGCCTTTGGAGCTTAAAAACAAGGTGAAGTGAGGTGAAGTACATTGTTTTCAATGTACTTTGCCATAAGAATTGGTGAAGTAGTGGTTTGGGAAGGTGGAGTAATGTGAAGTCATGGTTTCCAGTGAACTTTGTGTTACACATTATAACAAGAAGTACTCTGCTTTGCATTGTGAAGCACTCCATGAAATCGCCTTCACTCTGTGAATCACTTCGCAGAGCAAATTAGGGCCACATCGACCATCTCTATTCTCAAGATCACTGCCAGTACTGATAAGATCTTGGTGAAGACATGGGGTGCTGTTCTCAAACCAAATGTGGACACTTGTACAGGATGCAGAATCTCAAGAATCTGGGGTGATCTGGGTATATGAGAATGCAAAGGTATGCACCTTTCAGATCCATTGAGGTGAGGAAATCATCCTTTCTAACTGCTGCTATGGTGGTGTGCAGGGTCTCCATCTTGAATTTCTTGTACCTGATGACTGGTTCACAAACTTCAGATTTAGAATTGGGTGAAGATTCATGACCTGTTGGGGACCAAAAAGAATGTGGAATGAATTCCTGACCCTGGCTTGTTTGTCAGCACTGGGACAATTGCACCATCCTGCAGCAGTTGGTTCAGAAGTGCTGTTACTTGTGGTACCAGAGATCCGCTTTGAGAAATGTGAGAATGGATGAATCCAAAGTTTTTTGGTAATGCATTAGATTCTATATCATATCCATTGGATATGACCTCTAGTATCCATTTGTCTATCATTGTTTTGGCCCAGGTGCTGGCAAAACTCTAAAGTCTTCCTCCTACTACTTGGCTTTAGTTCTGACCTGCACCTGCTCATACCTGGTAGTTTCAGTGGCTATTGTAGGAGCTGAATCTGGCCCTGGCTCTGGAACATCTGCCTCAAACTTTGTAGTTCTGATAACCTCCTCTGCAGTTGAAGAAGTTTTGTTTGAATCCAAAATTGTGAGACTCTGAACCTTAAAAATTGTTTATTTTGTCACCCTTTTTTGAGAATTTGCAAAAACAGTTATAAAGACAGCAAGGAACCTGATCTTCCTGGATGATCTTCTTTGTCCCCTTTTGGGCTCAAAAACTTTTCTAAGCATGGGTGATATTTATGTCTCCCTTAAACTGCAGTTTTGTTAACATATTCTTTGTCTCTTGGGGAACTGGATGGTTCAGTGGCTTGGTAGTGGGTTGAGGAGCCTTTCACCTCTAGGTCATGGGTTCAAAATCATCGCAGGTTGGTAGTGTTTGAAAGCCATTGTCAGCAGAAAGCTGTTCAGTGGCTGATGCAAAATGAACTGTAGTGGTCTAAATCCAGTTCCCAGTGGGCTAGCATCCACATCACAAAATCACAAACTTAATTGGCACCATTGTTGGTCATCTCACGTGAGCTGCTAAGGAATGAGTGGACATGGAGTCTGAACTACTCTCTCACCTACATGGTGGTCCCTCCATGGCAGGGTTGAAGCACATTGGAGGGGCAGTGTGCACTGCGTTTACTTGTAATGTACCTGTCATGCAGATAAACAGAGGACTTCAGGTTCCAGTGCTGTCAATCTAGCACCTTTCATGAGCACTAAATCTACACACAGAAAAACAAGCAAACAAACAAACAACATGTTCTTTGACTATTGATCCAACTGCTACAGCCTGAGCTCGAGGTGTCTCTTGGTGCTATTGGTTGGAGCAATGGTATGGAATGACATTTTGAAAGTATTAATGGAGGAGTCTGCCAAATACTTGATTATGAACATATAAAATTTGCCAGCAGAAAAAGGCTGTTTGGTCTTTCGAGTCTGCTTGATTTTGTAGCTAGCAGCCCTATTCTGCAGCTGCCCCTCCCTCCTCACCCCCTCCATTTATCCTCACTCTTGCCCTGTCCTAGCCCCTTTTGAAGCAGCCCACTGTTTAACAGGCTACCACTTCTGCTGGAATTGTGTTCCACCCTGCCACCACCCTCTCTGTGAAAAAAGTTTTCTCCTCATTTCCCTCCTGAACCTCACCCCCTCCAATCTCATATCATAGCCTGGAGTGTCCCTCCCCACCCTACACCCTGATTAGCCCTTCTGTACCAGTCTTGTTTATCCCTCTCATGCACTTGAATGTCTCAATCATAACCCCCTCTGTCCCTCCTCTACTCCAGCAAGTACATGTTTAAGTCCTTAGCCTATTCTCATTTGGTAATTCCCCCAGTCCCTGGATCATCTTATTTTCTCTGTGCTACACCCCTTCCAGTAATTTAATGTCCCTTTTCAGGTACAGGCTCCAGTATTGCATGCAGTATTAAAGATAAGGGCTAACTAATTATCTATACAGCGGCAGACTCACCTCCCCGCTCTTCAACATTATTCCTCTTTCAATGCAACCCAACATTGTGTTGGCACTTGCTGCTGCCACCTTCCAACACTGTGCTGAGTTGTTCATTGATCCTGTGATGAGCACCCTGAGATCCTGATTGCCTGAATGGTGTAGTCCATGGTAGCTTTGCCAGAGCTGATTTTGGGGAGGTCCTATAGAATGGACTCCAACCACCTGAGGATAGGTAAGGTAGTATAAATGGCCACTATTGTTGCCTTCATGGATATTACAAGAGCTTCATAAGCTTTCTTAATTGCATCCTCCACTTTCTTGTCCATAGGGTCCTTGAGGGCCATGGAACCTTCCGATAGGAGGACAGTTTTGTGGGAATAAATTTGTGAATCGACCTTAAGGGGTAAAGACCAGGCCTCTTTTCTTTTTTCCTCTGGTTCCTTCCAGATCCAGAGCACCCTGCTCCTTGAACAGACTATCTTCTAATGCTTTGCAGAACAAAAAGAAATGATCTGCCTTTATGCAGTCACTGACTAAAGAATCAAGCTTTTGTTCTTTTGGTGGGGCTGCCTGCTCAAATCTGAGGGTCTTGCAGACTGCTCTGACAATTTCAGGGATGATGTCATAGGGATATAGCCACACCACAAGGTCTTTCATGGGTTCCTCATCTTCTTTGGCTGTGTATTCATCATTAGATGTGGTGTATTCCCATCAGGGTCCTTAGGTTTCTGGTTCCCCTCCTTGCTCGGCTTCTTTGGCTTTGGGTGTGTTCTTTTGGGGTCTTTTGGGTGCTTCAGGTTAGCTGATGCATCATTTCTGTCTATTAGCTTTTGGAACATATTTACCATGGTATTCTGTGAGACCATAAATGCATTATTCTCTACAATGTTTTTTGCAGAAGACCCCAGCCCCAAACTGTTGCCTCTGCATCCACCAAGAAAAGTAAATGCAAAGCTCCAGAGGAACTCAGAAGCTGAATGTTGGGGCACTTGAGGCACATTCTTTGAATTTTGACCATTATGATGCAATCCATGGCACCTATAAATCCAAACGGGAGAGCTGGAGAGCAAGCAAGGAACTGGTCCCAATAGTAACATGCAAACAGGAAATGGAGGAATAAAACCAACAGGATTAACTAAGCAGAAATAAGCTAACCTAAAACCGGAGTCAATAAGAGACTTCTGGCCAAAAGAATAGTACCCTCCCCCCCGCCAAAAGACTGTCATGAACTGAAACAATGGATAACTTGGAAGAAGTAGCTGACAAACATAAGGATCCACACCACAGACTGCAAAAATAACATCTATTGCTAAAATGTGAACAAAGTAACCAAGCTGTCCACCTGACCAGCAACTAATCCTAAAATGACTGCCAGGAGGCCAAGCCTGAGAAAGAAGCCAGCAAAAAACAAAAGTAAAGAAAAGATGCATATCCCTACAGTAAGACAAGATGTCCAGAAACTACAGAAGTCAAAATCTTGCGATATCTTGGTCCAGATGCCATATCAAAAACCTCAAGAAAATTGTGTTACCATGCACACACAAAGATGGCTGTCAAGATGTGCTTACCACAAGATCTCTGAGCAAAGCATAACTAAACTGGAAAGGCCAACTTGGCTGCCAGGAGGATATGTCTCACAAGGTTTATGTTCCTTACCTAGGGACCACAATTAGAGGCATGGGATAAGCAAGATGATGGCTGAGACTAACCACCAATCAAGATCTTGGTGCCATCCTAGAGCAACATTAGCAGAATGAGCTGTGTGACTGGTGAGGATGGAAAAGGTCAGAAGAAATGACCCAAACTCCCCCAAACCAACAAGCCTGGAAGCTGCTCCTATCCTGCTCGAATGCCACAGAACAGTGCCAGGACAGGGACACAGTAATTATTTCACTGTGTAGCCCATAGCCACAGACTGGAGAGGTCAGGATGCTGAAAAAAAAATTTCTTTCTCTCATCAAAAGAATCAGTGGTGCATGCATTCCACAATGCCAGCAAACTGAAAATGTATACTCGGGAGCAGAGATAACATGACACCAGATGCTGCATTGCTTGCTGATTCACTGTCTTCCCTTTCCCTGAGTCATAGCTGAAAGGGAAAGGCAGAGGGTGCCCAGAATCATCCATGACCTGAGACATCAGGCAGCTAACTGAATCCCCCAGTTGAACAAAGTAAACTGAGGAGAGAGGCACATAAATTTCTGTCACAATGTAGCCAAGGCACCAACAAGCCACTAGATACCAGGTAGGAAATACCAAACTAAAAATATGCTAAAAATAAGAGCCAGAGACCATAGAAAGCTTGTCCTGCTAAGCCAGAAACAGATCATGAAAAGCCAAACTGTAAATGAAGGAGAAGGCTGTATTAGGGGGAACAAAAATCAAACATTTTCAGCCAAACACAAAGCAAAAGGGAACACATAGATAAAGAAAAGGGGCTGAGTGAGGAAGAGAGGAAGACACCATCCCAGCATTTGTGTAGATCAAGATGGAAAACATGCAGAAAATGGGGAGAAATTTTGCTTAAACATCTATGTAAATGCCATCTTATATTAAACAGAAGTAAAGGGATTTAAATACATCAAATGAAACCCAAAAAGTATGGATTCTTACCAAAAACAGCAAACAGTTGGCACTGAGCAAAAAGAGATGTGACCAGCCTAGAGGGATGCAAAATTAAACTGAAGAAACTTGGTTAAATGTCAAAACTGCAAAACCAAAAATAGCATGGTCAAGTATCAGTGCAGTGAAAAGATAATGACCGCAAGGCCCATCCAGTCTGCCCATTTTTTCTACTTATGAATGTGCCATTGGCCTTTACTCTGTCAATGACCTATTTATTCATAGTCATCTATTACTCCCTTATGCCTGTTTGAAGCCCTGCACTGTATTCATATCCACCATTTTTCTGAAGTATGCCGTTCCAAGAATCCAACACCTTTTCTGTGAAAATGAACTTCCTCACATTACCCTTAATCAGACTCCCTCTAGTCTCATGCTGTGTCCTCTTGACCTGCTATTTTTCTTATCCTGAAATATGTTAGACTCTTTCACCTTGTTAATGCCCATAAGATGTTTGACTGTTTCGATCATATCACCTGTCTTCCTCCTTTGTTCAAGGGTATACATATTGAGCTCCATTAATCTGTCCTCATATGTTTTCTGATGCAGTCCTTGCACCATTGTCATTGCCCTTCTCTTGACTGACTCCATTTTGTTAATGTCCTTGTGCAGGTGCGGCCTCCAGTACTGCACACAGTACTCCATATGGGGTCTAACCAGTGTCTTGTAAAGAGGGATTATTACCTCCCTCTTATGGCTTGTGATAAGCCTGCTAATACACCCCAACATCCCTCTAGCCTTACCTACTGCTTTAGTGGTCTGCTTGGATGATACTGGTAATCTGTGATGATGATGCCCAAGTCTCTTTCTTCTCTCAAGATTGCCAGCAACTCCCCTCCCAACCTAAAGGTAGCTTCAGGGTTTCTCTTCCCTGTGTGCATGATTTTGCACTTCTTTGCCTTAAACCCCAGTTGCCACTCTTCAGAACATTTTGCCAGTTTTTCCAGATCTCTTCTCATTCTGCCCACCCCATCTGGATCATCTACTCTGTTGCAGATCTTGGTGTCATCTGCAAACAGGCAAACCTTACCCTCCAGTCCTTCTTCAATGTCACTAATGAAGATATTGAAGAGGACTGGCCCCAGGACTGATCCCTGAGGTACCCCACTTGTGACTTGCATCTCTTTTGACTGCATATGATTTACCACCACTCTCTGTATTCTGCCTGCCAACAAGTTTGCCAACCAGTTGGCCAATGTCTGACCCACCCCGAGCATCTCCAGCATATTAATCAATCTTCTATGTGGAACAGCATCTAAAGCTTTGATGAAGTCAAGGTAGATGACATCAACTGCACCCCCTTGGTCCACCACTCTGGTTATCCAGTCAAAGAAATCTATGAGATTAGTTTGACAGGACCTTCCTGTGGTAAAGCCATGCTGTCTTGGTTCCTGTGTGCCTATGGATTCCAGGTGTTGCACTATCCCTTCCTTAAGGGGTACCTCCATAATCTTGCACACTACTGAGGTAAGACTGACTGGTCTATAGTTTGCTGCCTCCTTTCTGCTGCCACTCTTGTGGAGTGGGATCTCATGAGCCCTTCTCCAGTCTTCTGGGACCTCTTCTGTGCTTAGGGAGTGACTAAACAGTTCTGCTAATGGCTCTGCTAGTTACACCCTTAGCTCCTTTAGTACCCTGGGATATATGCCATCAGATCCCATTGCCTTGTCCACCCTGAGCTTAGCGAGCTATTGTAGGACCCTTTCTTTTGTGAAGGGATTTGTGCACAATTCCCTCTCCCCCTGTGTCCATGGTGAAGAGTTGTGAGCCCTGCCCTAGCTTCTCCTCAGTAAATACTGAGCAGATGTATCTATTTAGGATAGATGCTTTTTCTTGGTCCTCCTCCACACACTCCCCCTTGTCCCCTTTGATCTTAACAATACCCCCTTTAGACTTTCTCCTTTCACTAATGTATCTATAGAAAGTCTTGTCCCATTCTTTTACTGTTCATGCTAGTGTTTCCTTGGTTTAGGCCTTTGCCTGCCTTACTTCCTTCTCTGCTTCCCTTAGGAAAGTTTGGTATGCCTCCCTATCTTCATCCCGCTGCATTACCTTATATTTCCTGAAGGCCAACCTTTTGACTCTGATCTTTTCTGCTACTGTTTTTGAGAACCAAAACGGTTTCCTTCTTCTTTTGATCTTCCTTTTCTCTCTAACACAATAAGATGTTGCTTCAAGTATTGTGTCCTTAATGCTTGCCCACTTTGCTGTACCCCCTCACCTGAATTTCTTCTTCTTCTCAAGGCTAGCTTAACTCTGTTGGCCATCTTATCAAAGTCAGCTCCTCTGAAGTCCCATTTTGTTTCCTTGGAATGGGATGATTTAGTTCTAGTGTCCAAATTGAACCATACCACGTGGTGGTCACTGGCCCCCAGGTGACCTTCTACCTGGAGATCTGTGATCCTTTTTCCTTTAGTCAGAACTAGATCCAAGATAGCCTTGTCTCATGTGTGTTGTTGTACCAATTGTTTGATGCCCTCCCCCTGCTGGGAATCTAATATGTGTCTAGTTCTGGTGGATGTTCCTGATGGTATTGACCAATCTGTATCTGGCATGTTGAAGTCTCTCATTATCAGAACCTCCACTTTAGCTATCATATTTGTATATATTCTAACAGTAAAGCGTATCTGTCCTACCCCTGGTCTGGAGGCCTGTAGACAACCTCAGTACATATGGCTGTCCCATTTCCTGTTTCCAGGGTGACCCACAGGCTTCTGGCTCCTTATGTGTATTCTGAATTTCTGTAGCTATGATATTTTCATTGACATAAAGGGCCACCCCCCCTTTTGCACCCTGGTCTCTTCTGAACAGTACATTGCCAGGTAATGAAGTCCCCAAAGTGTGGTTACTGGTGAACCATGTCTCGCTAATGGCTACTATGTCCACTTTAGCCTCTGTCATTGTTACCTCCAGTTCTGGGATCTTGTTTCCCAGACTGCGGGCATTCATGTACATGATTTTCCAATGGCCAGATTTTGATGCTTTAGTTGTGGAGCAAGGTCTGACTTTTCCACTGTGCATCGTATGGGAAGCCCTACCTTTTTTGTTACCTGGTGATACAAATGAACTACAAACATGCTGAACTTCTGTTTGATCACTAGCTGAGGAGGGAGAAGTGTTCTTCCCATTTGATGTATTGGGTGCTGCACCCCTCTCTCCATTTGCTAATTTAAATATTCTGCAAAGACATCAAACTTCGGCCCCAATGCACTGACTCCCTCTTTAGTCAGATGCAGTCCATCAGATTTAAAGAACTTTTGCTCCCAAAACTGTTGCCTGTTATCTACAAAGTTGTGTCCTTTTTCCTGGCACCAGCTCTTGAACCACATGTTTAGCTCCCTTATCTCCCATTCTCTGACCTTCCATCCATCTGCCTCCCTCTCCCAGACTAGCAGGATCTCAGAGAAGGAGATGCCAGATGAAATGGAAGACTGTTTGTCTCCCAGCCTGGTCAGATCTTTCTTGGTGTTCACAATTAACCAGCTGGCAAGACAGTTAGTCCCTATGTGTACCAGGACAAGGACATTTGCAAGTGTTTTTAGCAACATTCATAAGTTGACATCCTCCCAAAATGAATTCTGCATTGAAAATTGAGGCCCAATTCTCAAAGCTCCCTGAGCGGCACAAGGGGATTTCATGCCAATGATTGGCACAAGGTGACCCTTGTTCAAAATGATGCCCTAGCAGTGAGTCACAAAGGCAGCCTGCATCCATCCCCTCAGCTGTCTGCAAAAAACTGGACTTGCACCACCTGTATGCCAGGAAATGAGCTTTGGATAGGTGCTTTTGGCCTGCAGCAGGCACAGGCTGCCAAAGCACCCCAAATGGTATTCACATAACTGAACCAGAAGGCAATTTTCTAAGTACCCAGTCAGGGCTGGTCTAAGGGTTCTTAGAAATATGCCCTCTGTGTGAGTTATGCACATTGCAGCAATTTACAGTGGTTCCCACCCCAGCCCAATCTCCCAATTGAAAAATAAAAAAACCCTGATAGTCTAGCAGATCCCCCTCCCTGATCTCCGATAACAGGTGTTATTATAATTCATTTTGTCCCCAATACCTGTTGGTCTACTGGCCCCCCTTCCCTTCCCAATGCCACCATTGTTTAATGCCCCCTTCCTGATCCTGAAAGTTGCCCTATTATTTATGTTATAATATGCCCCCTTCCCCAATTCCTGATGATGCTGTTGTCATATGGTAAGGTAAGACCCCCTTTCCCGGGTGATCTTGTTGCCCCCTGCCCCCCCACCACAGCAGGAAGTGCCCACCACCCAGCTCCCTTCCCATCAAGTAACAGAGCCAGCATTGACACAGCCCTCCTCTCACCTCTGTATCCAGCACCAACCAAACTGTTATTTTATGCTGTACTGTATAGTGTACACACATTGCATACACTATACAGTACAGCCTGCAAGGATAGTTCAATCAACACTAGCCATGGAGGTGAGAGGAGGGCTGTGCTAGAGCCAACTGTGTTACAGTATGGGAGGGCAGCTAGGTGGTGGGCACTACCTGCTGGAGGGGAGTGGTGGGTGGGCCATTAGATCACCAGGGAAAGGGGGTCTTACCTTATATTATGGCAACTGAGCCATCAGGAATCGGGGACGGGGGCATATTACAACATGAATAATAGGGCATCATTGGGGATCGGGGAGGCAGGCATTAAACAATAATGTCATCAGGGAGGGAGGGAGGCCACTAGACCACCAGGTATTGGGGACAAAATTAACTATAATTACACCTGACATCAGGGATCAGCAAGGGAGAGGCAATAGAACAAGGGAAGGTGCTATATATTTTATTGTAGTGACACTGGCAACTTTGAGGATGGAGGGAGAGCTTGTGTTTGCCACAGAAAGCCCACGGCAGACCTGTCTCATGTGCCAGGTGTTTGCACATAGGAAGGGTTGCCACAGGTGAGGTGATTCAGGTGCTGGACCCCCTCCTATACTAGAATAGGGTGCAGGGTCTCTGATGCAAGGGGCTTCAGCACAAGTTGCTGTCTGGTGCAGCTTGCCCTGATCTGAGCCCTCTTTGAGAATCAGGCCCTGGAAGTTTTTTAAACAATCCTATGAAAATAATCCCCCAAAGTTCATTTATTTGACCAACGTTGTTTTCGATTGTGTGGCTTTGATGGGATAAAAAGAAACATCCAGCAGGGAGGGACGAAGACAGTTTCAGACTCCAAGATTTTAATTTGTGCATCATCCTATCAGAGGATGCCTCTATATACAAGTAGTGCAATAGATATTACGCTTGTTTTGCCACTTAATTCATAAGAAATTGATAAAAAAATACCCTCATTTCGTTACATAAAGGTCTTCCTAAGTGTCATTACATTTATGACATGCTAAGTTAATTTAGCCTTGCAAGATTGGTCATTTTTATATTTGAAGTTTCAGTCTTAAAAAAAAGTGATTTAAATTACCGCAGTAATACAACTAAAGATTGTTGATTGGACAGGAGAATGGCTTATCAATCTCTTCCATCCCTTCATCTCTAAGAGACATAATTTTGCTGCCCCATTGGCTGATAAAAGCCATATAATACACCTGCTATTAATGAGACAGTTGAGTTATTTACTTGTTTGAAACGATGACTGATCCCTAATCAAGTTCCCAGAATTGTCAAACAGTGGCATCAACTGATTTCTGTGTAATAAGTATCACACCAACTGATTCAAACTATTTTTCTGTTTGAAGCGGGACCGTTTTTATATGCATCTATTTTCTTATCTTGTTTTTTAGACCAAATAATATATGTTGCACTAACACAAAAATGATCAAAGCTCCATCATGGAGTAAACTCACACCTTCAGGCTTCAAGAAGACATACTTTACAAATTCCTGGCAATATTCAAATGCAAGAAATATGCACGATATGGCAATCATAATACTGGATATCAGATGTGAACCATGGGACATACGTCTTGGAAATGGACATGTTCCAAAGCAATGGTCTAGTTATGGAAGGAAGAAATGTAGTTCCCTTTGTTTGAAAAAAGAAATTGCTAAAGCAAGATTTGTGAGGGTTTCTTTTACATATTGACATAGTGAGTTTCCCATTTCTTAAAATAAGGAACTTGGTCCCAGTCCTTCTCACCCTTAACTAGACCTCTGCTGCAAATAATGGAAAATATTTGTAGAAAAACAAAATAAGACTTTTTATCAGTGGCAATTTATCAAAACACAAATGTTTTTACTTTCAAATTGATATTTTTACAGCAATGCATGTCCTATGGCTTCAAGACAGGAAATTCAATCAATCAAAATCTTTATTTATCCAGGTGGGCACCATTGAGCAAGGCTCATTTGCAAGGAGGACCTGGTCATGAATACATCAGGTACAGTACAGAAGCAGGTATACAAAAAGCAATAATATACAAGGAAAAAAGTATATACAGTGTATACAGTACAGTACAAGGCTGAAATAAATAAAAATAAAAACAGCATTATTTTACAATTGAAGAAGTCAACAGATGTACAAACAACAATAGGCATACAGGGGTTATAAGCAGAAATCTTTTGAGTGAGGCAGCCGGCAACTACACATATAGGGGAAAGAGGCCGTGTATGGGACTGCAGGTTAGAGAGGTAAAGAAGAGGAGGTATATATTACCGATGACTGGGTGAAAAATTGAGCTAAAACCACAGAAAGTGAAGATAGCTGTTGTGTACTTGTTTATTATGATAATGACGGAGGAGGGATAGATAATTGCGACACTACTATGGATGGGGTAGGACTTTAAAACTGGATAATAAAATTTAGAAATATTTTGTTATATGAAGGGGCCAGCACCTGTATGTGTGTGTCATTTAACTGTTTTAAAACATATCTCTGTTTGGCCATGTAAAAGGAATCCCTGATGTTTAAATAATTGTACCAATAAAATGAATGCCATCTATAATTCAGAAAACTACAATGAAATGTCAGTATTATTATTCCATAAGGCAAACATAATTTTCAGCAACTGTGATAAATTATAACATTTTGTATTAAACCTTGATTTGTTAAAATAAAACAGAATGTGATAACTAAAAACTACAAAAAATAATCTTTTTTTATTTTTCTTTGACTTTAAATTGGTTGCATATTGCAATAAGATATGAGGTTACAACCTTTCCACAGTCCTACCCAGACATACATCAAATATCACTTGTGGGCCCTGTATAAAACATCATTTCAAACACCATTTACTGATTAGTTTTTAAAAAAGCATGAATACATATGTTTTTAAATATGTCATCAAATAGCTCTTTATTGTCCATTTGTTTATGTACATATTAATAACATAGGAGTAGGTATTAAGGGCAAGTTCAAACTCTTTGTGGATGACATGAAACTAGGCTGTAGAGTTGACAGCATGAAGGCAGTCAGGGACCTGCAAAAAGACTTACAAAGACTCAAAAGATGGTTCAAAATCTGTCAGTTTAGGCTCAATGCAAAGAAGTACAAGGTGTTACATCTAGGTAAAGGTAATCCCAAAATGGATTACTGTCTCAACAGGGTTCAACTAAGCACTTTACAAGAGGAGAGATTCCTTGAGTTCATCCTAAACAACACCCTGAAGCAGTTGAGCCAATGCAATAAAGCTTACAGTAAGGCAAGCAAAATGCTGGGGTGCATAGCAAGAGGAATTGACAGTATTAACAAGGAGGTGATCTTCCCATTCTATAGGTCCTTGGTGATGCCCCACCTAGAGTACTGAGTCCAGTTCTGGAGAACACACCTTAGGAGGGACAGAGATAAGCTGATGACCATGCAGAAAATGGAAACAAAGATGGTACAGGGTCTCCAAGGACTCTTGGATAAGGAACACCTGAAAATAGTTCACATGTATTCACTGAAGACTAGGAGGAAGAGGGGAATATTTATTTATTTATATATCTTTTGATGACTGGGTAGGTGAACTAGACACAAAAGTGACTATTTTTAGGCATGACCCGGGAGGTCAACAAGATAGAGATAAACAGGTACATACAGTATCAAGAAATGTACAATACATCACAATCAGATGCAAAAACAAAATTAAGACACTAATGGTAATTAAGGCACATAAAGAGTAAATTATACAACGAAAGGTAAGTGCTTGTATATAAACAATAATTGAAAAATTACTTTGATGGTGCAAAGTGTCATAGGATATCTTTACGCCCAGCTGAAACTGAGAGAAACTGCTAGAGGGAGGAGGCAGGAGACAGGTGGAGCTGAGAGAAGACCTAACGAGAGAGGGGGAAGGAGGGAAAGGACGGGGGGTAGAGAGGAGAAAAACTTGACGGTAACCTAATATTCTTCAGGTGAAGCTACCTATGGCTGGAAGCTGCAACACTGGACTTAAGATTTGCAAGAAAGTGAGTTGTGCTCACAACAGAGGGAGGTGAACCTTACAATTTATAATTGTCTTTAGCTTGAAGCAGATTCCTTAGGAAAGTTAATATTCTTCAGGTGGAGGATACTTCTAACTGAAGGGTTAAATGAGGAACTTAGAATTATCAGAAAAGGCAGTCTTTCAATCAACAGAGGGAGGTGGACCTTGCTTTACTTTTGTTACAATTGTTAAGATTTTCAGTGCAGGAAGAGTTTAAACCCACAGGGAATGAATACTGTTTACTGTGTCTGTCCTTGTGCACAGCTGACTTGATTGGAGTTAGTGATTCACTGTTTGCATTCAATATTTGTAATACTGTGAGTTATTCACTGGGCTAAGAATTTGTCATACGTCCTGAGCTGAGAGCAGGGTACAGGCTGTGTATTGGACCCAGACAGTGCCTAGGGGTGGAAACTGTTTATTTTTTTGTTTATCTCTGTGGCCCTAAAAGGCCAGGCTAGACTGTGTCAGGAAGTGCTTACATCACAGCTACTTATCAGCCAATAGCTCTGGAAGAATCTTACAGACCTTGATAACAGTGCTAATTTTAGCAGGCTCATCAGATAACCTAATATTCTTCAGGTGAAGCTACCTCTGGCTGGAAGCTGCAACACTGGACTTAAGATTTGCAAGAAAGTGAGTTGTGCTCACAACAGAGGGAGGTGAACCTTACAGTTTACAATTGTCTTTGGTTTGAAGCAGATTCCTTAGGAAAGTTAATATTCTTCAGGTGGAGGATACTTCTAACTGAAGGGTGAAATAAGGAACTTAGAATTATCAGAAAAGGCAGTCTTTCAATCAATAGAGGGAGATGGACCTTGCTTTACTTTTGTTACAATTGTTAAGATTTTCAGTGAAGGAAGAGTTTAAACCCACAGGGACTGAACACTGTTTACCGCGTCTCGCCTTGTGCACAGCTGACATGTTTTGGAGCTCACTGCCTTCAGAGCACAATTCACCAGGCTGTTTTGGGGCTGGGGAGGTTTATCTGTATCTGACCTGGATGTTTGGATTTTTCTCTGTTTGATTAGCAGGGTATTTTCTCTGTCAAATTGTTGTGTAGGGTATCTTGCTGACAGGAAGGCACTCATCGTAGCGGTAGGTCAGAGCTTTTAGCTGATTGTTTTGTGAGGGCACAGTTTAGGCCCAAACTCTTCCCACCCCTCAATCCACCCACTCCTGTAAGTAATTCCTTTATACCTGGTGTTCTGACATCATTTCCTCAAGAGGGCAAGGTGCATACCACTGTCATATCCTCTCTAGCACACTGCACTAACAATATATGCATACGCATTATATAATACATATATTTCTATATAACAAACCAATCACACACACACACACACAAAAACAAAACTAAACAAGGTAGACAGACATGTGGGGAGTAGTGCAATGTAATGGTTGTGGGGTTGCAGTCTTCCGGGAGTCTTCTGGTGGCTGAGATGCTGCCCTGTTTGCAGACAACTATCTGCCCTGAGGGAGGAAGTTGCCTGTCTTCAGGCCGCACTGGACAGTAGTAAGGGAACCTCCCCCATCCAGGGAGCACCAGAGCCACCACCACCACCACCTCAGAGGTTGCGAAGAAAGCACAGCAGTTGGACCACAGTGGGCTCAGGGAGAGTAAGGGTGGTAGAAAAGAGGCACATCCAGTCAGTTGTTCCACTCCACAATCCATACACCATTCTGGGAGAGCATAGTTCCCCTATGGATGCACACGCAGATGAGACTAAGGAGGTTGCAGACAACTGTCACAAGGGAGGCCCTCAGGAAGGAGGCAGAGGGCACCACAGTGAAAGGAAGCAGCTCCTGGTGGTGGACTCAGTTATTAGGGGGATAGAACTGGGGGAAACAGGGAAAACTGAAGTAAGGTGCCTGCCTGGTGCCATGGCTTGGAGGGACAGGAAGCACATCCTTAGGATCACGAGAACAGTTGCATGGGAGTCTGAGCTGGATGTCATTGTCCATCTAGGGACAAATGACTTGGCTCATCATGAGATTAGAAAAGTGCAGAAGGACTTTGTAGAGTTGGGGAGGGCCTAAGACAAGTAGCACACACAGTATCCTTCTCAGAGGTGCTGCCTGTCAGTGACATGGGTGAGGCGAGGGTACTTTGCACCATGCAGTTTAATGAATGGTTGAAAAAATGGTGTGGAGCACAGGGGTTTGGTTTCATTGGGGACTGGGGTTCCACCTGGAGGGACACCAGCCTGTAATGGTGGGATGGTCTGCATCTGTCCAGGAAGGGAACAAGTCTTTTGGGCAATCAGTTTAAATGCTTCATTGTCAAACTTTTAAACTAGTCAAGGAGGGGGCACTGATAAGCAGAAGGAAAATCCCAGCCTCCCTCTACAAAACAGGGTACTAAATGAGAAAAAGACCAAGGTAGAAAGGTCAGTGGGGGATGCTGCTACAGAAGGTAAAGCCATCAAAAAATGGAGAGCAATGAGTACCAATGCCCGTAGTCTGGGTAACAAGCTTCCTGAATTAGTGGCCTTGATGGAGGAGGAAGATCTGGATATTGTGGCAGTCACAGAAACATGGTACACACAGAACCATGACTGGGACATAAACATACCAGGATACACTCATCTACAGGAGGGACAGGGAGGGTAAAAGGAGGAGGAGTAGCTCTACATAAGGAAGAAATCAAAGCAACAGAACAAAAAGGGTAAACAGGGAGGAGAAGAAGCACTGTGTGTCAATTTGGAGGCAGGCAATGGCACCACAATCTGCACAGGGGTTGTATACAGACCCCTCTCAGGGGGAGGAAATGGACAAGGAAATGATAGAAAGTATACTTAGAATGGCAGATAAAGGGGAGATATTGCTGATGGGTGATCTGAATATGCCAGATGTTAACTGGAGTGCAGTTGCAGCAGCCACTTCTAAGAGTGGGGTTATTCTAGATGTCCTACAGGTGGCATGCCTTAGACAACAATATTGGAACCCACTCAAGAGGGAGCAGTCTTAGACCTGGTTCTCTCCAATGGAGATGGAGAGATGATCACAGATGTAGAAGTGGGTAGCCATCTGGGAACTAGCGACCATTGAACAGTATGGTTCACAATAAACACAGCAATAGAGTCAACCCATACAAAGACAAAAGTACTGGACTTCAGGAGGGCTGACTTTGCCAAAATGGGTGAGTTCCTAAGGAATGCACTAGCAAATGGGCAGGAAGGAGGGGTGGAAGAACAATGGGGAATAATAAAAACTGCCATCACAGAGGTAACAAGCCTTTGTGTGAAGCAAATAAACAAAACAAAATGATGTAAGAAACCACTATGGTTCTCAAAGGAGGTGGCAGTGAAGGTTCAAGAGAAAAAGAAAGCATTCAGAAAGTACAAGGAATCAAAGAAGGAGCAGAACAGAGAATTATATCAGTTAATGCAAAAGGAAGCTGGGAAGGCAGTCAGAACAGCAAAGGCCCAGACTGAGGAAAAGATAGCTAACTCAGTTAAGAAGGGGGATAAAACCTATTTTAGGTACATCAGGGAGCGAAAGAAGACTAAGGGAGGGATAGTGAGACTTAACAAAGGGGAGGGGGTGGGCAGAGGGTGATGGTGAAAAGGCAGAAATACTAAACAAATATTTTTGCTCAGTATTTACAAATGAAGAGGGGGAGGTACCTAAAACAAACAATAGAAACACTCTGGATACAGAAGTTGATACCAGACCATTTACAGTAGAAAGGGTTCTGAAAGAACTCTTAAAACTGAAGCTGGACAAAGGAATGGGGCCTGATGGGATTCATCCCAGAATTCTAAAATAACTAAGGGTAGAACTAGTGACACCGCTGACTACCCTCTTTAACAAATCATGGGAGGATGAGGTGGTACCTGAGGACTGGAGGATGGCAGATGTGATTCCCCTTCACAAAAGTGGGAGCAGGGCAGAAGCAGGAAACTACAGACCTGTTAGTTTAACCTCAGTGATAGGAAAAATAATGGAATCACTTCTGAAGGAAAGAATTGTCGAGTACCTAGAGGCCAGAGGGGCACAGGACCCAAGGCAGCATGGATTCACAGTGGGAAGGTCATGCCAGATGAATCTAATAGATTTCTTTGACTGGGTGACCAAAGTAGTAGTAGATCAGGGAGGTGCTGTGGACATGGCCTACCTAGACTTTAGCTAGACATTTGACTCAGTCCCACACAAAAGATTAATATACAAGTTAGCCAGCCTGGGAGTGGGTCCCAAGATTATAGCCTGGGTAAAGAATAGGATGGAGAATAGGACACAGAGGGTAATAGACTTCAATGTGTTTATAAGCGACACTGCAGAGGGACTGGAAGGAAAAATATGTCTCTTTGCAGATGACACCAAGATCTGCAACAGAGTTGCTGCACAAGGTGGGGTGGAAAGGATGAGAAGGGACTTGGCAAGGTTAGAGGAATGGTCAAATGTATGGCAGCTTAGATTCAGTGCTAAGAAGTGCAAGGTAATGCACCTGGGAAACAAAAACCCAGGGGAAGAGTACACAATGGGGGGGTGAGATACTAAAACAACAAAAATGGAAAGGGATCTGGGGGTAGTCATATCAGATGACTTAAAGGTGGGCAAGCAATGTGAGAGGGCAGTAAGGAGGGCTGGGGGATACTGGGATGCATAGGGAGAGGCATCAGTAGTAGAAAACAGGAAGTTGTTATCCCTCTGTACAGACAGCTGGTGAGACCCCATCTGGAGTACTGTGTGCAGTTCTGGAGACCCAATCTCCACAAGGACATAGACAAGATGGAAGCTCTTCAGAGGAGGGCAACTAAAATGGTGCAGAGTCTGCACCAGAAGACATATGAAGAGAAACTAAAGGAGCTTAATATGTATAGCCTCGAGGAAAGGAGGGAGAGGGGGGACGTGATAGAAACTTTCAAGTACCTCAACGGAATCAACGAAGTCCAAGAGGGTAGCATCTTTCAAAAAAAGAGGTGTGCAAGAACAAGGGGGCACAATTTGAAGATAGAGGGGGCGGCTCACAGGTAATGTAAGGAAGTATTTTTTCACAGAGAGGGTTGTGGATGCATGGAACGGCCTTCCGGAGGAGGTTGTGGAGTCAAAAACAGTGGTTGGAATCAAGCATGCATGGGACAGTCATAAGGCTATTCTAGGGGGTTGGGGTAGAAAGATGCAGGCTGCTCATTAACTAGGATCTGCAGCTTATCCATTAGGTAGGGAAATTTGCTGACTGGGTGGGCCAAGTGGTCCTTATCCACTGTCAAATTCTATGTTTCTATATTTACGCTGAGGAGCAGGGTGACCGCTCATACTACAAAGGGTGGGAGGTAGCTTTTGCGGCTGAGGCAGAAGGAGCCATGATCTATGGCGGGTTGAAACAAGTGCAACGAGCACATGCAGTAAGAAGGGAGCGGTGTCTCTTCTTAAATGTAGCATGATTAGGGGCAAGGTGTACATCTAGGGGCAGAGAATTCCAGTACGAGGGACCAACGTGCGAGAAGCCATATGTCCCTTTGGTAGTTCTGCATCTAGGAATGGTAAGCAAGGAAAGATCCGAAGATTGGACCTTGAGAGATGGGTTGAGGAGTCAGCAAGGAGGCGAGTTGGGAAGGCATCATGGTTCACAGTATACTGTCCAAAAGGTTTCAAAGAGGGAAGAGCCTGTAAGCAGTGGGAGAGGGCCAGTTTAGATCTGAGTATAGTAGGCAGTCATGTCTTAGTCTGGAGGATGCGGAGGCGTAACGGCATATACTATTATAAGCTGTTAATATGTATAAATATGATCGAGGTGTTCAAATTCTTGAAAGGCATCAATAATGTTCCCCACTCAGAATTATTCAATAGGGCAGAAACTCGACCACTAGAGGACATGAGTGGAAGCTACAGGGAAGGGCTTCAAGAGGGATCTAAGAAAGTATTATTTTATGGAAAGAGTTGTGGACCCATGGAATAGCTTTCCCAGCGGAGGTGGTAATGCAAGTGCACATACCGTGGGAGCATTTAAGATGGTATGTGATAGGGCAAGGGCTCAGGTACTAGCCAAGGGGTCAGAAATAGTCAAAAGCGGGGTGGAGGTCAGCTCCTGATATCGATTGTTGATCAAAAAAACTCTTGGGCAGACTAGATGGACCACTTATTTCCTTCTACCATAGCTTTCTATGTTTCTATATTTCTATGTTTCTAACATTGTACTAATACCATTATAATTACTGGTGAGCCCATTTATTGATTGGACTGACACCACTTTCTAATGATGTAATAACTGTCGGGTTATTATGGAATGGAACCCAGTTATTACGGTGCCTGTGTAAGCCAGTCAATGTGAAAGGCATTGCCATCTCATGCTCACAGAAACAAAATGCCATAGAAAAGGAAAATAGACTTTTTTTTAACACAGAGCACTAAACCAACCAGCACTTAAATAAAGAATGGGTGTCTATTATTATTTTTTTACACATCTTTGGTGTGTAATACCATAACAAAGTGCTCAGACTTCACACTTGTGTATTTTTATGTGATATTATACACCTTGCATGTGTAAAAAACTCATTGGCCAGGTATTCAAACTGCACCAGGCTGTGGCACAAGCTTAGGCTTAGCTCAGTTTAGCTGCGCAGGAGTGTGGACTAAGCGATATTCAAAGGAGCTGTGCCATAGCTCAGCAGCTTTGAATATCACACCCTGGCCACCCCCAGTGTGCATGGCGCAGTGGCACTTCACCAGCGCAAGTGGCCAGAGTGGAGCATGGAGATGTGCTAGCGCAAGTTCCATTGCACCATGCACAGCACCTGCGATATTCAAAAGTTGACATGCAAATGGGGCCATAATTATTGCAAGGCACACATGGGGCCATTTGCATGTCATTATGGCCCCATTTGCATGCAGGTGCGCCGATCCCCGACGACTTGTGCCTGGAGCCCTGCCAGGCAGCAGCCGTCGGGGACCGACACCCCCTGCAGCCCGATTGCAGGCATCTGTAAATATAGAAAACAACGTCCAGTATCCCTGGTAGTCCAGTGAACTCTTTCCGCCCAATCGTGGGCATTTGTATTATCAAATTTGTCCAATATCCTTGGTGGCCCAGGGGACCGTTTCCGCCCGGTCGTGGGCATTTTGTAATATCAAATTCATCCGTATACTAATTGGTCCAGTGGACCTTTCCATCGATCATGGGCATCTATGAGTAATAAACTACCCTGTCCAATATCCTGGTGGTCTAGTGGTACCCCTCCCACCCGTCCACTGGCCCACCACTCCTCTCCCCAGTCAGCCGGCGGGCGGCAGCACCACCGCCTGGCCCGCCGCCCCGACTGACACCTCGGTAGGGCTGCGCGTCCATTGGTTCACAGTGTGAGCCGGTGGGCATGCAGCCCATGCAGTACTAGACATTCCAGATATGTGAATGAATCACATATCTGAATGTGAGATGGTATGGTGACACCCATTGGTTCACGCCACGAACCATCGGGCGGCAGCCCACCGAGGTGTCAGTAGGCAGGCGGTGGGCGCCAGGTGGGTGGGTGCTGCCACCCGCAGGCTGACTGGGGGTGAGCGGGTGGTGGGGCCCAGTGGTGGGTGGGAGGGGGTACCACTAGACCACCAGGGATATTGGATGGGGCAGTTCATTAATACAGATGCCCGTGATCAGGCAGAAATGGTCCACTGGACCACCAGGGATATTGGATGAATTTGATATTACAAATGCCCGCGATTGAGCAGAAAGGGTCCACTGGACCACCAGGGATATTGGACGAATTTGATATTACAAATGCCTGCAATCAGGCAGAAAGGGTCCACTGGACCATCAGGGATATCGGACGAATTTGATTTTACATGGATGCCTGTGATCGGGCATGGGGGGCACCACCTAGTGCAGCCGGAGCTCCGGTGGCCACCCACAGGTGGCAGCTGCCGTGTTGTGCCCTGCAATGTAGCAGCTCTCCTGTGGGTGGCCATCAGTTGTTCCTTTTTTTTGGCTTAACTTTGTGCTGGTGCAGGTAGGGGTTGCACATGCATGGCTCTGCACATCCCGGGCTGAATATCAGGCTGTGCAGGTTATGCATGGGCACGCCCCCCCACCTGTGCCTTCATACATTACTGATGCGCTCTGGTGCATCGGGATTTGTTCCACGCACTTTTCTCTTTTGAATATCGCACCAGGGCGCATCAGTGGATTGCGCATGGTGCAACGCTGTTGTGCCATGCGCAACCCTTTTGAATATCTGGGCCATAATGTACAATTTATTCTCTATGGAATATTTTCATATATTAATAAATTTAATTGAATAGTTTAAACATAATAAATATGCATGGATTCATTTAAGGAACACAAGATACCAAGGTGACTATGAGCAATCATACTGTATATTTTACTTTGAGAAAGACAGACCCTTTTTGTTGAAAAATTGTATCCAACTTGTCTACAGCAGTGCTATTCATGAAATATTCCCCAGGTTTGCCTTAAAACATCCTAACCATATGGCATGGCTACAACTAAAAATCCTGTTGATTCCAGTGCAGATCGGATTTCTGTATACCTTTTTTATGTTGACAGTTCCATTCCAGGGACAGATGCCAAGCCTACTGTATCAGAAAAGAAGGGTGTGTGCTGAAAGAGAGAGAAGCAAGGACTGATATGACAAATGTGGCCCATGCATTTCCAGAATGGAAGGATGAAATGGGATGTGTTGGAAAGAAAAAAATGACAACACAGTGAAGCAAAGACTGAACAAAGAGACAAGCTGAGAGGGATGCATTGACAGTATGGAGCTGCAGGGACTCACCTTGTTATAATCTGCAGAGCAATTGTCTCAATTAGCTGGCTCTGCTCCCCATCACCAAATCCCTACCCTTGGTGGCTCAATAATGTTTGGAACCAAGTCTCCACACAGAGAACTGTTCAACATTCAAAAGTCCTCCTTACATATATATATATCACTTGTTAATGTTATCCGCTTATGCCTTTATAGACATCTGATGCATGGCTGGCAAAGGAAATCCTGCCAATCTCAGAGCAACACTTGCAGTTTAATTATCACTGCCACTAGAAAACATTTTCAACCCAACTCTCTGTACAAAAATAGTTCCTAAACTTTGAAAATGGATTGTTGTTATACAAGTATTTAAAAGGGGTCAAACAAACCAGGCAAATAATTACAGGCCCATATCACTTTTATGTCTAGTCAATACGATTTTAGAGTGACTCTTACACAACCATATTACTATGTGTTTGGAAAAATATAAATTACTGACAGGGACCAAGCACAGATTCAGGAGGGACTGTAGTAGGGTAACTGCCTTGGTCAGGTTCAGAAGCAACCTGCAGGAGACCATGGAGGGAGCATGTTCACAGGGGCAGTGTTTGTGGGCTTGACTAAGGCATTCAACCTGGTGGATCACTCCCTCCTGAAGTTGCAGCTGGGGAAAATAGATTTTGGGACACCTGTGGTTGAATGGATTAGTGATTACCTAACAGATAGATCACAATAGGTTAGGGTTAATGGTGTAGTGCCCCAATTAAGAACAGTAGAGTATTGTGTGCCCCAAGGATCAATATAAGGGCCTTTATTTTTGTTATTATGTATTAATGGTTTAATCAAGGCTTTCACTATTTCAAAAACAGTCTTGCACACTGATGATGCTGTGATGTATATTGTGGAAAAATATGTATTATCACTTAACAAAAAGCTGGACATAAAATATAAAATTTTCACAGAGTGGTTCCAAAAAATAGACTCTTATTAAATTACAAAAAAAAATTGTTCTGGTCTGCTAATTAAGCAGTAAGGAATGACAGGGTGTGTGTTATTGTGTAATAACATCACTGCTGGGGTGGGTTGAAGCACGAGATGAAGCCGAGTGCTTCCACCACTACAGGAGTGATGTCATTACACAATAACACAAACATTGGAGTGCCTTACTGCTATTATACAATTTTTTTTTTTAAAAAAAGAAAAAAAAAAAAAAATTGTTGGCTTTTGTTTTAAATTTGTTTGGTCTGTGGAAGTGTATGTTTTAAAAAAAAGTTCAGTATACTGTTCCACCAGTAAGTGGAGCTGCTACCTTAATTATGCTGTCCATCCAATCCCCCACAGTTTATGGTTGTTTTACTGAAGTGTTGTGATGACTGACATCAGTTCTCTCAACCCCCCCCCGTGGCAGTTCGACTGCCCATTAAACAGGGCTGTACTTCAAGTTCAAATTTCTTTTTTTTCCATTTTTTATTTAAAGTGTGGCTCTTTGTTTCTGTGGTTACTGAATTACAATGCAGGATATGCAAGTGAGCACATGGTAACAGGATTTCAGTGCATGGAGGAGATGGATATGTCACTTTTTTTTTCAAACTTTGGGGCCTATTCATGAACAGATGCAGTGGCTATGCACCACATAAGTCAGTTGCATAGCCACCATGCAGCTGCCTGTGCCCACTGTGCCCCCTCCACCCCATTCCTGAAAATGATGTGCCCCCCCATGTACCTGATCCCCCGGCCGATCGCGGAGCTCTGTGTTGGTGCAGGCCTGGGGTGGTGTGCGGGGTGAGCCAGCACTCTGTGGCATGTACAACTTCATGGAGTGGGTACACAGGGGCATCTGGCTCCACATGTGGTAGGCTGCCGTAAATCACTGGGGCCAGTTATGTGCCCCCAGGGAGGCTGCCTCTGGATGCGTCAGACTCAGTGGGGGGTATCAGCCCCCAAAATAATGCTGCCCCTGCTGTCGGGCCACTTCAGGATGCCGGGGTTGGGCAGATGGGGTTGACCTCTTCCTTGGCTCAGTCAGCACACTGCATACTGGCTGGCAACATGGTGCCCATAACATGCAAGGGATCCACTGTGGGTCATTTCCTGGACAACCGTTTGGTTACCCACCAGGATCCACCACTCTGCACCCACCTGCCCCTGGTGGCCCTGTGCACTGGGTGGATGGGGTCATGTAAGGGAGCTGGGCGGGGGCCAGTGTTCATAAATGTGGCCCATGCATGGACATCCTGCGGGTACGGAGCTGCATGCTCCAATACGTGCCACTTAGGTGCTTTTTGTGATAGGTCCCAATGTGAGTAAAGGAAGTGCATGGCGGGTCGTGGACAGAGATTCAGTCTCAGGGATTAAAAACTGCAGGATTCCAAATACATTACATTTTGATGTCTGTTTTTCCTCAATCTGAGCGGCTTCTGTGAACTGTGCACTTGACAGTTACTGTCTATGCGGTTCACGGAAGCTGCTTAGTTTGGGGAAAAAAAACTGGTATGAAAATTAAAGGTATTTGGTCAGTGTGGTGAAGTGAGGGATACAACTGCTGTTTGGGGAGGTGAGTTAAACTGTGATGGGTTACGGATTCAGTGACGCTTGATTCTCTGTGAAGTTTAAATAGGGAGTGATGTTTAATGGGTCATGCAATCTTTATGTTCCTGGTCTAGATACAGTGATGTTATTGTGTAATAACATCACTGTGTCTAAGGGCATCAGCTAATCAGGATCCTACAATTTTTCTTGCCATTGCATAATAATAAACAATCCATGATTCAAAATGTCAGGTTGCTCTTGTGGGGATGAGACACTTAAAGAAGTAAGTGAATTTAAATATTTGGACATAACTTTAGACTCCCAAAAGTTTGAGAAACATGCACAACAAACCTCCAGAAAACTGAATAAAGAACTGGAATCATTATATGCAATCAATTATTTTGTGGCTGATGAAGCAAGGAAAACTCTAGCACGTAGTTATTTACTGACAGCCATGAATTATGGGAGCTTTATATGTGGGGGGTTTCTGAAAAAGTATTAAAGGAACATACGTGTATATATAAGTACATCTGCTGGTTTTCCAATAAAGCAAAGTTTATGGAGCACCATTGCAACTTCTGTGAGAGACTGAAATGTTGTCGGTTGGTCAATGGGACAAACTGTAAAAGCTGCATTGTGTTTAAAGTACTGCAAAAGGTAACGAGTTGACAGCCCTTTAGCAGATATATTTGTCTCAAAAACGTGTGCCTGACTCTTGAGGTCAGAAGATTCAAAATGTATTCAGGTACCTTTTGTTTTTTTAACAAACAAAAAATAAATAAATAATTTCATTTCACAGGTACCAAACTTTGGAACAATATTGATTTGGAGATTAGAAAAGTTGCCAAAACCGATCTTCTTAAAGAGCTAGTAGATGGAACTGTTTTTCTGGTCGATGTGTATAAGATTACTCTATTTTGATAATAGCATGTTTCATTTCTTTATTGTTTGTATAACCTTAGCTTCATGCCTTTCCAAAGTTAGGTACATGCTCTGGCTCACCGGCACTGAAGAAGCGTTGTGGTGAGGTAGTCACCTATACCCACAGACAGGAAATGACATCCTGGGGGGAAGTGCAATAGAAGAGGCACTACTGGAAATTTATGCAAATGTAGCTGTCTGAGTTCTTGACAGCCATGTACAGTTGCTCTGTGAAGAGTTTTAAATTTTTATCCTGTGTCACTGAGTCTGCCTCCGATGTGTGGCTCCATGTCAGTGATAGTGAGATGTTTACTGAATCACACACACATGTTTGCTTATATTGCAGTAAATTAATGAATTTGCTAAACTGTGGCAAGTTCCAAACCACCACATTAAGTATCTTGCCACACATGCAATAACACTCCCATCTCATTCAATGCTGAGTCAGTATTACTAGCTCCACTTCTGCTAAAGCACAAGCACAAATGGCAGCACAGTCCTCAAGAAGAAAAAAATAATCACCCAAATAAATGAAGTTTAAGACATTACGTTTTTAATGCATGAAAGCCACAGCACTAATGCTCTGATGTCAAGGACTTGCAGAGCTGGGGCATTAGTGCTGTGACTTTCATGCATCAAAAATTTAATGGCTTAAACTTCATTTAATTGGGTGCATAATTATTTTTTTCTCGAATCATGTGCTGCCATTTGCGTGTGTGCTCTGTCCATGTTTTGGCATGCACTTTCTTTCTTTCTTTCTTTCTTTCTTTCTTTCTTTCTTTCTTTCTTTCTTTCTTTCTTTTGAGTGCAGTTGCTACTGTGTTTTCTCTTCTGCTAACCCTAGTAATTGCCTCTCTCCCTCAAATACACACAAATGATATGGGACATTTACATTGTCCCTTGTGTCCAGTGCTCCACGTTTCCCTGATCACCAATCTGGCCTGCTCATTCAATCACCAATCTGGCCCACTCCCTCAATCGCCAATCTGTCCTCCCCTGATTGCCAGTCAGTCTCGTATATGAAATCCCTGGTAATCAGTGGCCCACCCCCCACTAGTAAAACATACCCCTCCCATCCACTGCCAAGTTCACTGCACACCACCTCTGGTTCTCCCTCACCCTGTGTACTACTCTAGGCACCCCTCAACTGACCGGCATAGACCATCCACACACATCCATGGATGGTCACCATCTCACTGACTGAGCACATGCTTGATCAGATACAGTTGGTTTGTATTTGTAATAGACCACTGTAATTCATATGGCAGCCAGCCATGAATGGGTGTGGAGGGACTGAGCAGGTCCCCATCAGGTGAAGAGGGATGCCTACTGTCGGTATTAATCGAGGTGGTGGAGAACCAAGTAATGTGGGGTGGACTTAGTCTGAATGGGATGAGGGATGTATTACTAGTGGTGGGTGAGCCACTGGACACCAGGGATTTCATGTACAAGATAGACTTACAATCATGGGAGATGGACAGATTGGCAATTGTGGGAGCAAGGAGCACTGGACACAAGGGACAACTATGTAAATGTTCCATTTCATGATCATTTATGTGTATTTGGGGGAAATCAATGACTAGGGTTAGCAGATGAGGGATGTCATTAATACTGACTCAGCAGTGGATGGGATGGGGGTGATTTCCACCTGGGGAATACCCTTAATGTGTTGGTAAAATACTTGTGCCAGCTCAGCAGATTAACTAGTTCACTATAATTTAAACAAATATGTGTGTGTAACTAAGACAGTATCTTGCTATTGCCAAAACAGAGCTACACATCAGAGTCAGACTGAATGACACAGTATGCTCAAAAATAAAAAATAAAAAACAATACACATGGGTTTAAATTGTTCAGCTGCAGAACTTTTATTTGATAGTGTCTTACATTCACCAGAAGCAAAGTGTATAAGATGTCTTGAATAAAACAAATCCTTATCAAACTCAGTGTAACACAGATTGGTCTAGTTAAAGGGAGCCTTGGCTTCTCCCCAGATCTTCAATCTCCTCTGCACTTCCTTGAATGGCACTGTACATCCTATGAGTACCTGGAAAACAGAAATCTGCAATATATATGAATGTATTTATGCAATAGGGGTGGACATAAATGGGGTGTGGTAAATCTGTTTATCTGAGTAGCTGTGTGGATAAATTTCATTTATCCACAGTTACCCATTTATCCACACAGTTACTCATTTATCCACACTAACCATATACAAATCCAAATAACTTTAAAACAAAAAAAGATAGCATGATACTGTGAGCATGAAAATTGTTCAGCAAAAAATTATCTACAAAATGTGTGGTGTTTCATTTATTGATACCTTATAGATTTTTTTATAATTAGCAAAAAAACAGAAGAAAAATACATTTTTGTTCACTTTTTTGGCAAACAAATGTAAATAACTTTAAAACAAAAAAATGATAGCCTGGTACTGTGAGCATGGACATTGTTCAGCACAAAATATTACAAAATGAGTGGTGTTTCATTTATAGATACCTTTTAGTTCTTTTTATAATTAGCAAAAAACAGCAGAAAATTCAATTTTCTTTTCACTTTTTTGACAAACAAATGCAAATAACTTTAAAACCAAAAAGGTAGCATGGTACTGTAAGCATGCCATTTGTTTAGCAAGAAGTTTTCTACAAATGAGTGGTGTTTCATTTAATAGCAACCACTACACTAGGCAGAAATACTGTAAACTAGGAAAGGTAACTGAAAGTCCCAGAAATTATTTAAAAAAAAGATAAACAGTCAAAAGCAAATGTTCCTGCACTGACAGAAAGCATTCCCATTGCATAAATGAAATATGCAATGGTGAGCTATCAGATAAATGATTTATCTACAGTAGTGCTGTTTGACCTCGGATACCTCGCTCATGGCTTACGCCACTCATGAGGTTACTGGATGTCAAACAGCACTTGTGTAGATAAATCATTTATCTGACAGCTCACAATTGTGTATCATATATATATATTATGGCTGCACGGTAGTGCTACCATAGTTAGGGTTGAGGAGCCATTTACATGTTAAACCTAAAATTTGCACCTTAATAACTTTGTAACCATTCAACAGATTTGCCTGAAATTTGGAATACATGATCAAGAGCCTTACATCTTGGGATCTGCCAACTTTCGTACTGTTTGGATATACGGCTGCAGAGCTATTAAGCATAATCTGTGTGCGCATTTATGCTTTTTTGGAATTCTTTGCTCATCTCTACAGGTCACACAGTTTGTATGACCAGTCTGAAATCTTCAGGAAACATGTGGCCAGGGTCCCCATTGTGCCTTTTGAAGATTTCGTGAAGAAATATTAAATGGTTCAAAAGTTATTCAAAAAACATGTTCCCCTTATAAGTCAATGGGAAAAGTTAACAAAAAGTCCTACAGTGCCACAAATGCAGTTTTTACTTTCACAAATGGTCCTTTTGCTGTCACAAATCTGCCATTTCATTTTCAGTTAGCCATCAGAAAAATGCTTGGCATTTAAATTTGGGACCCTCTAGCAACCTAATTATTTTTGTATTCACCTAGTCGGACCCTGAGGATGCTAGGCATGTCTTTATTTTGGGGTAAAACACCCCAGAAATAAGTTTTTTTTAATTTCTGGAAAAAGTACTTTCACAAAATAGTGTCAAACGTGTGACACTGTCGAATGAATTTGCGAAAGCTTTCACAAAGTTCAACAGTACTTATCTAGGCTGTGTGAAAATAACAGCAATTCTTTGTCACCCTGCTGCAAAAGAATGGTTTGGTCTTTTGGGCTGAAATTTGGATTGAACGCAGCCACTGACTCACAGATGTGCTTTTCAGTATTATAGTGAAAAAATATTACATGGCGGCAAAGTGACGGCACTCCAAAGTTGACACTTTTTCCCATAGGATAACATTATACGGCATCTGCTGTATTACAGGAATCCTTTGTCTCCCTGCTGCAAAAAATGATTTGGTCTTTTGGGATGAAATTTGGTGGGAAGAAAGGCAACATACCACAGATGTGCCTTTTAGTGGTTTGGTGAAAAAATATTACATGGACAGAAAGTTATGGCACTGCAAATTTGTCTTTTTTCACCATAGGGTAACATTACGGCATGCATCGCACCTTTCAGGGCCCATATCTCAGAAATGGTGCTAGATACAGACTTTTCATCAGAAAAATGCTTAGCCGCCCCCCACAAAACCATCCAAGAAAGTGATAATTAATATGACTTTTAAATTTTTTTTCTATGTCGTACGGTTTCTGCAATATAAGCAATTTGGTATTCCAAGTCCTTATTTTCTGTTCCAAGAGCCATTATTATGCATACATTCTTTGTACTCACTGTCTTTCTATATGAAGATTTTGGGGAAAACTATTGTGTGTGTTTCTATAACTGTTACCCTTACTGCTTCTTCTTGTGGTTCTGTACCTGTTTCAGTTACTTTTCGTGTCTACGCCACCTTGTGAGTTACCGTGTGCATTTTCATTTGCACTTGTGTTTCTGTAATTTTAACCATTTGTGTCTACAGTACTGTTTATCTTTGCATTTCACTTTGTGTTACCATGCACATTAACATTTGCATTTGCTGGCACTGTGTTAGTATGTGTGAAGACATCACGTGGCTGAATCACAGGGCCCAAAGGGCACCATGCTTTCATTGCTGTAATACATTCAGTATTTTTCAGTACTGTTTATATTTGTGTTTTGCTTCATGATACCATGCGCATTAACAGTTGCATTTGCTGGCACTGTGTTAGTATGTGTGAAGACATCATCTGGCGGGAGCGTGGGGCCCGATGGGTCCCATACTCCCGTCACTGTATTACATTCAGTATTTTTCAGTACTGTATATCTTTGTGTTTCACTTTGTGCTACCATGTGCATTAACATTTGTGTTTTCTGGCACTATGTTAATATGTGTGAATACACCACACGGTGGGAGCGCATGTCCCGAAGGGTCCCGCGCTCCTGTCACTATATTACATTTAATATTTTTCAGTACTGTTTATCTTTGTGTTTTGCTTTGTGCTACCATATGCATTACCATTTGCTTTTGTGGGCTCTGTGTAAAGACATCACATGGCATGAGCGTGTTTATGGGCACTGTGTTAGTGTGTGAAAAACATCATGTGGCAGGAGCGTGGGGCCTGCTGTACTGCTGATGTATTACATTCAATATTTGTCAGAGTAATTTTTAAAAAGAAGGGAAATCAGAGAGAAACACTTTGTTTACTGTTTCAGTTAGTGTTGTTCCACAGTGACAGAAGTGAGGAAATTCTGTGTTAGGGCTCAAAAGCATAAATGTGCATTCACCCCTCACCCCTTGAGCACCAGTGGCAGACAGAGACACACACACACATGGGAGTTGGGGGAGAAGCAATGCTACAGGCCCAATCACAGACAACCAGCAGGAGGTGTCAGAAATAATATACAACTAGTCTACATACTGCATACTGAGTGGAGAGCCACAGCAAAAATATGCCTATGGACATGAATAGTGTAGCTTTGTCATTGCAGCTGTAGAGAACATAGCACACTTCGGAGTATTATTGCAGCTGTACAGAAGTTAATACACTTAGGAGTTGCACAGTCTCATGGGGGTAGGGGACTACACCTCCAGACCAGTTGCTGCATGTTAAGTGAAGAGGCACAGGCAAAGAAGGGTGATGCAGATTGCTTGTAGACTCAGACAGGTAATGCTTTCCAAACTGTGACACCAAGTACTGGATCCTCAATAAAGATCCATAGCACAGCTGAGGGTATGGACATCAATGGTAGTTGTCAGTGATTGCAGGAACACTCAAGTTAGCATAGATAGTGTTTGTGGGGGTGGGTCAGACAGGTAATGCTTCCCCCCAGAAATTTGTACTGCATCATGAGTACTGATGTAGAGAAAGACTGAGGCAATGGACATTAATGGTACGCCTCTGTATTTGTTGGTTGGCACAAGTTTGCACAGTTAGGATTTGTATGGGCTCACCCAGGGAATTTTTTCATGCATGCCAGTTACTGATTGTGACAGTACAGCCACAGCTTCATGGACTTAGTTAGCAATGTCGCATATCTTTCTACAACAGCTACTGCAGTCTGACTGTAGACTCAGATGAAAAGCAAGGTTGGCTCATACTAGTTAATTTAGTTAGGAATTACAGGAGCTCTGTCAGGCAATGTCTGAACTCCTAGCACACGTGCTGCATACTGAGTGGAGAGTACAGAACAAAAAAGCCTATGGAGATGAACAGTGTCATGGGGTAACTGCACTTGCAGACCACTTGCTGCATCTTGAGTGAACAGTCACAGGAAAAGATAGGCAATGTACATCAGTTGTACAGCTCCTTTATTACAGGAACTATCCAGTTAGCACAGTTATCACTTGAATGGATTCAGGCAGGCAATGTGTCTTCAAGCGTGACAGCAGGTACTGCATTGTTAGTGGAGATACACAATACAGGTGAGGGTATGGACATCTCAGTACAGATGCACAACACCTGTGAGGGTATGGACATCAATGGTAGATATCAATGATTGCAGGGATACTGAAGTTAGCTGAGTTAGGATTTGCATGAATTTAGGCAGCTAATGCTGTTCCCTCCCAAAATAATTGTACTGCATCATGAATGATGATCCACAGGAACAACAAGGCACTGGAGATCAATGGCATATCTCTGTAATTGTAGACACAGTGAAGTTAGAACAGTTAGGAGTTGCATGGGCTCAGCCAGGGAATAGCAGCACACATAGCAGTTACTGCATCCTGAGTGTATAGCCACAGCTGGATAGTGTTACATTATGATGCACCACACCTCGCTACAGCAGCTACTGCCCTCTGACTGGAGAGGCACAGGAAAACTAAGGGTGGCACAGACTTCTTAACACAGTTAGGAATTAAGTGAACTGTGTCAGGCAATGTGCCACACAGTAGCCCATGTGGTGGATATTGAGTGGAGAGCCATAGCAAAAAATAAGTCCATGGACATGTAGTTGTGGTAGTATTTCTTACAGTTGATTTGCATGCTTAATAGAAACAAGAGTTACATTCTAATGTTATTATGCTATGATTCAGTAAAGACTCAACACAGGTGGTTACGTTTAAAAAAGATTTATTGCCAATTGGTGAAACTGAAAAAGGGCCAATTAAGCTTTTATTTTTTTTACAAAATCAGTCTCACAATACAATCCTTGCATGTGTGTAATCATTGCTGGGAATATATCTAAATGTGTGTCATTTATAGTAAGTAGATGATATGAATTGGAATAAGTATGTACATATGGTAATACAGCATAGAAAGAAAGCAGCAGAAGAAGGCAATTTGGTCTATTAAGTCTGCTCGTGTTGCAGGGTTCGCTTCTTGAGCTAATGTCTCTGCTATCCCTGCACTGTTCTCCCATCTTTTCTAGGCATGATTCTTATCTTTCAGCTACGCATATATCTGGCTCTTTTATAGTTGGTCACTATCTTTAACAAGGTGACCTCTTTTAGCAGTGCAGTGTAAGTGTTCACTACTCTTTGTGGGAAGAAGTACTTTCTGACATTCCTCCTGAACCTCCCACCCTTAAGCTGAAGCCTGTGCCTCTTCATGATATGTTTGCTACTCAGCTTGAAGAGACTGTGGTTAACAATATTATTTATACATTTTAAGTAGCTGAATGTTCCAATCATGTCTAGTCCCTTAGTCCTGTCCTACATTAATGAAGGTATGTCAGGAGCTTCTAAGCAGTGATTACACACATGAAACAGTGATGATTTGTTATTATTGTATGACTGATAATGTATATGTTCCTGGGGTGGGCAAAAAACCAGATGCTAAGTGTTCAAGTAATGGAATATAAAAAATTAATGATTTCAGTGACATTAGATAACTAGTATGTTCAGTTAAATATTTTAAGATACATCACTGACTAGATGAATATGGAAAATTCCCACCTGACCCCGCAATAGAGGTGATAATAAACATCAACAGGAACAGGTATGAAGTGTGTTGTGATCAGTAACAGTGTCTGATTTACAATTTTCAGTATTATTAACATTGGTTACAATTACTTGTATGACAAGTACAAAAGATTTCATATTATTACAGGTACAATATACATTTCTTTTAATTGTTACATTAGTTACTATGTTAGCTCTGAACTAGTAAATAAAAAATGTGTGTAGTACATTGTTTTTATGAAAGATATGGGTCACTGAACTTAATCACTATAATATTGTATTATATGTTAAGGATTAATTGTTATTTGACTCTTATAGTAATACTTTTACTAGAACAATTAAACTAGTTAACAACAATGGTGAGATGGAATGAGAATGTAAATATTATTTACATGTCAATACAAAGGTATGCAAGAGTCATTTGATAAAAGGCTGCAGTAGTTCAGTATTTACACTTGCTTCATTTCACTTGCTGCATTATGACTAAAGAGCTTTATTTTTACATATGTACAGTTTCAGTGTAATAAATACATCAGGCATAGTTCAACACTGTTGCATGGTGAAAGAATGATGCTGTTGTCTAGATGTCAACAGCTAATAGACAAAAAAAACTGATGATAGAAAACTTGTGACAGAGTGTTCTCTGGTGAATGAGACATGTATTACACAGTTATTTAAAATGATAAGGAACAACTTTTGTGTCTCTGCAGAGGCAAAAAGTTAGGAACTGGCAACAACTTCTTGTTATATATGGGTAAAATACAGCTACCAGAAAAGATATGTACAGAACAGGAGAGCCAGAAAGGCCTCTGTTTTGACATGTACAATCTTTGATAGACATGTAAGCATGGTTTCTCTAGTGACTGTGAATACTGTTGGCACTGATTGAAGCCACTACAACAATTACCATGTTGTCACTGATCCACACATGATCTTAGATGTCATAGTGCATGAAATGTCTCTGCCAGTATATCATTTTGTTGATATGCTATGGTTTATTGAGAGTCGTAGATTGGAAACAATTGTACTGACCTACTACTGTTTCTGTCACAAAGTAGTCATTTAAAAGATGCCAGACATTGTTTGCTATTCTTCTGAAATATCAAGGTCATCATAATTTTTCAATATTAGAAGATATGCATTTTTTAAGTGTCGTGGCAGTCTCTGTTTAAAACTGCTTGTAGAGTCATCACACTCTACACATCCACTTCTGTACCTTAGTAAAAAGATGTAATGGCCAGAATGCATGGATTGACCATGGTGATAGACTACACTGTGAGTGTCAAACACTGATTGGTTAAAAACTATTCTACCAGCTGTGTCATCTGTGATAGGATTGTCAACTATGAGCCAGTTGGAGTCAAATCTGTGCAATATAAGCAACAGATATTGAGATGAACTCCTGAGATGTATGGACTGAGTACATCTGCCTCCACACCTTTTACAGGAGTGATCACATTGAGCATTGGTAAACAGCTATCAAAATTTGAAACTTTTGGCTTGAGGGACAAAAAGAGTAATCCACAGCATGTCTTCTGTGGTTTCATGCTGTGAATGACCACATGATACATATACATATTTGGTTACATATGACACTGTGAAGTAGTGGCCCATTGGAGTGCCATCTTCATCCAAGTTGTTTATGATAGCCATCATAAACTCACTAGTGTCTTGCTGTATGTCAGCAGCAAATGTACCACATCCGTCATATGTACCTAACACCTGGCGTAGTGGTGTTAGTGACTGCACATTGTTAGACTGGTCAGAAGTCATGTTGACAATCTGCTTCAATGCGTTTGATAGGGGAGTGTCATGTGAAGCAGATATTGCCTGCACCAAGTGTGACATGTGTAGAAAAACTTGCATAACTGAGTTAGCATAGCAGTTCTCTCTAGTGCTGTTGTCAAAGACTGGTACAGCAGCTACACCAACTGATTTATGACAAATTGCTGGCTCTGAATGTTTGGTTGATATTGTGACCTTTGTTGAACTCTTTAGAGTTGAATCACTTGTGGAAGCTTGTGCCTGTTTGCTGATGCCTGTAGATATGACTGTACAATGTGAGACAGCCAAAAATGTAGGCAGTGGTATTAAAGACATTTGTGGCTGATGAAGAGTATGTAACCTGTTGTACTCAACAATACATCACTTGTCAGCGTGTATCTTCTGAGGTGCAAGAGTTATAATGTGAAACCCAGAAGGACCACGGACACATGAAAGTGCCACATAGCTCATGCCATCCTTGAAAATGTCTGTACCTATGTCCACCATTGCTGAATCCAAACTCAAGCCCTGAGATTTGTGAATAGAAACAGCATATGCAACACATAGTGGAAACTGTTTCCTGTTTACATAGATATCCTTAAATACCTGAAATTTCACACAGGTACGTTCTTTGTGTACTGGCTGTTCTATGTTATCAAAGTGAACTACAAGTGTCTCGATATATGTCTTCTGGACATTGTAGACAAAGTCAGTGATGTTTCCCATGGCATTGTTTACCATGCCTTGTTCAACATCGAGATTATGTCGTAGCATCATACATGCATTCCTACAAAGTGTAAGAACAGCTTCTAGGCCAGCTGTGTGTGAAACATCTTACTTCAGTTAATTGAGTCGTTCAGTCATCTTTGCTACTAGGTTGCGATTGAGAATGACACCATCAGCTGTATCAACAGCATACAGAGTTAGAATTTCTTGGTTTTCTCTCTGCAGCATAACATTGTTGAACTCAGTGCATTTCTTTAGTCATGGCATAAGGCACACTATGTGTGTTCCTGTAGAGTACACATCTCTGAAAACATTACATGCTGTTTCTATGGATGTAGTATCTACTCTGATTCTCTGATTGTTTAACATAGCAACATGTTCTGGTGATAGAGAACCTGTGTGAGCTTCATCTAAAAGTGATTCGCAAGCCAGATCACCACTTTGGCACATGTTCTCATACAACTCAACATAGGTAAATAACTCCTAAATGTTATAACCTGCAATGCAGCCGAGAATATTCTTAGCTTGCTTGGCAGTCAGAGTTGCAAACCCATGCTCTGCATTAACTGGTGCAAGCTGTAAAAGGTCGCCCAATACAACAATACTTTTGCCATCGAATGGTACTCCATCGTTAGTACCTAAGATCTCCTGTAGACATAGATGTATGCAGGCAAGTATTACATTGGAGACCATGCTGATTTCATCAATGATGAATAACTTCATCTTTGTGAACATGGAATGGATCTGAGATGCAACCTCAAATAACAATTTACAATAGTCTCCTGTTTTGCCATGTTCTACTGGCAACATAAAGAGACAGTGTACTGTAACTCCACCACTGTTGTATGCAGCTACTCCTGTGGGAGCAGTAACAGCAACAGACATTGATGACCCTGTCAGGATCTGTATTTCAGCAGTAATGGCTTCAATAAGGAAACTTTTTCCTGTCCCAGCTGAACCACTAACAAAGATCAGTAGTGGTTTATAGTCAAGACAGTCACATTTTTTTGTTTCATGTAGTAGGCCATGTTGAACAGCATCAATGACTTGAGAGTGAACTACATGCTGCTGCTGATTTAGTCTTTCTCTCAAGTCAGCTGGGTTGACAGTAGAGTGTGTTCCATGTTCCATGGCTGTCTCAATTTCTGAGATTAACACTTCTGGGGCATTTAAAGGCAGAGGTTCACCTAGAACAGCTTGTTCTTCTGGATCAAGATTGTCTTGTGAGCTAACAGGAGTGTCTTCCTGATGCTGCTTCTCTGCCTTCTCAAGCTGTTCTTTCTAAGCCTCTAGTCTCTGTATGTATGTCTTCGAGTATTCAGTTTTGAAAGTCTCGTAACTGAGATTAAATTCTTCCTCAAATGTATCACAGTCACCTTTTAATTCAGACTCATTTCTCCAGGGTCTAAATAGGAATAGGAGAGAAAAGTAGAAATGCTATCTGCTCTCCAATGTGCCTAGATGTAATTTACAGTGGTCTATGAGCCATGGCTTGTGTCTCTTTATGAGACAGCCATCCACTCCGTTCACCTTGTAAATGTGGCGTGTTGAGTCTGGTGATATATCTGCCTTGTAGTCATACCACTTAGCTACCTGAAAGAGACACATATCATCCATATTGTTGTGTCTATGGGGGTTGTACATGTCTATCAGGTTATTCTTCAAGATATGTTTTGAAGAAGGTCTATTGGCAGCGAGTTCCTCAATTTCAGCATGGGGAAGCAGTACACGTTTGCGTTTCTCTTTGTAGTTCACATTGAGAAATCAGACAGCGTCAGACTTCCTGTACAGATGTGTACCCATTAAATAGTCACTGGCTTCATAAGCTCCACATTCTGTTTGTGAAAGGGTCTTCAAGCCCAATGATCACAGCTGAGATGTCAGGTTCCTGCTTGAACTGGCAATATCTTCCCAAAGATCTTGCAAGCTAGTCTGCTCATGTTTGGTTATGTATGAAGTCACATACTGCACCAGGGCCAATGAGTTATCAGCCACAAACTGAACATCTATGTTTGCTTGCCACATTAGGAGAAGAGTTGAGTTGTAGTCATTGATGTACACCTCTTTCTCATCTCTGGGTAACTTGTATACCCTCTTGGTTGATTTTGCCTTCACATGGTGTCGCATTGCTGAAAAAAGTTCATTCATGGAACCATCCTGACAAATTCATCTAGGAAATCCTAAGCGACATCATGTGTACCAATTAGATTTGTTCTTTACTACTCTCTGGCAGTATTTTGCACAAATACGTCACTGGAAATTTTGAACCAACTTCCATAGTGTAAGACTGTCATACTTGTCTGGAATGTGGCAAGTGATATATTTCTTGATGAATGCTAGCACTTGTGATGCTTCATGTTCACCTATGCGTGGTACATCCTTGATCCACAATAACATATGGATATGAGGGGTACACCGTGCTTGATATTCCATCCTCCAAAATTAATGCTCCACAATACTAAGAGGTGGATTGTCCTTTGACAATATGAAAGTCACAATGTCATGAAACTGCTTGTGAAAATGTCTTGTGACAGACACAGGATCAAGTGAACACATTTTTCCAACAGTCATTGATGAAGTGCCATCAACATCAAAATTTGCCCGCTTCAACAGTTCAATGAGCTCGTCCCAGGCATATTCATCACAACTAAGTGTGACAAACCATGTGGCTGCGCCATACTCTCGCAGCATTGTCATCACTTCGGAGTGTCTGCGATACCAATATTCTTTGGTGCCACATAGACTTGAAAGTATGGAAGACAGATTCTCTTGCACATTTTCATCTTTCTGCTTTAATTTCTCTAGAAATTGAACAGCTGTTATTCCATCTAGTAGAGTTGTGAGATGAATAGTATGTGAAATAGATGCAGACAGAATGCTAAGTTCACTCTCCCAGAGGAGATGAAACAGGTACTGTATATTACATCTGAATTTTCCATCTTTACTGAGCACACAGCTAGTGCGATACTCATCACCCTGTACATGCACTTCCCTTTCCTCTAGCCGTCCACCTGACCCTTTTGTGAATAAGACTGGGAAACAGCGTGCTTCTAGTGTTACCTCCCAAATGCTGACAGGCTCACCTTCCACGTGTTTCATTTGATAGAGATCAATGTTGTCTCCTACTGGATCTCTGTGATGTAGTCAGTGAACTGTGTACTGTTCATACACATTGTCACTTGTATGTTCACTGACCTTTGTAATCATTGGCTTAGTTGTTTCTAAGAGATCATATTGAACAGACAGACTAGTCATGTGATCTATGTCAAGGTCTGCATAAAAGGGATTGTTACTCCTTAAATAACTAAGAGCAAGCTTTACCTTCTGTACATTGACAACATCTTGCCAGATGACCTTGGACTTAGTTGGGACACCATTTACAAGAATCACCAAATTATTTTCCATAGAGATTGCCTCCACATTTTTCTGTAGAGGAAGTGGGAGAAACATCACGGAACCCTTTAGAGATCTAATGAGTTCTTTCTCTGGAATGGTCCGTGTCTTTTTGTTCAGATGTAGAATGGTTTGAAATGGTTTCATTATCCGAATTAGAATGCGTTCAAACATATTCATTATTCCAATCTCACTTAGTGTAACATGTGCCTCCATATTATTTAACAGTGACCTTGGTGGCAGAATGTTAGACTTTAGTTTGGAGAAATAGTGTTTGCACAGCAGAATGGTGTTCTGTAACTGAAAGTCAGATTTCATCAGCAAAAATGCTGTGAGACAGAACCACATGTCATTGTAGGGTGACAAGGTTTCCAGGTTCACTGTGACTGTTTGTTTACTGTAGCACAGACAGTCACATGACACACATAGAGAGTCAAACTTCTGAGCCTTTGCCAGCTCAAATTTTGCAATTTCTTTGCCATACTGTTTCAGTATGTCAGTTTCTAACACAGAAACAGATGTTTCAGCAGAACTTGCTGACTGACAAATAGTTGTGTCTGGTACAGATGTTACATGTTGCAGCTGTTTGAGAAATGTGATGGCACCCTGCATGTCACCAGACTGCAATAAGTAATTTAAAGAAGTGTACTGATTGACAACTCGTAGGACTTCATGTATCCCGTATACAAAGTTTCGCATGCCTGTATGATGCACTCCCAGCATCCGCATGTTGTGAAAGACACTGTCACGAACATCGCTATTGAGGCATGCTAGTGAGTGACTCATAAGTCCAGTATGTGGATGGATTTCACAAAGGTCAATCTTGCTAAACAGTTTATATCTTTCTTTGTGATCTGTTATCACAAATAGGTTGACAAATTGTTCAGATTTTTCAAATGATGATTGCCTACAGTTGCAGGTTTCATCACATGGCCATGAGAGACCGTGCCATTTATGGGACACAGTGGTTGTATCACAGTCATCATTTGTGTCTATTGCTGTGTCATCACAGACACTGAGCACATTGACCAGCTTAACGGACTGATCAAAGGTGAACTTGCTTTCTTTTTTCTGTGAATAATAAGATTCTTCCCAGAAAGATGCCTCTGAGTGCTGTGTGTGCATCCAGTGACCTGTGACTACATCACAGAAATTGTGCACAGTCAAAGTAGGATAACAATGTAGCCTTTTTTTGATGTCGTACACAACTTTTCTGAATAGTTCAAGCAAATGAGACATCTTACGCCATAAACGTTGAAGAACAAATACTACTCTGTTAACAAATGTATGTACTTTGAGATGCAGTTTCATCAAAGTCAGATGGCTCTTTGTCTTTTTGCGCTCTTGTCTCATCACAGCAGCAGTAAGCCTGTCGATCTTAGTTTTACTTGCTAGTGATTGGAAATGCTTTTGCTTTCTTAGATGAAAATCACCAGTTGTAAGTTTGCGGCGCTGTTTAGAAGGTCTTTTGATGGTTGCTGTAGCAATAATTTCTTTAATCTGAGAGATCTACACAACTGTTGCTCAGGTAAACATTTTTTACTTGCTGTTGAGGAAGTGTGTGTTTTATTGTGGAGTGAGTTACTGTAGAGCTCTCTATTCCAGTAGAACTCTGTTTTGTTTTACATCTTGAACTCACAGCACTGTTTTTTTATCATTCTTAAGCAACAGTGAAGTACTGTGATACCTGTTTCAGCTTTCTATACATGCACGTCTGTATTCACTAGGCCTCTTTCAATCTGTTAGTTCACAGTGGCAGTTACCAATGTTACAGAAGTATCAAACACCAGTATAAAAGACAGAGAAAAAGACAATATTAGTATATGCTTGTGTTGATCACTTCTAACATTGTATATTGAGAAAGATGATCTATGTATAAAATATTACAAACAAAAAAGATTCATAAAATGTTTTAATCAGATTGGTTGCTCAAATTTTGACAGTCTTATTTGGATTCATGTTACACTGTACTGTATAGTGTTATCATCGTGACACATATATTTTTTTCGTACTATTTCACTGTTCAGCAATGCAGAATCAGTGTAATTCTGTATCGTGAATTTGATCTAGTGTTGTTAAACTGCTGGTTAAACAACCACTTTATTTAAAATCTTTCTGTAAATGAGTAACAGATTAATAAGTCAACTTCAAACACTTAACCTTTGAATATTAATTGCAATGATAGCTATAAGGCATTTACAAGAATCACATTGATAGTTATTTAAGTACATCTTTAGGGTGATATAACAATTGGCTCTACCTTGTGTCACAGTATGTCTCTAGGGAGTGCTTAAGATTTTGTTAAGCCAAGCTTTGTTCATGTGCTATTGTTAAGACAAATAATCACAATAATTGATTAGAAATGAATAATTAGGTCACTTGTAGAGTGACAGAAAATAATGAAATGTAAAAATGTAGCTTCAGCAATTATATAGTTGTGCAGGTAGAGTTACGATTTCAGAACAAGCATGTGAAATAGTGTGAACTTATGTATTTATACATTAGGTACGAAGCAGGAAACTTTCCCCCTCAGTAATCATCATTATGTTGGCACACTTGATGCCAAATTTTCAACATGGGCTTTCTGGGAAACCTTCTCATGAATTCTTGTATTGTAATGGCGTTATTCGGTCCCGGAAGTTGACTTCGCAGTCACTGTGCGGAATCACCTTTTGGGAACAAGTAATGAAATGACAGTGCCACTGTTCATGACTGGGCTCTCAAAAAGACTATGTTGCAAGTTTGGTGGAAACAATCCCAAAAATGACTGTTTCATGAGCGTGCATAGCAACTGTGCAATGCACACTCGTAAGTTAGTGCATTCAAACTATTTTCATGCCAGATACTCAACATTGGCATTTTACCACACCTTCTTGTGAACCGTACAGATGTCATTTTTCACATCTGTCCAAAATGTGTTTTTGCACTTCCGGCACAGAATAGCATGGCCGTTATGCAAAATCAGTGTTCACAGCAGATTAGGAAAATGAAAGTGACACTGTTCATGAGCAGAGGTCCTAAAATGCATGTGTTGAAAATTTGGTGACAATACTCCATAAAATGATTGTTTTACAAGTGTGCATAGGAACTACACAATGCACAGTCATAAGTTAGCACATTTGCAATATTTTCACGTCACATTCTGGACATTAGGAACTTAGCACACCTTCTTGTGAACTGTTCAGCTGTTATTTTTCACATCCATGCTGTAATGTGTTTTCGCAGTTCTGGCGCAGAGTAGCGTGGTCGCTGTGCAAAATCAGTGTTCAGAGCACATTACGAAAATGATGTGACACTGTTCATCAGCAGAGGTCCTAAAATGCATGTTTAATCATTTGGTGACAACACTCCATAAAATGACTGTTTTACAAGTGTGTGTAGCAACTGCACAATGCACACTCGTAAGATAGCACATGCGCAATATTTTCATGACAGAGTCTCAACATTGGCATTTTACCACACCTTCTTGTGAACCGAACAGGTGTCATTTTTCACATCCTGCCTGAAATGTTTTTTCGCACTTCCAGTGCAGAATAGCACAGTCACTGTGCAAAATCAGTGTTTGGAGCACATTACAAAAATGACAGTGACAATGTTCATGAGCAGAAGTCCTTAAATGCTTCTGTTTAAAATTTGGTGGCAATACTACATAAAATGTCTGTTTTACGGACGTGTGTAGGAATTGCGAAATGTACACTCGTATAAGTTAACACATTTGCAATATTTTCATGTCACATTCTCAACACTGGAATTTTAACACACCTTCTTGTGAACTGTACAGATGTTATTTTTCACATCTGTCCGAAAAGTGTTTTTGCACTTCCGGCACAGAATAGCATGGTCGTTAAGCAAAATCAGTGTTCAGAGCAGATTAGGAAAATGACAGTGACACTGCTCATGAGCAGAGGTTCTAAAATGCCTGTGTTGAAAATTTGGTGACAATACTCCATAAAATGATTATTTTACAAGTGTGCATAGGAACTGCACAAAGCACAGTCATAAGTTAGCACATTTGCAATATTTTCACATCACATCACGGTTTAAGAATTGGCATTTAAGTACACCTTCTTGTAAACTGTACAGTTGACATTTTTCACATCCTTGCTGAAATGTGTTTTTGCACTTCCGGCGCAGATTATCATGGTAACTGTGTGATATCAGTGTTCAGAGCAAATTACGAAAATGACAATGACACTGATCAGCGAGTAAGAAAATAACAGTGCCACTGTTCATGACAGGAGCTCTCAAAAAGACTATGTTGCAAGTATGGTCGAAAAATCCCTAAAATGATCATGTTTTATGAGTGTGCATAGGTATCTGAGCAACACACACACTCATAAGTTAGTGCATTAGCATTATTTTAATGCCAGATTTTCAGCATTGGCATTTTACCAAACCTTCTTGTGAACCGTACAGCTGTCATTTTTCATCCTGCCTGAAATGTGTTTTGCACTTCTAGCACAGATTGCATGGTCGCATGTGTGAAATCAGTATTTGGAGCACATTATGAAGATGATAGTGACACTGTTCATGAGCAGAGGTCCTAAAATGCATGTTTGATAATTTGGTGACAATACTGCATAAAATGACTGTTTTATGAATGTGCATAGCAACTGCACAACGCACACTCATAAGTTTGCGCATTTGCAATATTTTCACATCACATTTTTGAACATTAGCATTTTAGCACACCTTCATCTGAACTGTTCAGCTGTTATTTTTCACAAACTTGCTGAAAAGTGTTTTCACCGTTCCGGCACAGAGTAGCGCGGTCACTGTGTGAAATCAGTGCTTGTAGCACATTACAAAAATGACAGTGACACTGTTCATGAGCAGAAGTCCTAAAATGCCAGTGTTTAAAATTTGGTGGCAATGCTCCATACAATGCCTGTTTTACGGGTGTGTGCTGCACAACACACACTTGTAAGTTAGTGCATTTGCAGTATTTAATGCTAGATTCTCAACATTGGCATTTTACCACACCTTCTTGTGAACCGTACAGCTGTCATTTTTCACATCCTGCCCCAAATTTGTTTTTGCACTTCCAGCGCAGAATAGCACGGCTGCTGTGTGAAATCAGTGTTTGGAGCAAATTACAAAAAATGACAGTGACACTGTTCATGAGCAGAGGTCCTAAAATGCCTGTGTTGAAAATTTGGTGACAATACTCCATAAAATGATTGTTTTACAAGTGTGCATAGGAACTGCACAATGCACAGTCGTAAGTTAGCACATTTGCAATATTTTTACGTCACATTCTGGACATTAGGAACTTAGCACACCTTCTTGTGAACTGTTCAGCTGTTATTTTTCACATCCATGCTGAAATGTGTTTTCGCAGTTCTGGCACAGAGTAGCATGGTCGCTGTGCAAAATCAGTGTTCAGAGCACATTACGAAAATGATGTGACACTGTTCATCAGCAGAGGTCCTAAAATGCATGTTTAATCATTTGGTGACAACACTCCATAAAATGACTGTTTTACAAGTGTGTGTAGCAACTGCACAATGCACACTCGTAAGTTAGCACATGCGCAATATTTTCATGACAGAGTCTCAACATTGGCATTTTTCCACACCTTCTTGTGAACCATACAGGTGTCATTTTTCACATCCTGCCTGAAATGTTTTTTCCCACTTCCAGTGCAGAATAGCACAGTCGCTGTGTGAAATCAGTGTTTGGAGCACATTACAAAAATGACAGTGACAATGTTCATGAGCAGAAGTCCTAAAATGCTTGTGTTTAAAATTTGGTGGCAATACCACATAAAATGCCTGTTTTACGGACGTGTGTAGGAATTGCGAAATGTACACTCGTAAGTTAACACATTTGCAATATTTTCATGTCACATTCTCAACACTGGAATTTTAACACACCTTCTTGTGAACTGTACAGATGTTATTTTTCACATCTGTCCAAAAAGTGTTTATGCACTTCCGGCACAGATTAGCATGGTCGTTAAGCAAAATCAGTGTTCAGAGCAGATTAGGAAAATGACAGTGACACTGCTCATGAGCAGAGGTTCTAAAATGCCTGTGTTGAAAATTTGGTGACAATACTCCATAAAATGATTATTTTACAAGTGTGCATAGGAACTGCACAATGCGCAGTCGTAAGTTAGCACATTTGCAGTATTTTCACATCACATCACATTCTAAGCATTGGCATTTTAGCACACCTTCTTGTAAACTGTACAGCTGACATTTTTCACATCCTTGCTGAAATGTGTTTTTGCACTTCCGGCACAGAGAATCATGGTCACTGTGTGATATCAGAGTTCAGAGCAAATTATGAAAATTACAATGACACTGTTCAGCGAGTAAGAAAATAACAGTGCCACTGTTCGATACAGGAGCTCTCAAAAGGACTATATTGCAAGTATGATCTAAAAATCCCTTAGTGACTGTTTTATGAGAGTGTTAGCAACTGAGCAACACACACTCATAAGTTAGCGATTAGCATTATTTTAATGCCAGATTCTCAGCATTGGCATTTTACCAAACCTTCTTGTGAACCGTACAGCTGTCATTTTTCACATCCTGCCTGAAATGTGTTTTGCACTTCTGGCACAGAATTGCTACGGTCACCGTGATGAAATCAGTATTTGGAGCACATTATGAAGATGATAGTGACACTGTTCATGAGCAGAGGTCCTAAAATGCATGTTTGATAATTTGGTGACAATACTGCATAATGACTGTTTTATGAGTGTGCATAGCAACTGCACAAAAGCACACTCTAAGTTTGTGATTTGCAATATTTTCACATCACATTTTGAACATTAGTATTTTAGCACACCTTCATCTGAACTGTTCAGCTGTTATTTTTCACATACCCGTTGAAATGTGTTTTCGCCATTCGGCACAGAGTAGTAGCGTATCAGTGAAATCAGTGTTTGTAGCACATTACAAAAAATGATAGTGACACTGTTCATGAAGCAGAAGTCCAAAATGCCTGTGTTTAAAATTGTGGCAATGCTCCATACAATGCCTGTTTATCGGTGTGTGTGAGCAACCATGCACACACATTGTAAGTTAGTGCATTTGCACTATTTATACCAGATTCTCAACACTGGAATTTTTACCACACCTTCTTGTGAACCAGGCTGTCATTTTCACATCCTGCCCCAAATGTGTTTTTGCACTTCCGGTGCAGAAAACACAAGCTGCTGTATGAAATCAGTGTTTGGAGCACATTACAAAAATGACAGTGACACTGTTCATGAGCAGAGGTCCTAAAATGCCTGTGTTGAAAATTTGGTGACAATACTCTATAAAATGACTGTTTTACAAGCGTGCGTAGCAACTGTGGAACGCACACTCGTAAGTTAGCGCATTCGCACTATTTTCATGCCAGATTCTCAACATTGGCATTTTACCCCAACTTCTTGTGAACCATACAGCTATTATTTTTCACATCCTGCCCAAAATGTGTTTTCGCTCTTCCGGCGTAGAATAGCGTGGTCGCTGTGCGAAATCAGTGTTCAGAGCAAATTACGAAAATGACAGTGCCACTGTTCAACGAGTAATAAAATAACAGTGCCACTGTTCATGACAGGGGCTCTCAAAAAGACTATGTTGGAAGTATAGTGGAAAAATCCCTAAAATGACTGTTTTATAAATGTGTATTGCTACTGCTCAATACACACTCATAAGTTAGAAACCTCGCAATATTTTTAATGCTAGATTCTCAACATGGGTATTTTATCAAACCTTCTTGTGAACCATACAGCTGTCATTTTCACATATCCTGCCTGAAATGTGTTTTTGCTCTTCGGCGCAGAATAATGCAGTCACTGTGTGAAATCAGTTCGGAGCACATTACGAAAATGATAGAAACACTGTTCATGAGCAGAGGTCCTAAAATGCATGTTTGATAATTTGGTGACAATACTCCATAAAATGACTTGTTTTAAGAGCATGCGCTATAACTGCACAATGCCCACTATAAGTTAGTGCATTTGCAATATTTTCACGTCACATTCTGGACACTAGGAATTTAGCACACCTTCTTGTGAACTGTTCAGCTTTTATTTTCACATCCGTGCTGAAATGTGTGTTTTGCAGTTCTGGCGGAGAGTAGCATGGTCACTGTGCAAAATCAGTGTTCAGAGTACATTACGAAAATGATGTGACACTGTTCATTAGCAGAGGTCCTAAAATGCATGTTTAATAACTGACAACACTCCATAAAATGACTGTTTTTACAAGTGTGTAGTAACTACAATGCACACTCATAAGTTAGCATATCGCGCAATATTTTCATAGACGGAGTCTCAACATTGGCATTTTACCACACCTTCTTGTGAACCGTATAGGTGTCATTTTTCACATCCTGCCAGAATGTTTTTCGCACTTCAGTGCAGAATAGTACAGTCGCCGAGCGGAATCGTGTTTGGAGCATATTACAAAATGACAGTGACAATGTCTCATGAGCAGAAGTCCTAAAATGCTTGTGTTTAAAATTTGGTGGCAATACTACATAAAATGCCTGTTTTATTGGATCGTGTAGGAATTGCGAATGTACACTGAAGTTAACACATTTGGCCATATTTCTTGTCACATTCTCAACACTGAATTTTAACACACCTTCTTGTAAACTGTACAGATGTTATTTTTCACATCTGTCGAAAAGTGTTTTGCACTTCCGCACAGAATAGCATGGTCTTTAGCAAAATCAGTGTTCAGAGCAGATTAGGAAAATGAAGTGACACTGCTCATGAGCAGAGGTTCTAAAATGCCTGTGTTGAAAATTTGGTGACAATACTCCTAAAATGATTATTTTACAAGTGTGCATAGGAACTGCGCAATGCGCGGTCGTAAAGTTAGCATTTGCAATATTTTCATCACATCACATTATAAGCATTGGCATTTTAGCACACCTTCTTGTAAACTGTACAGCTGACATTTTTCACATCCTTGCTGAAATGTGTTTTTGCACTTCCGGCACAGAGAATCATGGTCACTGTGTGATATCAGAGTTCAGAGCAAATTATGAAAATGACAATGACACTGTTCAGCGAGTAAGAAAATAACAGTGCCACTGTTCATGACAGGAGCTCTCAAAAGGACTATATTGCAAGTATGGTCGAAAAAATCCCCAAAGTGACTGTTTTATGAGCGTGCATAGCAACTGAGCAACACACACTCATAAGTTAGCGCATTAGCATTATTTTAATGCCAGATTCTCAGCATTGGCATTTTACCAAACCTTCTTGTGAACCGTACAGCTGTCATTTTTCACATCCTGCCTGAAATGTGTTTTTGCACTTCTGGCACAGAATTGCACGGTCACTGTGTGAAATCAGTATTTGGAGCACATTATGAAGATGATAGTGACACTGTTCATGAGCAGAGGTCCTAAAATGCATGTTTGATAATTTGGTGACAATACTGCATAAAATGACTGTTTTATGAGTGTGCATAGCAACTGCACAAAGCACACTCATAAGTTTGCATATTTGCAATATTTTCACATCACATTTTGAACATTAGCATTTTAGCACACCTTCATCTGAACTGTTCAGCTGTTATTTTTCACATACCTGCTGAAATGTGTTTTCGCCATTCCGGCACAGAGTAGCGTGGTCACTGTGTGAAATCAGTGTTTGTAGCACATTACAAAAATGACAGTGACACTGTTCATGAGCAGAAGTCCTAAAATGCCTGTGTTTAAAATTTGGTGGCAATGCTCCATACAATGCCTGTTTTACGGGTGTGTGTAGCAACTACGCAACACACACTTGTAAGTTAGTGCATTTGCACTATTTAATACCAGATTCTCAACACTGGCATTTTACCACACCTTCTTGTGAACCGTACAGCTGTCATTTTCACATCCTGCCCCAAATGTGTTTTTGCACTTCCAGTAGAAAAACACAGCGTTGTATGAAATCAGTGTTTGGAGCATATTACAAAATGACAGTGACACTGTTCATGAGCAGAGGTCCAAAATGCCTGTGTTGAAAATTTGGTGACAATACTCCATAAAATGACTGTTTTACAAGCGTGCGTAGGGTAACTGTGGAACGCGACACTGTAAGTTAGCGCATTCAAGACTATTTTCATTCCAGATTCTCAACATTGGCATTTTACCCTCAACTTCTTGTGAACCATAGCTATTATTTTCACATCCTGCCCAAATGTGTTTTCCTCTCCGCGTAGAATAGCGTGGTCGCTAGCGAAATCAGTGTTCAGAGCAAATTCTTAAAATGACAGTGCCACTGTTCCAACGATGTAATAAAATAACAGTGCCACTGTTCTTGACAGGGGCTCAAAAGACTATGTTGGAAGTATAGGAAAAATCCCAAAATGACTGTTTTATGAATGTGTATTGCCACTGCTCAACACACACACTCATAAGTTAGAAACCGCAATTTTAATGCTAGATTCTCAACATGGGTATTTTACCAAACCTTCTTGTGAACCATACAGCTGTCATTTTCACATCCTGCCTGAAATGTGTTTTTGCTCTTCCGGCGCAGAATAATGCAGTCACTGTGTGAAATCAGTGTTCGGAGCACATTACGAAAATGATAGAAACACTGTTCATGAGCAGAGGTCCTAAAATGCATGTTTGATAATTTGGTGACAATACTCCATAAAATGACTGTTTTAAGAGCATGCATAGCAACTGCACAATGCACACTCATAAGTTAGTGCATTTGCAATATTTTCACGTCACATTCTGGACACTAGGAATTTAGCACACCTTCTTGTGAACTGTTCAGCTGTTATTTTTCACATCCGTGCTGAAATGTGTTTTTGCAGTTCTGGCGCAGAGTAGCATGGTCACTGTGCAAAATCAGTGTTCAGAGCACATTACGAAAATGATGTGACACTGTTCATTAGCAGAGGTCCTAAAATGCATGTTTAATAACTTGGTGACAACACTCCATAAAATGACTGTTTTACAAGTGTGTGTAGCAACTGCACATGCACACTCATAAGTTAGCACATGCAATATTTTCATGACTGAGTCTCAACATTGGTATTTTTATTACACCTCTTGTGAACCGTACAGGTGTCATTTTCACATCCTGTCAGAATGGTTTTCGCACTTCCAGTGCAGAATAGCACAGTCGCTGAGCGAAATCAGTGTTTGGAGCACATTACAAAAATGACAGTGACAATGTTCATGAGCAGAAGTCCTAAAATGCTTGTGTTTAAAATTTGGTGGCAATACTACATAAAATGCCTGTTTTACGGACGTGTGTAGGAATTGCGAAATGTACACTCGTAAGTTAACACATTTGCAATATTTTCATGTCACATTCTCAACACTGGAATTTTAACACACCTTCTTGTAAACTGTACAGATGTTATTTTTCACATCTGTCCGAAAAGTGTTTTTGCACTTCCGGCACAGAATAGCATGGTCGTTAAGCAAAATCAGTGTTCACAGCAGATTAGGAAAATGACAGTGACACTGCTCATGAGCAGAGGTTCTAAAATGCCTGTGTTGAAAATTTGGTGACAATACTCCATAAAATGATTACTTTACAAGTGTGCATAGGAACTGCACAATGCACAGTCATAAGTTAGCACATTTGCAATATTTTCACATCACATCACGTTCTAAGCATTGGCATTTTAGTACACCTTCTTGTAAACTGTACAGCTGTCATTTTTCACATCCTGCCTGAAATGTGTTTTTGCACTTCTGGCACAGAATTGCACGGTCACTTTGTTGAAATCAGTATTTGGAGCACATTATGAAGATGATAGTGACACTGTTCATGAGCTAGAGGTCCTAAATGCATGTTTGATAATTTGTGACAATACTGTATTAAATGATTGTTTTATGGTGTGCATAAGCAACTGCAAAGCACACTCATAAGTTTCTTGATATTTCATTTTCACATCACATTTTGAACATTAGCATTTTAGCACACCTTCATCTGAACTGTTCAGCTGTTATTTTCACATACCTGCTGAAATGTGTTTTCTCTGATTCGGCACAGAGTAAGCGTGGTCACTGTGTGAAATCAGTGTTTGTAGCACATTACAAAAATAACAGTGACACTGTTCATGAGCAGAAGACCTAAAATGCCTGTGTTTAAAATTTGGTGGCAATGCTCCATACAATGCCTGTTTTACGGGTGTGTTTAGCAACTACGCAACACACACTTGTAAGTTAGTGCATTTGCACTATTTAATACCAGATTCTCAACACTGGCATTTTACCACACCTTCTTGTGAACCGTACAGCTGTCATTTTTCACATCCTGCCCCAAATTTGTTTTTGCACTTCCAGTGCAGAAAAACACAGCTGCTGTATGAAATCAGTGTTTGGAGCACATTACAAAAATGACAGTGACACTGTTCATGAGCAGAGGTCCTAAAATGCCTGTGTTGAAAATTTGGTGACAATACTCCATAAAATGACTGTTTTACAAGCGTGCATAGCAACTGTGGAACGCACACTCGTAAGTTAGCGCATTCGCACTATTTTCATGCCAGATTCTCAACATTGGCATTTTACCCCACCTTCTTGTGAACCATACAGCTATTATTTTTCACATCCTGCCCAAAATGTGTTTTCGCTCTTCCGGCGTAGAATAGCGTGGTCGCTGTGCGAAATCAGTGTTCAGAGCAAATTACGAAAATGGCAGTGCCACTGTTCAATGAGTAATAAAATAACATGCCACTGTTCATGACAGGGCTCTCAAAAGACTATGTTGGAAGTATAGTGGAAAAATCCCAAAATGATTGTTTTATGAATGTGCATTGCCACTGCTCAACACACACTCATAAGTTAGAAACTTCGCAATAATATTTAATGCTAGATTCTCAACATGGGTATTTTACCAAACCTTCTTGTGAACCATACAGCTGTCATTTTCACATCCTGCCTGAAATGTGTTTTTTGCTATTCCGACAGAATAATGCAGTCACTGTGTGAAATCAGTGTTCGGGCACATTACGAAATGATAGAAACACTGTTCATGAGCAGAGGTCCTAAAATGCATGTTTGATAATTTGGTGACAATACTCCATATAAATGATTGTTTTAAGAGCATGCATAAGCAACTGCACAATGCACACTCATAAGTTAGTGCATTTGCAATATTTTCACGTCACATTCTGGACACTAGGAATTTAGCACACCTTCTTGTGAACTGTTCAGCTGTTATTTTTCACATCCGTGATGAAATGTGTTTTTGCAGTTCTGGTGCAGAGTAGCATGGTCACTGTGCAAAATCAGTGTTCAGAGCACATTACAAAAATGATGTGACACTGTTCATTGATTAGAGGTCCTAAAATGCATGTTTAATAACTTGGTGTCAACCTCCATAAAATGACTGTTTTACAAGTGTGTGTAGTCAACTGCTGAATGCACACTCTTAGATAAGGACTTGCGCATGTAATATTTTTCATGACAGAGTCTCAACATTGGCATTTTACCACACCTTCTTGTGAACCGTACAGGTGTCATTTTTCACATCCTGCCAGAAATGTTTTTTCGCACTTCCAGTGCAGAATAGCGCAGTCGCTGTGCGAAATCAGTGTTTGGAGCACATTACAAAAATGACAGTGACAATGTTCATGAGCAGAAGTCCTAAAATGCTTGTGTTTAAAAATTTGGTGGCAATACTACATAAAATGCCTGTTTTGCGGATTACGTGTAGAATTGTGAAATGTACTCTTAAGTTAACACATTTGCAATATTTTCATGTCACATTCTCAACACTGGAATTTTAACACACCTTCTTGTGAACTGTACAGATGTTATTTTCACATCTGTCCGAAAAGTGTTTTTGCACTTCCGGCACAGAATAGCATGGTCGTTAAGCAAAATCAGTGTTCAGAGCAGATTAGGAAAATGACAGTGACACTGCTCATGAGCAGAGGTTCTAAAATGCCTGTGTTGAAAATTTGGTGACAATACTCCATAAAATGATTATTTTACAAGTGTGCATAGGAACTGCACAATGCACAGTCATAAGTTAGCACATTTGCAATATTTTCACATCACATCACGTTCTAAGCATTGGCATTCTAGTACACCTTCTTGTAAACTGTACAGCTGACATTTTTCACATCCTTGCTGAAATGTGTTTTTGCAGTTCCGGCGTAGAGTATCATGGTCACTGTGTGATATCAGTGTTCAGAGCAAATTATGAAAATGACAATGTCACTGTTCAGCGAGTAAGAAAATAACAGTGCCACTGTTCATGACAGGAGCTCTCAAAAAGACTATGTTGCTAGTATGGTCGAAAAAATCCCCAAAATGACTGTTTTATGAGCGTGCATAGCAACTGAGCAACACACACTCATAAGTTAGTGCATTAGCATTATTTTAATGCCAGATTCTCAGCATTGGCATTTTACCAAACCTTCTTGTGAACCGTGACAGCTGTCATTTTCATCCTGCCTGCAAATGTGTTTTGCACTTCTAGCACAGATTGCACGGTCACTGTGCTAAATCAGTATTTGAGCACATTATGAAGATGATAGTGACACTGTTCATGAGCAGAGGTCCTAAAATGCATGTTTGATAATTTGATGACAATACTGTATAAATGACTGTTTTATGAACGTGCATAGCAACTGCACAATGCACACTCATAAGTTTGCGCATTTGCAATATTTTCACATCACATTTTGAACATTAGCATTTTAGCACACCTTCATCTGAACTGTTCTGCTGTTATTTTTCACAAACTTGCTGAAAAGTGTTTTCGACATTCCGGCACAGAGTAGCGTGGTCACTGTGTGAAATCAGTGTTTGTAGCACATTACAAAAATGACAGTGACACTGATCATGAGCAGAAGTCCTAAAATGCCAGTGTTTAAAATTTGGTGGCAATGCTCCATACAGTGCCTGTTTTACGGGTGTGTGATGCGCAACACACACTTGTAAGTTAGTGCATTTGCACTATTTAATGCCAGATTCTCAACATTGGCATTTTACCACACGTTTCTTGTGAACCGTACAGCTGTCATTTTTCACATCCTGCCCCAAATTTGTTTTTGCACTTCCAGCGCAGAATAGCACGGTTGCTGTGTGAAATCAGTGTTTGGAGTAAATTACAAAAATGACAGTGACACTGTTCATGAGCAGAGGTCCTAAAATGCCTGTGTTGAAAATTTGGTGACAATACTCCATAAAATGATTGTTTTACAAGTGTGCATAGGAACTGCACATTGCACAGTCGTAAGTTAGCACATTTGCAATATTTTTACGTCGCATTCTGGACATTAGGAACTTAGCTCACCTTCTTGTGAACTGTTCAGCTGTTATTTTTCACATCCATGCTGAAATGTGTTTTCGCAGTTCTGGCACAGAGTAGCATGGTCGCTGTGCAAAATCAGTGTTCAGAGCACATTACGAAAATGATGTGACACTGTTCATCAGCAGAGGTCCTAAAATGCATGTTTAATCATTTGGTGACAACACTCCATAAAATGACTGTTTTACAAGTGTGTGTAGCAACTGCACAATGCACACTCGTAAGTTAGCACATGCGCAATATTTTCATGACAGAGTCTCAACATTGGCATTTTACCACACCTTCTTGTGAACCGTACAGGTGTCATTTTTCACATCCTGCCAGAAATGTTTTTTCGCACTTCCAGTGCAGAATAGCGCAGTCGCTGTGTGAAATCAGTGTTTGGAGCAGATTACAAAAATGACAGTGACAATGTTCATGAGCAGAAGTCCTAAAATGCTTGTGTTTAAAATTTGGTGGCAATACTACATAAAATGCCTGTTTTACGGACGTGTGTAGGAATTGCGAAATGTACACTCGTAAGTTAACACATTTGCAATATTTTCATGTCACATTCTCAACACTGGAATTTTAACACACCTTCTTGTGAACTGTACAGATGTTATTTTTCACATCTGTCCAAAAGTGTTTTTTGCACTCCGCACAGATTAGCATGGTCGTTAAGCAAAATCAGTGTTCAGAGCAGATTAGGAAAAATGACAGTGACACTGCTCATGAGCAGAGGTTCTAAAATGCCTGTGTTGAAAATTTGGTGACAATACTCCATAAAATGATTATTTTACAAATGTGCATAGGAACTGCACAATGCACAGTCATAAGTTAGCACATTTGCAATATTTTCACATCACATCACGTTCTAAGCATTGGCATTTTAGTACACCTTCTTGTAAACTGTACAGCTGTCATTTTTCACATCCTGCCTGAAATGTGTTTTTGCACTTCTGGCACAGAATTGCATGGTCACTGTGTGAAATCAGTATTTGGAGCACATTATGAAGATGATAGTGACACTGTTCATGAGCAGAGGTCCTAAAATGCATGTTTGATAATTTGGTGACAATACTGCATAAAATGACTGTTTTATCAGTGTGCATAGCAACTGCACAAAGCACACTCATAAGTTTGCGTATTTGCAATATTTTCACATCACATTTTGAACATTAGCATTTTAGCACACCTTCATCTGAACTGTTCAGCTGTTATTTTTCACATACCTGCTAAAATGTGTTTTCGCCGTTCTGGCACAGAGTAGCGTGGTCACTGTGTGAAATCAGTGTTTGTAGCACATTACAAAAATGACAGTGACACTGTTCATGAGCAGAAGTCCTAAAATGCCTGTGTTTAAAATTTGGTGGCCAGCTCCATACAATGCCTGTTTTTATGGGTGTGTAGCAACTGCACACTACACTTGTAGTTAGTGCATTTGCACTATTTAATACCAGATTCTCAACACTGAATTTTACCACACCTTCTTGTGAACCGTGTAGCTGTCATTTTTCATATCCTGCCCCCAATGTGTTTTGCACTTCCAGTGCAGAAAAACAGCTGCTGTATGAAATCAGTGTTTGGAGCACATTACAAAAATGATAGTGACACTGGTCATGAGCAGAGGTCCTAAAATGCGGTGTTGAAATTTTGGTGACAATACTCCATAAAATGACTGTTTCTGGCGTGTGTAGCAACTGTGGAGCGCTTGCACTCGTAAGTTAGCGCATTCGCACTATTTTCATGCCAGATTCTCAACATTGGCATTTTACCCCACCTTCTTGTGAACCATACAGCTATTATTTTTCACATCCTGCCCAAAATGTGTTTTCGCTCTTCCGGCGTAGAATAGCGTGGTCGCTCTGCGAAATCAGTGTTCAGAGCAAATTACGAAAATGACAGTGCCACTGTTCAATGAGTAATAAAATAACAGTGCCACTGTTCATGACAGGGGCTCTCAAAAAGACTATGTTGGAAGTATAGTGGAAAAAATCCCAAAAATGACTGTTTTATGAATGTGCATTGCCACTGCTGAAACACACATCATAAGTAAGAAACTGCAATATTTTAATGCTAGATTCTCAACATGGTGTTTTACCAACATCTTGTGAACCATACAGCTGTCATTTTCACATCCTGCCTGAAATGTGTTTTGCTCTTCCGCGCAGAATAATGCAGTCACTGTGTGAAATCTGTGTTCGAATATTCACGAAAATGATTGAAACACTGTTCATGAGCAGGGGTCCTAAATGCATGTTTGAAAATTGGTGACAATACTCCATAAAATGACTGTTTAAGAGCATGCATAGCAGCTGCACAATGCACACTCATAGTTAGTGCATTTGCAATATTTTACGTCACATTCTGGACACTAGAATTTAGCACACCTTCTTGTGAACTGTTCAGCTGTTATTTTACATCCGTGTTGAAATGTGTTTTGCAGTTCTGGTGCGAGTAGCATGATCACTGTGCAAATCAGTGTTCAGAGCACATTCTGAAATGATGTGACACTGTTCATTAGCAGAGGTCCTAAAATGCATGTTTAATAACTTGGTGACAACACTCCATAAAATGACTGTTTTGCAAGTGTGTGTAGCAACTGCACAATGCACACTCGTAAGTTAGCACATGCGCAATATTTTCATGATGGAGTCTCAACATTGGCATTTTACCACACCTTCTTGTGAACCGTACAGGTGTCAGTTTTCACATCCTGCCAGAAATGTTTTTTCGCACTTCCAGTGCAGAATAGCGCAGTCGCTGTGCGAAATCAGTGTTTGGAGCACATTACAAAATGATGAGTGACAATGTCTGATGAGAAGTCCTAAAATGCTTGTGTTTAAACTCTTGGTGGCAATATTACATAAAATGCCTGTTTTACGGACATGTGTAGGAATTGCGAAATGTACACTCGTAAGTTAACACATTTGCAATATTTTCATGTCACATTCTCAACACTGGAATTTTAACACACCTTCTTGTGAACTGTACAGATGTTATTTTTCACATCTGACCGAAAAGTGTTTTTGCACTTCCAGCACAGAATAGCATGGTCGTTAAGCAAAATCAGTGTTCAGAGCAGATTAGGAAAATGACAGTGACACTGCTCATGAGCAGAGGTTCTAAAATGCCTGTGTTGAAAATTTGGGGACAATACTCCATAAAATGATTATTTTACAAGTGTGCATAGGAACTGCACAATGCACAGTCATAAGTTAGCACATTTGCAATATTTTCACATCACATCACGTTCTAAGCATTGGCATTTTAGCACACCTTCTTGTAAACTGTACAGCTGACATTTTTCACATCCTTGCTGAAATGTGTTTTGCACTTCAGCGCAGAGTATCATGGTCACTGTTGTGATACTGTGTTCAGAGTACCATGAAAAACACAACATAATTGTTCAGCGAGTAAGAAAATAACAGTGCCACTGTCTGACAGGAGCTCAAAAAGACTATGTTGCTAGTATGGTCGAAAATCCCCTAAAATGACTGTTTTATGAGCGTGCATAGCAACTGAGCAACACACACTCATAAGTTAGTGCATTAGCATTATTTTAATGCCAGATTCTTGCATTGGCATTTTACCAAACCTTCTGTGAACCGTTGAGCGCTGTCATTTTTCACATCCTGCCTGAAATGTGTTTTTGCGCTTCAGCACAGAATTGCATGGTCACTGTCTTGGAAATCAGTATTTGAGCATTATGAGAGATGATAGTGACACTGTTCATGAGCAGAGGGTCCTAAAATGCATGTTTGATAATTTGGTGACAATACTGCATGAAATGACTGTTTTATGAGCGTTGCATAGCAACTGCACAATGGCCACTCATAAGTTTGCGTGATTGCAATATTTTCACATCACATTTTGAACATTAGCATTTTAGCACACCTTCATCTGAACTGTTCTGCTGTTATTTTTCCCAACTTTGCTAAGTGTTTCCCATTCCGGCACAGGTAGCTGTGGTCACTGTTGAAATTAGTGTTTGTAGCACATTACAAAAATGACAGTGACACTGTTCATGAGCAGAAGTCCTAAAATGCCAGTGTTTAAAATTTGGTGGCAATGCTCCATACAATGCCTGTTTTACGGGTGTGTGCTGCACAACACACACTTGTCAGTTAGTGCATTTGCAGTATTTAATGCTAGATTCTCAACATTGGCATTTTACCACACCTTCTTGTGAACCGTACAGCTGTCATTTTTCACATCCTGCTCCAAATTTGTTTTCACTTCCAGGCTTAGGATATACGCACTGCTGTGTGAAATCAGTGTTTGGAGCAAATTCCAAAATGACAGTGACACTGTTCATGAGCAGAGGTCCTAAAATGCCTGTGTTGCCAATTTTAATACTGCATAAAATGATTGTTTTACAAGGGTACATAGGAACTGCACAATGCACAGTCATAAGTTAGCACATTTGCAATATTTTTACGTACATTCTGGACATTAGGAACTTAGCGCGTACCTTCTTGTGAACTGTTCAGCTGTTATTTTTCACATCCATGCTGAAATGTGTTTTCTGAGTTCTGGCACAGAGTAGCATATGGTCGCTGTGCAAATCAGTGTTCAGAGCACATTACGAAATGATGTGACACTGTTCATCAGCAGAGGTCCTAAATTGTTTAATCATTTGGTGACCTTTCCATAAAATGACTGTTTTACAAGTGTGTGTAGTTCACTGCACAATGTACACTTAAAGTTAGTATATACGCAATATTTTCATGACAGAGTTGTCAGTGGCATTTTACCACACCTTCTTGTGAACCGTACAGGTGTCATTTTTCACATCCTGCCGAAATGTTTTTCGCGCTTCAGTGCAGATTAAGGCTCTATTGCGTGAAATCAGTGTTTGGAGCAGATTACAAAATGGTATTCAATGTTCATGAGGCAAGTCCTAAATGCTTGTGTTTTAAAATTTGGTGGCAATACTACATAAAATGCCTGTTTTACGGAGTGTGTAGGAATTGCAAATGTACACTCGTAAGTTACTGCATTTGCAATATTTTCATGTCACATTCTCAGCACTGGAATTTTAACACGTTTCTTTTGAACTGTGCAGATGTTATTTTTCACATGTCCAAAAAGTGTTTTTGCACTTCCGGCACAGAATAGCATGGTCGTTTAAGCAAAATCAGTGTTCAGAACGATTAGGAAAATGACAGTGACACTGCTTAAAGCAGAGGTTCTCAAATGCCTGTGTTGAAATTTGGTGACAATACTCCATAAAATGATTATTTTACAAGTGTGCATAGGAACTGCACATGCATGATCATAAGTTAGCACATTGCTAATATTTTCACATCACATCACGTTCTAGCATTGGCATTTTAGTACACCTTCTTGTAAACTGTACCGTCATTTTTCATATCCTGCCTGAATGTGTTTTGCACTCTGGTACAGAATGTACTCTGTCACTGTGTGAACTCAGTATTTGGAGCACATTATGAGATGATGATGACACTGTTCATGTCAGAGGTCCTAAAATGCCGTGTGTTTAAAATTTGGTGGCAATGCTCCTATAATGCTTCCTGTTTTTATGGTGTGTGCTGGGCAACACACTTGTAAGTTAGTGCATTTGTACCTATTTAATGCCAGATTCTCAATATTGGCATTTTAACACACCTTCTGTAAACTGTACAGCTGTCATTTTCACATCCTGCCTGAAATGTGTTTTTGCACTTCTGGCACAGAATTGTACCGGTCACTTGTGAAATCAGTATTTGGAGCACATTATGCAGATGATAGTGGGACACTGTTCATGAGCAGGGGTCCTAAAATGTCATGTTTGATAATTTGGTGACAATACTGCATCAAATGACTGTTTATGAGTGTGCGTAGCAACTGCACAAAGCACACTCATAAGTTTAGCGTATTGCAATATTTTCACATCACATTTTGAACATTAGCATTTTAGCACCTTCATCTGAACTGTTCAGCTGTTATTTTTCACGCCTGCTGAATGTGTTTCGCTGCTCCGGCACAGAGTAGCGTGGTCACTGTGTGAAATCAGTGTTTGTAGCGCATTACAAAATAACAGTGACACTGTTCATGAGCAGAAGACCTAAAATGCCTGTGTTTAAAATTTGCGGCAATGCTCCATACAATGCCTGTTTTACGGGTGTGTTTATAACTACGAACACACACTTGCTGTTAGTGCATTGCACTATTAATACCAGATTCTCAACACTGGCATTTTACCACACCTTCTTGTTGAACCGTTACGGCTCGTCATTTTCATCATCCTGCTCTAAATTTGTTTTTGCACTTCCAGTGCAGAAAAACACAGCTGCTGTATGAAATCAGTGTTTGGGCACATTACAAAAAATGACAGTGACACTGTTCATGAGCAGAGGTCCTAAAATGCCTGTGTTGAAAATTTGGTGACAATGCTCATAAAATGACTGTTTACTAGCGTGCATAGCAACTGTGGAGCTGCACTTTCGTAAGTTAAGCGTGATTCAAGACTATTTTCATGCCAGATTCTCAACATTGGCATTTTACCCCCACCTTCTTGTGAACCATACAGCTATTATTTTCACATCCTGCCCAAAATGTGTTTTCGCCTTCCGGTCGAGAATAAGTAGTTGGCTGTGCGAAATCAGTGTTCAGAGCAAATTGCGAAAATGGCAGTGCCACTGTTCAGCTAGTAATAAAATAACAGTGCCACTGTTCATGACAGGGGTCTCAAAAGACTATGTTGGAAGTATAGTGGAAAAAATCCCAAAAATGACTGTTTTATGAATGTGCATTGCCACTGCTCACACACCGGCGTTAAGAACCGCAATATTTTAATGCTAGATTCTCAACATGGGTATTTTACTAAACCTTCTTGTGAACCATACAGCTGTCATTTCACATCCTGCCTGGAATGTGTTTTTTGCTATTCCGACAGAGAATAATGCAGTCACTGTGTGGAACTCAGTGTTCGAGCACATTACTAAAATGATAGAAACACTGTTCATGAGCAGAGGTCTCAAATGCATGTTTGATAATTTGGTGACAATACTCATAAATGACTGTTTAAGAGCATGCATCGTAACTGCAGTATGGCCACTCATAGTTGATTGCATTTGCAATATTTTCACGTCAGTTATTCTGGACACTAGAATTTAGCACACCTTCTTGTGAACTGTCTCAGCTGTTATTTTCACATCCGTGCTGGAAATGTGTTTTTGCAGTTCTGGTGCAGAGTAGCATGGTCACTGTGCAAAATCAGTGTTTGAGTACATTACAAAAATGATGTGACACTGTTCATTAGCAGGGTCCTAAAATGCATGTTTAATAACTTGGTGTCAACCTCCATAAAATGACTGTTTTACAAGTGTGTAGCAGCTGCTACAATGCATAGTAGGTTAGCACATGCGTAATATTTTCAGGACAGAGTCTCAACATTGGCATTTTACCACACCTTCTTGTGAACCGTACAGGGTGTGTTTTACATCCTGCCAGAAATGTTTTTGACTTCCAGTGCAGAATAGTTTAGTCGTTGTTCTTGAAATCAGTGTTTGGAGCACATTACAAAATGACAGTGACAATGTTCATGAGCAGAAGTCCTAAAATGCTTGTGTTTAAATTTGGTGGCAATATCATAAATGCCTGTTTTACTGGACATGTGTGAGGAGTGCGAAATGTACTCTCGTGAAGTTAACACATTTGCAATATTTTCATGTCACATTCTCAACACTGGAATTTTAACACCTTCTTGTGAACTGTACTAGATATTTACACATCTGTCCTAAAAGTGTTTTTGCACTTCGGCACAGAATAGCAATTGGTTAAGCAAAATCAGTGTTCAGAGAGATTAGGAAAATGACAGTGACACTGCTCATGAGCAGAGGTTCTAAAATGCCTGTGTTGAAAATTTGGTGACAATACTCCATAAAATGATTATTTTATAAGTGTGCATAGGAACTGCACAATGCACGATCAAGGTTAACATTTGCAATATTTTCACCTCCATCACGTTCTAAGCATTGGCATTCTAGTACACCTTCTTGTAAACTTTACAGCTGACATTTTCACATCTTCTAGGAATGTGTTTTGCAGTTCGGTGTGGAGTATCATGGTCACTGTGTGATATCAGTGTTCAGAGCAAATTAGGAAATGAGCAATGTGTCTGTTGTTCAGTGAGTAAGAAAAATAACAGTGCCACTGTTCATGACAGGAGTTTCTCAAAAGACTATGTTGCTAGTATGGTCGAAAAACTCCCAAAATGACTGTTTATAGGTGCGCTTTGCAGCGAGCAACACACACTCATAAGTTAGTGCATTAGCATTATTTTATGCAGATTCTCAGCGTTGCATTTTACCAAACCTTCTTGTGAACCGTGGCTGTCATTTTCACATCCTGCCTGAAATGTGTTTTGCACTTCTAGCAGAATTGCCGCGGTCACTGTGCGAAATCAGTATTTGGAGCACATTATGAAGATGATAGTGACACTGTTCATGAGCAGAGGTCCTAAAATGCATGTTTGATAATTTGGTGACAATACTGCATAAAATGACTGTTTTATGAACGTGCATAGCAACTGCACAATGCACACTCATAAGTTTGCGCATTTGCAATATTTTCACATCACATTTTGAACATTAGCATTTTAGCACACCTTCATCTGAACTGTTCTGCTGTTATTTTTCACAAACTTGCTGAAAAGTGTTTTCGCCATTCCGGCACAGAGTAGCGTGGTCACTGTGTGAAATCAGTGTTTGTAGCACATTACAAAAATGACAGTGACACTGATCATGAGCAGAAGTCCTAAAATGCCAGTGTTTAAAATTTGGTGGCAATGCTCCATACAATGCCTGTTTTACGGGTGTGTGCTGCGCAACACACACTTGTAAGTTAGTGCATTTGCACTATTTAATGCCAGATTCTCAACATTGGCATTTTACCACCGTTCTTGTGAACCGTTACAGCTGTCATTTTCACATCCTGCCCCAATTTGTTTTGCACTTCCAGCGCAGAATAGCACGGTTGCTGTGTGAAATCAGTGTTTGGAGTAAATTACAAAAATGACAGTGACACTGTTCATGAGCAGAGGTCCTAAAATGCCTGTGTTGAAAATTTGGTGACAATACTCCATAAAATGATTGTTTTACAAGTGTGCATAGGAACTGCACATTGCACAGTCGTAAGTTAGCACATTTGCAATATTTTTACGTCGCATTCTGGACATTAGGAACTTAGCTCACCTTCTTGTGAACTTTTTGAGCTGTTATTTTTCACATCCATGCTGAAATGTGTTTTCTTGTTCTGGCACAGAGTAGCATGGTCGGCTTGTAAAATCAGTGTTCAGAGCACATTACGAAAATGATGCTGACACTGTTCATCAGCAGAGGTCCTAAAATGCATGTTTAATCATTTGGTGACAACACTCCATAAAATGACTGTTTACAAGTGTGTGTAGCAACTGCACAATGCACTAAATGAGATTAGCACATGCTAATATTTTCATGACAGAGTCTCAACATTGGCATTTTACCATTATTCTTGTGAACCGTGCAGTTGTCATTTTCACATCCTGCCAGAAATGTTTTTCACTTCCAGTGCAGAATAAGCGCAGTCGCTGTGTGAAATCAGTGTTTGGAGCAGATTACAAAATGACAGTGACAATGTTCATGAGCAGAAGTCGTAAAATGCTTGTGGTTTTAAATTTGGTGGCAATACTACATAAATGCCTGTTTTACGGTGTGTGTTGTGAATTCTTGAAATGTACACTCGTAAGTTAACACATTTGCAATATTTTCATGTCACATTCTCAACACTGGAATTTTAACACAGCCTTCTTGTGAACTGTACAGTGTTATTTTCACATCTGTCCAAAAGTGTTTTGCACTTCCGGCACAGATTAGCATGGTCGTTAAGCAAAATCAGTGTTCAGAGCAGATTAGGAAATGACAGTGACACTGCTCATGTTAGAGTTCTAAAATGCCTGTGTTGAAAATTTGGTGACAATACTCCATAAAATGATTATTTTACAAATGTGCATAGGAACTGCACAATGCACAGTCATAAGTTAGCACATTTGCAATATTTTCACATCACATCACGTTCTAAGCATTGGCATTTTAGTAACCTTCTTGTAAACTGTACAGCTGTCATTTCACATCCTGCCTGAAATGTGTTTTGCACTTCGTGGCACAGAATTGCATGGTCACTGTGTGAAATCAGTATTTGGAGCACATTATGAAGATGATAGTGACACTGTTCATGAGCAGAGGTCCTAAAATGCATGTTTGATAATTTGGTGACAATACTGCATAAAATGACTGTTTTATCAGTGTGCATAGCAACTGCACAAAGCACTCTCATAAGTTTGCGTAGTTGCAATATTTTCACATCACATTTTGAACATTAGCATTTTAGCACACCTTCATCTGAACTGTTCAGCTGTTATTTTCACATACTGCTAAAATTGTTCGCTGGTTCTGGCACAGAGTGGCGTGGTCTGTGTGAAATCAGTGTTGTAGCACATTACAAAAAATGACAGTGACACTGTTCATGAGCGAGAATCCTAAAATGCTTGTGTTTAAAATTTGTTGTGCTGCTCCATCACAATGCCTGTTTTATCGGTGTGTGTAGCAACTTCGTAACGCACACTTGTAAGTTCAGTACTTTGCATTTTTAATGTCAGATTCTCAACACTGGAATTTTACCACACCTTCTTGTGAACTGTACAGCTGTCATTTCACATCCTGTCCTAAATGTGTTTTTGCACTTCCAGTGCAGAAAACGCAGTTGCTGTATGGAAATCAGTGTTTGGAGCATATTACAAAATGACAGTGACACTCGGTCATGAGCAGAGGTCTAAAATGCCGGTGTTGAAATTTTGGTGACAATACTCCATAAAATGACTGTTTTACAGTCGTGTGTAGCAACTGTGGAGCGCTTGCATTCGTAAGTTAAGCTTTGGCACTATTTTCATTGCCAGTATTCTCAACATTGGCATTTTACCCCACCTTCTTGTGAACCATACAGCTATTATTTTTCACATCCTGCCCAAAATGTGTTTTCGCTCTTCCGGCGTAGAATAGCGTGGTCGCTGTGCGAAATCAGTGTTCAGAGCAAATTACGAAAATGACAGTGCCACTGTTCAATGAGTATTAAAATAAGTGCCACTGTTCATGACAGGGCTCTCAAAAAGACTATGTTGGAAGTATAGTGAAAAATCCCAATGACTGTTTTATGAATGCATTGCCACTAAACACACTATAAGTAAGAAACTTCGTAATATTTTAATGTTAGATTTTCAGCATGGGTATTTTACCAAACCTTCTTGTGAACCATACAGCTGTCATTTTCACATCCTGCCTGAAATGTGTTTTTGCTCTTCGGCAGGCATGCAGTCACTGTGTGAAATCAGTGTTCGGGCACATTTAAAATGATAGAAACACTGTTCATGAGCAGAGGTCCTAAATGTTTGAAAATTGGTGACAATACTCCATAAAATGGCTGTTTAAGAGCATGCATAGCAGCTGCACAATGCACACCATAGTTAGTGCTTTGTAATTTTTCACGTCACATTCTGGACACTAGAATTTTAGCACCTTCTTGTGAACTGTTCCGTGTTATTTTTCACATCCTGCTGAAATGATGTTTTTGCAGTTCTGGTAGAGTAGCATGATCAAAAAATCGGTGTTCAGAGCACATACGAAAATGATGTGACACTGTTCATGAAGATCCTAAAATGCATGTTTGATAATTTGGTGACAATGCATAAAATGACTGTTTATGAGTGTGCATAGCAACTGCTCACAGCGACACTCATAAGTTTCTTTGCAATCTTTTCATCACATTTGAACATTGGCATTTTAGCACACCTTCATCTGAACTTTGTTGTGTTGTTATTTTCACAAACTTGCTGAAAGTGTTTTCTTCATTCGCGGAGATTGCGGTCATGTGTGAATTAGTGTTTGTAGCATTACAAAATGACAGTGACACTGTTCATGAGCAGAAGTCCTAAAATGCCAGTGTTTAAATGGTGGCAATGCTCCACACAATGCCTGTTTTACGGTGTGCTGCTTACCGCGCTTGTGTTAGTGCACGGTATTTAATGCTAGATTCTCAACATTGCATTTACCTTCTTTTGAACTGTGCAGCTGTCATTTTCATCCTGCCCTAAATTTGTTTTTGCACCCAGTTAGAATAGCGCGGCTGCTGTGTGAAATCAGTGTTTGGAGCAATTATAAAATGGCAGTGACACTGTCATGAGCAGAGGTCTTAAATGCCTGTGTTGAAAATTTGGTGACAATATCTAGACAGATTGTTTTGCAAGTGTGCATAGAACTGCACAATGCACAGTCATAAGTTGCTTTTTTGCAATATTTTATTACATTCTGACATTAGAACTTAGTCACCTTCGTGAACTGTTCAGCTGTTATTTTCACATCCATGCTGAATGTTCTCAGTTCTGCACAGAGTAGCATGGTCGCGTGCAAATTCGGTGTTCAGAGCACATTACGAAAATGATGTGACACTGTTCATCAGCAGAGTCCTAAAATGCATGTTAATCATTTGGGCGGCACTCCATAAAATGACTGTTTTACAAGTGTGTGTGTAACTGCACAATACACTCAGAAGTTAGCACATGCGAATATTTTCTGACAGAGTCTCAATATTGGCATTTTACACACCTTCGTGAATCCGGCAGGTGTTGTTTTTTCATCCTGCCGGAATGTTTTTCGCACTTCCAGTGGGTCTTACTTATGCGCTGTGTGAAATCAGTGTTTGGGCATTTATAAAATGACAGTGATAATGTTCATGAGCAGTTCCAAATGTTTGTGTTTAAAATTTGGTGGGTATGTTGCATAAATGCCTGTTTTCTTGATTGTGTAGGAATTGCGAAATGTACACTCGTAAGTTAACACATTTGCAATATTTCATGTCACATTCTCAACACTGAATTTTAACACACTTTCTGAACTGCACAGATGTTATTTTTCACATCTGTCCAGTGTTTTTACGGTTCGGTTGGTGAATAGCATGGTCTTACCAAATCAGTGTTCAGAGCAGATTAGGAAAATGACAGTGACACTGTTCAAGTAGAGGTTCAAAATGCCTGTTGAAATTTGGTGACACTCCATAAAATGATTATTTTACAAGTGTATAGGAACTGCACAACACATCATAAGTTAGCACATTTGCAATATTTTCACATCACATCACGTTCTAAGCATTGGCATTTAGTACACCTTCTTGTAAACTGTACGCTGTCATTTTCACATCCTGCCTGAATGTTTTTGCACTTGGCACAGAATTGCCGGTCACTGTGTGAAATCAGTATTTCGGCACATTATGAAGATGAGGTGACACTGTTCATGAGCAGAGTCCCAAATGCCAGTGTTTATTATTTGCTTGCTCCATACAATGTTTGTTTTACGGGTGTGTGCTGGCAACACACTTGTAAGTTAGTGCATTGCACTATTTAATGCCAGATTCTCAACATTGGCATTTTAACACACCTTCTTGGGTCATTATAGCTGTCATTTTCACATCCTGCCCCAATTTGTTTTGCACTTCAGCGCAGGAAATGCGCTGTGTGAAATCGTGTTTGGAGCAAATTACAAAATGACAGTGACACTGTTCATGAGCAGAGGTCCTAAAACACTGTGTTGAAAATTTGAGACACATACTCATAAATATTTGCTACCGCGTATAGCAACCGCACAACGCACACTGTAAGTTAGCCATTTCAACATTTCACATACCACATTCTAAACATTGGCATTTTACCACACCTTCTTGTAAACCATACAGCCACATTTTCTACATCCTGCGAAATGCTTGCCTCGGCAAGAGAATAATGGTCACAAAGAAACAAGTGTTCAGAGCAAATTACGAAAATGAAAAGCCACTGTTCAACAAGTAATAAAATAACAGTGCCAATGCTCATCACGGAGCTCTCAAAAGACTATGTTGAGTATAGTGGAAAAATCCCAAAAATGACTGTTTATAAGGTGCATTGCCACCACCAACACACTCAGAAGTTAGAAACCTCGCAATTTTTACGCTAGATTCTCAACATGGTATTTACCAAACCTTCTTGTGAACCATACAGCTGTCATTTCACATCCCAAGAAATGTGTTTTTGCTATTCCGAAGAAACAATGCAGTCACTGTGTGAAATCAGTATTCGGAGCAATAATGAAAATGATAGAAACAACACCATGAGCAGAGGTCCTAAATGCATGTTTGATAACTTCAACACCCCAAAAAACGACTGGTTTTAAGAGCATGATAAACTGCACAATGCTCATAAGTTAGTGATTTGCATACTAGCGTCACATTCGGACAGGAATTTAGCACCTTCTTGCGAACTGTTCAGCTGTTATTTTCACATCCATGCCGGAAACGTGTTTTGCAGTTCAAGCAGAGAAAAGTGGTCACTGGGCAAAATCAGTGTTCAGAGCAACACAAAATGATGTGACACTGTTAATAAATAGGTCCCAAATACATGTTTAAGAATCAGGACAACAACCATAAAATGACTGTTTTACAAGTGTGTGTAAACTGCAAAATGACTAATGAGGTGCATACAAAGAATTTTCACATGAGTCTCAACATTGGCATTTTACCACACCTTCTTGTGAACCTACAGGTCATTTTACATCCTGCCAGACATGTTTTAGCCTGCCAGTGCAGAAGAAGCGCAGTAAAAAGGAAATCAGTGCTTAGACACATTACAAAATGACAGTGACAATGTTCATGAGCAGAAGTCCTAAAACGTTGTGTTTAAAATTTGGTGGCAATACTACATAAAATGCCTGTTTTACGGATGCAGAAATTCCGCGAAATGTACACCCGAAAAGTTAACACATTTGCAATATTTTCATGTCAGCCTCAACACTGGAATTTTAACACCTTCTGTGAACTCTACAGATGTTATTTTCATCTGTCGAAAGCGTTTTACCTCCGCACAGAATAGCAGCATCGCTTAACAAAACCAGTGTCAGAGCAGACTAGGAAAAATGGGTGACACAGCTCAAGCAGAGGTTCTAAATGCCTGTGTTGAAAATTTGCACAATACTCATAAATGATTATTTTACAAAGTGTACAGGAACTGCACAATGCACGATCATAAGTTAGCACATTTGCAATATTTTCACATCACATCACGTCGAAGCATTGGATACTAAACACCTTCTTGTAAACTGTACAGCTGACATTTACACATCCTTGCTGAAATGTGTTTTTGCACTCAAGAGGTACTGGTCACCGTGATATCAGAAGTTCAGAGCAAATTACAAAAACACATACACTGTTCGCGGTAAGAAAATAACAGTGCCACTGTTCATGACAGGAGCTCTCAAAGACTATGTTGCAAGTATGGTGAAAAAAATCCCCAAAATGACTGTTGTTTTATGGCGCATAGCAACTGAGCAACACACACCACAAGTTAGTGCATTAGCATTATTTAATGCCAGACTCAGCATGGCATTTTAAAACCTTCTGTGAACCGTACAGCTGTCATTTTTCACATCCTGCCTGAAATGTGCTTTTGCACTTAGCACAGAATTGCACGGTCACTAAAGAAATCAGTATTTGGAGCATATGAAGATAATATGACATGTTCATGACAGGGTCTAAATGCATGTTTGATAATTTGAGACACAATCTGCTAAAATGAGCGTTTATGAACGTGCATAACAACTGCAAACGCATCATAAGTTTGCGATTTGCAATATTTTCACATCACATTTTGAATAGCATTTTAGCATTCATCTGAACTGTTTTGCTGTTATTTTCACAAACTTGCTGAAAAGTAGCCACGCATTCCGCACAGAGTAGCGCGTCAATAGTGAAAATCAAAGTTTGTAGACATTAAAAAATGACAGTGACACTGTTCAAGAGCAGAATCCTAAATGCAATGAAAATTTGCAGGCTGCTCCATACAATGCCTGAGCAGGTGTGTGCTGCACAACACACACAGCAGTTAGTGCATTGAAATATTTAATGCCAGATTCTAACATTGGCATTTACCACCCTTGTGAACCGTGCAGCTGTCATTTTCACATCCTGCCCCAAATTTATTTTAACTTCCAGCACAGAATAGCGGCTGCAAAGTAAAATCAGCGTTTGAACAAATTACAAAATGACAGGATCAACCATGAGCAGAGGTCCTAAACGCCCAAAGTGAAAATTTGGTACACACCATAAAATGATTGTTTTACAAGTGTGCATAGGAACTGCACACGCACAGTCGTAAAGCACACGGTAATATTTTACGTCATTCTGACATTAGGACTTAGCACACCTTCTTGTGAACTGTTCAGTGTTATTTTCACATCCATGCCGAAATGCAGCAGCAGTTCCGGCACAGAGTAACATGGTAGCCAGACAAAATCAGTGTTCAGATAATTACGAAAATGATGTGACACTGTTCATCAGCAGAGGTCCTAAAATGCATGCTTAATCATTTGACAACACCCATAAATGACTGTTTTATAGAGCAACCGCAACGCACACCGTGAAGTTAGCACATCAAAATATTTTATGACAGAGTTCAACATTGGCATTTAACACACCTTCTTGTGAACCGTACAGGTGAATCATTCTTCACATCCCGCCGAAATGTTTTTAGCACTCCAGTGCAGAATAGCGAAATGCTAAGGAAACGATGTTTGGAGCACATTACAAAAATATAAGTGACAAGTTCACGAGCAGAATCTAAAATGCTTGTGTTTAAAATTTGGTGGCAATACTACATAAAATGCCTGTTTTACGGACGTGTGTAGGAATTAGCGAAATGTACACTCGTAAGTTAACATTTGCAATATTTTCATGTCACATTCTCAACACTGGAATTTTACACAACTTCTTGTGAACTGTACAGATAAAATTTTCACATCTGTCCAAAGTGTTTTACTTCCGGCACAGAATAGGACGGATTAAGCAAAATCAGTGTTCAGAACAGATTAGAAATGACAGTGACACTGCTCATGAGCAGAGGTTCTAAAATGCCCAAAGAAAATTTGCGACAATACCACAAAATGATTATTTTACAAGGCAAAGGAACTGCACAATGCCAGTCAAAGTTAGTACATTGCAATATTTTCATCACATCACACCCCAACAATGGTTTTGTGCACACCTTCTGTAAACTGTACAGCGACATTTTCACATCATATGAAATGTGCCGGCATTCCGCACGAAATCATGGTCACTGTGTGATATCGACTCATAGCAAACTATGAAACACAATGACACCGTTCAGCGAGTAAAGAAAATAACACCGCCACTGTTCATGATACAAAAAGACCAGGCTGCTAGTATGGTCGAAAAATCCCCAAATGACTGTTTTAAGAGCGCATAGCACCGACAAACACACACTATAAGTTAGTGCATTAGCATTTTTTAATGCCAGATTCTCATTGGCATTTTACCAACCTTCTTGTGAACCAGACAGCTGTCATTTTCACATCCAGCCTGAATGTGCTTTTGCACTTAGCACAGAATTGCATGGTCACGCGCCGAAATCAGTATTTGGAGCACATTATGAAGATGATAGGACACTGTTCATGAGCAAGGTCTAGGCCATCGTGTTGGTGACAACAATGCATAAAATGACTGTTTATAGTATGCATAACAACTGCACAAAACACACACTCTTAAGTTTGCGTATTTGCAATATTTTCACATCACATTTTGAACATTAGCATTTTAGCACACCTTCATTGAACTGTTCAGCTGTTATTTTCAAACCTGCTGAAATGTTGTGCCAGCACAGAGTGGCGGTCACTGTGTGAAATCAGTGTTTGCAGCACATTACAAAATGACAGTGACACTGTTCATGACCGAAGTCCCAAAATGCCAGTCTTTCCTTTTTGCTTAATAGACACATATATGCTTCTTTTATACAATCAGGCAGAGATATATCTGCAAAAGAAGTATGAAAAGCATTAAGTAGGTGAGGGGCCACAGTATGATTCAGGTGTGTATAAATCTCTCCAGGCAAACTATCTGGACCAGGAGACTTTCCTTTGGGAGTCTGTAAGATGTTTTTTGAAGATCTCCTGTAAAGAAACTGGTGTATCTAACAGACGCTTATCTTCATTGGGTAAGCAAGGACATTTGATTGAGTTAAGAAAATTGTCTAACATATCCACCTGTACAGCTCCTTTGGATTTATGCAGGTTCTTGTAAAATATTTTAAAGGCACTATTAATTTCCTTAATATTGTATGTGATTTCCCTGAATGGTCTTTGATTCCTTGAATGTTATTTTGATTTTGCATTTTACCCAGAATAATGAGCCAAAAGCTTACCAGACTTCTCACCTGTTTCCCAATATTTTTGCATCACTCTGAATAAGGAATACTCAGTTTTTCAGAATATAGCTTATTAATATCATATTTCAGACCCATAGTTCTAAGAAGCAGGTCCTTTTCATTAAACAGGTTCTGTTTTACATCAGAAATGTTTTTCTAAGAGAATCTTTCATTTCCTTAAGTGGTTTCAACTTCTTTTATTTCTTCTTGGAAGCATAACTAATAATCCTTCCCCCTAATGAATGCTTTGTAAATATCTCAAATAATTTTTGGCTTCTCCATTACAGTTTGCCCTGAAATATTCCTTAGATTCTTCCTGAATCCAGGTTTGGAACTTAACATCTTGTAATAAAGAAGTGTTAAAATTTCCATTAGTAGATCTAACAGACTTGTCTTCAAATATTATTGAACTCTTCAAAAGGCTATGGTCTGATACAAACAGATTTTTATATGAAATGTGACTAGTGTTGTTACATAGGATTAAAGAAAAAAAGAAATGCTCTAATCTGCTAAAAGTCCAAAATCTAGCTGTTAAAAAAGAATAATCCCTACCACTAAGGTGCACTAATCTCCATGAATCTAATAAACCTAAATCTTCCAACATCTTATGCAAACAAATTTGTGATGCAGTTAATCATCCCAAATTATGAGAATGGGACCTATCTAACAACGGATCCATCACCATATTAAAATCACCTCCTACCATAGGTTTGTAGTTATCTATATTAGCTAACATGTAAGCTAGGGTTTGGAAAACATCTTTTTGTTCTACCTGTGAATTTGTGGCAAACACATTACAAATGGCTACATCTTTACCATATAAATTACCGAGAAGTATTTGGTATCTTCCCTCAGGATCCATCAAATGACTATACTTAATAAAATTCACGCTTTTGAATTAAAATGGCCACATCCTCTTTTTGACGAGAAGCAACAATGATAAACTGAATCTACCCAGCTACGAGCTAGTTTGTCTGCTTCTTCTGGAAAAAGATGGATTTCTTGTAGCATAGCTATATCCACTTTGTGTTTGTTAAGATGATTAAGTACTCTATAGCTTTTTATAGGAGAAACTAAACCTTGACCATTCCAGGAACCAATATTTACTGTAATAATTTTTAATGACTAAATTACTATACCGTAATGAAACAACACACCTTTATGTACAATACTTTCTCTAAAAAAATGTAACGTTTATGAGTAGGTTAGGTGAGTTAGGTGCTTAAACAACAGGAATGCACTTAACCACCTTCTATTGAATGCCTAACTAAAGATTAACCAAAAAAATAGAATACTAGTATAAATATTCAAAGTGTAACTAAACAGTAAATAAAATTGTAAAGCAAGATTGAGATTTGCTAACACCTATATTAGGGACTGTAACAAGAGAGTTACGTTAACTTCACACTATAAACACACACACACTGACACTTACAACACATAAAAACCACCACAAACACTGCGAGAAGATGTGTGTACACTCACTGAGGAACCTCAATGTAAAAAACACACAACTTATAGACAACCCAAAGTAGAGAACCCACTGTTGTTTACATGCAAGTAAAGTAATCTAAATGCAGGCACAGCATAGTCTTCATAGATGGAGAAGCCATTGCACTGCATAAACCACCCAATTGATAAATAGCATGCTATAAAATATTAGGAGCAACTGACTTATTGAGGCAAGTTAGACAGCAAATTAATTGTTTGCTAGAAGCAGTATTTTCTTATAACTTAATATCCTGCTAATAAATTATCCATATAGTACCTCTAAGCTTGTAACCCCACACCAAATTATACTTACCCAGCCTTAAAATATTTGGTCTCTGAGCAAGCCCATTTTTTACCATGATCGACCATAGCCCTCATTCTCATATCAGGATTTTACCTGTAAAAATGACATGCCTTTAAGTGAAAGCATAAGGCATTGGCTTATTCAATTAGGCATGTAAAGTTCCAAACCTTGTATAGTCAGGAATGCCTAATAAACCAATATGAATCAACCATTCAGCTGATAAGTAACAGATAATGCTTGTTTGACCAATAAAAAGACTATAAAGTACTGGTTAGGGAAGAAACCAAAAGAATAACCTAATGAAAAATGAAATTATCTAAACCACAATTTGCTGCCTGACCAACCCAAGAGTCTGGCAAAATATTTCCCCTCAGTGCTCCCCCCTCAAAAAAATAAAGCCATTTTGTGCCCAAGAACCACTCCAAAAACATTTTGACTGAGTACCTGCTATTTGAATGGCATAAAAATTTCCATGCTTACTTGCAAATCCTGTACCAAAATATAAAGGAGCTTGATGTTCTTATGAATTTTCATCAGACATTCCCTTTCAAGATCATTCGACAGGAAATACAACAATGAAATGCTTCCTGCATCAGATAGCCCCAGATCAGCCAATCATGACCCCCACAAATAATAATTAATACTAAATATCTAGTTTTGCTACAGAAGGATCAAAATAAGTAGTCAGCAGAATATGTGTAATGTTTAACTTGCAAGGCTTATGTCTTTTTTTCACCAATGTCTTGAAAGAAACAAATGTTAAATTATAGTTGCAAAGCAATAACCAGGTGACCAGCAGCACTCCAATCCCTGTGCAGCTTCTTGGAATTAGACCCTCCTTCTTTGAGAGAAAACAAGCCTCGATCTTCAAGGTGACCATTTCATGTTCATGTTGCAAGTACTTCTAATTCTGAAGCAGGATAGCCTGGAGAAAAAGGCTTGTTAAACATGGCTACATGGATCCCATAGACAGTCAGGTACTGCATTAGCTGTACAATTTGCAGATATTACTGGGAAGACATGAGATGAAGGCAGCAGCCAGTGTTTGCTTGTAGGGCCTTTGGGTATAATTGATGCTAGAAATGCTGACTTATTTATGTAAAAAGTTTGTGTCTGAGTTTTCCTGGTAATCATTGAGGGCCAAGCCATAGATTTCAGTAGGAAAGCCTTTGTGTTTGGATGCCTAGCAGTGTGTTTTAGAATCGGGATATGTGTCTGTTTTGGGGATCCACATACCGAACAGCATCTGCAGGAGCAGGCACAGCACGTGGGCTTTTGAGTGCTGGATGCACGAGTTTTGCCATTCTATATTTGAATTTACCTCTTACTGAATTTTCATAGGGCTGTTGAGGAATACCTGGATTGAAACTGTGTTCAGTCCTATGACGAATAGTTTGTGAAGCTTCTGGCCAATTTCTGGAAATAAAGTCCCAAGCTTCTTACAGTGACTTAAAGCTATGTGACCCCCCTCCTCTAGATGATATCAGCACAGCAGGGTATTTAATGTGGTAGGGTACTTTGAGATTCTGTAACACAAACCTAATTTTGTTGTATGCTTTCCTTTTTTCAACGATTTCAGATGAATAATCCTGAAAAATACGAATCCTTTAATTTCCCCAGTAAGGAATTTACCTCTGCCTTGCCACACTCAGGATTTCTTCCTTTATGTTAAACCTTAAAAAACAGACTATTATGGGCCTAGGTTTCTGTCGATGTTTTGGCTTCACTCTTAAAGACCTATGGCACTTTTCAGTGTCTACTGGCCATTGCCAATTATAGTTTAGAATGGAAGGAATACAGTCCTTTGAGAATTTAATCATGTCACCCCTTTTAGAGTGCTCAGTTACACTCACTGAATGTAAATTGTTTCTCCTGCTTCTGTTCTCCAAATCATCCACCTTGGCACCTAACATATCAATTTAGTACCAGCTTTGCTCAGACTTGTCCTCAACCTTGCAAAGATTTTCCTCTAACATAGCCATCCGTTCCTCGATTGTGTTAATCCTTTCTTCTAAAATGTTCAATTTTCCCCGGCTTGTTGTTTAATTGACCCTATATCCACATGCATACTTTGAAGTTTTTCTTTTATATACTCCATATTTGACATGTTCTGTATATTGCTGTGTTTATTACTTTTCACAGATCCTTTGGCCCCGCTCCTTCCAGTGCTCACTCCTAAACCCCTCGGGGGAGAGACCCCAAACTGACCTGAATTTCTGCCATGACGGCTTGCTTATCAGATGGCATGATGAGAAAAGGTGAGTGCTACAGACAGAAACTTGAAATATAAAATGAAACAATTGACCAAAGATTTTAACTTGCTCACTACGCAATGGATAAGTTTATAACAGATATAGACTAAAAATAAATGAACAAATTACACTTTAACTCACTAAATTAATTATTTAATCCCAAATGGTGGGAGAGCTCTCACTCAGGCTGCCATTTCACTACAGCGCCGGCATGCAACCTCCAGTAGTTGAGTTGCTCTTATCACATAAAATGCAATGAAAATAAGGACTGGGAGATGGCCTTACCAGGATATAGGCTATTCAGGATGGAGAGGACAGAGAAAAAAGGGGGGAACTTTATGTGAGGGAGAACATAAAGTCCACACAAATACAGGGGGAACACTGTAAAGTGGAGGCACTGTGGAGACAGGGAAGGGGGCTGCTATGAGGATAGGGGTGATGTCCAGACCTCCAACACAGGGAGAGAAGGGAGATAGGGATATGATGGAAGAAATCCTAGGGATGGCTAACAAAGGCAAAGTACTGCTAGTGGGGAACTTCAATCAGTCAGATGAAGACTGGAATGTCCCTGATGCAGCATCAGTTAGAAGTAAGGAAATCCTAGAGTCCCTGCAGGGGGAATTCCTCAGGCAGCTAGTTAAGGAACCCACTCATGAGGGGATGTTACTGGACCTGGTACTGTCAAACAGAAACAGTGTCACTGATGTCACAGTGAGAAGCCCACTGGGGACCAGTTTTCATCATATGGTGTGGTTCAACATAAGAATAGGCTGAAACTTAACCACACTAAAGCAAGACCTCTGGACTTCAGGAGGGTCAATTCCAAGAAAATGGGAGAGTACCTCAGAGAAGCCCTATCAAGGATAGAGGAAAAGGGTGGGGTATAGGAAATACTGGGCTAAAATAGGGAACGGCATTGAGAAGGCAAAAAACCTTTGTGTCCGGCAGGTTAAGAAGAGCACGAGAAGAATGAACCCACCATTTGTGGACTGCTTTACTCAATGTCAGTTACTGTTCTTTGAGCCCAAATGAGTTTGATCAAATTCTTGAAGCCGAACTGAACTTGCGAGCCCCAAATCAAAGACAAATCCAAGTTGCCAGTGTTCACTTAGCTTACCCTAAGTATTGAGGACATACATCAGGGGTACCCAAAGCCTAAGACATCCAGCCATATTCAGCATGCATCTGTTGCTAGACTGCACCCATATTCCCTGATCCAGTTGTCCACATATCACTGCACGCAACATGGGATTGGAGTATGGACATGTACACTGCATTAGGAGGTGTGCATGATGAATGTTCAGAGAGCACTGCACATGCACAGAGGGAACTCCATGACAGTGCTGACTTTTCTTTGAAAGTAAAAGCTCCCTGAATCTACAAAACACATAATATATTATGCCTGAATATTTAAAAAAATGGAAAGGATCATGATGACAGCCAAATTCCTCAGCCAGTGCCACTAAAGAATTATTTCACTGCCCTGGCAGAATGGGACTGCTAAGACAAGGCACCCCTGGAAGTGGCAAGAGAGGAAGTGTGGGTCCTTCAGAGTGTAGACCCAAATGTGGGAGGAAGAATAACCCAGTGGAACAGGAAATAACTTCTAGTAGGGGATTCAATTATCAATGTCATTGTTATGAGAATACCACTGTAGGGAAGAAGGAAGGGGAGGTGCCTATCCAGCACCTCTGCATTGAAGGATGGAGTGCAGATCCTTAAGATCAGTAGGGTAGCAGGGCCGAAGGGGGAGCTTGCTTTCATTGTCCATCTGGGGACAAATGACCTGGCAATGGGACACCCAGTAGGGGATGAAAAAAATGCAAAGGGATCTGCAGAATCTAGAGGAGTGGTCTAGGGGTACTGCATCCAGTTCTGGAGGCCACACATCTGTAAGGACATCAATAGGGTTGAGGCAGTCCAGAGGAAGGATACTAAAATTGTACAAGGTTTACACAAGAAGCCATGTGAGGAGAGACTGTGGGAGCTGGGCATGTACACCCTGGAAGAGAGGAGACAGAGAGGTGACAAGACTGAGACATATAAATACCTCATAGGGATGAATGAAGTATATGAAGGAGCCTCTTTCAATGGAGGAGGAACACCAGTACACAGGGGCAGTTATGAATCTTGAGGAGGGAGTTTAAGAGGATGTGAGGAATACTTTTTCACAGAAAGGGTGGTAGAAGTCATCAGAGGTGGTAGAGGTGAAGACAGTGGTCATATTTATGCATGCATGAGACAGGCATATGGGTATTATAAACAGAGATAAGTGAGGGGGGAATGACACCTGTGATAAAGTAGGGTACAGCATGTTATGTTAGGCAGGGAAAATAGGGCAGACTAGATGGGCCTACCGGTCCTTTTCTGTTGACACTTTCCATGTTTCTAAGAAGAACCCAAGGTTCAAGACCCAGGAGGCATCAGTAAAGTAACATAAACACAGACTTTGTTGACATTAGTCAACTCTTGTGTCATGTAACACCCCCAAAAATATTAATATATATATTAATTTATTTATTTGAACTGTGTATTAAACAGATGGCATGATAATCATATGAGATGTAATATCTCATTTTTGGAGAGTCCCTTTTGGTACGTCAAGGTAAAACACTGCTTCATTTATAAAGCATATAGAATTTGACGGCAGATAAGGACCGCTTGGCCCACCCAGTCTGCCCATTTCCCTACCTGATGGATAAGCTGCAGATCCTAGTTAACCAGCAGCCTACTTCTTCCTACCCCCACCCCTCAGAATTGCCTTTTATGACTGTCATGATGTGATGTTGATTTCCATCACTGATTGTGATCATTTTCACTATTCATTCCTTTGTCAGGTAAATATTTTCTAATTACTTTTGAGCCGCCCCTTTCTATCTTCAAATTGTACCCCCTTGAAGATAGAAGGGGGTCGGCTCAGAGGTAATATAAGGAAGTATTTTTTCACAGAGAGGGTTGTGGAGGTATGGAACGGCCTTCCAGAGGAGGTTGTGGAGTCAAAAACAGTGGTGGAATTCAAGCATGCTTTACAGTTTACAGTTTACATTACATGCATTACAGAGCAGTACAGCAGTAAACACAGATGCTAGCCTAGAAATGATACCCAAATACAAAGTTACTTACAGTGCAAGACACTTCATGACAATAGTGGAAAGCAATTGTTTATACAGCAGCTAGAGAATGGTATACACAGATATTGATGAGTACTCCTTTGTATACAGAGGAACTTCTGAGAGTTGAAAGGGAGGTAAGATCTGTACAAATCATTAAATACTAATGGGGAGGAATATCCATACCATGGTATTCTGAAAGATAGTCAGTACAGGTTGAATTTAAATGTCACTTGTAAAAGACCTATGGGTCTATGTCAATTCGCTCCCGTCAATTCGTGCCACGTAAATACACTCCCGACGATTAGCTCCCATGTCAATTGACTCCTGACACTCTCATTCCCGGACATTTGGCTCCCACTACTGAAATCTCTGGGTACTGTTTAAAGAACTCGAAATTTACTGTTTAAACAAAGCACTGGAGTAATAAGTAAACATTAAGGCATACATACATTCTGCTGAAATCCTATCTCTTAGTTAACATACATGGAACTGTAAGTGGTACAGTACTGTTACAGTACCTGCCTTGCCATTGCATTACTCACTGTTCAGTTACTTTTTTTGCTCAGCAGATCACTGCTCGCGTACCCGCCCACTCTCACACCCATCTGCTTGCCTTTCACCATGGCTGCTTGGACATCGACCCTTCAATTTCTCACCAATTAAGTACATTTCATCTTAAAACAGGAAACACTTCTGCAAGTCCTCGACACCAGCTACACCTTATATACATTTCCCATGACTCGCTTTTGCTAAATGGAAACCACACATAACTAGAACTACAGCCTCACTCCTGATCCAACTCACTGAAATCTGGTGCGTAAAGATGACGACAAATATGCCTGTTTTTTTATTTATCTTTTATTTATTTTTTTTAATTCTGTTTATGCTTGTATAGTTAGCAGCACAGGTGAGGAGATGCTGCCCATGAGTTTAGTGCTCAGGGAGGAGATGCACGGAACTACCAAAGCAGCAGTCTCAGCATAGCATTTTATAAGTAACTGAGAGAAACAGTCAGAATCTTCAACTAATTAAAATCAGGTTAGTGAATGTGGTGAAGGAGTGAGTGGGCAGGAGCAAGACAGTGGCTGGCAGATTGTGTTAATTCAGCCAGAATATTTACTTCCTGTGGCAGAATTTCAACTGCTTTAGAAAGTGCAATGCTTAGTCAGGGAGCTAAATGACACGGAGCAAGTTGCACTGGAAGTAAATCTGACAGAGGAGAACGGTCGAGTGAGTTGTTGGGGAACAAATTGACACAAGCGAATTGATTTGCTCCCCAGATGTACTATGGACCATACCCTGTTTATATCCTAGCCACCCACCATGCCTCCAACATAATCCTCCTATCTGAGACCTGGCTAAACCCCAGCCTTCCAGATAATACCATCACTATTCCAGGGTATACCATCATACGGCAAGACCGGCCCTCCAGAGGCGGAGGTGTGGCTATATACATCAAATCAGCCCTACACTTCACTGTCTCCCACTAAAGCTGAACCCAAAGCTTTCAAACTCCTAATGGTAAAACTGTCCCCTCCTCCTCATTACCCATCTTTGTGGCTGGAATCTTTTGCTGCCCAGGTACATCAACCACAATAGTCACCAACCTTCTAGGTCAGCTCTCATCTCTCGCACAGTCAGGTGAACTATATGTCATGGGTGGCTTTAACCACAACTGGCTAGCACCCACTTTTAGCAAAACCCAAACCGAAATAAACACTCTCAACCTTAGTCAAACCATTTTGGAACCCACACGCTCTAACCATAAGTCCGGTAATCACTCCCTCCTCGACTGGGCGCTTACATCCCACCCACACCGCATCGTCAGTTCAGGCCTCCTCCCTGATTCCATCAGTGACCACCATCTAATCTACTTGGTACGCAAGATCCACAGAATTAAATCCCCTCCCAAATTCTTATTCCAACAGTCTTACAAATCCCCCAACCTCTCCCTCCTCATGGCTGATTTGGCTCACTCTAATTGGGTCCCGAGCCCTACCTGCTCTAACATGGACGCGTCCCTCTCACACTTTCAGAACACTTTCCTCACTGCCTGGGACAAACATGCCCCCCTGCCCGGGCTAGAGTCTGGGGTCTCACCTACCTGGATCTCCCCTGAGCTGATAGCTTGCCAACAAGCCTGTGACAAGGCCGGCGAAATTACAAATCCACACTCCTCCCAGGCAACTACATCACCTACTGCACTCTCTGCAATAAGTGCATAAAGGCCACCCACTTAGCTAAGGCTGTGAACTGTTCAGCTGTTATTACATCTGTGTGGAAATGTTTTTGCAGTTCTGGCGTATAGCATGGTCACTGTGTAAATCAGTGTTCAGACATTACGAAATTTATGTGACACTGTTATTAGCAGAGGTCCTAAAATGCATGTTTAATAACTTGTGACAACACTCATAAATGACTGTTTTGCGTGTGTAGCAACTGCACAATGCACACTGTAGTTAGCAGATGCGCATCTTTTCATGACGGAGTCTCAACATTGGTATTTTACCACACCTTCTTGTGAAGTACAGCTGCTTCACATCCTGCCCTACCTTTCTTTTGCACTCCAGCGAGAATACACGGCTGTGTGAAATCAGTGTTTGGAGCAATTACAAAATGATAGTGACACTGTTCATGAGCAGAGGTCCTAAAATGCCTGTGTTGAAAATTTGGTGACAATATCATAAATGATTGTTTTACAGGTATAGGAACTGCACAATGCACAGTCGTAAGTTGAAGCATATTTGCAATATTTTACTACTTTCTGGACATTAGAACTTAGTACACCTTCTGTGAACTGTTCAGCTGTTATTTTCACATCCATGTTGAAATGTGTTGCAGTTCTGGCTAGAGTATGGTCGCCAGTAAAACTGTGTTCAGAGTACATTACTAAAATGATGACACTGTTCATCAGCAGAGGTCCTAAAATGTTTAATCATTTGTGACAACACCCATAAAATGACTGTTTTACAAGGTGTAGCAACTGCACAATGCACACTCGTAGTTAGCATGCTAATATTTTCATGACAGAGTCTCAACATTGCATTGTACCACACCTTCAGAACTGATAGGTGTTATTTTTCGCATCCTGTTCGAATGCTTTTTCGCACTTCAGTGCAGAATAGTGAGTCGCTGTGTTAAATCAGTGTTTGAGCACATTACAAAATGACAGTGACACGTTCATGAGTGCAGTCCTAAAATGCTTGGTTTGCAATTTGGTGGCATACTACATAAATGCCTGTTTTGGACGCAGGTAGAATTGCAAATGTACACTGAAGTTAACACATTTGCAATATTTTCGTGTCACATTCTCAACACTGGAATTTTAACACACCTATTGTGAACTGTATGATGTTATTTTTCACATCTGTTCAAAAAGTGTTTGCACTCCGCACAGAATAGCATGTTGTTAAGCAAAATCTGTGTTCAGAGTAGATTAGAAAATGACAGACACGTTATGAGCAGAGGTTCTAAATGCCTGTGTGAAAAATTTGGTTGCAATATTGCTTAAATGATTATTTTGCTGTGGTATAGAACTGCACAATGCGCAGTCGTAAGTTGGCATATTTGCAATATTTTCATCACATCAGCTTCTAAGAATTGCATTTAGCACACCTTCTTGTAAACTGTCCATTGACATTTTTCACATCCTTGTTGAAATGTGTTTTTGCACTTGTGGCATGAGAATCATGGTCACTGTGATATCAGAGTTATGAGCAAATTATGAAAATGACAATGACACTGTTCACGAGTAAGAAACAACAGTGCCACTGTTCATGACAGGAGCTCCTTAAAAAGACCATATTGCAAGTATGGTCGAAAAAATCCCCAAAGTGATCGTTTTATGAGCTACAGCACCGAGCAACACACACCATAAGTTAGCTTACATTATTTTAATGCCAGATTCTCGGTATTGGCATTTTACCAACCACTTGTGAACCCATAGCCGTCATTTTCACATCCTCTGAATGCTTTTGCACTTCTGGTACAGAATTGCACGGTCACTGTGTGAAATCAGTATTTGGAGCACATTATGAAGATGATAGTGACACTGTTCATGAGCAGAGGTCCTAAAATGTATGTTTGATATCTGTGACAATACTGTATAATGATTGTTTATGAGTGTGCATATAACCGCACAAAGCACACCTTAAGGTTTGCGTATTTGCAATATTTCACATCATTTTTGAACATTAGCATTTTAGCACACCTTCATCGAACTGTTGAGCTGTATTTTCAAATACCTGCTGAATGTGTTTTGCTGCCCGCACAGAGTAGCGTGGTCACTGTGTGAAATCAGTGTTTGTAGTATATTACAAAATGACAGTGACACTGTTCATGAGCAGAGTCCCAAATGCCGTGTTTTAAAATTTGGTGGCAATGCCCATACAATGCCTGTTTTATGGTGTGTGGCAACTACGCACACACACTTGTAAGTTAGCATTGCACTATTTGGTACCAGATTCTCAACACTGGCATTTTATCATTCCTTCTTGTGAACTGCATGCTGTCATTTTTCATATCCTGCTCTAATGTTTTTGCACTTCCAGTGCAGAAAACACAGCTGTATGAAATCAGTGTTTGGTACATTCCAAAATGACAGTGACACTGTTCATGAGTAGAGGTCCAAATGGCTGTGTTGAAATTTGGTGACAATATTATAATGTTTTACAAGTGTGCGAGCAACTGTGGAACACTCTGTAAGTTGCGGATTCGCACTATTTTCATGCCAGATTCTCAACATTGGTATTTATCTCATCTTCTTGTGAACCATACAGCTATTATTTTCACATCCGCCCAGCTGTTTTTCGCTCTTCCGGCGAATAGCGTACGCTGTGCAAATCAGTGTTCAGAGCAATTATGAAATACAGTGCCACTGTTCAACGAGTAAAATAACAGTGCCACTGTTCGTGACAGGGTCTTTCAAAAGAATATGTTGAAGTATAATGGAAAAATCAAAATGACTGTTTTATGAATGCATTGCCACTGCTCAACACACACTATAAGTTAGAACCGCAATATTTTATTGCTAGATTCTCAACATGGGTATTTATCAAACCTTCTTTGAACCATCCAGTTGTTTATCACATCCTGCCTGAAATGTGTTTTGCTCTTCCAGCAGAATAATGCCGCCTGTGTGGAATTAGTGTTTGAGCATATTACTAAAATGATAGAAACACTGTTCATAGCAGAGGTCCTAAAATGCATGTTTGATAATTTGGTGACAATATCTAAATGACGTTTTAAGAGATGATAACTGCAATGCACACTCAAGTTAGTGCATTTGCAATATTTTCACGTCACATTCTGGACACTAGAATTAGCACACCTTTTCTTGTGGAATAGTTCAGTTGTTATTTTTCATCTGTGCTGGAAATGTGTTTTTGCAGTTCTGGCGCAGAGCAGCTTTATACTGTGCAAATCAGTGTTCAGAGCAATACGTAAAATGATGTGACTGTTCATTAGCAGAAGTCCTAAATGCATGTTTACAACTTGTGACAACATCACAAATGACTGTTTTACAAGTGTGTGTAGTAACTGCACAATGTACACTGTGTGTTAGATGCAATCTTTTCATGACGGAGTTCAACATTGGCATTTTACCACACCTTCAGATCGATAGCTGTCATTTTTCACATCCTGCCCCAAATTTCTTTTGCACTCCAGCGAGAATAGCATGGCTGCTGTGTGAAATCAGTGTTTGAGCAAATTACAAAAATGACAGTGACACTGTTCATGAGCAGAGGTCCTAAAATGCCTGTGTTGAAAATTTGGTGACATATCTAAATGATTGTTTTAAGGTGTGTGGAACTGCACAATGCACAGTCGTAGTTACACATTTGCAATATTTTTGTCACATTCTGGATATTAGAACTTAGCACATCTTTCAGGAACAGTTCAGTTGTTATTTTCACATCCATGCTGAAATGTGGCCGCAGTTCTGGCACAGAGCATGGTCGCTAAAATCAGTATTCAGAGCACATATTAAAATGATGTGACACTGTCATCAGCAGAGGTCCTAAATGCATGTTTAATCATTTGTGACAACATCTATAAATGACTGTTTTACAAGGTGTAGCAACTGCACAATGCACACTGTAGTTAGCACATGCGTAATATTTTCATGACAGAGTCTCAACATTGGCATTTACCACACCTTCTTGTGAACCGACAGGTGTCATTTTTCTACATCCTGCCCGGGAATGCTTTTTCGCACTAGTGCAGAATAGCGCAGTCGCTGTGTGAATCAGTGTTTGAGCATATTATAAAAATGACAGTGACAAGTTCAGAGCAGAAGTCCTAAAATGCTTGTGTTTAAAATTTGTGGTACTAAGATCAATGCCTGTTTTACGGACGGTAGGAATTAAAATGTACACTGTGGTTAACACATTTTGTAATTTTATTCACATTCTCAACACTGGAATTTAACACACCTTCTTTGAACTGTACAGTTGTTATTTTTACATCTGTCCAAAAGTGTTTTTGGCTCCGCACAGAATAGTATGGTCATATAAAATCAGTGTTCAGAGCAGATTAGAAATGATGTGACACTTTTATGAGCAGAGGTTCAAATGCCTGTGTTGAAAATTTGGTTACAATATTCTTAAATGATTATTTTAAGTGTGTAGGAACTGCACAATGCTAGTCGTTAGTTACACATTTGGAATATTTTCATCATCACATTCTAAGTATTGGCATTTTAGCACACCTTCTTGTAACTGTACAGCCGATATTTTCACATCCTTGTTGAAATGTGTTTTGCATTTTGGCATGAGAATCATGGTCACTGTGTGATATCAGAGTTGTGAGCAATTATGAAATGACAATGACACTGTTCACGAGAAGAAAATAACAGTGCCACTGTTCATGACAGAGCTCTCGTGGACTATATTGCAAGTATGGTCGAAAAACTCTGTGATTGTTTTATGAGCTGCAGCAACTGCTGAGCAACACACCTCTGGGTTAGCGGATAGCATTATTTTAATGCCAGATTTCAGCATTGCATTTACCAAACCTTCTTGTGAACCTATAGCTGTCATTTTCGCATCCTGCCTGAATGTGTTTTTTGCATTTCTGCACAGAATTGCATGGTCATGTGTGAAATCATATTTGAGCACATTATGAAGATGATAGTGACACTGTTCATGAGCAGAGGTCCAAATGGCTGTTTGATAATTTGGTGATATTACTGATAAATGACTGTTTTATGAGGTATAATAACTGCACAAAGCACACTATAAGTTTGTGATTGTAATATTTTCATATCAGTTTGAATATTAGCATTTTGGCACACCTTCATCTGAACTGTTCAGCTGTTATTTTTCACATACCTGCTGAATGTTTCGCCGCCCGGGCAGAGAGTAGCTGGTCACTGTGTGAAATTGTGTTTGTAGCATACAAAAATGACAGTGACACTGTTCATGAGCAGAAGTCCTAAATGCCTGTGTTTAAAATTTGCGGCAATGCTCCATACAATGCCTGTTTTACGGGTGTGTGTGTAGCAACTACGCAACACACACTTGTAAGTTAGCAGATTTGCACTATTTAATACTAGATTCTCAACACTGCATTTTTACTCATACCTTCTTGTGAATCGTATAGCTGTCATTTTCATCCTGCCTCAAATGTGTTTTGCACTCCAGAGCAGAAAACACAGCTGCTGTATGAAATCAGTGTTTGAGCACATACAAAAATGACAGACTGTTCGCGAGCAGAGGTCCCAAAATGGCTGTGTTGAAAATTTGGTGACAATATCTATAAATGATTGTTTTACAAGCGTATGTGAAAACTGTGAAATCCACACTCAGAAGTTAGCGATTCGCACTATTTTCATGCCAGACTCAACATTGGCATTTTACCCCACCTTCTTGTGAACCATACAGCTATTATTTTTCACATCCTGCCCAAAATGTGTTTTCTTCCGGGTGAATAGCGTGGTCACTGTGCTAAACTGTGTTCAGAGCAAATTACGAAATGACAGTGCCACTATTCAACGAATTAAATAACAGTGCCACTGTTCATGACAGGGCTCAAAGACTATGTTGGAAGTAGTGGAAAACTCCAAATGACTGTTTTATGAATGCATTGCCACTGCTCAACACACACTCTATGTTAGAACCTCCAATTTTTAATGCTAGATTCTCAATATGGTATTTTACCAAACCTTCTGTGAACCATACTGTCATTTCACATCCTGCCTGAAATGTGTTTTGCTCTTCCGCGCAGAATAATGCAGTCACTGTGGAAATCAGTGTCGAGAACATATGAAATGATAGAAACACTGTTCATGAGCAGAGGTTCTAAAATGCGTTTGATAATTGCGACAATACTATAAAATGACTGTTTTATGAGCATGCATATAACTGCACAATGCACACCATAAGTTAGTGCGTTAATATTTTCACGCTACATTCTGACACTGAATTTAGCACTTTCTTGTGAACTGTTCAGCTGTTATTTCGCATCCATGCTGAAATGTGTTTTGCAGTTCTGGCGCAGAGTAGCATGGTCACTGTGAAAAATTATGTTCAGAGCACATTATGAAAATGATGGACACTGTTCATTAGCAGAGTCCTAAAATGCGTTTTTAACTTGGTGACAACACCTATAAAATGACTGTTTACAAGTGTGTGTAGCAATCACAATGCCACCGGTTAGCAGATGCTAATATTTTCATGACGGAGTTCAACATTGGTATTTTACCAATCTTCTTGTGAACCGATAGGTGCATTTTCATATCCTGCCAGAATGTTTTTTCTTCCAGTGCAGAATAGCTAGTCGCTGAGCAATCAGTGTTTGGAGCACATTACAAAATGACAGTGATAATGTTCAGAGCAGAAGTCCTAAATGCTGTGTTTAAAATTGTGCAATACCATAAATGCCTGTTTTACAGACGGTGTAGGAATTGCTTAATGTATTCTCTAAGTTAACACATTTGCAATATTTTTATGTCACATTCTCAACACTGAATTTTAACATACTCTGTGAGCTGTACAGATGTTATTTTCACATCTGTCCGAAAAGTGTTTTGCACTTCCGGCCAGAATAGCATGGTCGTAAGCAAACTGCGTTCAGAGCAGATTAGAAAATGATATGAGACTGCTCATGAGCAGGTCTAAATGCCTGTGTTGAAAATTTGGTGACAATATCTATAAAAATGATTATTTTACAAGGTATAGGAACTGTACCATGCACAGTCATAAGTTAGTACATTTGCAATATTTTCTCATCACATCGTTCTATATTGCATTTTAGTACATTTCTTGTAAATTGTATAGTTGATATTTTCACATCCTGTTGAAATGTGTTTTTGCACTTTATAGAGATCATGGTCACTGTGTGATATCAGTGTTCAGAGCAATATGAAATGACAGTGATACTGTTCAGCGAGTTAGAAAATAACAGTGCTACTGTTCATGACAGGGCTTCAAAGATTTGTTGCAAGTATGGTCGAAAAATCCTAAATGACTGTTTTATGAGCTTTAGCAACTGAGCAACACACACTATAAGTTAGTTCATTATATTATTTGCCAGATTCAGCATTGGCATTTTACCAAACTTTCTGTGAACCGTATACGTCATTTTTCACATCCTGCCTGAAATGTGTTTTGCACTTCTAGCACAGAATTGCATGGTCAGCGAATCAGTATTGGAGTTATTATGAAGATGATAGTGACACCTTCATGAGCAGAGGTCCCAAATGTATTTTGATAATGGTGACAATACGTTAAATGACTGTTTTATGATCGCGTATAGCAACTGCACAACGCACACTCATAAGTTTGCGATTGCAATATTTTCACATCATATTTTAATATTAGCATTTTAGCACACCTCATCTGAACTGTTCTGTGTTATTTTCACAAACTTGCTGAAAAGTGTTTTCGCCATTCGCACAGAGTAACGGAGTCACTGTGTGAAATCAGTGCAGGCATATTACAAAAAGGACAGTGACACTGTTCATGAGCAGAAGTCCTAAATGCCAGTGTTTGTACCTTTGGCAATGCTCCATACAATGCTCAGTTTTACGGTGTAGCTGCGCGAACACTTAAAGCAGTGCATTTGCACTATTTAATGCCAGATTCTCAACATTGGCATTACCACACCTTCTTGTGAATCAGACAGCTGTCATTTTCACCATGCCCCAAATTTGTTTTGCACTTCCAGTAGAATAGCACGGCTGCTTGTGAACCAGTGTTTGAGCAAATTACAAAATACATGACACTGTTATGAGCAGAGGTCCTAAATGCCTGTGTTGAAAATTTGTGACAATACTCCATAAATGATTGTTTTTACAGTGTATAGGAACTGCAATGCACAGTCATAAGTTAGCACATTTGCAATATTTTTACGTCACATTCTGGACATTAGAACTTAGCAATTTTCTGAACTGTTCAGCTGTTATTACATCCATGCTGCTGGAAATGTGTCACAGTTCTGGCACAGAGGCATGTCGCTGTGCAAAATCAGTGTTCAGAGCACATTACGAAATGATGTGACACTGTTCATCAAAAGAGGTCCTAAATGCATGTTTAATCATTTGTGACAACATCTATAATGACTGTTTTACAAGTGTAGTAACTGCACAATGCACACTTGTAAGTTAGCACATGCTAATATTTTAGACAGAGTTCAATATTGGCATTTTACACCTCTTGTGAACTGCAGGTGTTATTTCACCTGCCGGAATGTTTTTTGGTAATTCCAGTGCAGAATAGCGCAGTCGCTGTGTGAAATCAGTTTGATACACAAAATGACAGTGACAATGTTGATGAGCAGTCCCAAAATGTTTGTGTTTAAAATTTGGTGGCACACTACAAATGCCTGTTTACGGATTTGTGTAGGAATTGCTATGTATGCACTGTAAGTACACATTTGTAATATTTCGTGTCACATTCTCAACACTGGAATTTTAACACACCTCTTGTGAACTGCACAGATGTTATTTTTCATCGTCTAAAAAGTGTTTTGCACTTCCGCACAGAATAGCATGGTCATATAAACTCAGTGTTAGAGCAGATTAGGAAAATGATAGTGACACTGTCGTGAGCAGAGGTTCTAAATGCCTGTTTGAAAATTTGGTGATGCTCCATAAATGATTATTTACAAGGTGTATAGAACTGTACAATGCAGTCGAAGTTAGCACATTTGTAATATTTTCACATCACATCATGTCTAAGATTGGTATTTTAGCACACCTTCTTGTAAACTGTACAGCTGACATTTTCACATCCTTGCTGAAATGTGTTTTTGCACTTGTGGCTGAAGAATCGGTCCTGTGTTGTATCAGAGTTGGGAGCAAATTATGAATGACAATGACGCTTTCAGCTAGTAAGAAATAACAGCCACTGTTCATGACAGGAGCTCTCAAAAGACTATATTGCAAGTATGGTCTGAAAACTCTCAGTGATTGTTTTGTGAGCGTGCAACTGAGCAACACACACTCATAAGTTAGCACATTAGCATTATTTTAATGCCAGATTTCAGTATTGGTTTTACCAACCCTTCTTGTGAACCGTACAGTTGTCGTTTTTTCGCATCCTGCCTGAGTGTTTTTGTACTTGGCACAGAATTGCACGGTCACTGTGGAAATCAGTATTTGGCGCATTATGAAGATGATAGTGATACTGTTCATGAGCAGAGGTCCTAAATGCATGTTTGATAATTTGGGACAATACTGTATAAATGATTGTTTTATGAGTGCATAGTAACTTACAATGCACACTCATAGGTTTGTGATTGCAATATTTTCATCACATTTTGAACATTAGCATTTTAGCACACCTTCATCTGAACTGTCAGCTGTTATTTTCACCTGCTGAAATGTTTTTCGCTCCGCACAGGCGCGGTCACTGTGTGAAATCAGTGTTGTACTATTACAAAAAATGACAGTGACACTGTTCATGAGCAGAAGTCCTAAAATGCCTGTGTTTAAAATTTGCGGTGTCGCTCCATACAATGCCTGTTTACGGGTGTGTAGCAACTACGAACACACACTTGAGTTAGTGTATTTGCACTATTTAATACCAGATTCCAACACTGTATTTTACCACACCTTCTTGTGAACTGACAGCTGTCATTTTTCATATCCTGCCCTTAATGTGTTTTACCCAGCAGAAAAAAACTGCTGTATGAAACAGTGTTTGAGCATTCCAAAATGACAGTGACACTGTTCATGAGCAGAGGTCCTAAAATGCCTGTGTTGAAAATTCTGTTGACAATATTTCAAATGACTGTTTACAAGCGTGTGAGTAACTGTGGAATGCACATCAGAAGTAGCGATTCATCATTTTCATGCCAGATTCTCGCCATTGGCATTTACCTCACCTCTTGTGAACCATACAAAGCATATTACATCCTGCCCAAAATGTGTTTTCGCCTTCCGGCGTAAATAGCGCGGTCACAAAGTAAATCAGTGTTCAGAGCAATTATGGAAAAATGACAGCCTGTTCACCGAGTAATAAAATAACAGCCACTGTTCATGACAAGGTCTTTCAAAAGACTATGTTGGAAGTATAGTGAAAACTTCTGTAATGACTGTTTTATGAATGCATTGCCACTCTGTTCGTCACACACTTATAAGTTAGAAACTGCAATATTTAATGCTAGATTCTCAATATGGTATTAACAACCTTTCTTGTGAACCATACTGTTGTCTTTTCACATCCTGCCTGAATGTTTTGCTCTTCAGCGCAGAATAATGCAGTCACTGTGTGAAATCAGTGTTGGAGCACATTACTAAAATGATAGAAACATTTCCAGAGCAGAGGTCCTAAATGCATGTTTGATAATTTGGTGACACACTACAAAATGACTGTTTTAAGAGTATGATAGTAACTGCCAATGCAATCTTATAAGTTAGTGATTGCAATATTTTCACGTCATATCTGACACTAGAATTTAGCACACCTCTTGTGAACTGTTCATTGTTATTTTCGTGATCCGGCTGAAATGTGTTTTGCAGTTCGCGAGAGTAGTATGGTTACTGTAAAATTAGTGTTCAGAGCACATGAAAATGATGTGACACTGTTCGTTACAGAGGTCCTAAATGGCTGTTTAATAACTTGGTGATAACACTCCATAAGTGATTGTTTTATAAGTGGTAGCACTGCACAATGCACACTTTAAAGTTAGCAGATGTAATATTTCATGACGGCGTCTCAACATTGGCATTTTACCACCTCTGTGAATTTACAGCTGTCATTTTTCATCCTGCCCCAAATTTGTTTTTGCACTTCCAGCACAGAATAGCACGCTGCTGTGTGAAATCAAGTGTTTGGAGCAAATTACAAAAATGACAGTGACACTGTTCATGAGCAGAGGTCCTAAATGCCTGTGTTGGAAATTTGCTGACAATACTCCATAAATGATTGTTTTACGTGTATAGGAACTGGCCAATGGCCAGTCGTGTTAGCACATTTGCAATATTTTACGTCACATTTGACATTAGAACTTAGCACACCTCTGTGAACTGTTCAGCTGTTATTTTCACATCCATGTTGAAATGTGTTTCAGTTCTGCACAGAGTAGCATGGTCGCCAGTAAAATCAGTTCAGATCATATTACGAAATGATGGACACTGTTCATCAGCAGAGGTCCTAAATGCTGTTTAATCATTTGTGACAACACTCATAAATGACTGTTTTGCTGTGTGTAGCAACTGCACAATGCAACCGTAGGTTAGCATGCGCAATATTTTCATGACAGAGTTCAACATTGGCATTTTACCACACCTTCTGTGAACTGTAGGTGTCATTTTTCACATCCTGCTCAAATGTTTTTTTGGCTTATTGTAGAATAGGGCAGTCGCTGTGTGAACTCAGTGTTTGAGCACATTACAAAATGACAATGACAATGTTCATGAGCAGAAGTCCTAAAATGCTTGTGTTTAAAATTTGCGGCACACACATAAATGCCTGTTTTACGGATCGGGGTAGGAATTGCTAAATGTATACTGTGTTAACACACTTGCAATATTTTCATGTCAACATTCTCAACACTGAATTTTAACACACCTTCTGGAACTGTACAGATGTTATTTTTCACATCTGTCCAAAAGTGTTTTTGCACATCCGCACAGAATAGCATGGTCATACAAAATGTGTTCAGAGTGATTAGAAATGACAGACACTGTTCATGAGCAGAGGTTCTAAATGCTTGTTGAAAATTTGGTGACAATACTCCATAAAATGATTATTTTACAAGTGTGTATAGAACTGCACAATGCGCAGTCGCAGATAGCACATTTGCAATATTTTCACATCACATCACATTCTAAGTATTGGTATTTTAGCACACCTTCGTAAACTGTACAGCTGACATTTTCATATCCTGTTGAATGTGTTTTGCACCGGCACAGAGAATCATGGTCACTGTGTGATATCGTGTTCGTGCAATATGAAATGACAATGACACTGTTCAGCGAGTAAGAAAATACCAGTGCCATTGTTCATGACAAGAGCTCTCGTGACTATATTGCGTATGGTCGAAAAAATCCCCAGTGATTGTTTTATGAGCGGCATAGCAACTGAGCAACACACACTATAGCACATTAGCATTATTTTAATGCCAGATTTCAGCATTGGCATTTTACCAAACCTTTGGAACCGATAGCTGTCATTTTCACATCCTGCCTGAATGTTTTTGCACTTCTGGTACAGAATTGCACGGTCACTGTGTGAAATGGTATTTGTTGCCATTATGAAGATGATAGTGACACTGTTCATGACAGGTCCTAAATGTATGTTTGATAATTTGGGACAATACTGCATAAATGATTGTTTTATGAGTGCATAGTAACTGCACAAAGCACACCATAAGTTTATGACGTAATATTTTCATCACATTTGAACATTAGCATTTTAGCACACCTCATCTGAACTGTTAGCTGTTATTTTCACATACTCTTGAATGCTTTTGCCGCCCGCACAGAGTAGCGTGTCACTGTGTGAAATCAGTGTTTGTATCATATTACAAAATGACGGTGACACTGTTCGTGAGCAAGTCCTAAAATGCCTGTGTTTTAAATTTGGTGGCAATGTCTACAATGCTCAGTTTTCGGGTGTGGCAACCACGCAACACATCTGTGTTAGTGCATTTGCACTCTTCTAATACCAGATTCAACACTGGCATTTTACACACCTTCTTGTGAACGCATAGCTGTCATTTTTCACATTCTGCCCCAATTTGTTTTTTGCACTCCAGTGCAGAAAACACAGTTGCTGAGAAATCAGTGTTTGGAGCATTAAAAATGACAGTGACACTGTTCAGAGCAGAGGTCCTAAATGCCTGGTGTTGAAAATTTGGACAATGCTTCGTAAAATGGCTGTTTTACAAGCGCGTAGCAACTGTGGCAGCACACTGTAAGTTAGCCTTTTCCTATTTTCATTCAGTTTTCAACATTGGCATTTTTACTCACTTTTGGAACCATACAGCTATTATTTTCACATCCTGCTAAATGTTTTCGTCTTCCTGAGAATACTGGTCGCAAAGAAATCAGTGTTCAGAGTAAATTACTAAAATGACAGTGCCACTGTTCAACTAGTAATAAATAGTGCATTGTTCATGACAGGTCTCAAAAAGACTATGTTGAAGTATAAGGAAAAATCCCAAAATGACTGTTTTATGAATGTGCATTGCCACTGCTGTAACACACACACTATGGTTAGAAACCGCAATATTTTAATGTTAGATTCACATGGGTATTTTACCAAACCTTCTGTGAACCATATAGCTGTCATTTTCACATCCTGCCTGAAATGTGTTTTGCTCCGCAGAATAATGTAGTCACTGTGAAATCAGTGTTGGTTTATTATAAAATGATAGAAACACTGTTCATGAGCAGAGGTCCTAAATGTATGTTTATAATTTGTGACAATTCATAAATGATTGTTTAAGAGTCGTATTGTAATTGCACAATGCACACTTGTTAGTGTATTTGCATATTTTCACGTCACATTCTGGATTTAGAATTTAGTACACCTTCTGTGAACTGTTCAGTTGTACATCCGTGTGAAATGCGCTTGCAGTTCTTGCGAGTAGCATGGTCATGTGCAAATCAGTGTTCAGAGCACATTAAAATGATGTGACACTGTTCATTTGTAGAGGTCCTAAATGCATGTTTAATAACTTGTGACAGTCCATAAATTACTGTTTTATATGTGTAGTAGTTCTTGCACAATGCATACTTTGTAGTTAGCATATGCGCAATATTTTCATGACTGAGTCTCAACATTGGTATTTTACCACACCTTCTGTGAACCGTATAGGTGTCTTTTTCACATCCTGCCAGAAATGTTTTTCGCACTTCCAGTGCAGACGTAGTGCTAGTGAATCAGTGTTTGAGCACATTACAAAAATGATAGTGACAATGTTCATGAGCAGAAGTCCTAAATGCTTGGTTTAAAATTTGCACACAAATGCCTGTTTTACGTCCGTGTAGAATTGCTGAATGTACACTGTGTTAACACATTTGCAATATTTTCATGTCACATTTCAACACTGGATTTTAACACACCTTCTTGTGAACTGTATAGATGTATTTTTCACATTGTCTGAAAGTGTTTGCACTCGCACAGAATAGCATGTTCGTTAAGCAAAATCAGTGTTAGAGCAGATTAGAAAATGACAGTGACACTGCTCATGAGCAGAGGTTCTAAATGCCTGTGTTAAAATTTGTGATAATACTCCATAAAATGATTATTTTGTTGGGTGTATAGGAACTGCACAATGCGGTCTATGTTAGCATATTTAATATTTTCACATCACATCATGTTCTAAGCATTGCATTTTAGTAGACCTTCTGAACTGTACAGCTGACATTTTCACATCCTTGAAATGTGTTTTTGCACTTCCGCGTAGAGTTCATGGTCACTGTGTGATATCGTTCGTGATCAATTACGAAAATGACAATGACACTGTTCAGTAAGAAAATAACAGTGCCACTGTTCATGACAGGAGCTCAAAAGACTATGTTGTGTATGGTCAAAAATCTCAATGACTGTTTTATGATGTATAGCAACTGAGCAACACACTCATGTTAGTGCATTAGCATTATTTTAATGCCAGATTTCAGCATTGGTATTTTCCAAACCTCTAGAATCGTATAGCCTGTCTTTTCATCCTGCCTGAAATGTGTTTTTGCACTTGTGTACAGAATTGCCGGTCACTGTGCTAAATCAGTGTTTGATCATATTATGAAGATGATAGTGACACTGTTCATGAGCAGAGGTCCTAAAATGCATGTTTGATAATTTGTGACAATACTGCATAAATGATTGTTATGAGTGTGCAGCAACTGCATAATGCACACTCATAAGTTTTCGTATTTGGAATATTTTCACATCACATTTTGAACTTTAGCATTTTAGCACCTTCATCTGAACTGTTCAGCTGTTATTTTCACATACCTGGTAATTTGCCGTTTGCACAGAGTAGTGGTCACTGTGTGAAATCAGTGTTTGTATCATATTACAAAACAAGACAGTGACACTGTTCATGAGCAGAAGTCCAAAATGCCTGTGTTTAAAATTTGTGGCAATGCTCCATAATGCTTGTTACTGGTGTAGCAACCACGCAATACACACTTGTGTTAGTGCATTTGCACTATTTAATACCAGATTCTCAACACTGGTATTTACCACACTTTCTGTAGTGTGACAGTTCTTTTTTCATCCTGTCTCCAATGTGTTTTGTACTAGTGCAGAAAACACAGCTGTTGTATGAAATCAGTGTTTGAGCATATTAAAATGACAGTGACATGTTGAGCAGAGTCTTAAAATGCCTGTGTTGAAAATTTGGTGACAATACTCATAAAATGACTGTTTTACAAGCGATGTAGCAACTGCGACGCACACTTTCGTAAGTCGGTGATTCGCTATTTTCATGCCGATTCTCAACATTGGCATTTACCCCACCTTTTAGAACCATAGAGCTATTTTCACATCCCGCCCAATGTGTTTTCGCCCGTGAATAGGGTCGCTGTAAATCAGTGTTCAGAGTAATTATGAAAATGACAGTGCTAATGTTCAACTAGTAATAAAATAACAGTGCCACTTGTTCGACAAGGCCTCAAAGACTATGTTGAAGTATAGTGGAAAATCCCAAATGACTGTTTTATGAATGCATTGTCACTGCTCAACACACACCTTATAAGTTAGAAACTCGCAATATTTTAATGCTAGATTCTCAACAGGGTATTTTACCAACCTTTTGGAACTATACAGCTGTTATTTTCACATCCTGCCTGAAATGTGTTTTTGCTTCCAGCCGGAGAATAATGCAGTCACTGTGTGAAATCAGTGTTCGAGCACATTTAAAATGATAGAAACACTGTTCATGAGCAGAGGTCCTAAATGCTGTTTGATAATTTGGTGACAATATCATAAATGACTGTTTTAAAGATGATGGTAACTGCACAATGTATACTATGTTAGTGCATTTGTAATATTTTCACGTCACATTTGGACACTAGAATTAGTACACCTTCTTGTGAATTGTTCAGCTGTTATTTTTCATCCGGTTGAAATGTGTTTTGCAGTCTGGTAGAGTACATGGTCACTGTGCAAAATATGTTCAGAGCAATACTTAAAATGATGTGACTGTTTATTAGCAGAGGTCCTAAAATGCATGTTAATAACTTGCGACAACATTCCATGTGACTGTTTTTGGGTGTGTAGTAAATTGCACAATGCACACCGTAGTTACAGATGCGCAATATTTTCATGATTGAGTTCAACATTGGTATTTACCTTCTTGTATGTGAAGCTGCTGTTTTCTTTATATCCTGCCCCAATTTGTTTTTGTATTTCCTGCACAGAATAGTACTGCTACTGTGTGAAATCAGTGTTTGAGAATTACAAAATGATATGGCCTGTTCAGAGCAGAGGTCCTAAATGCCTGTGTTGAAAATTTGCTGACACACTCCATAAAATGATTGTTTTCTGCGTATAGTAATGCACAGTCGTGTTAGCACATTTGTAATATTTTTACGTCACATTTGGACATTAGGAACTTAGCACATCTTCTTGTGAACTGTTCAGTTGTTATTTTTCACATCCAGTTGAAATGTAGGCTGTAGTTCTGCGGTAGAGTAGCATGGTCGTGTGCAAAATCAGTGTTCAGATTATTTAAAATATGACACTGTCATGCAGAGGTCCTAAATGGCTGTTTATCATTTGGTGACAACACCATAAATGACTGTTTTACAAGTGTGTGGCAACTGCACAATGCAACTCTTAAGTTACACATGCGCATTATTTCATGACAGAGTCTCAACATTGTCTTTTTACCACACCTTCTTGTGAATTGTATGGTGTATTTTTACATCCTGTTGAATTTTTTTTCACTTCCATTGCAGAATAGCGCAGTCGCTGTGTGTAATTGTGTGTTTGAGCACATTACAAAAATGACAAGATAATGTTCATGTGCAAAGTCCTAAATGCTTGTGTTTAAAATTGGTGGCAATATGAAATGCCTGTTTTATTGACGCGGGTAGGAATTCGTAAATGTATACTGTAAGTTAACACATTTGCAATATTTTCATGTCACACTCAACACTGAATTTAATACACCTCTGGAACTGTACAGATGTTATTTTCATATCTGTCCAAAAGTTTTTTGCACATCCGCACAGAATAGTATGGCGCAAGCAAAATCATGTTCAGAGTAGATTAGAAAATGACAGTGACACTGCTCAGAGCAGAGGTTCTAAATGCCTGTGTTGAAAATTTGGTGACAATACCTATAAATGATTATTTCTGGCAGTATAGAACTGCACACGCGCATTTAAGTTACACATTTGCAATATTTTCACATCACATCACATTCTAAGCATTGGCATTTTAGCACACCTTTGTAAACTGTACAGCTGATATTTTCACATCCTTGTTGAAATGTGTTTTTACCCTCCGCACAGAGAATCATGGCTCGTGTGATATCAGAGTTCAGAGCATTTATGAAATGACAATGACACTGTCAGCGAGTAAGAAAATGCCTGCGCCATTGTTGGACAAGAGTTTCAAAAGGACTATATTGCAAGTATGGTCGAAAAATCCTGGGGTGATTGTTTTATGAGGTATAGCAACTGAGCAACACACACCATGCGTTAGCATTAGCATTATTTAATGCCAGATTCTGCATTGGCATTTATCAACCTTCTTTGAACCGTATAGCTGTCATTTTCACATCCTGCCTGAATGTGTTTTGCACTTCTGGCACAGAATTGCACTGTCACTGTGAAATCGGTTGAGCATATTATGAAGATGATAGTGATACTGTTATGAGCAGACGTCCTAAATGCATGTTTGATAATTCTGGTGACAATACTGCATAAATGATTGTTTTATGAGTGCATAGTACCGTACAAAGCACACCACACGCTTGTGATTTGCATATTTTCACATCACATTTTGAACATTAGTATTTTGTACACCTTCATTCGAATGTTAGCTGTTATTTTCACATACTGCTGAATGTGTTGCTGCCCGCACAGAGTAGCGTGGTCACTGTGTAAATCAGTGTTTGTATCATATTACAAAATGACAGTGACACTGTTCATGAGGAGAAGTCCCAAATGCCTGGTTTAAAATTTGCGGCTGTCTATACAATGCCTACGGTGGTGTAGCAACTACGAACACACACTTGTGTTAGTGGATTGCACTATTTAATACCAGATTCTCAACACCGGCATTTTACCACACCTTTAGAATCGTATAGCTGTCATTTTCATATCCTGCCCCAATGTGTTTTTGCACTTAGTGCAGAAAACACAGCTGCTGGGTGAAATCAGTGTTTGAGCACATAAAAATGATATGACACTGTTCATGAGCAGAGGTCCCAAATGCTGTGTTGAAAATTTGCAACAATATTCGTAAAATGACTGTTTTATAAGCGCATGAAAGCAACTGTGGAACGTGACACTGTAGTTAGCGGATCGGGACATTTTCATGCCAGATTCTCAACATTGGTATTTTACCCACCTTCTTGTGAACCATACAGCTATTATTTTTCTTATCCTGCCCAAAGTGTTTCGCTCGTGAGAATAGGTGGTCGCTGGCTAAATCAGTGTTCAGAGCAAATTACTGAAATGACAGTGCCACTGTTCAACTAGTACTAAATAACAGTGCCACTGTTCATGACAGGGCTCAAAAGACTATGTTGAAGTATGGAAAATCCCAAAATGACTGTTTTATGTGCATTGCCACTGCTCAACATACCATAAGTTAGAAACTCGCAATATTAATGCTAGATTCTCAACATGGGTATTTTACTAAACCTTCTGGAACTATAGCTGTCATTTTCACATCCTGCTTGAAATGTGTTTTTGCCTTCCGCAGACTAATGCAGTCACTGTGTGAAATCAGTTCGGAGCATTACTAAATGATAAACACTGTTCATGAGCAGAGGTCCTAAATGCAGTTTGATAATTTGGCAGTACTCCATAAATGACGTTTTAAGAGATGCGTTTGTAACCGCACAATGCACACCAAGTTAGTGTATTTGGATATTTTCATGTCACATTTGGACACTCGAATTTAGTACACCTTCGTGAACTGTTCAGCTGTTATTTTTCAGATCCGTTGAAATGTGTTTTGCAGTTCTGTGAGTAGCATGGTCACTGTGCAAAATCAGTGTTCAGAGCATTGTGAAAATGATGTGACACTGTTCATTAGTAGAGGTCCTAAATGTATGTTTTATAACTTGGTGACAACGCTCCATAAATGACTGTTTTCAAGGTAGTAACTGCACAATGGCACTGTGTAGTTGTTAATGCGCATATTTTCAAGGACGGAGTCTCAATATTGGTATTTTACCACACCTTCGGAACTGACAGGTGTCATTTTCACATCCTGCTAGAATGTTTTTCGCACCTAGCAGACACGCGGTCGCAGTTAAATCAGTGTTTGGAGCATTACAAAATGACAGTGACACTGTTCATGAGCAGAGTCCCAAATGCTTGTGTTTAAAATGTGGTGATACTACATAAATGCCTGTTTTATCGGCCGTAACTTTCTAATGTACACTGTAAGTACACATTTGCAATATTTTCATGTCACTTCTAACACTGGAATTTTAACACACCTCTTGTGAACTGTACAGATGTTATTTTCACATCTGTCCGAAAGTGTTTTGCACTCCGCACAGAATAGTATGGTCGTATAAAATCAGTGTTCAGAGCATTAGGAATGATAGGACACTGCTTGTGAGCAGAGGTTCTAAAATGCCTGTGTTGAAAATTTGGTGACAATATCATAAATGATTATTTTGCTGGCATAGGAACTGCACAATGCCAGTCATAAGTTAGCACATTTGTAATATTTTCACATCACATCACGTTCTAAGCATTGGTATTTTAGTAGACCTTCAACTGTATAGCTGACATTTCACATCCTTGTTGAAATGTGTTTTTGCCCTTCGGCGCAGAGTATCATGGTCACGTGATATCAGTGTTCGAGCAATTACTTAAAATGACAATGACACGTTAGCTAGTAAAAAATAACACTGCCACTGTTCATGACAGAGCCTCAAAAGACTATGTTGCTAGTGGTCTTAAAAATCCCCAAATGACTGTTTTATGAGCGCATAGCAACTGAGCAACACACACTCATAAGTTAGTCCATTAGCATTATTTTAATGCCAGATTCTCAGCATTGGATTTTACCAAACCTCTTGTGAACCGTACAGCTGTTATTTTCATCCTGCCTGAAATGTGTTTTTGCACTTCTAGCACAGAATTGCATGGTCACTGTCTTGAAATCAGTATTTGGAGCACATTATGAAGATGATAGTGACACTGTTCATGAGCAGAGGTCCAAAAATGCATGTTTGATAATTTGGTGACAATACTGCATAAATGACTGTTTTATAGGAGAGTGCATAGCAACTGCACAATGCCACTTTCGTGTTTGCGACGGTTGCAATATTTTCACATCACATTTTGAACATTAGCATTTTAGCACACCTTCATCTGAACTGTTCAGCTGTTATTTTTACATACCTGCTGAAATGTGTTTCTCCGTTCGGCACAGAGTAGCGTGGTCACTGTGTGAAATCAGTGTTTGTATCACATTACAAAAATGACAGTGACACTGTTCATGAGCAGAAGTCCTAAAAATGCCTGTGTGTTTAAAATTTGGTGGCAACGCTCCACAATGCTCTGTTTTACGGTGTGTGTAGCAACCACGCATACACACACTTGTGTTAGTGCATTTGCACTATTTAATACCAGATTCTCAACACTGGCATTTTACCACACCTTCTTGTGAACGTGTACAGCTGTCATTTTCACATCCTGTTCTCAAATGTGTTTTGCACTTCCAGTGCAGAAAAACACAGCTGCTGTATGAAATCAGTGTTTGGAGCACATTCCAAAAATGACAGTGACACTGTTCATGAGCAGAGGTCCTAAAATGCCTGTGTTGAAAATTTGTTGACAATACTCCGTAAAATGACTGTTTTACAAGCGTCCGTAGCAACTGTGGAACGCACACTCGTAAGTTAGCGCATTCGCACTATTTTCATGCCAGATTCTCAACATTGGCATTTTACCCCACCTTCTTGTGAACCATACAGCTATTATTTTTCACATCCTGCCCAAAATGTGTTTTCGCTTCTTCGTAAAATAAATGTCGCTGTCTTGAAATCAGTGTCAGAGCAAATTATGAAAAGACAGTGCCACTGTTCAACGAGTAATAAAATAACAGTGCCACTGTTCTCGACAAGGGCTCTCAAAGACTATGTTGAAGTATAGTGGAAAAATCCCAAAATGACTTTTTATGAATGTGCATTGCCACTGCTCATCACACACTCATAAGTTAGAAACTCGCAATATTTTAATGCTAGATTCTCAACATGGGTATTTTACCAAACCTTCTTGTGAACCATACAGCTGTCATTTTCACATCCTGCCTGAAATGTGTTTTTGCTCTTCCAGCGCAGAATAATGCAGTCACTGTGTGAAATCAGTGTTCGGAGCACATTACGAAAATGATAGAAACACTGTTCATGAGCAGAGGTCCTAAAATGCATGTTTGATAATTTGGTGACAATACTCCATAAATGACTGTTTTAAGAGTATGTATTAGTAACTGCTGCATGCACACTCATAAGTTAGTGCATTTGCAATATTTTCACGCTACATTCTGGACACTAGAATTTAGCACACCTTCTGTGAACTGTTCAGCTGTTATTTTTCACATCCGTGCTGAAATGTGTTTTTGCAGTTCTGGCGCAGAGTAGCATGGTCACTGTGCAAAATCAGTGTTCAGAGCACATTACGAAAATGATGTGACACTGTTCATTAGCAGAGGTCCTAAAATGCATGTTTAATAACTTGGTGACAACACTCCATAAAATGACTGTTTTACAAGTGTGTGTAGCAACTGCACAATGCACACTCGTAAGTTAGCAGATGCGCAATATTTTCATGACGGAGTCTCAACATTGGCATTTTACCACACCTTCTTGTGAACCGTACAGCTGTCATTTTTCACATCCTGCCCCAAATTTGTTTTTGCACTTCCAGCACAGAATAGCACGGCTGCTGTGTGAAATCAGTGTTTGGAGCAAATTACAAAAATGACAGTGACACTGTTCATGAGCAGAGGTCCTAAAATGCCTGTGTTGAAAATTTGGTGACAATACTCCATAAAATGATTGTTTTACAAGTGTGCATAGGAACTGCACAATGCACAGTCGTAAGTTAGCACATTTGCAATATTTTTACGTCACATTCTGGACATTAGGAACTTAGCACACCTTCTTGTGAACTGTTCAGCTGTTATTTTTCACATCCATGCTGAAATGTGTTTTCGCAGTTCTGGCACAGAGTAGCATGGTCGCTGTGCAAAATCAGTGTTCAGAGCACATTACGAAAATGATGTGACACTGTTCATCAGCAGAGGTCCTAAAATGCATGTTTAATCATTTGGTGACAACACTCCATAAAATGACTGTTTTACAAGTGTGTGTAGCAACTGCACAATGCACACTCGTAAGTTAGCACTTGCGCAATATTTTCATGACAGAGTCTCAACATTGGCATTTTACCACACCTTCTTGTGAACTGTACAGGTGTCATTTTTCACATCCTGCCCGAAATGTTTTTTCGCACTTCCATTGCAGAATAGCGCAGTCGCTGTGTGAAATCAGTGTTTGGAGCACATTACAAAAATGACAATGACAATGTTCATGAGCAGAAGTCCTAAAATGCTTGTGTTTAAAATTTGGTGGCAATACTACATAAAATGCCTGTTTTACGGACGTGTGTAGGAATTGCGAAATGTATACCGTGGTTAACACATTTGCAATATTTTCATGTCACATTCTCAACACTGGAATTTTAACACACCTTCTTGTGAACTGTACAGATGTTATTTTTCACATCTGTCCAAAAAGTGTTTTTGCACTTCCGGCACAGAATAGCATGGTCAAGCAAAATCAGTGTTCAGAGCAGATTAGGAAAATGACAGTGACACTGCTCATGAGCAGAGGTTCTAAAATGCCTGTGTTGAAAATTCTGGTGACAATACTCCATAAAATGATTATTTTACAAGTGTGCATAGGAACTGCACAATGCGCAGTCGTAAGTTAGCACATTTGCAATATTTTCACATCACATCACATTCTAAGCATTGGCATTTTAGCACACCTTCTTGTAAACTGTACAGCTGACATTTTTCACATCCTTGCTGAAATGTGTTTTTGCACTTCCGGCACAGAGAATCATGGTCACTGTGTGATATCAGAGTTCAGAGCAAATTATGAAAATGACAATGACACTGTTCAGCGAGTAAGAAAATACCAGTGCCATTGTTCATGACAAGAGCTCTCAAAAGGACTATATTGCAAGTATGGTCGAAAAAATCCCCAAAGTGACTGTTTTATGAGCGTGCATAGCAACTGAGCAACACACACTCATAAGTTAGCGCATTAGCATTATTTTAATGCCAGATTCTCAGCATTGGCATTTTACCAAACCTTCTTGTGAACCGTACAGCTGTCATTTTTCACATCCTGCCTGAAATGTGTTTTTGCACTTCTGGCACAGAATTGCACGGTCACTGTGTGAAATCAGTATTTGGAGCACATTATGAAGATGATAGTGACACTGTTCATGAGCAGAGGTCCTAAAATGCATGTTTGATAATTTGGTGACAATACTGCATAAAATGACTGTTTTATGAGTGTGCATAGCAACTGCACAAAGCACACTCATACGTTTGCGTATTTGCAATATTTTCACATCACATTTTGAACATTAGCATTTTAGCACACCTTCATCTGAACTGTTCAGCTGTTATTTTTCACATACCTGCTGAAATGTGTTTTCGCCGTTCCGGCACAGAGTAGCGTGGTCACTGTGTGAAATCAGTGTTTGTATCACATTACAAAAATGACAGTGACACTGTTCATGAGCAGAAGTCCTAAAATGCCTGTGTTTAAAATTTGGTGGCAATGCTCCATACAATGCCTGTTTTACGGGTGTGTGTAGCAACTACGCAACACACACTTGTAGATGTTGCATTTGCTATTTAATACCAGATTCTCAACACTGGCATTTTACCACCTTCTTGTGAACCGTATAGCTGTCATTTTTCTCATCCTGCCCCAAATGTGTTTTGCTCTTCCTGTGCAGAAAAACACAGCTGCTGTATGGAAATCAGTGTTTGGAGCACATTACAAAAGGACAGTGACACTGTTCATGAGCAGAGGTCCCAAAATGCCTGTGTTGAAAATTTGGTAACAATATTCCGTAAATGACTGTTTTACAGCGCATGTGATAACTGTGGAACCACACTCGTAAGTTAGCGCATTCGCACTATTTTCATGCCAGATTCTCAACATTGGCATTTTACCCCACCTTCTTGTGAACCATACAGCTATTATTTTTCACATCCTGCCCAAAATGTGTTTTCGCTCTTCCGGCGTAGAATAGCGTGGTCGCTGTGCGAAATCAGTGTTCAGAGCAAATTACTAAAATGACAGTGCCACTGTTCAACGAGTAATAAAATAACAGTGCCACTGTTCATGACAGGGGCTCTCAAAAAGACTATGTTGGAAGTATAGTGGAAAAAATCCCAAAAATGACTGTTTTATGAATGTGCATTGCCACTGCTCAACACACACTCATAAGTTAGAAACTCGCAATATTTTAATGCTAGATTCTCAACATGGGTATTTTACCAAACCTTCTTGTGAACCATACAGCTGTCATTTTCACATCCTGCCTGAAATGTGTTTTTGCTCTTCCGGCGCAGAATAATGCAGTCACTGTGTGAAATCAGTGTTCGGAGCACATTACGAAAATGATAGAAACACTGTTCATGAGCAGAGGTCCTAAAATGCATGTTTGATAATTTGGTGACAATACTCCATAAAATGACTGTTTTAAGAGCATGCATAGCAACTGCACAATGCACACTCATAAGTTAGTGCATTTGCAATATTTTCACGTCACATTCTGGACACTAGGAATTTAGCACACCTTCTTGTGAACTGTTCAGCTGTTATTTTTCGCATCCGTGCTGAAATGTGTTTTTGCAGTTCTGGCGCAGAGTAGCATGGTCACTGTGCAAAATCAGTGTTCAGAGCACATTACGAAAATGATGTGACACTGTTCATTAGCAGAGGTCCTAAAATGCATGTTTAATAACTTGGTGACAACACTCCATAAAATGACTGTTTTACAAGTGTGTGTAGCAACTGCACAATGCACACTCGTAAGTTAGCACATGCGCAATATTTTCATGACGGAGTCTCAACATTGGCATTTTACCACACCTTCTTGTGAACCGTACAGGTGTCATTTTTCACATCCTGCCAGAAATGTTTTTTCGCACTTCCAGTGCAGAATATCGCAGTCGCTGTGCGAAATCAGTGTTTGGAGCACATTACAAAAATGACAGTGACAATGTTCATGAGCAGAAGTCCTAAAATGCTTGTGTTTAAAATTTGGTGGCAATACTACATAAAATGCCTGTTTTACGGACGTGTGTAGGAATTGCGAAATGTACACTCGTAAGTTAACACATTTGCAATATTTTCATGTCACATTCTCAACACTGGAATTTTAACACACCTTCTTGTGAACTGTACAGATGTTATTTTTCACATCTGTCCAAAAAGTGTTTTTGCACTTCCGGCACAGAATAGCATGGTCGTTAAGCAAAATCAGTGTTCAGAGCAGATTAGGAAAATGACAGTGACACTGCTCATGAGCAGAGGTTCTAAAATGCCTGTGTTGAAAATTTGGTGACAATACTCCATAAAATGATTATTTTACAAGTGTGCATAGGAACTGGCACAATGCACAGTCATAAGTTAGCACATTTGCAATATTTTCACATCACATCACGTTCTAAGCATTGGCATTTTAGTAGACCTTCTTGTAAACTGTACAGCTGACATTTTTCACATCCTTGCTGAAATGTGTTTTTGCACTTCCGGCGCAGAGTATCATGGTCACTGTGTGATATCAGTGTTCAGAGCAAATTACGAAAATGACAATGACACTGTTCAGCGAGTAAGAAAATAACACTGCCACTGTTCATGACAGGAGCTCTCAAAAAGACTATGTTGCAAGTATGGTCGAAAAAATCCCCAAAATGACTGTTTTATGAGCGTGCATAGCAACTGAGCAACACACACTCATAAGTTAGTGCATTAGCATTATTTTAATGCCAGATTCTCAGCATTGGCATTTTACCAAACCTTCTTGTGAACCGTACAGCTGTCATTTTTCACATCCTGCCTGAAATGTGTTTTTGCACTTCTAGCACAGAATTGCATGGTCACTGTGCGAAATCAGTATTTGGAGCACATTATGAAGATGATAGTGACACTGTTCATGAGCAGAGGTCCTAAAATGCATGTTTGATAATTTGGTGACAATACTGCATAAAATGACTGTTTTATGAGAGTGCATAGCAACTGCACAATGCACACTCATAGGTTTGCGTATTTGCAATATTTTCACATCACATTTTGAACATTAGCATTTTAGCACACCTTCATCTGAACTGTTCAGCTGTTATTTTTCACATACCTGCTGAAATGTGTTTTCGCCGTTCCGGCACAGAGTAGCGTGGTCACTGTGTGAAATCAGTGTTTGTATCACATTACAAAAATGACAGTGACACTGTTCATGAGCAGAAGTCCTAAAATGCCTGTGTTTAAAATTTGGTGGCAATGCTCCATACAATGCCTGTTTTACGGGGTGTGTGTAGCAACTACGCAACACACACTTGTAAGTTAGTGCATTTGCACTATTTAATACCAGATTCTCAACACTGGCATTTTACCACACCTTCTTGTGAACCGTACAGCTGTCATTTTTCACATCCTGCCCCAAATGTGTTTTTGCACTTCCAGTGCAGAAAAACACAGCTGCTGTATGAAATCAGTGTTTGGAGCACATTACAAAAATGACAGTGACACTGTTCATGAGCAGAGGTCCTAAAATGCCTGTGTTGAAAATTTGGTGACAATACTCCATAAAATGACTGTTTTACAAGCTGCGTAGCAACTGTGGAACGCACACTCGTAAGTTAGCGCATTCGCACTATTTTCATGCCAGATTCTCAACATTGGCATTTTACCCCACCTTCTTGTGAACCATACAGCTATTATTTTTCACATCCTGCCCAAAATGTGTTTTCGCTCTTCCGGCGTAGAATAGCGTGATCGCTGTGCGAAATCAGTGTTCAGAGCAAATTATGAAAATGACAGTGCCACTGTTCAACGAGTAATAAAATAACAGTGCCACTGTTCATGACAGGGGCTCTCAAAAAGACTATGTTGGAAGTATAATGGAAAAAATCCCAAAAATGACTGTTTTATGAATGTGCATTGCCACTGCTCAACACACACTCATAAGTTAGAAACTCGCAATATTTTAATGCTAGATTCTCAACATGGGTATTTTACCAAACCTTCTTGTGAACCATACAGCTGTCATTTTCACATCCTGCCTGAAATGTGTTTTTGCTCTTCCGGCGCAGAATAATGCAGTCACTGTGTGAAATCAGTGTTCGGAGCACATTACGAAAATGATAGAAACACTGTTCATGAGCAGAGGTCCTAAAATGCATGTTTGATAATTTGGTGACAATACTCCATAAAATGACTGTTTTAAGAGCATGCATAGCAACTGCACAATGCACACTCATAAGTTAGTGCATTTGCAATATTTTCACGTCACATTCTGGACACTAGGGAATTTAGCACACCTTCTTGTGAACTGTTCAGCTGTTATTTTTCACATCCGTGCTGAAATGTGTTTTTGCAGTTCTGGCGCAGAGTAGCATGGTCACTGTGCAAAATCAGTGTTCAGAGCACATTACGAAAATGATGTGACACTGTTCATTAGCAGAGGTCCTAAAATGCATGTTTAATAACTTGGTGACAACACTCCATAAAATGACTGTTTTACAAGTGTGTGTAGCAACTGCACAATGCACACTCGTAAGTTAGCAGATGCGCAATATTTTCATGATGGAGTCTCAACATTGGCATTTTACCACACCTTCTTGTGAACCGTACAGGTGTCATTTTTCACATCCTGCCAGAAATGTTTTTTCGTACTTCCAGTGCAGAATAGCGCAGTCGCTGTGCGAAATCAGTGTTTAGTGCACATTACGAAAATGACAGGTGACAATGTTCATGAGCAGAAGTCCTAAAATGCCTGTGTTTAAAATTTGGTGGCAATACTACATAAAATGCCTGTTTTACGGACGTGTGTAGCAATTGCGAAATGTACACTCGTAAGTTAACACATTTGCAATATTTTCATGTCACATTCTCAACATTGGCATTTTAGCACTCCTTCTTGTGAACTGTACAGATGTCATTTTTCACATCCTGCACGAAATGTATTTTCACACTTCCGGCACAGAATAGCATGGTCGCTGGGTGAAATCAGCATTTGGAGCACATTATGAAAATGACAGTGACACTGTTCATGAGCAGAAGCCCTAAAATGCCTGAGTTTAAAATATGGTGACAATACTCCATAAAATGACTGTTTTGTGAACATGTGTAGCAACTGCGCAACACACACACTTGTAAGTTAGCGTATTCGCACTATTTAAATGCCAGATTCTGAACACTGCATTTTACCTCACCTTCTTGTGAACCGTACAGCTGTCATTTTTCACATCCTGGCCCAAATGTGTTTTTGCACTTCCGGCGCATAATAGTGCGGTTTCTGTGTGAAATCAGTGTTTGGAGCACATTACAAAAATGACAGTGACACTGTTCATGAACAGAGGTCCTAAAATACCTGTGTTGAATATTTGGTGACAATACTCCATAAAATGACTGTTTTATGAGTATGCATAGGAACTGTGCAACACACACTCATAAGTTAGCTCATTCACACTATTTTCATGCCAGATTCTCAACCTTGGCATTTCACCACACCTTCTTGTGAACTGTATAGCTGTCATTTTTCACATACTTGCTGAAATGTGTTTTCGCACTTCCGGCACAGAGTAGCATGGTCACTGTGTGAAATCAGTGTTCTGAGCAAGTTACGAAAATGACAGTGACACTGTTCATGAGCTGAGTTCCTAAAATGCCTGTATTTAAAATTTGATGACAATACTCCGTAAAATTACTGTTTTACGAGCTTGTGTAGGAACTGAGCAAAGCACACTAGTAACTTAGAGCATTCACATTATTTTAATGCCAGATTCTCAACATTGCCATTTTACCACACCTTCTTGCGAACCTTACACCAGCATTTTTCACATCCTGCCCGAAATGTGTTTTCGCATTTTCGGCACCGAATAGCACGGCCACTGTGTGAAATCAGTGTTCGGAGCACATTATGAAAATGACAGTGACACTGTTCATGAGCAGAGGTTCTAAAATGTGTGTTTAATAATTAGGTGACAATGCTCCATAAAATTACTGTTTTACGAGAGTGCATAGCAACTGCACAATGCACACTAGTAAGTTAGTGCATGTGCAATATTTTTCATGTCACATTCTCAACATTAGCATTTTAGCACAGCTTCTTGTGAACTGTTCAGCTGTCATTTTTCACATCCTTGCTGAAATGTGTTTTCACATTTCCAGCACAGAGTAGTGCAGTCGCTGTCCGAAATCAGTGTTCAGAGCACATTATGAAAATGACAGTGACACTGTTAATGAGCAGAGGTCCTAAAATGCCTGTGTTGAACATTTGGTGAGAATACTCCATAAAATGACTGTTTTACGAATGTGCGCAGCAACTGCGCAATGCACACTCATAAGTAAGTGCATTCGCAATATTTTCATGACAGATTCTCAACATTGACATTTTAGGACAGCTTCTTGTGAACCGTACAGGTGTCATTTTTCACCTCCTGCCCATAATGTGTTTTCGCACTTCCGGTGCTGAATAGCGCAGTTTCTGTGTGAAATCAGTGTTTGGAGCACATTATGAAAATGACAGTGACACTGATCATGAGCACAAGTCCTAAAATGCCCTTGTTGAAAATTTGGTGACAATACTCCATCAAATGACTGTTTTATGAGCGTGCATAGGAACTGCGCAACACACACTTGTAAGTTAGTGCATTCGCACTATTTTAATGCCGGATTCTCAACATTACCATTTTACCACACCTTCTTGTGAACCGTACAGCTGTCATTTTTCAAATACTTGCTGAAATGTGTTTTTGCACTTCCGGTGCAGAGTAGCATGGTCACTGTGTGAAATCAGTGTTTGGAGCACATTATGAAAATGGCAATTCACTGTTCATGAGCAGAGGTCCTAGAATGCCTGAGTTGAAAATTTGGTGACAATACTCCATAAAATGACTGTTTCACGAGCATGTGTAGGAACTGCACAACACACACTTGTAAGTTAGCGCAGTCGCATTATTTTAAAGCCAGATTCTCAACATTACCATTTTACCACACCTTCTTGAGAACCATATAGCTGTCATTTTTCACATCCTGCCCGAAATGTTTTTTCGCACTTCCAGTGCAGAATAGCGCAGTCGCTGTGCGAAATCAGTGTTTGGAGCACATTACAAAAATGACAGTGACAATGTTCATGAGCAGAAGTTCTAAAATACGTGTGTTTAAAATTTGGTGGCAATACTACATAAAATGCCTGTTTTATGGACGTGTATGGCAATTGTGAAATGTACACTCATAAGTTAACACATTTGCAATATTTTCATGTCACATTCTCAACATTGGCATTTTAGCACACCTTCTTGTGAACTGTACAGATGTCATTTTTCACATCTGTCCGAAATGTGTTTTTGCACTTCCGGCACAGAATAGCATGGTCGTTATGCAAAATCAGTGTTCAGAGCAGATTAGGAAAATGACAGTGACACTGTTCATGAGCAGAGTTCCTAAAATGTCGGTGTTGAAAATTTGGTGACAATACTCCATAAAATGATTGTTTTTCAAGTGTGCATAGGAACTGCATAATGCACAGTCGTAAGTTAGCACATTTGCAATATTTTCACATCACATTCTCAACATTGGCATTTTAGCACACCTTCTTGTAAACCATACAGCTGACATTTTTCACATCCTTGCTGAAATGTGTATTTGCACTTCCGGTGCAGAGTATCATGGTCGCTGTGTGATATCAGTGTTCAGAGCACATTACAAAAATGACAGTGACACTGTTCATGAGCAGAGGTCCTAAAAATGCCTGTGTTGAAAATTTGTTAACAATATTCCATCAAATGACTGTTTTACGAGCGTGCATAGCAACTGCAGAATGCACACTTGTAAGTTAGCGCATTCAACTATTTTCATGCCAGATTCTCAACATTGGCATTTTACCACACCTTCTTGTGAACCGTATAGCTGTCATTTTTCACATCCTCACCAAAATGTGTTTTCGCACTTCTGGCGCAGAATAGCGTGGTTGCTGTGCGAAATCAGTGTTCAGAGCAAATTACGAAAATGACAGTGACACTGTTCAGCGAGTAAGAAAATAACAGTGCCACTGTTCATGACAGGAGCTCTCAAAAAGACTATGTTGCAAGAATGGTGGAAAAAATCCCCAAAATGACTGTTTTATGAGCGTGCGTAGCTACTGCGCAACACACGCTCATAAGTTAGTGCATTTGCACTATTTTAATGCCAGATTCTCAGCATTGGCATTTTACCAAACCTTCTTGTGAACCGTACAGCTGTCATTTTTCACATCCTGCCTGAAATGTGTTTTCGCACTTCTGGCGCAGAATTGCATGGTCACTGTGCAAAATCAGTATTTGGAGCACATTATGAAGATGATAGTGACACTGTTCATGAGCAGAGGTCCTAAAATGCATGTTTGATAATTTGGTGACAATACTGCATAAAATGACTGTTTTATGAGTGTGCAAACAACTGCACAACGCACACTCATAAGTTCACGCATTTGCAATATTTTCACATCACATTCTGACCATTAGCATTTTAGCACACCTTCTTGTGAACTGTTGAGCTGTTATTTTTCACATACTTGCTGAAATGTGTTTTCGTAGTTCTGGCACAGAGTAGTGCGGTCACTGTGTGAAATCAGTGTTTGTAGCACATTACGAAAATGACAGTGACACTGTTCATGAGCAGAAGTCCTAAAATGCCAGTGTTTAAAATTTGGTGGCAATGCTCCATAAAATGCCCGGTTTACGGGTGTGTGTAGCAACTACGCAACACATAATTTTAAGTTAGTGCATTTGCACTATTTTAATGCCTGATTCTCAACATTGGCATTTTACCACACCTTCTTGTGAACTGTACAGCTGTCATTTTTCACATCCTGCCCCAAATGTGTTTTTGCACTTCCAGCACAGAATAGCTTGGCTGCTGTGCAAAATCAGTGTTTGGAGCACATTACAAAAATGACAGTGACACTGTTCATGAGCAGAGGTCATAAAATGCCTGTGTTGAAAATTTGGTGACAATACTCCATAAAATGACTGTTTTACAAGTGTGCATAGCAACTGTGGAATGCACACTCGTAAGTTAGCGCATTCGCACTATTTTCATGCCAGATTCTCAACATTGGCATTTTACCACACCTTCTAGTGAACCATACAGCTATTATTTTTCACATCCTGCCCGAAATGTGTTTTCGCTCTTCTGGCGCAGAATAGCATGGTCGCTGTGCAAAATCAGTGTTCGGAGCAAATTACAAAAATGAGAGTGCCACTGTTCAACGAGTAACAAAATAACAGTGCCACTGTTCATGACAGGGGCTTTCAAAAAGACTATGTTGCAAGTATAGTGGAAAAAATTCCAAAAATGACTGTTTTATGAGTGTGCATAGCCACTGCGCAACACACTCTCATAAGTTAGAGAACTCAAAATATTTTCATGCCAGATTCTCAGCATAGGTATTTTACCAAACCTTGTTGTGAACCATACAGCTGTCATTTTTCACATCCTGCCTGAAATGTGTTTTCGCTTTTCCAGCACAGAATAACGCAGTCACTGTGCGAAATCAGTGTTCGGAGCACATTATGAAAATGATAGAAACACTGTTCATGAGCAGAGGTCCTAAAATGCATGTTTGATAATTTGGTGACAATACTCCATAAAATGACTGTTTTACGAGCATGCTTAGCAACTGCACAATGCACACTCATAAGTTAGCACATTTGCAATATTTTCACGTCACATTCTGGACATTAGGAATTTAGCACACCTTCTTGTGAACTGTTCAGCTGTTATTTTTCACATCCATGCTGAAATGTGTTTTCGCAGTTCTGGTGCAGAGTAGCGTGGTCGCTGTGCAAAATCAGTGTTCAGAGCACATTACGAAAATGATGTGACACTTTTCATCAGCAGAGGTCCTAAAATGCATGTTTAATAATTTGGTGACAACACTCCATAAAATGACTGTTTTACAAGTGTGTGTAGCAACTGCACAATGTACACTTGTAAGTTAGCACATGCACAATATTTTCATGACAGAGTCTCAGCATTGGCATTTTACCACACCTTCTTGTGAACCGTACAGGTGTCATTTTTCACATCCTGCCCGAAATGTTTTTTCGCACTTCCAGTGCAGAATAGCGCAGTCGCTGTTTGTAATCAGTGTTTGGAGCACATTACGAAAATGACAGTAACACTGTTCATGAGCAGAGTTCCTAAAATGCCTGTGTTGAAAATCTGGTGACAATCCTCTGTAAAATGACAGTTTTATGAGCATGCGTAGGAACTGCCAAAAATGCGTTCACGCAAGTCTGCCGCACAGTGGCATACTCACTGTGCAAAATCACCTTTTGGGACACATTAACAAACTCACAGCACTATGGCTCTCCACCTCCATTACTGCCAATGCCAGCATGACAATGTTCGGCATTGAAAAAATGCTTATTTTTGTAAAAAATCATCAAATTATATTGTAAATTGAAAGTTTTGAAGAAACAGTGTCATGTGCATGAAAGTGTGTCAAAATATAGTGTTGTGCATTCAACAGTGTCGCAAAAAATAGTGTCGTGAATTCGAAAGTGTTGCAAAAGTAGTGTTGTGCTTGCGAAAGTGTCGCAAATTTGAGCTTGGGAGTGGCAACTGTATTCATTATTGAATCATATCTGATTGCTATTTGAGTGACAGCTAGATCTGCTAATATTATCCTTGATTTGTCAGACCATGTGAGACAACTAATCAGAGATGGACAACACTGAAGAAGAAGTCAACAGCAGCCATCTTATTTAACATTGAGAGACAGCAGATTTATAACTGTAAGTACATTATATTTTATAAAGCATTTTTCTAGTATGATAAAAAAGTGTTACTAACAGGTAAATAGTATTAATCAAAACATTTTTTACTGCTCTATTTGACTATGTTGCTTGATATAACCTAGAATGCTGCATTATTTAGGTAAAACTGTTTAAAGTCAGATAGTAGTTTGGTACTTACTTGCACAGATACATCTGCAAATGGAGGAGATAGGAAGGTGCACGTGCACCCACAACAGAAGAGGGAACCAATCAGACATGTTTCTGCAGTTGTAATTGTTTAAAACTGTCTATCAAAAGGATGCATTTTTCCCATCTCTTAATTTTTGCACATTTTAGCTGTAACAGAAGTGCAGTGATAGTCAGTGCATAGACTACATTGGTTAATGAAGGCACAGTAGTAGCCAATGATTTGTTTTATTTGTGTTTTCTGGATCAGCCCACTGAAGCTGGCTTGAATTTAGGAGGGAAAATAGCATTTTTACTTTCACTACTGCTTAGGCACTGCAGGGTGATCACTGACTTTTTTGGTAGCTCTCTGTCCACTTCTAAGTTTAAAAGCTGAGAATGGCAGAAAACAGCAAAATAACTTTTTAGATAGTTGGAAGCAGTACAGTGAGACGAGTGTCTGAGTATGCTCAAAATAGTGATTTTGGGAGAAACCTGCAGCTTCCAAATTGCTGTGTTAAGTGGTTTGGTAGGGGTGGAATGAGGTGGGAGCACCTCATGCCAACCATGCACAGACTTTTGAGTACTCAGCCTCATTCAGACTTATTGCTGATACATCTTGGAGGAAATGATTTGGGAACCAAATGCTGGGTAAATTTACTAATAGAAGCAAAATTGGACCTTGCTTCTATTATGACTATGTTGCCTGCTTGTAAAAATCATTTTTTTTGGATATTACAGAGCGTAGGGTCTGGCAAGCAGAACACTATATGTACCTGATTGACAGAGCCCAATGAAAAGTCAACATTCAGATATCTGCATTTCAATGCATGTCTGGAATGTACACCATACATCACCTGGAAATTAAGTATTTTTATGATTGGCTATACCTACTAGATGGTGTACACGTCTCACATGCTGGCAATTGCCATTTCCTGGGAGACCTTTGAGATGCAATCCTCAAAGTCCTCTAAGAATGTCAGATTGTTTGAACAAATAACAAAGTGCAATCAAAGGTTCTTTTCAGAACCAAAAAATGTTGGTCAAAAAATAGAACAGCTGCATACATCACTCACACAGATGTAACACATGGGTTGGGAATATTCAGACTGTGCCAGGCTGTGGAACAAGCCTGGGCAAAGTGCAACTACAATGCAGCAGGTTGTTGTCAGGGCAATATTTTACAGTGCTGTGGCATGGTTAGCATTGTAAAACATTTCAGTCTGGCAACCTGCATTATGCATGTTACTCTGGCACTGAACAACAGTAAGTGGGGAGAGAGGAGTAGGGGGGATAACATACTGAAGTGCAGTGGTGGTAGATTCAAGTATTACAGTATTTAGTACTGTACATGCAAATGGAGCCATAATGCATGCAAGGTGTTAATACACCTATCTGCATATAATAATGACACCATTAGTGTGCAGGTGTGCAGTTCATCAGTTACTTGTTGCTGGTATTATTTGAGTCAGTACCTGTTGGTTAGTGATGTGCCCCCCCCCCCCCCCCGGTTGTTTTGTGGTAATGTATTTCAAAACTAGATATTTTTTTAAATAAAAATAAATACTGCTGGTAGTACAGTGGACTGTTTCCTTTCACCTTATAATGGATTAACTGTATAAAATTTATCCCTTGTGGTCATGTTAACTCTACTTCCTCATTAAATTGAGCTGGAGTGGTAGCTGCAGTACAGCACAATGGTTAATTTTAAACAGAAAGCCCACAATTGGGTGAGGGGTGGGGTGCAGTGGACCACCATGGATATATTTTCCATAGCAAAAGCACAGTTGGTGGGGGGAGGGCTGATGCCAACTCATGGTAGTCCCAGACTTTGGATGGCCACCCACAGCTGTTGGCTTCATATTGTAGTGTGCAATACTGCAGGTACACTGTGGTTGTCATTTTTGTAAAACTTTTTTTGTTGGGGTGCTTCAACAGTGTGCAGCAAAAGTACGGGTTGTGGTTGCAGATACTCATGTTATTACAGAATCAATACCAGGATGTGTCGAACGTGCATAGGAGTGTTACTGTACCACAATACAACTCATGTGAAAAATTATTTCTCTGTGAAGTTTTATGGCAGAGTTGTGAAATGCTGTTCTTGCCACGTTCTAATCAGAATACTTCATAGAATACATAGAAATATCTAGACTCTGAGACATGACAGTAATGGAATATGTGTGTATATGTTTTTATTGCAGAATCGAGAATTCAAAATGAGGCAATGGAGCTTGAGAGGGGTGTGCTTGCTGCTTGAGGCAGTCCAAGTGACGGGGAGTGCCCGCATCTTAATGCGGAGCACAAACCGCAAGTTGGACTCAATGTGGTGGCACATTAACAGCTTCCTGCATATGGTTTTGAAGGTGAAGAACAAAACCATAGTGCAGCTGAAGAGGAAGTGAAAGCTGTTGCACCAATGCTTCTACATTTTGAAGCAGAGTTAGGAGATACCAGAGAATGATACGTGCTGGTACTACCTTGCATATGAATTATTGGAGGCTACAGGAAAGCCAGCTGTGGGGGAGCACCTCACTCATCGTAAGTTACTCAATAAAATTCCTCAGATTCTATGATATTAAAGTACAGGTACACAATTGGGTAAAACAAAGTCTTTTTCTTATTGAAGTCTTTGTTGTTGTAGACATGTTAGTAACACAATAAGATGTTACAAGTCAAGTTGCTGTAGTGTGAAACAAGAGAATATTTTGTACGTCACAAGAGAGGTCATTTTTTTAGTCTTTTGTTTTGTTTTTTGTGTTAAGGGAAAAAGTAGTTATAACTTACTAAATAATGATGCATTTTTTTGGTGTTACATATATATGTACTATATATATATATATATATATTTATATATATATATATATATATATATATATATATGTGCATGTGTTCATCAATACATGTGTCTTGATGTTGACTTAGATAAAAATTAAAAAATATATCATGACAGGGAGTGGGTATAGTGGTGGATTTGCCATGCCTGGTGTGGTTTGGTCACGAGGCACAACTGGGTGCCTTAACCACATCAGAAGTGGTAAATCCATCCATATACCCACTCCCTGTCATGGTATATTGCTATTATACAATGTTCAACTTGTTTTGTTGTCTTTATAGTGATATAAAACTTTTACAGTGGGTATAATGGAGGATTTATCACTGTTATGTAATGTGTTTTGACCAATGAGGTTACTGGATATTCATACCCCATTGTATAACATGTATTATACAATGAGGTCTTATAGTCCACCACTCTTATTGGCTAACTGGCACCTTTCAAGCATTGTAAAATCTAGCATTACCAACGCAAAAAGTAAAACAGCCAGCCGCATCTCAGTAACTACAAAAAATTTAAACGCTCCGAGCCGCCATCTTGTTTTGTTCGCTAAACGTCACCCGCTGCGCTACTCGGTCAGCCCATAATCTGTAATTAAAAACAAAAAAAACTCAATGTTGCCAGAATTTCCCTCTACATCTTTCTACCTAAACACCCAGAAGCTAAACTAAAAACCACGATCTCGGACCCCGTACTCACAGCGCTGAAGACACCCCGCTCTCTCCCTGTTTCAGCCTGCCACCTGATCGCAACACACTCCTATAGCTGACAGACACAAACTTTAAAAAAAAAAAACCTGAAGCCTGAAACCTTACGTTCTGTGTTAAACTAACAGCAAGTAACATTTAATGTCCACACTGTGCTCTCTCCCTTCATTCAGGGAAAAGAAACAAAGCTTCACCCCACTGACCTCTGATTTGAGCTCCACCCCACTGACCTCTCATTTCCTGTCCAAACCTTCGTAGTCTCTCTGCCCTGCAGCATGCACGATCCATACTGAACTATTTTTTGCAGCGTAACAACAAATTAAATAAAAACTGGAAAAAATGAAAAATTATGATTTTTCTCTTCATTTTTTGTGACAAAAAAATTAATAGGGACATTGTATAATAGCAATAAACCACTCCAGTGTGTTGATGATGCTGGTTTTACCCACGCCTGGCGAGGTTTAGTCACTCAGCCTGCGGCCTCGTGACCGAACCACGCCAGGCGTAGGTAAAACCAGCATCACCAACACCCTGTCATGGTTTATTGCTTAATTTTATGATGCTTTTTAATGAATAACCCAATGATAGTGTTGGAGTTACTATCCAGTATCCATTTAATTTAAGCAGAATTGTATTTCATGTGGCATACTATATAAGTATTAAGTAATGAGTACTGAGTCAGCTTATGATGATTTATTTATGAAATATTTATAATGTATGGTAGTGTCTATTAACCACCATAATCAGCAGTCACACAGCTTTGTTATGCACTGTTTAGAATTTTAAAAGTTTTTAACCACACTTTGGAACTTTCAAACAGTGGCATAACAAAACAGAATGCACCAGAGTGCCATAATTCTCACACATAGAATGCAAGCAGTGTTTTTATTACCATACACTATAAAAGATGATGGCTGGGGCTCTGGTGACAACCACACTGAAATGACCTTTCATGGTTGCTAGAACTACAGTATACCTCTTGAGCTGCACTCTTGAGGTTTGCCATGTTGCCCTAACAACCACTTGAGGTGATTATAGCATTGTTATCACCCACTCCCCAGCTATTATCCTTTATATTTGCAGTAATTGTGATTTTATGTTTGTCTGCAATGGCTCTGCGATACCTGATTACAGGCAATGTTAGGTGCCTGAAACATGTTTACTGCTAAAGAAAGTGTTGTTAAAATCTGATGACATTTACATACAAAACTTAGTGGATGTACTTATTAACTTCTTTTACAGATCAGTGCAGACCCCCCCCCCAGTTGCAGCTGAGGTAGTACCAGCACAGTCCAAAGCTGTGGAGGCTGATCACTCTGACACCAACAGTGTCATTCTTGTTAATTTAGATGGTAAGATGCTGATAGAAATAATTGTATTACCTAATTGGGGTGGTATGAGGCTATCATGTAAGGTGTGAACTGGACTACTTAACTCATTTATTTTTAGTAAATACTCTTCAGAAAGTTAATAAGACTTCCAGCATCCATGTAATATTTGTAATAATACAACGTACACTAAAAAATTTAATAGAATTCTGAATTTTGTTTGTCTAGCTGGCACCTTTTCTACATTGTAAATACTACAGTGTACCCGCTGTAAAAGGTGCCAGACACCACTCAGCCACATCAGAAACTCCCTGACAAATGCATATGTTCATTGCAAAAACACCACTGCAAAGCTAATAGATGGATGGCAAAGAAACAAGCAGCAAGTTTGAAATCAAATGGATGTTTAATATATTTTTTTTTGTATAAAATCAAACAAGCCCTTTGTATAATTGAAATATACCCCTCCAGGGAGTTGGTTTACTGGAGGATCTACCACTCTTGGCATGGTTAAGTCAGTCGGCTGCATCTTGTGACTGAACTACACCAGCCGTGGTACATCCTCCAGTAAACCAACACCCTGTTGGGGTATATTATTTAAAATTCTAAAAAACAAGGTGTAGTACTTCATTATATAAATGGTGATTCAAAAAGAACAGATTTTATAGCTAGATGTACGGTAGTTGTATACATCTCAGTTTGGTTTAACTGACTATTATCCACAACTGTTCATGACATTTCTAGACAGCAATGGTATGTGAAGTATTGTAGTCCTATGAATTTCTTATCTATTATTTTATAAGTGAATGTTGTCTTCATTGTACTCTAAGAAGATATTTGTACAGATCTGAATTATATTTTTGTGTCATCTCATGCTGAAAATGAGTAATACATGTACTCAGCCAAAATATATGTTATCTAGATCTTGACTGGTATATTTAAAGTGTTTTTGCATATTGATATACTACCCACTTAGGTGAGACATAGTGATGTGACCAGACACAATATACACAAGAGAATTTTCTGTTGTACACAGAATGATGTGAGAAGGGAAGAATAGTAATGTATGTTAATGAGGTTGGGGGGGCTGACCCATGCATACGTAACAGATTGTGATATTGAGCCTGTTATGTCCTGGTAATATATTGCCAGAATCTGTATATTTCTGAATGGACATTATTGTATGTCTATGGTAACAGTGGGGTAGTAACTGAAAACGGAGTGGATGTCACTGAACAGCTGGATGGGCATGTGCAGTACTGCACAGAGAGAGTTTTTGAATTACAGTGGGGTGTGCAGTGCTGATGTGGCTGGCAAGGTATGTGAACTTCTCTGTAAGTTCAGTTGTGGCACTGCTGTTACTGTTCATGTAAGTGAGTTTGTTGCTGTACCCACAAGCAGTCCCGGTGCATGGATGTCACTGCTGCTGAATGATACATCCATGGAAACACAGAAGTGTCATAGCAAAGAGAAATGTGATACATGGTTGAATTACACAATGAGACAGTATAAAAAAATGTATTTCACAATAAAAGTTTAGTGGTAGATTAATATATTGTGGCATATGTTATAATATTTTTTTACTTATATGTGTTATAGTGGCCAGGGAAGCTGTGACAGTAAGAACTGTGGAGGTGAAGGAGGAACCAGGCACCAGCTCTCAGCGTAAGTACTATCACAAAAGATATTCACACAAGATATAGTGTCACAGTCTCCTGCACCCACATTGTCTGTTCTGTAGTATGGAGGACCTGTCGCCCCTAAGGCAGCCATAAAGTTATTAATTGCTAGGTACTGTGAGTGCAGTGTGGCTATTTCTGAAAGCGATGAGCAAGTGGGGATGCAAACAGTACTGTAGTAGACAGTCTCAACATGTGAATGGATCATTTGTATATTGAGATTCTGTGACACAGTCTGTTATCTATGTTCAGATACCTATTTTTTCCTTTACTGTGCATACAGGTGTACTATATGGTGTCACTCCATGCATAGCTGGGAGGTATTTTGTTGAACAGTGTACCCTATTCGTTATGATGGTACACTTTTGATTACATTTTTGTTTATCAGTGGGTACATGTTGAGGTGGTAATACTACATCAAGGGAGAATCTATGATGTGGTAAGACAAGTGTGGCATGTGAGAGCAGCTGTACTAACCAATTCTGAGTACGTTATCATAATTATTGCAATGTGTGTGGAGTGGTAATGGAGTGTACTGGACTGGTGTGTCATGCATGTATGTCATAATAAGTGTAACTGTATGAAGGGGGGAGTGTACTGAGATAAGAAGTGTATTTATGTATAGAAAGTTTGTGATAATCAAGATGATAAGGCCTACTGTACTACAATGCATACTCAACAAATTCAAAAAGAAGTTTTCACTTTAATGGGGAGGGCCTAGTGTAGTAATAGAGCTAATTACCATATTGTAAAAGTGTGATAAATGGTAGCGGGGGTACAATGGATATGTCACATGGTGTACTTGCCATTCACAGATGATGGATGTACTGTAATGCTTTGCAATGTGTCAAGTCATCTGTAAGTAGGTACATATTGTTGTTGTTTGCTTATGGTGTATGCTCACACCCATACTCCTGTACAGAGACAGTGGAACGTTAGTATGCTGGTATATATATTACACAGATTACAGAGTGAGTAATGAAGACTGATGACTATGCATGATAACGGGTCACTTATTTTTCGCATCAATTACTGTTGCAGTTTGTTTCATCATAGCAAACTGCTGTAATATACAAAAGTGTAGATGCAAATAGGGCTATTAGGCATGCAAGCTGGAATTGTGCCATTTGTATGTCATGATGGCCCCATTTGCATGCAGGTGAGCCAATCCCTGATGACTTGTGCCTGCCACCCTGCCAGGCTGCAGTCATTGGGGAACGACGCTCCTTGCTCCTACTGGCAACATGCTCTGACACCCATTTGTGTGCATATGTATAAATAATAAACAACCATATCACTGCTGGTCCACTGGAATGCTCACAGACAGATCACAGGTATATGTGATAAACTACAATGTCCTATAACACTGGTGGTCCAGTGGAGCACTTTTAGCACAATTGTGGGAATATGTAATGAAATGATAGTCCAATATCACTGGTGGTCCAGTGGAACACTTACAGCATGATTGTGGGGATATGTGATAAACTACAATTTCTATAACCCTGGTGGTCCAGTAGCCCACTTTCAGTCTAATCGCGGTCATATGTAATGAGATAATGACCCAATACCCTTGGTGGTGTAGTAGACTGCTCACAACATGATTGTGGTTGTCAGTGAGATATAATGAGAAACCAGTGCATCACTGGTGGCTCAGCATTACTCCCCTGCACATCCATGTACTGATCCCCTCTGCCTCATACCCCCTCTGGTTAGTGGTAGGTGGCAGTACACCATCTGCTTGCCACCCTGCTGTCTGCTGACTGACTCCATACAGTAGGAGTGTACAGCCATTGTTCCACAGTGTAAGCAATGGTTGTGCAGGTCATATCGCACTACATAGTGCAGAAATGTGAATGAATCCATTCATATATCTGGGTTGTATAGTATGGCATGAGCTGCATTCCCATTGGCTTATGTTGTGGCCTAATGGGTTTACAGCCCTACTGTACAGAGTCAGTAATTGGGCATCAGGGTGGCAAGCCAGTAAGGAACTGCTGACTACTGCTCATGGGAGGGGAGTGGGGTGGCGCGGCTTAGTGAGTGGGAGGAGTGTACCACTGGACCACCAGGGATGGATTGGTTTGATGTAATATAGCACTGATGCCTGCAATTGGCCTGCGAGCAGTACACTGGACCACCAGGGATATAGGACCATTATTACTATAGTAATGCCCACAATCAGCATGGGGGTGCCAGCATGAAGGTGCCACTGTAGCTTGGGTGGTCACTCACAGTTGTTAGCTGCCATGTTGCAAGCTGCAATATGGCGACTGAGCTGTGGGTGGACAGCTGTTGCTCATTTTTTCGGGCCTGTTACTTTCACAAATCGGCCATTTTGTTTTCAGTTGGTGATTAGAAAAATGCTTGGCATTTAAATTTGGGACCCTCTAGCAACCTAATTCTTTTTGTATTCACCTAGTCGGACCCTGAGGGTGCTAGCCATGTCTTTATTTTGGGGTAAAACACCCCAGAAATATGTTTTTCAGATTTCTGGAAAAAATACTTTCACAAAGTACTTTCGTGCTCATTAAAGTGTCGCAAATGTTTGCAAAAGCTTTAGCAAATTGCGACAGTAATTTTCTAGTCTGTGGGAAAATGACAGCAATTCTTTGGCACTGCACTGCAAAAGAACGGTTGGGAGTTTGGGGCTGACATTTGGAGGGAACGCAGCTGACATCTCACAGATGTGCATTTCAGTGTTATATTGAAAAAATATTACATGGCAGCAAAGTTACGGCACTCCAAAGTTGACGGTTTTTCCCATAGGATAACATTACGGCGCCGAATGCATTACAGGAATCCTTTGGCACCCTGCTGCAAAATAACGGTTTGGTCTTTTTTCCTGAAATTTGGAAGGAAGACAGCCAACAGCCCACAGAAGTGCCTTTCAGTAGTTTGGTGAAAAAATATTACAGGGAGGCAAAGTTATGGTGCTCCCATCTTCTCTTTTTTCCCATAGGATAACATTACAGCGTTCACTGTGCCTTTCAGGGCCCGTATCTCGGAAACGGTGGAGATACAGACTTTTCGTCAGAAAAATTTTTAGCCCCATAACAGGGGCTAAGTACAAAACTAGCCAGGGCAGTCATAAATCATACGACTTTTAAATTTTTTTTCTACCTCGTATGGTTCCTGAGATATAACCTATTTAGTATTCCAAGTCCTCATTTTCTGCTCTGATACCCATTATTATGCATACATTCTTTGCACTCACTGTCTTTCTCTATTCAGCTTTTGGGGAAAACCAGCCTGTGCGCTTACATTACTGTTACCATTGCACTTTCCGCTTGCGGTTCCATGCCCTTTTCACTTACCGTTGATGTCTACGCCACCAAGTGCGTCATCCTTTGCATTTTCATTTGCACTTGCATTTCTGTTATTTTTTGCCATTTGTGTCTACCGTATTGTTTCTCTTTCTGTTTCACTTTGCATCACCATGCCCATTGACATTTCCGTTTGCAGGCACCGTGTTACTATGTGACAACACATCACGTGGAAGACTGTTCCCGTCTATGCCACCATGTGCGTTAGCCTTTCTGTTCTCATTCGCGCTTGTGTTGCCATGTGCGCCACTGTTAGCACTTCTGTTTGAGTTGGTGTTCCTGTTACTATGCCACTAGACATCATGAGGCGGGAGCGCGGGGCCCTTCTGGCCCTGCCGCCATGCCTACATTCACTATTTCTCATTATCATTCTCAAAAGAAGGAAAATTAGAGGCAAAAACTATGTTTAATGCATTAGTTAGGGTTGTTCCACAGCGACAAAAGTGAGGAAATTCGTGTTAGGGTTGAAACCACCTTGACCCCCCCCCCCCACCCCCCCAACCGCATTGAGGTGCTCATTGGAATCGTGGGTCCTAACTCTAACCTCATTCTCCTATACTTCTGCTGCTTTACACATGTGATGGGGTGAGAATTACGTTCAACGACAACCAATGTGCATCCCGGTGTTAAACCTTGTTCAGGAAATGGTTAACCTCTTCATGTATGTCAATAAAAGATTAACATAAGGCTGTTAGGATGTTTGCAGGCAATTACAAACCTCTATTTAACACATCACGTGGCAGACCATTGTCGTCTGTGTCACTGTGTGCCTTACCGTTTATGCTCTCATTTTCGCTTCTGTTACCATATTTGCCACTGTTAGCGCTTCTGTTTGCATTGCTTTTGGTGTTACTATGACACAAGACATCACCAGCAGGGTCAGGTAGGCAGTGGAGCACCCAATGTCAGACAAAATTAGGTAGTATATTGTAATTGTAGATGCAGATGACAACGCAGATGTATTTGTAAACTGAAGCATACTATATACCCTCCGCTTGTATATGTACCATTGTGTTCTATTTGATCTACTGTTTGCTTTCCGGGTCACCCCTGAAAAAGGGATGTCCGGGGACCTGTGGGCCTATCCGGTTATTAAAATTCAATTAAGCAATAACGCATGATGCAGGGTTATGTTAATGGTCTGTTTATCACTTTCAAGGGGTGTACTGTGGCACGAGGTGTAGCCGAGTGGCATATGACTGATAGGGTGATTAACTGACTATTATCATTACCATTAGTAATGCCTAATTGCTATTATTATAAAAATGTTTTTTAACTGTTTAAAAGCTTGTTCAGGAAATGGTTAACCTCTTTATGTATGTCAATAAAAGATTTACAGAAGGCTATTAGAATGTTTGCAGCCGATCAGAAAGCTCAGTTTCTGAGACCCTTTTTATTATTAATTAATAAGGCATGACAAGGGGTTATGTTAATGGTCTGTTAATCATGTTCTAGGGGTGTACTGTGGCACGAGGTGTGAAGGAGTGCCACATGTCTCTACAGGGTGATTGACTGACCATTAACACAATTCTTGGGAGTGACTTATTGCTATTATTATGAAACATGTTTTTAAACAGTTTTAAACCTTGTTCAGTATATCGTTATCCTCTTTATGTATGGTAATAAAAGATTAACATAAGGTTGTTAGGATGTTTGCAGCCAATTAGAAAGCTCCATTTTTCAGACTCTGAAGTACACATAGTAGTGACTGCATGGTACATGTATTGTCACAGTTGTGTACTGTTGGGTGCTGATGTGTGGCACCTTGGTATAGTAATAATGACTGTACAGGCACAGGAAAAGTAAGTACATTGCTGAGTTTTTACACTGTTAGAATTATGTCAATGTGACATGCAATGTGCCACATTGTTGCATATGCTGTGATACTGACTGTATGTCATAGGTACCAAACAAATTGATGGAGATATAGTTGTAGCAGTATTAGTTAACATTGATTTGTATGCTTAAGTCAGACACACTTATTTTTATGTCATCATGGTATTTAAAGTAAAGAGTCGACACAGGTGGTTATGGTTTTAAATGTATTTCCAATTTGTCAAATGGAGAAAAAGGCCAATCAAGACTAAAATTTAGTTAACAGAAGCAGTCTCACAATACAATCTTTGTATGTGTGCAATCATTGCTCATCATATATGTAAATGTGTAAGAATAATAAGAACTGTATAATATGGATTGGAGTAAGTATGTGATATTATAGGAAACTAATCAGGTGTTGTGTGTTTCTAGTCATGTTTCACTACTCACTACTCTTTATGTGAGGAAGTAGTTCCTGACATTCGACGAGGAATTCTAATAGTCAGGCTGAAGCTGTGGTGCTTCATTATATATTTACTATTGAATGTGTTTGTAAAAAAATTTTACTTTTTTTTAAAATGGTTGTATGTTGTAATTATGTGTAGTGCATTATTTGTGTGGTATGTTAATAAGCCAATGTCAGTAGGTTGTGAAGTGTGATTACACACATGATAGACAAGTGTTTTGTTGTTATTGTGTGACTGCTAATCTGGATGTTCCTGGGGTTGACAAAAAACCATATGCTGACTGTCTAAGTAACACAAAATACAAAAATGTTAGTTTTGTGACATTTGATTGGTGTTATTTAATTACATGTCACTGAATAGGCGCAAATGGAAAATTCCCACCCGACCCCTCAATTGAGGCGATCATAAATATTGTCAGGAACAGGTATGCAGTGTGTTGTGATCAGTAATAGTGTCTGATTTACAATTGTCTATATTTTTTACATACATTAGAATTATTTATGTGACAAGTTGCGAAAATAGAATATTCTTACATGAACAAATGACATTGTTTCGATTCTTACATTATCTTCTATGTAAATTCTTAACTTGTAAATAGTAAGACTGTGCATGATATGCATTTTTTAACAAACTTATGGTTAATTAGATGTAGTTAGTATACTGCTGAATAATATGTAAAACATTAGTTGTACTTTAGTGTTAGACTAGTATTTTTAGTACAAGTATCAAAGTAGTTATTAACAATGTACACCTGAACACAAATCTTTATATTATGTACAAGTAATTGCAAACACATGTAAACTCAGTAAATGATATTCTGCAATTGGTTCTTATTTACAGTTGTGTAATTCAGCTTCTTGCATTATCAATAAAGGTAGTTATTTTTACATATGTACAGTACTAGTATTACGCATGAAGGTGGGATAGTTCTACACTGTTGCATGGTGAGCGAATGATGTTCTCTGTATGTCAAGAGTCAATAGACAAATTGAAGTGTTGATAGACAACTTGTGACAGAGTGGAATGTTTGGTGAATGTTAGAGAAGTGTTGCTCAGTTATTTACGATGATAACTGAGAACTTCTTTGTTTGCAAAGAGTAACACTTTATAACTCATATGAATTTGTTGTTATGCATGAGTAGATACATGGATAATTAAAGATATGTACAGCAGAGGAGAGCAGTAAGCCTCAGTTTTTAGATGTACAATCTTTATAGACATGTAATCATGGTTCTCTAGTGACTGTGAATATTGTTGGCGCCTGATGAAGCCACTACAACAATTTTCATGTAGTCACTGATCCACACTAGATCTTACATGTTACAGTGTTTGGAATGTCTCTGTCAGAATAGCATTTTGTTGAAATTGTATGGTTTATTTAGAGTCGTACATTATACAGCACTGTAATGAGGAATCAATGTTTTTTGGACAAAGTAGTCATTTTTTAAATGCAACATGTTTTGTCCTATTCTTCTGAAATATGAAGGTTATCATAATTCTTCAACATTAGAAGATATGCATTTTTCAAGTGTTGTGGCAGTCTCTGTTTAAAACTGCTTGTAGAGTCGTCACACTCTAACCATCCAGTTCTGCACCTTAGTAAGGAGGTATAATGCCCAGAATGCATGGATTGACCATGGTGATAGATTATACTGTGAGTGTCAAACACTGATTGGTTGAAGACTATTCTACTAGCTGTGTAATCTGTGATAGGAGTATCAACTCTGAGCTCTGAGTCAAATCTGTGCAACATAAGCAACAGATATTGAGATGAACTCCTGAGACGTATGGACTGAGTGCATCTGTCTCCACACCTTCCACAGGCAAGACTACATTCAGCATTGGTGAATAGCTGTTGAAATTTGACACTTTTGGTTTGAGGGACAAAGAGAATAATCCACAGCATGTCTTGTGTGGTTTCACGCTCTGAATTGCTACATGAAACACATACATATTTTGTAACATATGTTACTGTGAAGTACTGCCTGCATTGGGGTGCCATCTTCATCCAGGTTGTTTATGACAGCCATCATAAACTCAGTAGTGTCTTGCTGTATGTCTGCAGCAAACGTACTACATCCAGCATATGTAGCTAACACCTGTCGTAGTGGTGTTAGTGACTGTACATTGTTAGAGTGGTCAGAAGTCATGTTGATAATCTGCTTCAAAGCGTTTGATAGGGGATTGTCTTGTGAAGCAGACATTGCCTGCACAAACTGTAGCATGTGTAGAAAAACTTGCATAGCTGTGTTAGCATAACAGTTTACTCTACTGCTGTTGTCAAAGACTGGTACAGCAGCTACACCAACTGATTTCTGATGAATTGCTGGTTGTGAATGTTTACTTGAAGTTGTGGCCTTTGTTGAACTCTTTTTGGTTGAATCACTTTTGGAAGCTTGCTGCTGTTTGTTGCTACCTCTAGCTGTGACTGAATTGTGTGAGACAGACAGATATGTAGGCAGTGGTATTAAAGACATTTGTGGCTGATGTAGAGTATGTAACCTGTTGTACTCAAGAATACATTGCTTGTCAGCTCGTATTTTCTGAGGTGCTATAGTAATGATGTGCAATCCAGAAGGCTGTGTACACGTGAAAGTATGACGTAGCTAATGCCATCCTTGAAAATGTCTGTACCTATGTCTACCATTGCTGAATCCAAACTCAATCCCTGAGATCTGAGAATGGAGACAGCATATGCAACACATAATGGAAACTGTTTCCTGTTTACATAGACATCCTTAAAAACCTGAAATTTTACGCAGGTTCGATCTATGTGTACAGAGTGTTCCATGTTGTCAAAGTGCACTACAAGCATCTCGATATATGTCTTCTGGACATTGTAGACAAAGTCAGTGATGTTTTCCATGGCACCATTTACCATACCTTGTTCTACATCTAGATTACGTCCCAGCATGATATGTGCATTCTTACAAACTGTGAGAACAGCTTCTAGGCCAGCTGTTCGTGAAACATCTGACTTCAGTTCACTTAGTCGTTCAGTCATCTTTGCTACTAGCTTTCGACTAAGAATAACATCATCAACTGTATCAACCATATGCAGAGTAAGAATCTCTTGGTTTTCTCTCTGCAGCATTAGATTGTTGAATTCAGTGCATTTCTTTAGTCATGGCATAAGACACACTATGTGACTGCCAGTAGAATATATATCGCTGAAGATATTACATGCTGTTTCTATGCATGCACTATGTACTGTGATTTTTCTATCATTTAACATACAAACATGTTCTGGTGATAGAGAACCTGTACGAGCTTCATCTAAAAGTGATTTGTAAGCTATGTCACCACGTTGGCGCATGTTCTCAGACAGCTCAACATAGGTAAATAATTCCCATATGTTACAGCCTGCAATGCAATCGAGGATATTCTTAGCTTGTTTGGCAGTTATATTTGTAAATACATGCTCTGCATTGACTGGTGCAAGTTGTAAAAGGTCTTCCAACACAAGTATACTTTTGCCACCAAATGGCATTCCATCGTCAGTACCTAAGATCTGCTGTAGATGTAGATGAATACAGGTAAGCATGACATTGGAGACAATGCTGATTTCATCAATGATGAGTAACTGCATCTTTGTGAACATGGAACGGAGCTGAGATGCAACCTCGAATGACAGTTTATGATACTCTCCAGTTCTCCCATGTTTGACTGGCAACATAAAGAGACGGTGTAATGTAACTCCACCAATGTTGCATGCTGCTAGTCCTGTGGGAGCAGTTACAGCAACAGACATTGAAGAGCCTGTCACACTCCGTACTTCTGCAGTGATGGCTTCAATCAGGAAACTCTTTCCTGTGCCAGCGGAACCACTAACAAACATTAGTAGTGGCTTGTAGTCAGTGCAGTCACATTGTTTTGTTTCATGTAGTATACCATGTTGGACAGCTTCAACTACTTGAGAGTGAACTGTATGCTGCAGCGGATTTAGTCTTTTCTTAAGTCAGCTGGGTTGACCATGGAGTGTGTGCCATGTTCCATGGCTGTCTCAATTTCTGACATTAACACTTGGGGCATTTAAAGGCAGAGGGTCACCTAGAACACCTTGTCCTTCTGGATCAAGGTTGTCTGTGAACTAACTGGAGTGTCTTCCTGAAGCTGCTTCTCTGCCTTCTCAAGCTGTTCTTTCTCAGCTTCTAGTCTTTGTATATGTCTGTGAGTACTCAGTTTGAAATTCTCTAAGTGAGATTGAACTGTTCTTCGAATGTGTCAAAGTCACCTTTTAATTCAGACTCAGTCCTCCAGGGTCTAAATGGGAACAGGAGAGCAAAGTAGTAATGTTCTGTGCTCTCTGATGTGCCTAGATGCAGTTTGCAGTGATCTATAAGCCATGGCTTGTGTTTCTTCATGAGACAGCCATCTAGTCCATTGACCTTGTAAATCTGGCGTGTTGAGTCAGGTGCTGCACCTGTCTTGTAGTCATACCACTTAGCCATCTCAAAGAGACACATATCATTCATGTCGTTGTGTCTATGTGGGTAGTATGTGTCTATCAGGTTATTCTTCAAAATATGTTTTGAAGAAGGTGTATTGACAGCGAGCTCCTCAATTTCGGCATGAGGAATCAGTATATGTTTCCATTTCTCTTTGTAGTTTACACTGAGAAAACGTACAGCATCAGACTTCCCGTACAGATGTGTACCCATTAACCGGTCACTGGCTTCGTAAGCTCCACATTCTCTGTGTGAAAGAGTTCAAACCCAATGACCACAGCTGAGATGTCAGGCTTTTTGCTTGAAGTGGCAATATCTTCCCAAAATCTTGCAAGCTGTCTGTTCATGTTTGGTTATGTACCAAGTGACGTATCAACCAGGGCCAGTGAGTTATCAGCCACAAACTGAACATCTACGTTTGCTTGCCACATTAGGAGAAGAGTTGGGTTGTAGTCATTGATGTACACCTCTTTTTCATCTCTGGGTAACTCGTATACCCTCTTGGTTGATTTTGCTTTCAAGTGGTGTCACATTGCTGAGAAAAGGTCATTCATGGCACCATTCTGACAAACTCATCTAGGAAATCCAAAGCAACATCATGTGTACCAATTAGATTTGTTCTTTACTACTCGCTGGCAATATTTTGCACAAATATGTCGCTGGAACTTTTGTACCAACTTCCATATTGTAGGACTGTCATACTTGTCTGGAATGTGACAAGTGATATCTTTTATGATGAATGATAGCACTTCTGCTGCTTCATGTTCACCAATGCATGGAGCATCCTTGATCCACAATAACATATAGATATGAGGGGCACCTCATGCTTGATAATCTGTCTTCCAAAAGTAATGTTCCACAATACCTAGAGGAGGATTGTCCTTTGACAAGATGAAAGTCAGAATGTCATGGAACCGCTTGTGAAAATGTCTTGTGACAGACACAGGATCAAGTGAACACATTTCTCCAACAGTCATTGATGAGATGCCTTCGACATCAGAATTTGCCCACTCCAACAGTTCAATGAGTTCGTCCTAGGCATATTCAGCACAACTAAGTGTGACAAACCATGTGACTGTACCATACTCTCACAGCATTGTCATCGCTTCAAAGTGTCTGCGATACCAATATTCTTTGGTGCCACGGAGACTTGAAAGTATGGAAGACAGATTCAATTGCACATTTTCATCTTTCTGCTTTAATTTCTCTAGAAATTGAGCAGCTGTTGTTCCATCTAGTGGACTTGTTAGACGAATGGTATGTGCTATAGATGCAGACAGAATGCTAAGTTCACTCTCCCAGAGGAGATGGAACAGGTACTGTATGTTACGTCTGAATTTGCCATCTTTGCTGAGGACACGGCTAGTGCAGTACTCAGCACCCTGTACATGTACTTCTCTTTCATCTAGGTGTCTGCCTGACCCTTTTAGAAATAGGTCTGGGAAACAGCGTGCTTCTAGTGTTGCCTCCCAAATGCTGACAGGCTCAACTTCCACCTTCTTCATTTCATAGAGATCACTGTTGTCTCCTAATGGATCTCTGCCATGTAGTGGGTGAATTGTGTACTGTTCATACACATTGTCACTTGTCTGTGTACTGACCTTCTCAATGATTGGCTTACTTTTTTATAATAGATCATGTTGCACAGAGAGACTGGCCATCTGATCTATGTCAAGGTCTGTATAAAAGGGATTGTTACTCTTTAAATAAGCAAGAGCAAGCTTTACCTTTTGCACATCGACAACATCTTGCAAGATGACCTTGGCCTTTGTAGGCACACCATTTACAAGAATTACCAAGCTATTTTCAGTTGAGATTGCTTGAACATTTTCCTGTAGAGGAAGTGGTAGATACATCACAGAACCCTTTAGAGATCTAACAAGCTCTTTCTGTGGAATGTTCCATGTCTTTGTGTTCAGATGTAGAATCGTTTGGAATGGTTTCAATGAATTAGAATGTGTTCAAACATATTCAATGTTGAAATCTCACTTGGTGTAACATCTGTTTCCATGTTATTCAGCATTGACCTTGCTGGCAAAGTGTTACACTTCACTTTTGAAAAACAGTGTTTGCATAGCACAATGGTGTCTTGTAAGTTAAAGTCAGATTTCAGCAGCAAGAATGCTGCCAGGTGGAACCAAATGTCATTGTATGGTGACAAGGTTTCTAGGTTGACTGTGACTGTTTGTTTTGTGTAGCACAAACGGCTGCATGACACATATACAGAATCAAACTTCTGAGACTTTGCAACCTCAAACTTAACAATTTCCTTCCTGTACTGTTTCAGAATGTCATTTTCTAACACTGAAACAGATTTTTCTACAGAAGTGTTACACTGAAAATTAGTTGTTTCTGGTACAAAAGTAATGTGTTGCAGTTTTTTTAGGAAAGTGGTGGCACCTTGCATGTCACCTGATTGCAATAAGTCATTTAAACAAGTGTACTGATGTACAGCTCACTGTACTTCATATACTCTGTAGACAAAGTTTCGCATCCCTGTTTGATGCACTGCAAGCATCCGCATGTTGTGAAAAATACTATCACAAACACCATTATCGAGACATGCAAGTGAGTGACCCATGAGTCCAGTATGTGGCCAGATTTCACAATGGTCAATTTTTGTAAACTATTTATGTCTGTCTTTGCGATCTGTTATTACAAATAGGTTTACAAAGTGTTCTACTTTTTCAAATGACTATTGCCTACGGTTGCAGGTGTCATCACATGGCCATGCAGGTGACAGTGGTTTATTGAAGACTGTGGTTGATCACAGTCATCATCAGTATCCAATTGATTGTCATCAGAGATACTGAGGACATTTGTTAGTTTGCCGGACTCATCAATACTGAACGGTGTTTTTTGTTACGTAATGATAAGACTCTTCCCAGAAATATGCCTCTGAGTGCTGTGGTAGCAGCCACTGTCCTGTGAAAACATGACAGAAGTTGTCAACAGTCAAACAAGGATACTGTTGAAGCCTTTTTATGGCATATACAAGTTTCCTGAATTGTTCAAGCACATGACACATCTTACGCCACAATCGCTGTAGTACAAACAGTGCTCTGTTGACAAAAGTTCATACTTTCAGATGTAAATTCATCAGAGAAAGGTGACTCTTGCTCTTTTTGCGGGTGTGCTGCAGCCCAGCAGTGATAAGTCTTTCGATCTTAGCTTTACTTGCTAGTGATTGGAAATACTTTCTCTTTCTGAGTTGTAAATCAGCAGTTGTGAGTTTACAGCATTGTGTTGAGTGTTTCTTGATGGTTACAGTCAAAATAGTTGTGTCTCATCTCAGAGATCTACACAATATTTGTGATGGTATACATTTTTTCTTTTCTGTTAAGGAATTTCGTTTGGTTGTGCAGTGACTTGATGTAGGGGTCACTGTTGCAGTAAAGGTCTGTCGATGTTCATTTTTTGGTGTGCCTTTACTGTTTTGTTTGTTGCCCTTATACAACAGTGTAGTACTATTATACCGCTCTCGTTTTGAGACATATCTACATCTCTATTTAGTTGGCATATTTTGCTATTATGGTTGACAGTGACAGCAAGCAATCTTAAAGAAGTATCAGGCACCTGTATGAGAGACAGAGAAAAAAAAAGTGTTTGAATAGGCTTCAGTAAATTTCTTATAACAGTGTGTATTGATAGAATTGTAAGTTAAGTATGTTTACAATTTGGTAAAAACATAACTAAACAATAGTTTTTATGAATGTGCATTGCGTAGCTGCTACGTAATATCAGAAGTTTGTGCATTCTCAATATTTCTAGTCCACATTTAAAAGCTTTTTTTCCCCATGTGTACTTATGATTAGGATAGGTGTAATTTGTTACATGTGGACGAAAATGTGTTTTCGACCATGTAGCGTGTCATGGCACAGTAAGTATGCTAATTCACTATATGAAAGACCAAAAACTTGAGAATGATAGTGTTCATTACCAAATCTGTTACAATTAGTATGTTTACAATTAGAGGGAGAACATGGCACTGTTACTGTTGTGTGACTGCGTCTAGCACAGTTGCTATGTATGCTTGTATGTTAAAGAAATTTCAATATAGTTGCTGCACATTATCAACATTGTGTTTTTAGTACTCCTGTGTATGACTATTGGAGCTGTTATTTTTAACAACATGCAAATAATGTTTTTCTGCACATGTGCTGTGGAATGCTGCAGTTGATTAATGAAATCACTGTATGGGGTACAGTCACAAAATTACAGTGCCAGTGTTTATGAGCAGATGACTTAAAATGAATATGTAGAAAAATTGGTGTGTTAGAATTCCGAAACATTTCTGATTTACAATCTTGTGCAGTGCAGTTCAGATGTACACTTGTAAGTTTGTGTATTGTCATACTTTTCAGTTGAGAATTACATATTTTGGTTTTAACACACAACCTTATGAATAGTACAGATTTAATTTCTCACATCTTGACAAAACTGTATTTTTGCTTATGTGCTGCGTTTTGGCTCAGTTGATGTGAGAAATGACTATATGGTACAAATGTATAAAAATCAGAGTGACACTGTTATGAGCAGAGGTCTTAAAATGGCTATTTTACATTTGGGTGTGGAAATTTCAACAAATAACTGTTTCACTAGTCTGCGTTGCACAGTTGTTATGCAAGCTTGGAACGTTGTAAATGTTAAATATCTGAAGTGCACTGAGTTTGAAGCAGCTACGCAGCACATAATGGCCCAGATATTCAAACTGCACCCAAAATGTGCACAACAGCAGGAGCAAGCACAAATCAATTGTGCATATGCGCAACAGACGCGATATTCAAACATGGAGCAGAACAAATTGCGCAAGCAGCCAACATCTCAATATCGCACAAACTGCGCCATAGCGTAACCAGGAAGGGGAAGCTGAGCAGAAAGGTTTCACCATTGCGCAACAAGGGCAGCCCAGCTGAGCAGTCCAGAGGTGCCATAGCACAAGCAGACCCCCCCAGCAGAGCAATGGAACTGCACAACCAGGGAGGCAGGCTGGGGCCCACCGCCAGCCATGCCACACATGGGCACAGGAACACACTGCAGAACCAACAAGACACCTGCACACCCCAAGCACAGCATCACTGGGGTGGGACGGATGATCTACTGGCCCATGGGGACAAGCCAACAAAGCACAGCAGGGCCATGACGCCCAGCACAACCACTGGCAGGCTGAGACTGCCACACACAGGTTGACAACCACAGTACATCAGCCCTCTGTATGCACAGCACACCCTGCACCGTGACCCCAAGACACCACCCATGTGCAGGACTGGCACTGCAGGAAACACCATGCATCCCCGCACACATCAACCCCGTGTAGCAGAGAAGCATACAAGCCAGACCCACCCTGTGCACCCAGCAGTGGGTGGCAGCAGATGGCAAGATCAGCAGAAAGTCACTGCCACACTGGAGACACCTCCCCATGCACACACACACACACACACACACACATACCCAGGACCATACCACCCCAGATGGCATGCACACCACTGCAACTGAGCAACCATAGCCAGCTGCAAATCAGAGACCAACACAGTATTCATATCAAAATATAAATGTATTATAAAAATGTAAATTACAAAACCAACAACAACATAACTATTTACAAGAGGGGGAGAGGTACAAGGTAGGGGTGGGCAAGGGGTAGGATGAACAACTTGGAGAGGGAAGGCAGGGTGGAGGGATGGGTGAAGTGGGAAGGGAATCCAGCCTAAGGCCCAGCAGGCTGGTCCTCTTCCACCTGGTGCCGCCGTGTATGGCCGTGCCTCCTCCAGAGGCCATGGCGCTGGATGCTGGTGAGGATGGTCCTGTTGTCCAAGGACACCTGGGTGAGCTGCTGCAGTGCCCGCTCTATCCTCTGGAGCACACTAAGGCCTAGGAAAATGGGAACACAGTCAATGGCTGTGACTGACCACAACCCTGAACACCACCCAACCTGCAAGCCATATAGTCCAATGTCCTGCACCTGTGATGGTATGCACCCACCCACAGTGAACATGCACATGGCCATCCCAACCAGGTGGCACCAGCTATGTGCACCACTGCACACACACACACTGCCCATGTCCATCACAGCACAAACAAGGCTGTCAAGTGACGTGGCAATGTGGTGCGATGCCAGTTACACAGCCATGTGCCCAGTGCATGCATGGACCACCAGTGACGCACACACAGACGTGCAGTGACACTGGACAGTGATGAATGTCGCCTGTGTCGTGCATGGTTGTGTTGTGCATGGCTGGTGGTGATGATGTAATGATACTTACACTCCACAAGAAGTTGTGTCTGCTGCTGCTGCTGCCACTGTGGCCCACCCCTTGCTGCACCACCGACTGGCACCAGGTCCCTGCCACAGCCCTCCTCACCATGTGCCTGCATCCTCTCAGCCCAGCCTGTGGGAGACAAATGTTGAGAAAAACATCAGTGTGACTCCAAAGCAGTCTGCCCACTGCCCCAGTGAGAGTGCCTGCCCACACAGCCAGACCCATGCATCTCACACCTGCACACACTGACACAGCCAACCATGTCAGAGCCATCACCTATGCACAGCCACCAAAACACACTCACACCCCTACAGAGAATACAGGTGCATAAATGGTACACCCACCTGGCCTAGGCACCACGCCACTCCTGGCACTTGACCGTAGTCGCTCATGCAGGTCAGGCTCCCTCCTGCGGAGGTCACTGTACCTGTGCCAGCACTGCTCAGCAGACCGGCGCTGCCCAGTGACCCCCACCAGGTCATTGGCCACTTGCAGCCAGACCTGCCCTAGCCATGGTGAGGGGCTCCTCACCATACAATGCCCCATAGTGGGGCTCTACCAGGGCCACCAGGTTGGCCACCTCCACGGGGCTCCATTGCACTGCCCTCCTGCATGCCATGCTCCCAAGTTTACATCAGGCAATATGGCTCCCCGCTGCGTGGCAACCCCACGCGGAATTGTTGCGCAATAGACCACCATAGGTTCCAATCGCACTGTTTGTACAGCACCATTAGTCCACATAGCGCTGTCACCAGACAGCGCAATAGGGCCGTACACATGGCAGCCAAACAGCACCAGGGGGAAAAGGTCGGACACCAGGTCAGGGGTCTATGACGCAAGGCCACGCACAGCGCCATCTGACGTCTATGCATCCTGCGTGACCGACCACCTGCATGACAGTGCCACAGTGGACTATTGCGCAGTAGTGCCACAGCGCCATATAGTGCCCAATGTTGTAGCACCACTGGCACAATGGTGGCCATGGCCTGAATTGCTGATCGCGCACAGCACATCATCAGTGTGGCAGACACCTGCGTAAGCTACCTGGGCATGCGCAATGCAGTGTACCACACAGTCACAGATCTGCGTTATTGGCTCACCCAGCTCAACCATCTTGTGAAAAGCGCAATGGCGCGATATTCAGCCAACACATGCAAATCATCTGATCAGCCATTCAAAGGCGCAGTGGCACGATTTGCATCTCATTACAGTTGCTCCTCTCCTAATTTGCATGCATTGAGCTATAAAAGTGCGACAGTGGGCTGCGCTGGACAGATTCAGTTACTGCAGGTGAGAGGTGAGTTGCATGCTGTGGGATGTTCTGGACAATGGGCATGGGATAATGCTGTAGACTGCACAGTGACAGGTGTCAACTTCCACCCATACAGATTGCCATGACCGAGCAGAGACGAGGTGGGGGTGAGGATGGTGGGCGAAGGAGGAGGCCCAACTTCACCACAGCAGAGACTGAGGCCCTCTTCCAGGCCTACCTGGAGGATAATACACTGCTGAGTGGAAGCCGGGGCACCCCTCAGGCCCGTGCGGCTGCATGGGAAGGGGTAGCCCGGGCAGTGAACCTGCACGGAAGCCACCAGTGCTCCATGCAGGAATGCAAGAAGAAGATTGGGACAGACTGCAGCAGGGTGAAGGAGAAGGTGGCAGCCCTCAGGGCGGCACCGTGCTGGCACTGGCAGGGGCCAGCCAGTGGTGGTGGAGCTGACCCCGGCTGAGGACCGACTGGCTGCAACTACGCAGCACAGTGCTATTGAGGGCGTACCAGAAGGTGGATTCCAGACAGGTGGAAGCCCATCACTGCACGGTATGACATGGTGGTGGTGTTGGGGGGGAAGGTTGTTCACATGCACTCACATGTCCTCTCTTTCTGTTACAGATCCTGTTCATCTTTAGAAGATGGTGGTGGTGGGACCAGGCAGTGAGGATGACCTGCTGGACATGGAGGAGGGTCCATCCACCTCTGTCACCAGCCAGCATGCACTGCACCAACATGCACGCTGAGCTGCCAACTCTGGTGTCGGTGATTCGGGTGTGGGGGGTGCACAGCCTGTGTCTCAGCAGTCTGGCATGCAAGCATGCCAGCACACTGTGACTGTGGCTGTAGCTCGTACCTACACCATTGATGATGCAAGGACTGTAATGGGCAGTGACATGTGTGTGTCCCATGACGGACACACAGCAGGCCAGCACGTGCCCCTGGGCCTTGCTGGTTCCAACTTGTGTGCCAGCATGTCGGCACAGTCCCAGGCTGTACCTGTCAGCACCGGTGGGGCAGCACCGGTGGCTGTGCAGGTGTCTGGCACTGTTGCAGCCACAGCGGTGGAACGAGTGGACCCTGGGGCACAGCGGTTGGAGGGGCAGCAGCAGCAGTCACCCACTAGGTCTGGGGGTACAGTGTCCAGCGGTGGCACATGCCCGCCGCCCTTTGATATGCCCATTCCTGGTCCTGGTGAACAGTGCCCACCCTCAAGGGGTGTTGTGCATCAGGACCTTCAACACCCTGGGGGACAGGATGCTGTTGTGGCACAGTACCCTTTGAATGAGCACACCCGCCTGCTGCAGGAATCAGTACAGCAGCAGAGGCGGGTTGCAATGTCTGTGGAGGCACTGTCTGTGGCTGTGGAGTGGCACAGCAGGGAGTGTGCTCTGGACCATGCAGAGATGGTCCACATGTGGATGGATGTGACCACCGCCATTGACAGGCTGACCCAGGCAGTGGTCTCTGTCATGGACGCATTGGGCACATAGTCAGGTGACCCTGTACCGCACAACCCACACAGTTCATGCTCCACTCCCCATTCCCGGCATCGTGCTACACCAGGCCTGTCGATGTCGGGTTCTGCTGTGGGCATCCCGAGCACCCCTGGTGCAGGTATGTTCGGCATGCTGCAGACCCCTGTGCGGGCAAGGTCACGTTTGCGCAGTGGGACCCCTGGTAGTCCAACAGTGCCACCCCATGTGGCCCTGCTCAGCCTGCCAGTGCTGTTGGGTCACGGCGGGGCCGCCCACACATCCGCGGTGGCCGTGGGACAGTGCTACATGACCGACCTGTCTCCCAGTGCGGGCCCTGTCTGGTGCTGCCCTGTGTGCAATGTGTGTCATGGTGGGCAGTGCACTGCTGGGTGCTCTGCTCAACATGCCGACACACGGACCACCTGCACACCCTCCCAACTGCTGTCCACAGGTGCGTGTGCATGATGATGCCTGCATTGTACTGTACACCAAGGTGCAAGGGTGCCCAGCATCTGACACACGTACTTGGACAGTACAGGTGGTGGGGGTGGTTGGTGGTGCTGTGTGTTAGCAATGTCGGTTCTGCTGTGCTGTGCATCTGCCCATGTACGCTCTGTGTCTGATGTGTGTGTGTCCATATAAGTGTTCACCCCTCCCTGATGGTGTGTTTGTATGTCTGGACCCTTCCACTCCGCTGGCCATCATGCACCCCTGGTGTGTTACCCTGTGTGCCTGTGGTTTGCACCTGGACAGTGTTGGTTGCACATGGCCCCTTGACTTACCTGTGTCGTGGATAGTGCTCCTCTGTGATGGTGTCCCGGTGCAGCTGGGCCTGCCAGATCAGTCGGGGGGTCCCACCATCCTGGGGGGGCTGCTCATCACCATCAACACTAGCACCACTGGTGTCCCCATCACTGTCCCCCTCTTCAACCTGTAGGGCTATCCCACAGTCCTTGGCCATGTTGTGCAGGATGCAACAGGCCAGGAATATCCCACAGGCCTTTGGGGGGCTGTACTGTAGGACACCGCTGGAGGTGTCTAGGCATCAAAAGCATGCCTTGAGCATCCCAAACAACCGCTCTATGATGTTGTGTGTGGCGGCATGTGCCTCATTATAGCATTGCTGCGATGGAGTCATGGGGCGCCGGTACGGTGTGAGAAGCCAGGGACGGAGTGAGTACCCGCTGTCACCTGTGTGGAGATAGTGGAGATCAGTGTCATGTTCAGGTCCATTTTGCCCTTATCCCTGTGTGCCACTACCATGGCACCTGTGGCATTCCCACCCTTGCCCCAAGTTTGCATTCCATACATGCGTACTCACCCACTAGATGTCCTGTGGGGATGTGCCCACTCTCGAATCGATGGCACAGTGCGGACTGATGCCATATGATGGCATCATGTGCTCCACCAGGGTGTGCGGCACAGACATTGATTATTCGCCCAGTGGCATCACACACCACCTGGCAGTTGACACTGGAGTAGCCCTTTCAGTTCCTATATGCTGCCCCATTGGGGCCAGGTGGCATGCGAATGGCCACATGGGTGAAGTTTATGGCCCCTAGCATGCCAGGCATACGTGCTACCCTGTGGAACTCCCGCATGTTTGATGTACGCTCTGCTGCGGTGCTGGGGAAATGGATGTGCTCTGCAGCATGTGGCAGCAGTGCGCTGAGGAATTGGGTGAGAATGCGTGATGTGGCTGACTGTGTGATGCCTGTGGTGTCCCCTGTCAGCCTCTGGAAGGTGCCCGTGGTGAGCAGGCACATGCAGGCTGTCACCTTGGTCTCCACTGACAGAGCTTGACTCCGTTGTGAGGGTGCCTGCATCATATCACTGCACAGCTCACAGAGCCGCCTCAGTATTGCCCTGTTCAGGTGGTACCGGCCCACGATCTCTACATCTGTATACAGCTCATAGCTGATGCAGGCACGGTACTGCCTGTTGGGGGCGTACCGCCGACTGGCCCTTCCACAGCCTCGTCCCCCTGCAGCTTGCATTCTCACTCCCCTCATTACAGCTTCCATGTGGAAGCTGGCACTGTCCATCTCCCTGGCTTCTGCCCCGGCTGGTGTTGCTGTGTTACCCCCGCTGTCCTGACTGCTACTTCCACTGCACTGGGCACCCCCCGCTGGCCTCTGCAACCTATGGCCCACATTGCTTGCCTTGCCTGCCCTAGCCTGTCACTGTCTGTCTGTCTGTCACTCTCTCTAACCCACTTGGCATCCTTGTAGCATTCTTGCGCTGCTTCCTTGAGCCTTTTTATTTTGGCTCATTTCCGCTAGTGCACAATTTCCGGCAGTTCTGCTCTTGCGCAATGCGCAAGTCTTTGAATATCGCATTGCGCTCTTTATGCATGGATCCACCCCGCCGGTTGTGCATGCCTTCCTTTGCATTGCGCAGTTGCTCAGCATGTTTTTGGTGGCGCAACTGCCTCCTGCTGAATATCGCAGAATGGGGCACTTTTGGTCTTGCGCAGGCGCAACCCTATTGCGCATGGCGCAACCCTTTTGAATATCCCACCCTATGTGTTTATAATTGAAAATTGAGCTATTTTGCCATAAAATCTGAAATTGTGCCAATAGAGAGTCTTGGAAAATTACTTTTGTGTGCACGAAAGTTTTGCAAAAAGTACTTTCGTGCATTCGAAAGTGTTGCAAAAGTTACTTTAGTGCATTCAACAGTTTGGGCAAAAATACTGTAGAACTTCGACACTTTCGCAAATTTTACTGTTGTGCTATTGAAAGTGTCGCAAATGAATTTCATGCATTCGACAGTAAAGTTAATCTAACACTTGGGAGTGGCAAAAACATTCATTATCGAATCAGAAAACAGTGTGTTTGAGTGACAGCTAGCTCTACCAATGTAATTTAAGATTTGTCAGGCCATTTCTGAGAATGAATCAGAGATGGACCATACTGAAGATCAAGTAAACAGGAGCCATTTTCAATATTGCTGAAAGAGAGCAGTTTGAAACTGTAGGTACAGTCTATGTTCAATTGATTTTTTGTAGTATCTTAAAAAATTATAACAACATGTAGATACTATTAATCAAAATGTTTTTTTATGTTGAATCTCATAATGTAACTTGTTATTGTTTAGCAGGCTATATTCTTAAGAGAAAATAGTTTAAAGTGAGAAATCATTTTAGTACTAACTTGTACAGATACAGCTGCAAATGGAGGTAGATAGGAAGGTGCACGTGGAGTTCTATGAGAAAATGGAACCAATCAGACTGGTTTCTGATGTTGTAATTGTTTATTTATTTATTTATTATTTATTTATTAGCTTTTGGTAAATGGGTAAGTGCGCTAAGCAATAGACCTGCCTATTTTCAGGCATAGCCCGGAAGAGCACAGGACATTGGTTACAATATGCAGAAATGCACAGATATAATATAGGTGTACAGGAGCAAAACAAGATATACATTGGGTAGCACAGTAATAGTTACATAAGGGTATGTTTTAGGCATAGATCATAATAAGGATGTAAAATAAAACAATTAGGGTAACCATAAGACAGCTGAGGACAGTAAAGACATCAAGGTTCATAGCCACCTAGACAAGCGTATTGCATGGGAGAACATTAGTGTAGTACTCAGGGTCAGACCCGACAGCCTGCAGTGGACAAAGCAAATTAAGAGCATTTGCATTGGTCAGAGGCTAGGAGGTGGGAGAACAGTGAGTTTTTGAATTCTCGATGGGAGGCTGAAGTTTTCACCATAAGGGGGAGTGAGTTCCAGAATTTGGAAGCAAAATGGGCAAATGCCTGTTCACCCATTTTTGTCATGCAAGGTCTAGTGGAGAGCATGGGGGCAGAGGAAGACCTGAGGGTATGGGTGTGTGAGGCAGGAGTCAGGAGGTTGGCAAGATAGACAGGGCAGGGAGATCTAGACAGGGAGTCAATAAAGCAGCCCAGGGAGTAGGCTCGAATATCCTTAGGTGACAGCCAATTTAAGCCAGCATAAAGGAGACAATGATGGGTAAGACATGGGGCAGTTAAGGCGAATCTACAGATGTTGTTGTAGACAGTGTCCCATTTGTGGATTGTAGCAGAGTTTGCAGCAAAGAGGAGGGGCAGAGCATATTGGAGCTGGGGTAAGAGAATACCTCTCGCAACAGAAAGTCTAGCAGAAGGAGTGAGGGAGTGGCGCACGCAATAAGCTCTGCTAATTTTAGCATTGATGGCATGGCACACCATATTGACATGTTGAGACAGGTCAAGTGTGGGATCCAAAGTGATCCCTAGGTACTTGAAGGACTCAGTGTTTGAGATGAGGGAGCCATCAAGGCATTGAACCTGGAGCCTGTTCGCAGGGGCAGACACTTTTTTTAAAGTTTAAAACTGCCTATGAAAAGGATGCATTTTCCCAGTTGTCAGTGGTAGCAGATTTTTGCAGGAACATAGGTCTAGTAATACTTAATGCATCAGTTAGATTGGTTAATGAAGCCAGAGCAGCAGGGAATGTTTTTTATTTGATTTGTGTATTATGTCTGAACCCACTGAAGCTAGCTTGAAATAAGGAGGGAACATATCAGTTTGATTTTCAGTGCTGTCTGGTCACTGCAGGGTGAACACTGACTTTCTTTGTAGCTCTCTATACAGTTCTGAGTTGTAAAACTTAGAATGGCAGAAAATAGCAAAAGGATTTTGTGGATAGTTGGAAGCAGTTACATAAGATGAGCAGCTAAGTTTGCAGTTCATAGTAATTTTGGGAGGGACCTGCAGCTCCCCAATTGCTATGTAAGATGGTTTGGTCGTGGTGGCATGAGATGGGAACATCTTATGCCAACCATGCACAGACTTTTGATAACTCACTCTCCTCCTGACATACTGCTAATACATCTTGGAGGCAATGATTTGGGCTCAAAACGCTGGGTAGATTTAGTTACAGAGGCAAAATTGGACCTTGCTTCTATTATGTCTATGTTGTCTGCCTGTATTATCATGTTTTCAGATATTACAGAGCGTAGAGTCTGGCAAGCAGAACATCATATGTATCTGATTGACAGAGCTCGCAGAAAAGTAAATGTACAGATAACTGCTTTTCTACGCATGAATGGAATGCATACTATACGTCACCCCGAAATAAAATACTGTAATGATTGGCTATTCCTACCAGACGGTGTACATTTCTCGCATGCTGGCAATTGCCATTTTCTGGGAGACCTTCGAGATGGAATCCTCAAAGTCCTTTAAGATTGTCAGACTGTTTGAGGAAATATTACAGTATACACAAAGGTTCTTTTTTCAGAACCATATTAATGTGGTAAAAAAATAGATCAACTGCATGCATCACTCACATACATGCCACATATATGGGTTTGCTATATTAGAATAGTGGGGACACAGCAATAGTAATTTACCCTGCTGCTGTCAGTTCACAATTGTATGATGTTGTTATGTCTCAACATGTGTATATAGTTTGAGTATGTTAAATGAGTGTATCATTTACTGTGGTCTTACAGTATTGTAGCTGTTACAGTATGGTATGTGTGCAACAACAATAAAACACAGTGGTGCTGTTCAATGTATATGTTTCTTTACTGGTATGTCAGGAAAATAGAGTTATTTTGAATGTAGCAGATATGGGTAGTAATTAGTATATAGGCTACCATGAATGCACAACAGAATTATCATACTATTTAACTTTCAATCGGTTTGTTAGCCATCTTCACATTTATTAAGTGTATTTCTAGGTGTGTGCATAGTTCTGCAATGTGTGGTTCATCTGTGTTTAACATCACTTTACTATGCTGTGTGAACAGTTCAGTGTAGTAGACATGGATATGTGATGGTGTGTCCAATCTCATGTTCGATGCAGTAGCCCCCCAACCCCGAGACTACTGAATGGCATGCTGGTGGGACACCATAGTATAGCAGCAGTTATTGTTACTGTTGAGGTGGCTGAATCCTTTCTTGGCCCTGCATAATGCTACTGAGGTGTGTTTCTGCTATGCTGAAGGACATGTGGTCTTTAATTTTATAAGTAGTATATGGAATTTGTTTAAGTAATGATTAATATTGTTAGATGATACTAATGTGGATGTTTCTTTCTATTTGTATTTCAGAACTAGACAATACTAAAATCAAATAATGAGGCAGTGGACCTTGCAAGAGGTGTGTGCACTGCTTGAGGCAGTCCAAGCTAGAGGTAATCCAAAGGTATTGATGAGGAGTACGAACCGGAAACTGGATTCGATATGGAGGCGCATAAATAGCTATTTGCACATAGTTTTCAAAGTAAAAAATAAGACTATTGTGCAGCTAAAGTGGAAGTGGAAGCTGTTGCGCCAACGTTTTTACATTTTGAAACAGTGTGAGTGGATACCGGACAATGATACGTGCTGGTACTACCTCGCATATGAGCTTTGGGAAGCTGCTGGCAAGCCAGCTGTGGGGGAGCACCTTACTCACCGTAAGTAAATCAGCACAACTTTTCATAATGGATGTGCATGTATTCAGAATTTGTAACAATAATTGTATACTGCATGATTAAGCAATAAGACATGAGCAGGGATTATGTTAATGTTGTGTAAATCACCGTTTACTGGTGTAATGTGGCATGAGGCACAGCCGAGTGCTACATGCCCCCCCACACGGTGATTAGGTGACCATTGATATAAACACTGAGACTGCCTTATTAGTATTATCATACCAATATTTTGTAAATAGTGTTGAACATTGTTTTGCATGTGATTAGTCTCTACATATATGTTAATCAAAGATTGACATACAGCTAATAGCATGTTTGCTACCAATCAGAAAGCTGTATTTCTCACACCCTTTTTAAAATACTTAATACTATATGTAAGGATGTACTATGAAAACATGTAACTGAATTCTTCCATTTATTTACTGTGCTGTTGTTCAGTCACAAACCACAGCTTGCTAAGATAGCCATGCCAGAAATAGTACATTTATACATATACGCACTTACTACTATGGTATGTTGGTAGAGAACAATATGTAACTGTTTAGTTATTGTGATGTAGTGGTATAAAACTTGTAAAACTCTGTAATACTGTGTAATAAACCACCCCCCTCCTCACGAACGTATACCTGGTGGTCCAGTGGATCAAAATGCCCGATACACAGAGAGACATGTACAAATGTACATATCGATAGTGCTTGGTGCCCCACCAGTTACAGGCTATGTAGATAATGGTGTGCTGGGTCCCCCGCACACAAAAATAGAATTGTTATTGTAATATGTGACTATAATGCTTGTGATTTGTATAATTAGAAGCAATGTTATGTATGTCGTGGCTGATTTACTTTTGTTGCAAGTATTTCAAAACTGTACTGTGATTCAAATCTACCACTTACATTTTTTTTTGTTTGCTTCATGCTAGAACATCAGAGGTCTCCCCCGGCTTCTCACGAGGTAGTACCAGCACAGAGTGAAGCTGTGGAGGGTGGTCAGTCGGACACAGAAAGTGTCATTGTGATTGACTCCGATGGTAAGAGTTTATTATTACAAATCTGTAATAGTGTTTACAAATAAGAAACGAGGGTTTCTTCTGACACAAAGGGTGGGATATTCAAACTGCGCCATTCATAGGCGCAAGCCATTGTGCTGCACAAAATAGTTGTGCAGGGGTGTGTCCAGGGTGATATTCAAAGGAGTTGCGCTATTGAGCAACTCCTTTGAATATCACCCCCAGCCATTAAACATTGTGCATGGCGAGTGGAACTTGTGCCACCGTGAAGTTGACAGAGTGAGCATTCAACTTGGCGGTGTGTGGCACCATTGCACCATGCGCAAAATTGCAATATTCAAAAGGTGACATGCAAATGGGGCTATAATTCATGCAAGGCGCAGGGGGGTCCATTTGCATCTGATTATGGCATGATTTGCATGCCATTAGCATGTTGGTGCACTGATTCGCAAGGACTTGTGCATGGTGCCCTGACAGGCTGCAGCTGTCAGGGAATGATGCCCCCTGCACCCTGATCATGGACAAAACAGTGTAGAATACCCCCCCACCCCTCACTGGGCGATCACGGGCATGGTTCAATTTCCCCCCCAACAGCCCAATCGCAGGCAGCAATGTGGCCCCTCCCGAACATATCCCTGGTGGTCCAGTGGACTGAAAGCCCATTGGTGGGCAGTAAGTTAAATAACCCTCCCTCCTCTCAAATGTATCCCTGGTGGTCCAGTGGACGAAAAGCCCAATCTCAGGTAGTAAGTTTAATAACCCCAGACATAGCCCTGGTGGCTACTGTATCACCACCCACCCACCCACAGCCCCACCACCCCACTCCCCCCTGGCAGCCAGTGGGCGCAGCATCCATGCCTGCCCCACCACCTGCCAACTGACTGCCCAATACGGCTTCCTTGCCCATTGGTGTGGAGCAGAGCCAATGGGCATGCAGCTATACCGTAGATGACAGTCCAGATTTTGAATGAATGAATTCATTCACAAATCTGGACTGTCATGTTACAGTATGGGCTGCATGCCCATTGGCTCTTGCTTTGCACCAATGGTGTGCAGCCCACACGCAGTCGAGTCGGTAGGCAGGTGGTGTGATGCTGCTGCCCGCTGCCTGTGGGGAGCGGGGGTGGTGGTGGTTCGTGGGTGGGTGGGGTGGGAGGACACTAGCCACCAGGGCTATGTTCAGGAGGGTTATTAAACTTACTGCCCACGATTAGGCATTTCGGTCCACTGGACCACCAGGGATACGTTCTGGAGGAGGGGGGGTTATTTTACTTACGGCCCGCCTTTGGGCATTTTGATCCATTGGACCACCAGGGATACGTTCGGGGGGAGCCACATTGCTGTCCGCAATCGGCCATTTTGGTCCACTGGACCACCAGGGATACATTCGGGGGAAGCCACATTGCTGCCCGTGATTGGGCTGGTGTTGGGGAGAGTACACTATGCCCGCGTCAGGCCAGTGGGGGTGGGGGATTTGAGTCGGCTGCCTGCGGATCAGGCTGCAGGGGGCACATGGACTGGGTTAGGGCCAGCCACAGGTGGCAGCTGCTGTGTTGCACCCTGCAATGCAGCAGCTCACCTGTGGGTGGCCCTCAACTTAGGCCTTTTTTTTGCCTCCAAGTCATGCAGGCGCAGGTTGGTGGTTGCGCCTACACAACTCTGCACAGCCCGGCTGAATATCAGGCTATGGAGTTCATGCATGGTTCCTCCCCCTCCAGTTGAGCATGCATTCATTTGCATTGTGCTGTTGCTCAGCCTGTTTTCAGTGGCACAACTGTCTCCTACTGAATATCGCAGAATGGTGCAATTTCAGAGTTGTGTATGCGCAACCCTAATGCACATGGTGCAACCCTTTTGAATATCCCACCCAAAATACTTTAAAAAGGTGTTAACCAACTCTAGTGAATATGCAGTGGCAGCATGGCACAAGATTCTGTACTAGCATAAGAAACTGGTATTACTACACATGTGAGTGGGATACTATTCTTCATGAATGTGACAATGGATGTATGTACATAACGGTACATGTGGTGTTGTGGGGTGGGGATGTCTTCTCCTCTGCTACTTTTTGTGGTGGAGTTTTATGTACAATGAGTAATAGATAACCAATTGTAATGTTGTAGGTGTCTCAGTGGTATTCAATGGTGTGCTGCTTAATTATCTGTTGCTAATTACGACATGTCCCTAGATCTTATTCACTTAGTATTTCTATATCTGCTGCCAATGTTTCATTTTTATTATTGCTATACTTATTAATGGACAGCATAGAGTATCTACATGTTTGTTAATGTGTTTTAATAGCCCTGTAGGGGTAATATGCTTAATAACACATAAACGACTGCCATATTCAGCTAGAGGGTCATTGAGTAAAGAGTAACATAATAGTTATGTTTGTGTTCTTATTATAATAACACACATTTTAAAACTGTTTAAGAAACAGGTCGTCATATAATTAGGTGTACATGTATGTAAATTGAAGGTACATGTAATGTTTTTAGGATATTTTTGTGTAACAAATATGCATTATGACAATGTTATAACTATTGCCATTGATGGGTAGGCACTGCTTGTTCTGCACTGCATACTACCAATAATAGATTTCTGAGTTTTCTTTCGGAGAAAACGTAATTGAAGAAACAGTGTTAGGGGAAGCACCAGGAAAAAAAAAGGATTTCTTATATTAAGTGTTCTGGATTGGATGGACCTTTGTCTTGGAAAAAAATATACACATGGTGTCATTATTTCAACTTTGTGTGGCTTTTTGCAGATGAGAAGACTTGTTATATGCATGTAATACTGACTTAAGAACATACATCTAGCTGGAGAGACAGCTGTTTTTGTAAAGAGATATGTGTTCATATGATAGTTGCATGAATGATGTAGTATTAGAAATTGATGTTTTAAAGAAAAAGACTTTTACCTTGATATTTCATTTATTAATGTGATCATTTTTTAACTTGTTTGCTTCAATAGAGCCCGGGGAAGCTGCTGCTGTTGAACAAGTGGAGGTGAAGCAGGAAGTCGGCGCCAGCCCACCACGTAAGTGAAATCTGTTGTTGCTATTATCTGCATGCTTGAGAAGTACCATATGGTTGTCAACATTAATGGTGATCAATGCTGCTGTTGATAACTACACCTTGCTGTTTTACTCTGTGACAGGGGGAGCGCACTGTCTGTTGGCATACTCACTCCAAATGTTGAATTGTCTGGGGTGTGCGCAATACCCCTTTGGTGCCGAACCAGTAAGACTTTCTTTTGTTTGTTGTGGGGGGGAACAATCTCTGTTGACATTATTGACTTTATTTGTGCTGTGACCTTACAAGGGTGGCAATACGTTGATGACTGCACATACCCAACCCTCCAAAAAACAACATGGTGGGAGGATATCCTAGTGACCTAAATAGTGTGCAATGCCGAAAGTGTCCAATTATTATTTTTTTGTTTTTTTCTCAATGTACAAGTTCAAAATATGCCTTGTAGTCTTCATGACCCCCTTTTCCCAGTTAAACTCAATTGCTGTGCAGTGTGTCTGTCTTCAGCCTTGCCAACCTCATACTTACCTCTACAGTCCAGTGTGATGCTATTCAGTGCACTGTCACATATGTGTATTTTTAAAAGGTGATCATGAAGTGAAGGAATGTTGATAAAAGTAATAATACAGTGAATAATGGGACTGTTTGCGTGTCACACTATGAATATCGCACATTTCTATATAGCACTATGGAAGTTGTCTCACCACATGTAAAATGCAGTACTCTGACTACTTGCAGTGGTGCAAATTCCACTACATCATACGCTGCCTATTACTGGGTTGCGTGCTATTAAAATGAGTTCTTGAGTAGTGAAACTGTGTTCAATATTGGGCCACAGACATCACATTGCTACATTATTCAATGCTGCATGGCCTTGCGACATGCAGTGCCACACTTTGAATTCTCACCTATACTGTCAAACTGTGTTTTCATACTTTACTATATGATGCTGTGGTTGCTGTGTGAAATCACTTTTTGATACAGTGTGAGGACATAACAGTGAGACTTTATGTGAGGAAAGGTGGTAATATGTCTATTTAAAACATTTGTTGTGAGATGAGCATTACATTCTATCATTGCAATCAGGTATTAGATATTTCCCATGCACTGTAGTAGGTTTGAAAATGTTGTGTATTTATATACAAAATGTTTAACAGTGTAATTTATTTTTTCACCTGCTAATGTACTGTACAGCTGTTTTTTTCTCACAGCAGTATAAAAAACATCTTTTTCTGCCCTGCTATATCTAACAGCCAGAGGGACATGCTAATGCCTGTCATCCTCTGCAGGGTGTGAGTGCTTTGGCATCAGTAAGAAACTTTATTACTATTACACTATCAATGTTAATGATAGCAAATCAATAATTGTTATTGATAATTGTTAATTTCATATTATAGAATGGCAAAGACAAATCCTGGGCTCCCATTGGTGACTCTGGGACTGGAACCATCATGTTATCGCAGCACAACATCACAGTTCTAGTCCCAGCACCAGTGTGACCACATAACTTTTTGGAAAAACAAGAAGTCACTACATGTAGCTGCTTGACAGTGCAATCCCACATTTCTCATTCACACTCTCAACTGCCTTTAACCTACTGTGTGTGCTTCTGACTCACCTGCTAGTGACCACTGCCCATGACAGTGCAAATTGTCCCTACGTTGCTCATCTTCCCAGCAGATATAGTGAAATAACTCCCTGTCCCCCACTGACACACAGTGTGTCCATTTTCCCCCCAAAAAAACAAACATCATTATAGACGGCATTTAAATATCCGTGTCCGCTGGTCCACCAGCACAGTAATTGTCTACAACTTGGCAGGCAAAACACCTACAGAAATATTCACCAACATTATCCCTGACTATAAACAGATGTTTTAACTAAAAAAAAAAAAATGTCATTTTAGGCATCATTTCAATTTCTCCGTCAGCAGCAGCACGAGGCCTTTCAGATTGCCACAGTCCTGTGATTACCGCTCGCTTCCTCGAACTCCTGCAGTGTTACCACGAACATTGGAAATTAAACAAATTATCGATAAAATGACAGTCACATTCAAATAGGCAGTGCACAAAAATGTCCTGCATTCCTGGCAATCACTGAGTGCTCAAACAACCTGTAACTGCTATTACGGTTCCTCAACTCCCCTGCGGTTGATTTTAAAACCATTTAAAAAAACAGAAATACTAATTAAAAAATTATTACCCAGTTCCATATTGGGATGTTAGTGTGTGGACTGCTGTACTTTCCTGGGAGGGGGTCGGTGCTGAAGGAGATAGCAGACACACAATAACATTACAATGGGACAGTTTCTCTATTCACTGTGCCTGACCATTGAGAAATCATATTTAAAAATACTTTTTAAGACTTTTTGTAAAAATGTTTCTTTTATTAGTACCAACAAGCCATTGTATAACAGCAATAATGTACTTTGGGGTGTGTGTTGTGCTGGGATAATGTTACTTTTGGGGTGATTAGTTGCACTTGGCCTGTGGCCTCTAGTCTAATGACCCCAGGCGCGACGTTATCCCAGCACAACACTTACCCTTGAGTGCATTATTGATTAAATGTCAGATAGTACATTGAAGAACCTTATTACTGCTGTGCCACATTGTTTTGAAGAATTTTACCCTGTGGCCGTGCAAAAGCACAGTGATCTAGACATTATGGGCATTCAACGGTACAGCAATGAATTAAACGTGTTTATTTTGACTAGATTTTCCCATACTCCAGTTTAAGTTTTAGGTTAGTTGGCTGAATGTCTTATAGTTATGCAACCTAGAAATCTGTTATTTATGTTCTTTATGTACTTGAAGATCTCTGGCATGCTTATGGAGTGCATGTCATATCAGTGGCTTAATTATTTAAAATAGTGACGTGTGTTGAGGGGCTGAAATATGGCTGAAAAGCTGTTTGCTTTCAAACTATCATTAAAGTGATCATGATTGTGTACACATGAAAAGTATATTATGATAGTGTTAATGTCAAGGTAGTTTGTTTTTTATTGCAGAGATGACTAGACATTATAGGCAGACATGGTGAAGTAAAAATTCTCACACTTGATGAGGATCTATTTCAATTGTATGGTATAATAGTGTTGATAATGCAAAAGTATGTACATACTGAATATTTACGACTACTGAAAAAAATATAAGAGTAGCATTGCAAGCCACATCTAACTATACATTTTTTTATGTTGTCAACTCATTAGATTATATAGATAATAAAGTATGACAGAGACACAAATAAGATAGCAAAATAGTTTAGCATCATAGTTAAAAATAGTATCATAACTTTGAAGTGAATGCATTTATGATATTGCAGTAGCTAAGAAATATTTGAAGTTAAATATTTGAAAGTCATAACTGTTTAATTTGTCTTGTATATTCATCATTACTTTTTTTTTAAATCTTTATAGGGTGCTGGCGACTGCGAAAATGCACAACCTACTGCCGCTGCTACAGACGGCTCGCGCACGAGGTTGGCAGTCTGTGTGAGCAAAACGGTGTGATCCTTGAGAGGCTGGACAGAATCCAGTCTCTCTTGGATGCACAACAGCGGACTGTCAACCTTGTGCTCGAGTCAGTTGTAGCAGTGGCTGACAGTGCTGTGGCCAGTAGCAGTGCTTCACCTCCACCAGCACCATCTGTTCCTGCAGCTTCCCTGGGCCAAACTGACCACCCTTCATAGTAGTCCAGTATCTCCTCCAGAGGGCGCAACAGCTTCCACTTCCTTTGCACCTCCACATCAAATCCAGTTTCCAGCCTGGATTGCCTCAAGCAGTGCATACACCTCTCGCAAGTGTTGCCCAAAACTTACAAAAAAATATCAAGAATGTTTCTATATTTTTTTATTTATGTAAAAGAAAATATTTTTATTAAATATTTATTTTTGTGTATAAGGCAATACACACTTTAATAAGTTTTTTTTGTGTATAAATATTATATTTGTAAATATGTATTTTTGTATTGTTCATAAAAAGAAACATTTTTCTGTTTGTCATTTTTTATATCCAAAATATTTTATTAGTAAAAAAAAGTGAATTTATACTCTCTTGTGTTTGGTGTGTTATTGTGTACTGGAGATGTTTCTTGAAAATAGATTTAACAAGATTTATACAACTGTGATTTTCTCAGTTGCTGAAAGATCATACCACACTATTGTGGTATTAGAGTTGGGATTCTCCATAGAAGTAACTTAGATGTGTGACAATGCTACCTTACACTATTTGTGGCACACTGTTGTTGTTTCATACACCTAGTGCAACAGAATGTGTGCATGTGTATCATGATGAAGATGAGTATGTACCTGCTAGTACAACAGTGGAATGTCTGTGTTGGCATACTTACAACAAAGTTATGTATTCAGTACCAGCAAACCTCTTCCACCTCTCTTCACATGATTGGTGCTACCACCTCAGTTGGTAGTACAACCAATGTCTATCAAATCTCAAGTTACTACAGTAACATATCCATTTGTTCAGTAGATGAACTAATGGTATCCATGTCATGTCATATAGTCCTTTACTTATGTACATCTTTTTCTTTACATAAGTGCTCACAAAGAAAAAGAGTAAGACACTCTTACATAAAAAATATTACATGGAATAACAATGACAAATTACAATTAATAAAGTTAGAAAAACAATATGATTCACAATGAACTACTTTTACTGTTAATAACAGTAAATGCAACTACAAGAGTTGAAGTATTCTTGATATTGGAACATTTTTTTATGTATGTGCAGTATTCTTAGAACTATAAATCATGTACTATAATGAGTAATAGTTCTGAAAAAGACAGGATATTCATGGCAAAAAACTCTGTTTAATGCATTAGTTAGGGTTGTTCCACATCGACAAAAGTGAGGAAATTTGCTGTTAGGGTTGAAAACCTTAACTCCGAATTCAATCCCCCCAGCACCACACACACACACACATGCAAGTATGGGGGAGGACCAAGTCAACACAACCAATGACAGACATCCAGCAGCAGGTGACAGAAATAACAAACAATTGTCTAAATGTACTATGAGACATCCCCACCCACCTGAACAGGTACTGCATGCTCAGTGGAGATCAACAGCAAAACTGAGGCCATGTACACCAAACGTACACATCCCTGATTGCAGCTGCACACAACGTACCACACTTAGTAGTTGCATGGCCTTACCTACCAAGGCCCCACACCACACCACAACTGGTACTGTGCCGTTAGTCAATATAAATGATGAAGGTGCATGATGACAGTTGTAGAAAGGTTTTAACAATAGTAAGCATACATTTATTAAGATAAGTACATAAATTAACTACAAGACACTAGCATGCTCAATATAAAAGTAGTGTTACATTTAGTATGTGATTTACATAGTGGTACATTTACTGCAACAGTTTACTCAAGATAGAGAAGCTGATGTAAAAGTATGGAAAAGCATTACCTGTTCAACACTGTGCAATTCGTACTGCTAGTATCAGATGCATTCTTACTGATGAAGGTGTACTACTGATGTACATACATAGACTTTCAGTGTGTTCCAATACTAAAGATGCAGTAAGTATTCTTTGTAAGAAACAACATAATTGCATGGATCAGGCCAAGCAGCTTCTAAATATCATAGTACTACTGAGCCAACATTGACGTACCTGTATCGGAGACGTATATAGCATAGATTTTCTTGTAGGCACTTACTGAGTGTGTTGTACCTGATAAAGACAATCTCATTGCATCTGTGATGATTAACTTATTCAAATAGTAATACATTTACTATTGTTGCAATGAGTGATCTATCCCACTTATGGACACAGTGTAATTTTTTTAACAGTTGTTTCATAATCAGGCTGTATGCCTAGTGTTTGGGTTTGCCACACTTCTGTCACTGATGCTATCAAAGTGATAACTATGTTAATTGTGGTACAACAGGAATCAAGTAGGTATAGTGTAGATATAAACAGAATGTCTTTTAGTATTGATTTAACTCACAATGGGGTAAGTGTACTGGGACAGCAGGGGTTATTCTTTATCACTGACTCTGTCACTTATAATCACACTAAGGTTTCGATGACTGTAATGATCAAGTTACACTGTTCATCTTCATGAGTTCATATTGACAGCCATTCTCCAGTAACTAGACAGTGTATGGTGTAACTGGGTGGCACATTGTGTTGCAAAGCTGCTGCAGTGCCTAGCAGAGGGAGAGTATCTAGTCATAAAGACAATTAAGCAATAAGGTATAACCAATAGTTATGTTAAATAGTCTGTTAATCACCCTGTAGGGCTTTAATGTTAAATGAGGCATAGCCAAGTGCCATATGTCGCTAGACAGTGATAAACTGACCATTAACATAATACCTGGTAGTGGCTTATTCCTATCATAATAAAATTGTTTTTTAAACAACATTAAACCATGTTCATCATATGGTTAGGCTCTACATGTATGTTAATAAAAACTAAACATAAGGGTGTTACAATGTTTACAGTCAATTAGAAAGCTGCATTTCTCAAACCCTTGTTATTATCAGAGATATACCAGTACAACTCCTTGGTTTTGCTGAACTGTATAGCTCAGGTGGCCCACTACATGTGGTGTGGTCTGGTGTGGGGCCTCGGTAGGTAAGGCCATGCAACTACTAAGTGTGGTACGTTGTGTGCAGCTGCAATCAGGGATGTGTACGTTTGGTGTACATGGTCTCAGTTTTGCTGTTGATCTCCACTGAGCATGCAGTACCTGGTCAGGTGGGTGGGGATGTCTCTTAGTACAGTTAGACAATTGTTTGTTATTTCTGTCACCTGCTGCTGGATGTCTGTCATTGGTTGTGTTGACTTGGTCCTCCCCCATACTTGCATGTGTGTGGTGTGTGTGCTGTCTGTGTGTGTGGTGCTGGGGGGGGTGAATTCGGAGTTAGGGTTTTCAACCCTAACAGCGAATTTCCTCACTTTTGTTGCTGTGGAACAACCCTAACGAATGCATTTATGGAGTTTTTTGCCATGGATATATATATATAGTACGTGCTCTTATTCACACAAGTACACAGATATAGCAACCTAGACCTATTCTAAGTAGGCAATAAAAATGAAACTCAATTAATCCAATGCACTAGTTCTTTAAAATCAATTACAAAGAATGTATTTTTTTTTTTATGGAAGATAGCTGTAACTGATTTTAATATGATCTTATTGCTATCGCCCATTACTGTGTGTATATAGTATCTATTTCCTTAATGTAGCTGCTCTTTTCCTTCTGGTGTATGTGTTTAGTACAACAACAATGTAAGTGTGTTATTTACAGATGTATTTGTTTAAGTCTATTATATCTGTATCTGGGTCAAACCTTTAAAAGGGTCATGTGGTCCATTGTTTTCCCCACCCAGTTAACAAAAATGTAAATAAAAAAAATAGAGAGATAGGCGGTTAGGGATATAAAAAAAATTATATACATAAACCAAGACACATATATCTAATTGGATTAAATGAACCATAACATGAATCAGACAATCTCACAACATTATATTTAAGTGACATGAGATCTTCCCTGAAGCAGAACAGTGTGAGAGATATTTGACTCACTTGACTAATAAACTATCCATGTGTCACTGAAATCTACTTAGCAGTATAACTCTTCCTTTAATGGAATTTATTTATTTATTAAAGAATTCAGAATACAACCTTGGAGTCAAAGACTCATTTGCAAAGGCTTCACATCATCCATACATTGTGAACATGAGTTGACATGCACAAACAATTGAGTACAAGAGACAAGTTACATCTGGTAATTAAAGTCTAAAGCATAAAAGTACATAAGATAGGGCATTTGTTACAGTATATTAGTGAGGATATGTACAGGTATTCTAGATAAAGGAGCCCATTGTCATATCAACATTGTAACATACTGTCAGAGAAGTAAGACAGGTAGTAATGCACATATGTTTAAACAGTACAAGGTTAAAATAACAAAAAAGATACTAGGGTTAAGCTGACCTGGTTGGAGAATAAAAGTAGGATAGCCAACTTAATAGACAGTCTGGCTAAGGCAGGAAATCAGTAGTGGGTGAAACCTGATTAAGTTCATGGGCACTCACAGTTTTCCATTTTGAGGAGATGGGTCTTGAGGGCCATTTTGAAAGGACCAAGGGTGAGGAGATGGGTGATGGATGTTGGGGTTTCAATGAGCCATGAAGGGGCATGGTATAGGAAGACCCTTTGGCAAAGTGATGTTCTGCACCGTGGCACAGAGTAGGAGGACTTGGTAGTACTTCTAGCTACATGGGTGGTGGGTACTATAGTGATCAGGGGGTCAAGGCTAGGGGGAGTCATTCTGAGCAGGATCTTTTTCCCAAGAAGGCAGGCATAGTATTTAATTCTGGAATCAATGTTTAGCCAGCCTGCAGATTCATACAAGTTACATGTATGGGTCAGTCTGTCATGGAGGGTAAGGTTTGTCTGTTTGTCTGTTTGCAGATGACACCAAGATCTGCAACAGAGTAGATGATCCAAATGGGGTAGGCAGAATGAGAAGAGATCTGGATAAACTAGAAAAATGGTCGGAAGAGTGGCAACTGGGGTTTAATGCAAAGAAGTGCAAGATCATGCACATAGGGAAGAGAAAACCTGAAAACACATATAGGCTGGGAGGGGAGTTGCTGGCAGTCACAAAGGCAGAAAGAGACTTGGGCATCATCATCACAGATAACCTGAAATCATCCAAGCAGACCACTAAAGCAGTAGGTAAGGCTAGGAGGATGTTAGGGTATATTAGTAGGGGTAGCACAAGTCAGAAGAGGGAGGTAATAATCCCTCTTTACAAGACACTGGTTAGGCCCCATCTGGAGTACTGTGTACAGTACTGGAGGCCACACCTTCACAAAGACATTAACCAAATTGAGGCAATCCAGAGAAGGGCAACCAAAATGGTGCCAGGACTGCATCAGAAAACATATGAGGACAGATTAACAGAGCTCAATATGTATACCCTAGAGCAAAGGAGGGAGAGAGGTGATATGATCGAAACATTCAAACACCTTAAAGGCATTAACAAGGTGAATGAGTCTAACATGTTTCAATATAACAAAAATAGCAGGACAAGAAGACATAGCATGAGATTAGAGGGAGGTTGATTAAGGGGTAATGTGAGGAAGTTCTTTTTTACAGAAAGGGTGGTGGATGCATGGAATGGCCTACCTCAGGAAGTGGTGGATATGAATACAGTGCAGGGCTTCAAACAGGCATGGAATAGGCATAAGGGAGCAATACAGATGCGTATGAACTGATAGGCCATTGACAGAGCAAAGGTTGATGGCACATTTATAAGGTAGAAAAAGAAGTGGGCAGACTGGATGGGCCTTGTGGTCCTTATCTGCCATTATCTTCTATGTTTCTATATTTCTATGTCCCGTGACTAGCCTACAGGGCTTCTTCAAGGTGTTTTTTACCCTGGAGAGGGTGGTTGGGTCAGCTGCGCCATATATTACCAACCCATAGTCAACCAGGGAGAGGGCAAAGGAGGAGACAACCAGGTGGAGAGCTTCAGGAGTCAGGAAATGTTTGTGGCTATACAGCAGACAAATTCTGGTGTTGAGTGCTGACAGAAGGGTCTGGATATGGTCATGGAAAGAGAGGTGGGAGTCAAGGGTTAACCCCAGGTACCTGAAAGAGTTAACCTGGTCAATAAGGACATTAGTTGAGTTACAGATAGATAAGGGGATGTTATTATTGTCAGCTTTGATAGTGTGAGAAGGCCATGGCTTTAGTTTTATTAATATTGAGGGATAATTTGTGGATGACAAACCAGGACTCAATCGTATGGAGATGCTCTCAGAGCATAATTTGAAGAGTACCAGGATTAGGGTGACAGTCAAAATTCACGGCGTCATCCACATAGAGGAGCATATTACCTGGACAGGAAAGAGGTAGGAGGTTTAGGAATAGGCTAAAGAGGGAGGACCAAGAATAGAACCTTTAGGGGACACTGGAGAGAACGAGGCGGTGGGAAGAGAAAGTACTGCCAATCCTGACCTGCTGTGAACACTCGGAGAGATAATTTGAAAACCAGGATACTATCTCAGAGTGGAGACCTACAGCAGATGACTGTTTGCAAACAATAGCTTGGGTCTTTTGTTTCCTTAAAAGACATGGTATAGTACATATAACAAAAGTTTTATTATTTTCATTAATCTTGTCACAAGGGCATGTGGCCAGAGGTAGGTAGCAATTATGTACTTCACTATGAGGAAGCAGATGGCAATTCAGTTCTGTATAAGACTTCATAAGGGAAGAGGACTAAGACTGATGTTTATTTTTACATTGGCCATATAAAAATGGAATTGGTTCATATGAAAAAGGATCCCTTCATACAAAAAAAGAATTTGGTTTTAGTTTTTTTCTGTTCTTTTTTTGTATGAAGGAGTACTTTTTTGTATGTGTTTTGCATTCATACGAAAAAGGATCCATGCATATAAAAAAGATTTTGGACTTAGTTTTTGTTTCCCACAGTTGAACTTCAACAAACCATAACTCCCTAAGTATTTGTAGTTAAGGGAATATATATATATATATCTCAAAACAAAGGTCTTAAGGGGTACTACTAGAATAACACATTTAGGGACCATATTAAAACAAACATAAAAATTAAAAAAGGAAAATACCTATCTGATAAAATTAGAAGTTTCATAGGCCATTGAAGCAAGCAAGTAACTCACTTTTCTTTCTTTTTTTTTGTATGAATAAATCACACATTGTAACTATGACAGAATGTCATAAAAATGGTTTATTCATTTGAAAAAATAATTTTGGACTTTTTTTTTTTGCCTACGTCAACTTTAGCAAGGCATTTTTACCACATTGTCACATTAATTAGAGATAACTCTGATAATATGTGGAGTCAATGCAGGTAGAAATAAAGATGCAACGTACCAGGTTTCATTATAAAAATATTATTTTTTATAAAATTATTTGAAATAAATAATATTTGACATAATAAAATACATAATGTAAAACAAAACAGTATAAATCATTTTTTCTAGCAAAAATCTCATTGATTGAAATGAAAATAAAAATGTGGGGGCAATATTAACTTTATATTGCAAAATAAAAGCCCCCCCCCAAAAAATAGAAAAGGTTTCTTTTTATTATTTTAAGAATGTCTTTTTTTTTCTTTTTCGAATATGGAGGTACCCACCCTGAGGCGTCATGATGCATGGCTGTCAGTCACTTCCTGAGTGAGACCACAAGTGGAAGGAGGTGCTAACTGGCAGTGTATGGTTTGGAGACACAAATCTGGTGGATCACGCCCTCCTCCTCAGGACCGAATTTAGGAGGGGACTGTGATGGAGGATCTTTCTACTGTTGATGAGGTTGCACAGAGAGAAATTTATCTTCTGGCTGCCACAGTATACTGTTTGTTTCATGGACAGCCTTGTTTGCCTCATGCACTGCCTCCATCAGTCCATGAAGCAACTCATGTGTGGTCTCCTGTGCTGCAATGCTTTCCTTGTGGCTCTGTCACAGCTCACCAATACAGTGAGGACAGCATTGCTGTTCTGGAGACAAAAAAGGACCACATAAGTTTGGTGATCAAGTCTATTGTGATGGTACATGGTGGTGTGTATTTGATTTTTAGTTTGTAGTACCATCAAGACAAACTCTGCCAGAGTTTTCATGCATGTCACAGTCCTCATGAACTGGCAGATGTCCTCCCTGAATACCACAATTGCTGTGCGACATGCTACAACAGAAAAGAAAAGGAGAAAAAATAGTACACGTTGTATGCTGTCTTGTGTGTATTGTTAAGATTTTTAGGATTTTTTGTTCTTGCATGTGTTGCACTGTGAAGAGAAGTAGTATTAAAGTAGCAATGACACTTGTAAACATGGAAGTGAAAAAGTTATTTTCTTTTGCTGCTAAATTTGTCTTATCTGAAAATACTATCTGATGATTTTACCTGTGACAATAAAGATTTCTGTGAAGGGTATGTAATATGTTGTTCACCAGCAATTGAGAAGAATGTATTTTATTAGCAAAGAATGAAAAAAAAAATCTTTGCTTTTCTGGTGGTATATCAGCATGAAATCAAGTAAAGAAAGAGTATGCTGATTTTGTTCACCTGTGAGGATAAAGATTTCTAGGAAGGCAATATATTGTCATTGTGATATCCTTAATTGAAATGATACTCAACACACAGTGTTATGGGTGCTCAATTGGAGAAGTTTATTTACATATTCAAAATCCATGCACCACATTACATTGCTCTTTTGTACTTTATACCTTATATTTACAGTTATTTACATCTCATCATTGAACAATCCTTCCCTTTCTAGTCAGCCATCCTTTAATATTCCTGTATTGTCTTCTTGGCCTCAGGTATGTAACCTGATGCCCTTCTACCTTCTGATGTCTGTTCTTGCATATCTTCATGTTTTTGGGTTCAAGTGTCTTACCTAATGGCCACCTTGGCTCCTCTCTGTGGGAATACTTTCCTGAACTGCCCAACCCAGCTGTGTGTTGACCCAGTCTGTGCTTGGTGTTATTGGCCGCCCACCCCTTGTGCCTCCCCATGCCCTTCACCCCTTATTTCCTTCACCCCAAGATACCACTTACCACCTCTGTTGCCCTCTGAAGGCAACCCTGACATGTTCATCTCCACCTGCTGCCCACTATCACCAACCTAAAGCTCCTCCTCACCTGCCAGGAGTCTATTGTCCTCTTCCAGCAACCCTTCCCATGCCCCTCAATCTAAACCCACACTCTATCTCTTTTACTGCTCTATCAAGTAAATGGGGTGGGTGGATGGGGTTTCTCCAAATGCAGCAAAAAAGTGACTGGATCTTTATCTGCAGCTACTTATGAACCCCTCTTTTTGCCCATCATTTGTTGCCCCCAGTCAATCTGGAAGCACCCTTTAGTGCATGAGTCATGTCTGACTCATGCTTGCCTTGTCTAGCCCTTCTCTCTCTCTCTCTCTCTCTCTCTCTCAACCTCCCATCTTCCCTTAGCCCCTCCCTCTCCTCTCTCTTCCTCCCTTCCCTTCCCTGCATTCCTATATCAGGATACCAATGACAATCTAGGGTGCCCTTGAATGTGCAACCCCTTTTGTCATTGGGATATCCTTAATCATAATGATACTCAACACACAGTATTGTAAGAGCTTGATTCGTGAAGTTTATTAACATACTCAAAATCCGTACACCACATTACATTGTTCTTTTGTACTTTCCACCTTATAGTTACATTTATTTACACCTCATCTTTGAACAGTCCTCCACCTTCCAGTCAGCCATCCTTTGATATTTTTGTCTTGTCTTCTTGGGCTCAGAAGTGGAACCCTATGCCCTTCTACAGTACCTTCTGATGTCCATTCTTGCCTCTCTTCTTGTTTTGGAGCTCAGATGTTGCACCCAATGCCCACCTCTGCTCCTCCCTGTGGTAATACTTTCCTGAAGTGCCCAACCTGGCTGGGTGTTAATCCAGTCAGTGCCTTGCACTAGTAGCCCCTCCACTTCTTGTACCTCCCCACACCCCTTCCTACCTTATTTCCACTAGTGCACCTCCCACTCTGTGATGGAAGGTGCGCTTCCTTCAAGCCCCATCCTGATTTCCTACTGTTCTATCACTTTATCAAAGTTGTCGGTAAACAGCACTATGCCTACTTCTGAAAGGTGTACCCCCCATCCTGCCTATGGTCCCCTGGGCTGTTGTATGCGATAGTGTGAGCTATGTAGATTTCCCTACCTCCTTCATAAATGCTGCCATCCTCCTAGTCAACCTCTTTCCAGTCTGTTTGATTGCTTTGATGTCCCTGGCCTGCCTCCAGACTCTTTGTGGGATGATCTCTTACCAAGCTATCATAACCCACAGTCATTATGCCCTCACTATGCCTATGTCCCTCTCTATTTCCAATTACAACTCTAGCCATGGCTAGTCTCCCAGATCATTACCTCCACAAGTATAATATAAGCAAGAATGGTGGACGCATGGAACCACCTTCCTGAGGAGGTTGTGAGGTCTAAAACTGTGGGAGAATTCAAGAATGCATGGTACAGACATAAGGCTATTCTTGGAGGGGTGGGATGAAATAGGCTGTTGGTTAACTAGGATTTGCAGCTTATCCTGTAAGTAGGGAAATGGGCAGACTAGGCGGGCCAAGCAGTCCTCATCTGCTATCAATGTCTATGTTTCTATGTTTCTATGTAAATCAGGTTTTAATACTCTAATTTTTTGTTCCTCCAATAGCAGCAACAGTTAGCCCCAGCGCATTCCCTGTATGCCTTTCCAGTGATTCCTGACAGAATCCGCTGCTCAATGAAGCTGTCTCCCACCTGGCATACTTGCTGTTCACTTCTCTGCCCAGTAAATGAACAAGTGCCCCATGATCTAAAGCATCCTTCTGAGCCCTGCTTCTGGAACAAAAAACAGATATGTCAACCAGACTACTTCCTTATACATTTTTTCTAACCGTCCGATCTCCATCTCTCCCACTGCTTAATTTCCTCCTCTGATTCCCCACAAATGGCTGCCTTTGATATGGCCCTGATTCTAAATGTGTGTGAGGAAAATCTAGATGCATCCTCCCCAACAAAAGCCATTCTAGTTATTTACCACAGCAGTGACCCGGTAGGTTGACACCAATGATCCATTCCGGTGTACAAAAAAGGGGCCTCCCCTAACCAGCCTCACCCCCCCCAATAATCCTCTACTGCTAGGACTGCACAATTCTCTTTGTTGGTGGCCCTGGTCAACCTGATCATAACTCTTGCCCTGACCTGGTCCATTTTTGACTGCTGCAGGTTGATCACAGCTTCCCCCTCACTCCATTGTATATCCTTAAAGCACATGCCACCTTGTTTGTCCCTATGGTTGTGTGCTACTACCTCACTGACCCTAAAAGCCCCATGTTGCATGACAATGAATAATACCTTGAATATAACCTTGTCGTATGGAGAACTGCATATACGCTTAAAAATGTCCCAATAATTTCTTTAACACATTCCCTTCTATTGGTCTTCTCTGATCTTCTGCCCTTTACTTGATCATCTGCCACCCTTGCAACAGCCTTCTCATTGCCGTTGCCTTGTTGGGTGCCCCCCCATCTCTGTGATTCACAGACTAACCATACACCAGATATGTATGCACCCATAGTGGAGAGGGCTAATCCTTCATCCCATTTTTTAATCATAAATCTTATTATCTGGTTTCCATGACCCCGTCACTTACCTCAAACCCTTTATTGTTGACAGAACTCATGGAACAATATCTATGCCCCCCTTATAAGCCCTTAGCACGTTGTCAAGAGCTCTGATAAAACATTCTGACTCTCTCCATCCAATTTTCCATAAATTGGGAGGTACTGCTGTCCTCCTGGATGCTGCTCTGGGTGTCACCTCTGTGAATCTATATAACTGAAGATAGGAAAGATCATCAGCCACTTCACTGCAAATGCCTTCAATGTGCTTGGCTTTGAAAGACAGATTCAGGTGCAAACCCACTAAAACAAATTGTCTCACTACCCTCATCACTCTGTCCATAGAACCCCACTGTCTGTTCAGTATCTCCACCACTGAGTCGTTGTCACACCACAAAATGATTTTCTTGTTCTGAAATTGCCCTCCCAATACCACCACAGAAACCCAAATGGAAAAGATGTCCAGGAATGTAATGTCTTTCAGCAGGACTTCCCTTTCCCACCTATCCCACCATGCCTCAAAGATTCATATTCCCCCTGAAGTATTCCTCCATCCTCAGGGCCCCTGCTGCAACTGTGTACAGTTTTAAATCTGTGTTGTACAGTCAGTCATCTTGCCAGTACATGACCCCATTGACTCCTCCAATAATTGTTCCCACATGGCCATATCTTGTCTGACCCTCTTTGTGATGTCCACCCAATGGTGTGGAAACCTGACCATACCTTTGGTGTTTTCTACCCTTTGAGTAGAACCCTGACCTGGGGCCACTGCTCTCATTCACATTTCAGATGCCCCAGTAGTTGCTGTAGCACCATTAGCTGAGTCCTCCTTCTGGACTTTACCATAGAAAATAGCTCTTTCAACCTCTTGATCTTATCAAGTGGGAGGCAGAACACCCCCACATCCACATCCATTTCAATTCCCAAGAACTCCAGCTTCATAGCGGGTCCCTCTTTCTTGTCTCCTGCCAAAGGTACCCTGAGGGTCTGACACATGTTCTGAAAGTCCTTCAACATAGTGTCTTCCCCACTTTCCCTCTGCCTACAAGTAGGAAGTCATCTAAGTAGTGGATTACCTGCTTGTGCACCCACCTATATCCCAAATACCTACTGCAACCAGGTGCTGAAGGACTCGAACGCCACACATGCATCTGAGCAAACCATAGGCATGGCTTTGTCGAAATAGTATTTGCTGTCAAATTAAAAACCCAAAAGATTCCAGTCTTCTTCCCACACTGGAAGTAGCCAGAAAGCAGATTCAATGTCCATCTTTGCCAGACAAGCCCTATCCACTGCCCTGATCTGCTTAATGGCTTGATTGAGCATGGTGCATGATACCACTCTGTCCTTCTCAGGAATGGTATCATTCACTGAGCCCCCTTCTGAGTAGGACAGGTGGTGAATGAGCCTGAATTCCCCTGGTTTCATCTTGGGTACAAGGCCAAATGGGTACACCCTTAGTTCCCACTACATTGGAGTTAAGACAGGTCCTTCCAGCTGGCCACCCTTGAACCCTCATAGTGCAAATTGAGGCCCCTTGTAAAACTCTCCCATAGGCTTTCTTTTGCTGGACCATCTGGGTATTGTATCCCTCTGTCCATGCCCAGAGGGTGTCCCATTTGATGGGTGTGCAAGCCAGCTTGAAACCTCTGCCCCTCCTTTGTCCCTCTGTCCCTCACTGTTCCCTAACTACTGGTACCTGCTCCAAAAGCCTCCTTGCACCCGTAACCCCTCCCTCTTCCACCTTGTGCTCCCACTCCACCACTTGCCCCCTATGACCCCCCGAATGGGATGCAAGGTGCACTGCTGAATCCTATCCTTTCTCCCATGCTCCTGCACCTGGAAACAGGACGGTGCCCTGTATACTTTGAGCAAGTCTGTTTGAACTTACAATTCATCCAACTACATGTGACCTTGCTTTAGCCCCGATACATCATTACTGTGGCCTCCACCCCCCTTTCGTCTATCTGAAAAACCCCAGCCCCTGGCCTGTAAGCATTCTCACCCACAGATCTGCGTGTCTGGCATCCCAAAGGATATCTCCATGTCTTGCCATGTGCTGCAGTACTCTTTCATCTTACAGCATCCATCCATAGCTCCCTTTGCTTTATAAGCATCCCTTATTGTTGCTGAGTAGGTCAACAATGGCAACTCCAGCTGTTTTTGAAGCAAGATAGTGCTAAAATTAGTGAAAACTGCAAGCCAGTTGTTGAACATCTTTCCCCTGTAGCCCTTATCCTCTGTGGTCTTACTAATCAGAGTTAGTGCCACTGCCATCTCTGACCTGCCACTGACTCCCTCTCCACATACTTCTTAGTGGCTTCTTTATCCACTAACACAAACATACCTATGTACTCTCGCTTCCAAATTTTTTGTTTAATTGCTTGGGGCATATGATCATGTAAAGTCATCCCTAGAAAACCCCCACCCTGGCTTAACTTCCTTCACTCCCCAGGACCCTAATCTCTTTGCCCTGGGTCCCCTTCCCCTTTAACTCTAACAAGGCTTTCACCATCTCCTCCAGACTTTTCTCTCCCCTTTCCTCCATTATCCCAGCCAGCTAATCCTTTGAGTTCCCTCCCAGGGTCAAGTCTATTTGCTTGTCCTTACCCTTGGGATGCCTGGGTCTTCACCCAGTGGTTTCCCTGGATGCTTCCCTCCTCTTCCTTTATCTCCTTTGTCCTCCATCTCTGTTCTCTTCCCTTTTTCTTTCTCCTCATCTACCGCCTTGCAGGCCTCTTCCAGGATGGATTGTACCTGACCCATGAGGTCTGCTGCCTGTTTGGCCAACCTTTCACTGGTACTTTCATCCTTCCCAGTGGTCTTACTGGACACCATTTGAGAAGTGAGATAAAATTTATTATGTGCTGCACCCATTTTTCTGAATTCTCCCTTGTCTTCTCAGGGAAGTGCCCCGCAAGCTCCCTCCCCCGAGTATTAGTTAGTGTTTTTTTAACCTCTTAATTCAATTCATTTCCCATAGAATTTGGCATTTGAATCCCTTCTGCACTGAAACCTACTTCCTTACAATAAAGCCACCACCACTGTGTATCCCCCCATGGCCTGTGAGTGTGGTTGTAAGCACAGGTGGAACCCCACTTATGATTTTCCCCGATTTACATCCATTCTTCACATTATAAGGTGCCTAACACCTGCCTTTTTTTGACTGTAGTTCATTTGTTTGTGTGGCCTATTGCCTGCCTACTGAGGTAGCCATGTTAAGCTACCCACTTCCCAGGCCTGAATGCACTCTCCCCTTTATTGGGAACTGGATTTCACACATAAATATTAGTAAGGTACTGTCCCCCTGTTGCTAGGCATCCTGACTTTTCATTGCATTTGATCCCTCTGAGTCACTTCCCAGCTGCATTTTGGAGCTAAACACCCGACGAGGAGCTACCATCTGGGAGATGAGCTGTTGGCAGTGACCGAGGAGGAGAAGGATCTGGGGTTGCTCATTAAGGGGCAGTGCACAACTCAGCACAATGTTGAAAGGTGGCTGCAAAGGCCAACAGGATGTTGAGTTATATTGCTAGGAGTATATCCTCAAGGAAAGGGGTGGTGATTTTGTCATTGTATAGATCGCTAAATAGGCCACACCTGGAGTGCTGCATGCAGTTCTGGTGCCTGTACCCGAAAAGGGATGTTAAGCTACTGGAGTTGGTGCAACTCAGGCTGACAAAGATGATCAAAGGTCTGGGGGACTTACCATATGAGAGTAGGCTGAGGGAATTGAACATGTACTCAATGGAGGAGAGGGGGGAGATACGATTGAAACCTTCAAGTACATGACATGGATAAATAAAACTTGTATGGAGGGGCTGTTCAAACTAAGGGAAGGGAGGGGCACCCAAGTCCATGATATGAGACTTGAGGATGGAAGGTTCAGGCCGGAGATGAGAAGACACTGAGCTGCCAGTAGAGGTGGCATCCAGTAGAACAGTGGGGGGCTTCAAGAGGGGATGGGACAGAGTTAGAGGGAGGGTCAAGGGAGGGTGCAAGGGAGGGAGGGGCAGCTTCAAAATAATGGCTGCTAGCTGCACAGCTGAGCAGACTTGGTAGACCATAAGGCCTTTTTCTGCTGGCAAATTTCGTATGTTCATAACAAACATTAGTTAATACTGTCCCTGTCTTGAAATGCATTAGTGCCCCTTTTAAATCCAGTTCCCACATTTTGCAGGCTGTCCTTTGTTGTACTCCTTTAATCCTTGTACTGAACACCCTTTCCGCTTTAGTGCTTAATTTGTGCTCCAGCCAGGTGGAGTTGTATAGCATTACCCCTCTTCTCATATTTAAATATGCCACCACCCTGGCCAAAAGCACTTTGGTTCCCTTCCCCCATGAGCTTCCCCCTCATAGGCCCCAGCTTCCATCTGCCACACAACGCTCTCCCAATTCGGCTGCAAAATGGCAGTGGCACAATGATAACAGACGCCATCTTGATCACATGGCATCTGACCCTTTCTCCCCTATCTGCTTCAAAATGCTTATTATACTTACTGTATTTAAGATTTTCCTGGGATCCTGTCCTTTGCCTTGCTGTAGCCCAGTAAATAACTTCCTGGTTTTGGCCCTGCACCAAGTAATGTGTGAAAAGCCTGTCTCAGCCATTAGACCACTGTGGGCTTTCCTGACCCGCTGATCTATCTCTGACTGAGCATCCTTCCACTTTTTCTTTCCCATTACACAAATTCAAAATAAAGCTGTGATTCACAAAGTAAGAAGGGTGCAGGCAGGAAAGAGCAGCCAACCCAGACTACACTCAAGCAAAGTCCTGATCCTGCACTCATACCAATGACACTCACTAGACAGCGTAGTATCCAAAATTGAAAAGTTTTATTGTTGTAAATCAACCAGTGCACAGATGTGCTCACTGGCCACTACTTGCTTTAGAGCTTCAAGTTAAACAACCCTTCATCAGGGGGTGTGAAACATATTATCTCCTGGAAGAAAACAGTACTGCACATACACAACTTTCTCAATGATTGTTATAGGTCTACCATCTGTTGCTCTTATTTTATATTTATTTATTAAAATGTTTCACCAGGAAGGCACTCTGAACAATAAATTGCTCATCTCCTGGTGCAACTGGGGAGGGGGAGTGGGAGCAAGGGGATATGTACTCTACAAAGCAAAATTCATAACAGGCAGTAACACTGGGTGGATACATTACAGTACACAAGAAGGATAAGGATACATAGCAAAATACATATCAGGCAGTACATTAAGTGAATACAGTACAGTTTACAGCAAGGTTAGGGGTGCATGATACAATAAACAGCATAGTTGATCTGTTAACAATAATTGGACGTATAAAGAGCTGGTAGTATTTTACTTACTGTAAGTATAATTGACAACATATGTTGCAGAGGCATCTGGAGGTGAAATGCTAGTGAGAAGACAGGATGCATTAGGAGTGAATAAAATAGGCAAGTTTGAGGAGAGGAAGTTATGAAGAGCTGATGAGAGGGAGTGGGAGGATGAAGCGTGATGAATTTGTTGGGGAAGGGCATTCCAGATTTTTGGGAAATGGTTGCTGAAAGCAGACTGGCCTACAAGTGTAGAACAGTGGGGCATAGCAAAGGTATTTATTTATTTAGATTTTGATAACCTGGTAAGCTCACTGAGACCAGAGGTCCCTTTTTCAGGAGCGACCCGGATTAGTTACAGACAGTGATTACATAAAAATTGGCAGGAATACACAGTAGTACATACATTGGCAGGAGTACATATAAGCATACATTAGATAAGGTAAGACGTACATTATAAAGCATGTCAGTTACATACATATTAATAACTTAGTAAATTAATTCAGACATATGACATATTAACCTTCAATAATTTAGGGAACCAGATGGAACCAGCAATATGTCGGATATATTGCCAACTTGGTAGATCTTAAGTCATGAGTAGGAGGGGGCAGGGTAGAGAGAGGATGATAAATATGAGAGAAGAGAGCCTAGCAAGTATTTGGAGATGTGTTTGGCACAGTAGGAGAGGAGTCTGTTAGCAAGTGAGGGAAATGCAAGAGACTGATATCGGTCACAGTGGTGAGTACGTACGGGAGAGTTCATGGCAAAGTGACACAAGGAGTTGAAAAGGGGATCCAGTCTGGATAAGGTGGAGATGGGAGTGGCACTATAGACTACATCACAGTAGTCAAAGATGGGGAGTATCATCTTTTGGACAATCTCATGCCTTTCCATAAGAGAAATGCTATTATGGTTCCTGTATAAGGCGCCAAGCTTGGGGTGCATTTTTTTCAAGATGACATCAATGTGACCAGAGAAGCTGAGGTGTTGGTCCAGCCAAACCCAAAGGTATCTGAAAGAGGAGGTGTCCTCCAGCATTGTCCCATCTAGGGTGTGGAAGGTGGGCAGAATAGGGAGCTGAACAAGTCTCTGACTAGTGCCAAAGGTCATGGCAATTTTTTTCTTGGCATTTAGAAGCAGTTGATGGGAGGCAAGCCAGTGCTGGATCTTACTGAAGTTGAGCTGAAGTCTGACTGGCACATCAGAGGGAGCGTGGCCAGAGGTGAACAAAATGATGTAATCTGCATAAATGTGCATATAAATGAAGAGGAGCAGACTGATGGTAATTCATTTAGAAAAATGGAGAAGAGGAGAGGGCCTAGCGCTCAGCCCTGTGGTACTGTAGTCCAGGTATGGAGGGGTGGTAAGTAGGACTCAGCTATTCTAACTGATTGTGTCCACCCAGTGAGATAGGCCTTGAACCAGTTTGCAGTAGATGGTGAGAGTCCAGCAGAAGACAGGGAGTGGAGAACCAGGGTGTGGGAAACAGTGCTGAATGCTTTGGCAAGGTCGACAAAGATGGCAGAGGTGATCAAGCCATTGTCCATTCCAGAGAGGACTAATTCTGTAAGCCTGAGTAGGGAGGTAGTGGTAGAATGAATTTTCTGAAATCCAGATTGAAAAAGGGTAAAGAAGTTAGAGCCTGAGAGAATGAAGGAGAGCTGGGAGAGAACTAGATGCTCCTGCAATTTAGCAAGGGTACTCAGCAGGAAACTAGGGTGATAAATCCCAGGGGACCTGACATCACCATCCTTAGATAGGAGAAAGACAACAGCATAGTGAGATGCCAGTCAGAAAAGATTCACCTGCTTCTGTTGGAGGCTGAGAAACTTGTTATACTGCAGAGAACAAACTAGAACACATTTGAGGAACTGGGAACCTGGTAAGACACAATATTGTTGGGGACTTGTTAGGAATGTAAGTTACGCTTTCTACAGAAAGTTTCAATTTTTCTAATTGGCATTAAGATGAGAATTGCAGGATTCCATTAAAGTGTAGTAATTTTATAACCAGTGGGGGTGAAATGCAACTGAAGTTGCTTGATTCCTGTGCTTGAGACCTAGGATTTGGAAGGATATTTGTGCAACATTTTAGAAGTGTCCTGCTGGCTGAGCAGTGAGTTCATTTTTATCCCTGGACTCAGTAGAGTGGTTTGTGTAGAAGCAGTGGTCTAGTAAATCGTGGTGTTGGTTGACTTACTATAAAGGGCAGTACTCACCAGGGGGGTGGAGCAGTGGTGTATTTGATTGTTTCTAACAGTCACCAGTGGTTGTGGCCTACACCACCCACCCCTCCCTCACCCGAGGCATGGCATTTCTTTATAGCCAAGTTTTGACATCACTCTCAACAGGTCTTGGGAAAAACTGTCATATTCTTATTAACCCAGCACAGTGCATAAAGGGTAAGTACACACACAAAAAAAAAAAATGTATATATTACTCATTGTATATTATAAGGAAGAGGGACATGTGGGGAGTGGTGCAATGCACTGGCTCTGGGGCAGCAGTTTTCTGGGAGATATTTTGGAACCTGCATTGTTGCCCTATTTGCAGACAACTGTCAGCTCTGAGGGAAGAGGTTGCCCACCTCCAGGCTGAACTGGCAAGGACTAAGGAGGCCTCCCCCACCAAAAAAGCACCATTTCCACAATCACCACCTCAGAGGTTGCCATGTGCAAAGAGTAGATGGACCACAGTGGATTCTGGGAGGGTGAGGGTGGTGGAACAGAGGTGTAGCCACCTAGTTGTACCTCTACACAAATCATATGTCAGTCTGGCAAATCAGGGTTCCTCTATGATGACACCCTCAGTGGAGACCAAGAAGAATGCTGGGGACATCCACAAGGAAGACCCACAAAAGAGTGGCAAGGGACACCACAGGGTAAAAAAACAGCTTCTGATAGGGGACTCAATTGTTAGGGGTGTAGACCTGGGGAAGAGAGAGGAGAGGGAAGTAAGGTGCCTGCCTGGTGCCATGGCTTGGAGGGACAGGAAGCAAATCCTCAGGATTGCAGAAGCAGCATCACAGGAGAGGGAACTAGATATCATTGTCCACTTCTGGACAAATGACATAGCTAGGCATGAGATCAGTGCAGTGCAGGATGAATTTGTGTAGTCTGGGAAGGGCCTCAGACAGGTAGCAAGCATGGTAACCTTTTCAGAGGTGCTGCCAGTCTATGGCAGGGGTGAGGCTAGGGTACTGCACACCATGCATTTTAATGAATTGTTGCAAAACTGGTGCAGAGCACTGAGCTTTGGCTTCATTGGGGACTGGAGGTCCACCTGGAGAGATGAAGGGCTATACTGGCATGATGGTCTGAATCTGTCCAGAAAGGGAAACAAGCTCCTAGGTGACAGGTTTAAAGACTTCCTTGGAAAGCTTTTAAACTAGCCAAGGGGGGAGGTGCTGATAGGAAACAGGAAAGTTCAAGCCTCCTCCCACAAAACATGGCAGGTAGTAGGGTAAACACTGAGGTACAGCACTTGACAGAGGGCAGAACAGGGGTAAATGGAAAAATAGACAAGGGCAATAAGTGCAGGGATGGGGTAAAAAAGGATAAAACCAGCATTAAATGGAGGGCAATGAGTACCAATGTCCATAGTCTGGGAAACAAGCTTCCAGAGCTAGTAGCCTGATGGAAGAGGAACACTTGGACAGTGTGGCAGTCAAATAAACATGGTACATGGAGAACCATGACTGGGATGCCAACATACCATGGTACACAATCTACAGAAGGGACAGGGAGGGTTAAAGAGGAGGTGGAGTAGCTCTATACATAAGGGAAGGGATCAAAGCTACAGAACTAAAAAGTAAAGGGGGAGGACAAGAGGCACTCTGGGTCACCTTGGAGACAGGGAATGGCATCACAATCCACACAGGGGTTGTATACAGACCCCGTCTCAAGGGGAGGAAATGGACAAGAAAATGATAGAGGGCATTCTCAAAATGGCTGAAAAAGGGGAGATACTGTTGATGGGGGACCTGAATATGCCAGATGTTAACTGGATGACATGGACTGCAGCCACATCCAAGAGCAGGGTCATTCTCAATGCTTTGCAGGGGGCATGCCATAGATAGCTAGTGGTGGAACCCACTCAGGAGGGAGCAATATTAGACCTGGTACTCTCAAATGGAGTGAGGATCACAAATTTAGAAGTCAGTAGACATCTGGGAACAAGCAACCACTGCCCAGTATGCTTTACAATAAACACAACCATGGAGACAAGCAATACAAAGACAAGGATACTGGACTTTAGAAGGGCTGACTTTGGCATAATGGGTGAATATCTGAGGAATGCATTAGCAAATGGCCAGAAAGGAGGAGTGGAAGAACAATGGAGAAAAATCAAAACTGCCATCATGGAGATAGCAAGCCTTTGTGTGAAACAAATAAAGAAAACAAAGCGGAATAAAAAACCACTATGGTTCTCAAAAGAGGTGTCAGGGAAGGTTAAGGAGAAAAAGGTTGCATTCAAAAAGTATAAGGAATCACAGAAGGATCATGACAGGGAACTGTATCAATTAAAGCAGAAAGAAGTGGGGAAGGCAGTCAGAAAAGCAAAGGCCCAAACTGAGGAAAGATAGCCAACTCAGTTAAGAAGGGGGATAAAAACCTTTGTAGGTACATTAGGGAGCATAGAAAGGTTAAGGGAGGGATAGTGAAGATTAATAAAAGAGAGGGGAGGTGGGCAGAGAGGGACAGTGAAAAGGCAGAGATACTGAATGAATACTTTTGCTCAATATTCACAAAAGAAGAAGAGAAGGAGAAGTTACCTAAACCAAATAATAGAAGAACTCTGGATATTGGGGTTGACGCCAGTCCTTTTACAGAAGAAAGAGTCCTGAAAGAACTCCTAAAACTCAAGGTGGACAAAGCAAAGGGGCCTAATGGGATTCACCCTAGAATTCTAAAAGAAGTAAGGGAGCACCTAGTGACACCACTGACCACACTTTTTAACAAATCATGGCAGGATGGGGTGGTACCTGAGGACTGAAGGAGGGAAGATGTGATTCCCCTTCACAAAAATGGGAGTAAGACAGAAACAGGAAACTACAGACCTGTTAGTTTGACCTCAGTGGTGGGGAAAGTAATGGAATCACTTCTGAAAGAAATAATTGTTCAGTACCTAGAGGCTAGTGGGGCATAGGACCCAAAGCAGAATGGATTCACAGCAAGAAGGTAATGTCAGACAAATCTAATCAATTTCTTTGACTGGGTGACCAAAGTAATAGACCAGGGAGGGGTTGTGGATATGGCCTACCTAGACTTTAGCAAGGCATTTGACACAGTCCAGCACAAAAGATTAATAATCAAGTTATCCAGCCTGGGATTGGGTCCCAGTGTGGTAGCCTGGGTAGCAAACTGGCTTCACAACAGGACACAGAAGGTAATAGTGAATGGAACACATTCTGAAGAAAGGGAGGTTACTAGTGGAGTACCTCAGGGCTCAGTACTGGCTCCAGTCCTCTTTAACGTCTTTATAGGTGACATTGCAGAGGGTCTGGAAGGAAAGGTATGCCTCTTTGTAGATGACACAAAGATCTTGTAACAGAGTTGATACACAAGGGGGGGTAGAAAGGATGAGAAGGGACTTGGCAAGGTTGGAGGAATGGTCAGACATATGGCAACTTAGATTCAATTTAAAGAAGTGCAAAGTAATGCACCTGGGAAATAAAAATCCAGGAGAAGAGTACACAATTGCAGGGGAGGTACTAACAACAACAATAATGGAAAGGGATCTGGGTGTAGTCATATCAGATGACCTAAAGGTGGGTAAGCAATATGAGAAGTCAGTAACGAGAGCCAGTGGGATACTGGGATTCATAGGGAGGGGCATCACAAGTAGAAAAAGGGAAGTGGTTATCTTTCTGTACAGACAGTTGATGAGACCCCATCTGGAGTACTGCGTGCAGTTTTGGAGACCTCATCTAAGCAAGGACATGGACAGGATGGAAGCAAGTCCTGAGGAGGACAACTAAAATGGTGCAGGGTCTACATCTGAAACCATATGAAGAGAGACTGAGAGAGCTTAATATGTATACCCTTAATGAAAGAAGTAACAGGGGGGACATGATAGAAACTTTTAAGTACCTCAAGGGAATCAACAAAGTCCAGGAGGGTAGCATCTTTCAGAAAAAGAGATGTGTAAGAACAGGCACAATTTAAAGTTAGAGGGGATGGGTCAGGGTAATGTGAGAAATTCTTTTCACGGAGAGAATGGTGGACACATGGAACCACCTTCCTGGAGAGGTTAGGGGTCTAAAACAGTGGGGAATTCAAACATGCATGGGACAGACATAAGGCAATTATGGTGGGGGGGTTGCAGGAAGTAGGCTGTTGGTTAACTAGAATCTGCAGCTTATCCAATAGGAAGGAAAATGGGCAGACTGGGAGGGCCAAGTGGTCCTTATCTGCCATCAAAGTCTATGTTTCTGTATTTCTATGCTTCCAAGCTGTGGAGACCAACTCAGTCAAGAAAGATAAGAAAGAAATAGGCAAGGGCCTTGTCCACCAGAAGGGCAGAAGAAATAGGGGACCAGTCAATGTTTACGAGGTTGTGGACGAGGGGAAACTATGTTAAGGGATTTATAGGAACATGTCAATAGTGTTTTATGAGGTACTTTGGGTGTGTGGACCTTCCTAACCAGATTGATTAAATAATGGTCATTTACAGCATTGGGCAGGATACCAAATTTGATCACTTAATGCGGGCGTGAGGTGAGGGTCCAGTCAAGCAGGGTGTTATTTGGGTTTTAGAATTCATTCAGTTGGTTCTTTAATAAGTTGTGTTAAGTTCTGGGCAGCGAGCGTGTTATGTGCGCTATTTTGGGAGGTAAAAAAACAGTTTAAGTTGAAATTCCCCATAACTTACAGTTTGCCAGCTTGCGCGTGCGAGATGATGGTAGTAGTGAGGTCCGTAGCAACAAAGGAGGGATGGTTAGGGTAACAATAGATGCCAGAGTTAAAAACTGGTATTAAGAAAGGCAGGGGTACCCTAATGATTAGGGCCTCATAACTGGCCAGGAGAGTGGTGGAAAGGGTGATTGCATATTGTAGGGAGGATAAGCTGAACATTGCCACACCCCCATCTCTGCCAGTATGGTCTTTTCTGGCTAGGGAATAGCCAGCAAAGAGTGATGGCATGGTCAGGTATCTTGGAGCTTAGCCAGGTTTCAGCTAGAATTAAGATATTGGGATTCTACTATGGTTTGGAGGAGATCAAGTTTGGGCAGTAAACTACATGTATTTAGGTGAAGGAATTTAAGGCCACAAGGTAAGAATAACCAAATTGTGGGGTTGGGGGTAGCATTATTTTGGGAAAGACCAGATAAACTGTCAGCAGGTGGTTCTGGGTTAGGGTGGATATTACTGGAAGAGAGGAGCTGAGCAGGAGAGCCATAATTAGATAATGCAACTTGGAATCTTTGCATAAATTCCTGGTTTTAAGGGTAGAGGGTGGGGAGATTGTGGGTGTGGTAATGTTTAATAAGAGATTGATGTAGGTTATCGAGGTAGGTACTGATAGTAGTGAAGCTGTGTGGGGTGGACTGAAATAAGTCCAGTGTTGATGGAAAGGAGCAGAGGTAATGGCATGATTATAGGTAAAGGAGATGGATGCCAAGAAGTGAACTAGAGTATGGTCATTTGGATTAGGATTGGGGGGGGATGTGGGGAAGCAGTAAGAGAAGATGAGGAGGAGAAAGAGGTGATGTAAACATGTTAAAGTTTAGGAGGGGCACATGCAGAGATGAAGAAAATGATGAGGATAGCAGGGTAAAAGAGAAATTAGATAGGCTGATGAGAGTGATTAAAATAATAGTGTTGGACTTCCGGTTCCGCCTTCCTCCTAATGCACACTTAGACTATGGAGCTCCAACCCTGGGGTAACTAAACCACTAAATCCACTGATTTATGATGCCCATCAGTGCTTCCCCGAGTAGCAGATTGAAAAAATAAATCAAGCAGATCCTAAAAATGCAGCCGAAAAGTCACGTGAAGGAGAATCTATATGAGTATTTAAAGCCGTCTCCAGCCCCAGACTCATGAGGCATTATGCAGATGGGAAAGAACAAGGCCCCAGATCCACCCACCTCCCCAGTTACTTACTTGGAGGATGAAACGGAGGAAGAATTTACCAACACGTCTCGGATGCTATGCCAAGAGCTCCAAATAATAAACGGGACAATGCAGAAGATGGAGAAAACAGTCTTGGAGACCAAAACAGAGATAGCAGCGGTGGCCCAAGGAATGGGGAAGCTCAAGGTGGGCCTGTCAGACACAAATACTGAGGTACAAGAACATGACGAAGCACTTCATCACCTCTTAAAGAGAGACAGAGAATGGATGGAGAAACTGGACAATCTGGAATTAAGATCTCGCAGGGACAATATTTGGATTTATGGAGTCCCCGAGGATACGGAACAAGGGGAGCAGTTGGAGGCCTTTCTGGAGAGTTTTGTGATGGAGCTACTTGACCTACCTAAGGATCAGCCCCTTAATATAGTTCACGCCCACAGAGCACCAGCGAGAAAACCAGTGGAACTGAAGGCTACTCCCCGATCCATTGTCTTAAAGTTCCTTGATTACTACACCAAGACATCGGTGTTGCAGGCGGCTTGGTCCAAAAGACAGTGCTGTCTGGAGATACACACCTGTTTTTCAATCATGGCTTCACCCCTTACATACAATAAAAAAGGAGAGCCCTTCTCAAAATTAAAAAATGGTTGGCAGCAAAGACTATTAAAATGCATCTTATTGCGCCGGCCCATGTGAAAATCTTTCTCTCTAAGTGCCCATCATTTTTTAGATCACTTGCAGAAGCTCATCCTTTCCTGGTGGAGTTGGAGGTCCCTGGTGATCTTCTCAGAAGACCAGATTCCACCTCAGCTGAGGCCAGATGGAGGGAGAGAGGGCTGTGGAAGTGAAGGAGAAATTCTAGACAAAAGGGAATCAGAGGTGACCCACAGCGACTGAAGGGAAAGGAATCAGACCAGAATACTGAGGCGGGCATACCCATGGTACTATCAGGGGAAAGCGGTGATGCTGCAGGGACCTGAGTGGACTCTGTTATATCCTTTGCTGGTTGGCTTTATCACTCCCTTCTCGATTTGCGAAGGGCATGCTTACTGACTCGATTAATACTGGGGAAAATATATTTGTGGGGCGGCTTCAGATAATCACAATATTGTTGGGGAAGAAGCTATTGGTTAAGAAGGAGAAAGAGGCGGCCCGGTGGTGCTGAGGGTTGAGGCACTGGACGCCACACCTCACGCCACGTCGATGACCCAAGTTCGGGAATGAGCTCTGGAGTCGGGGGTCAGTAGGGGAATGAGATGGATCGAGTGCCCGCTGGGCTGCTCTCCTCTCTGGGAAGGAGAGCTTGGGGTGTCTGGTGCTCTGGTGACCCCCAGTGGAGACTAGAGGGTACCACGAGCTGCCAGGCTGCATGTAAGGAGTAAGGCTGATGCAGGCAGGATTGTTGTGTGCCGCAGCATCAGACATGCACCTCACACAAGTGGAGGGGGGTCTTGGGCTTACAAGAAATACCCCTCCAGCCCTGGATAGGCAACGGTCCTGCCAGAGACACTGCCACACGCCCAATGCTGGTTCCATGCCACTGCCCCCTCATTCTCCCCAGATTGCAGCCCCCCCGACCCGAAGAACAAATATAAATTTGAAGATGGTGGGGGAGCACAGTGGGCCGTAAAGCAAGTCGATGAGTGCAGTGGCCCAAGAGAGTTCCAGGCTGGAGGACTATAAACAGAAGAGTAAAAAAAAAAAAATAACAGAATGGAGAAGAAGGAGGAGAAAAAGGAGGAAAAAACAATTATATAAATGAGGTGGAAGGGGAGTAGTGCATCTATGCCAAAGGTTACTGGGGGACTAGGGCTGGTCTCTTAAAATGGGAATTGAATATTTTCTTTTTTGGCTGATGTCCAACCCAGATAACAGGAGAAGCTAAGGGCAATGGGCTTGTTCTTATGCTCTGTCGGACAGTGGCCTGATCCACATGAGAAGCTTACTTCTGAGCCCTTAGAAATGCTGTTGCGGTAGGTCTCGGTGGAGCGAAACATTTTATGACCTGGCTCTCGGGTGCTGCCTTTAGCTCCCTCGGGTAAAGGGATGTTGTGACAGGTCAACTATGACCTCTGAAGCAAAGCAAGGGCATTCATAGAAGTTATGTGCAGCTATATATTGGTGGGAGAAAGAGGGAAAGGTGCCACAGATAATAATGCTCCCCTTTATACTCTCATTTATTCCTTTTTCTTGGGAAAAAATTAGAGTGATGTCTCTAATCTAAAAGTACCTGGGTGGTATAGGAATGATAATATTAGCTCCTTTAGCAACTGGAAAATATGGAAAAAGAAAGGATTGGTAGAGAGGTATCAATAGGAGGGAGCTAGGCAATTGCTGGGTCTGGCAGATAGTAAAAGCCAGTTACCCGCAAAGTGCAGAATGTGCACATGGCCCAGATTGGTAGGGTCACACCCAGCTGGCTTAATGACATTGACAAAGCAGGCATGGTGTAAAGAACAAGTTGGAAGCATTGTACATATGTTATATGTGGTTAATTTCTGTTTAGTTACTGTTGCTCAAGGCAAAATAGGGACACTCAATGGCGTGAATGCAGAGGAGGGAGGGAGGGAGGGAGGGATGGAGGTGGAGATATGGTAATAATGATAGAAGGAGCAATCATAACTAATAATGTTTGGGGAATGAGCAGTCCAATTAAAAGGAAATGAGTTTTAAATAAGCTCAAGCAGAAAGGGGTAGAGCTTGCCCTCCTACAAGAGACCCATCTAGACCACAAGGAGAGTTCCAAGTTAAAGAGGGCATGGGTGGGTCAAGTTTTTCAGCCTCTTATCTAGCCCACCCTCATAGAAGGAGAGTAGCTATTCTAATGCACCAAGACTGCCCCTTCCTAATGGAGAGTTGTGAAGCTGATGAAAATGATAGATTCCTTATAGTAAGAGGCAGATGTAAGGATCAACCCTGCATGATACTAAATGTATGTGCCCCTTACTCGTATGCAGAGAATCAAGCATTTCTAAAGAAAATATTGCTCAGGGCGGTGCCTCCCACGGGAGAGCTATTAAAAGTAGGTGGGGATTTTAATTTAGTATTGAACCCCCCACTAGAGCAGTCTGGTTTTAGCCAGGGGCCATCTTCTAGAGCAGCAAAAACTCTGGCTAGACTCATGATAGACTTGGGTCTTTTGGATATTTGGCATTATTTATACCCGAGGGTAAGGGATTATTCCTGTTGGTCACCCCCTCACGGTGCCTATTCCAGGATTGATTTGGCACTTAGAAACATAGTAACATAGAATTTGACAGCATATAAGGACCGCTTGGCCCACCCAGTCTGCCCATTTCCCTACCTGATGTATAAGCTGCAGATTCTAGTTAATCAACAGCTTACTTCCTCCTGCCCCCCATTAGAATTGCCTTATGCCTGTCCCATGCATCCTTGAATTCTCCCACTGTTCCTGACTCCACAACCTCCTCAGGAAGGCTGTTCCATGCATCCACAACTCTCTCTGTGAAAAAATACTTTCTAACATTACCTCTGAGCCGTCCCCCCTCTATCTTCAAATTGTGCCCCCTTGTTCTTGCACATCTCTTCTTCTGAAAGATATTACCTTCTTGTACCTTAATTTCCTTGAGATACTTGAATGTTTCTATCATGTCCCCCCTCCTTTCCTCAAGGGTATACATATTAAGCTGCTTTAGTCTCTCCTGGTATGTCTTCTGGTGCAGACCTTGCACCATTTTGGCTGCCCTCCTCTGAACAGCCTCCACTCTGTCTATGTCTTTGCAGAGATGGGGTCTCCAGAATTGGACGCAGTACTCCAGATGGGGTCTCACTAACTGTCTGTGGAGAGGATAACAACTTCCTGTTTTCTACTGTTGATGTCTCTCCCTATGCATCCCAATATCCCCCAGCCCTCCTTACCGCCTTCTCACATTGCTTGCCCACCTTTAGGTCATCTGATATAATTACTCCTAGATCTCTTTCGATTTTGTTTTGTTATTAACTCACCCCCCGTTGTGTACTCTTCCCTGGGTTTTGTTTCCCAGATGCATTACCTTGAACTTTTTTGCATTGAATCTGAGCTGCCAAGTATTTGACCATTCCTCCAACCTTGCCAAGTACCTTTTCATTCTTTCCACCCCACCTTGTGTATCAACTCTGTTGCAGATCTTTGTGTCATCTGCAAAGAGGCATATCTTTCCTTCCAGGTGCTCTCCAATGACACTTAAAAAGATATTAAAGAGGACCGATCCCAGTACTGAACCCTGCAGTACCCCACTAGTTACCCTCCTTTCTTTACTGTGGACTCCATTTACTATTACCTTTTGCGTCCTGTTGTCCAGCCAGTTTTTTATCCAGGCTACCTTGGGACCCACTCAGAGCTGGCTTCTTATATATTAATCTTTTGTGAGACTGTGTCAAATGCCTTGCTAAAATCTAGGTGAGGCCATATCCACATCTCCCCGGTCTACTACTTTGGTCACCCAGTCAAAGAAATCTATTAGGTTCATCTGACATGACATTCCTGCTGTAAAACAATGCTGCCTTGGGTCCTGTGCCCCACTGGCCTCTAGGTACTCAACAATTCTTTCCTTCAGAAATGATTGCATCATTTTCCCTACCACTGAAGTCAAACTAACTGGTCTGTAATTTCTTGCCTCTGCCCTGCTCCCACTTTTGTGAAGTGGAAACACATTTGCCCTCCTCCAGTCCTCAGGTACCACTCCATCCTCCCAAGATTTGTTAAAGAGAGTAGTCAGTGGTGTTACTAGTTCTACCCTTAGTTCTTTTAGTATTCTTGGGTGAATCCCATCAGGCCCCATTGCTTTGTCCACCCTCAGTTTCAAGAGTTCTTTCAAAACCCTTTCTTCTGTGAATGGACTGGTATCGACCCCCCTATTCAGAGTTTCTCCCTTGTTTGGTTTAGGCACCTCCACTTCCTCATCTGTTGTGAATACTGAGCAGAAATATTCATTCAGTATCCCTGCTTTTTCACTGTTACCCTCTGCCCACATTCCCTCCCCTTTATTAAGTCTCTGTATCCCTCCCTTGATCTTTCTTCGCTCCCTAATGTACCTATAAAAGGTTTTATCCCACTTCTTAACAGAGTTGGCTATCTTTTCCTCAGTTTGTGCATTTGCTATTTTGACTGCCTTCTCTGCCTACTTCTGCTTTAACTGATAAAGTTCTCTGTCCTGCTCCTTCTGTGTTTCCTTATATTTCATGAATGCTATCCTTTTCTCCTTAACCGTCCCCACCACCTCTTTTGAGAACCATAGTGGTTTTTTCCTTCATTTTGTTTTATTGATTTGCTTCACACAAAGGCTTGTTGCCTCTGCGATGGCAGTTTTGATTATTCCCCATTGTTCCTCCACCCCTCCTTCTTTCCCATTTGCTAGTGCTTTTCTATGGCACCGGCTCATTTTGCCGAAGTCAGCCTTCCTAAAGTCCAATACTCTTGTTTTTGTATGGCTTGACTCTATGGCTGTGTTTACTGTTAACCACACTGTTTGGTGGTCACTTGTTCCCAGATGGCTTCCCACTTCTAAATATGAGATCCTTTCTCCTTCCCCATTTGAGAGTACTAGGTCTAAGATTGGTCCCTCCTGAGTGGGTTCCAACACTAGCTGTCTGAGGCATGCCCCCTGTAGGGCATCAAGAATGACCCTGCTCTTGGATGTGCCTGCAGCAAAGGTACTCCAGTTAACATCTGGCATATTCAGGTCCCCATCAACAATAGCTCCCTTTTTTCTGCCATTTTAAGGATGCCTTCTATCATTTCCTTGTCCATTTCTTCCCCCTGAGATAGGGGTCTGTAAACAACCCCCATACGGATTGTGGTGCCATTTCCTGTTTCCAGGGTGACCCATAGTGACTCATCAACTTCCTGTTTACTCTTTAGTTCTGTTGCTTTAATCCCTTCCCTTGTATAGAGAACTACTCCTCCTCCTCTTTTACCCACCCTGTCCCTCCTGTAGACTATTTATCCTGGTATGTTGACTTCCCACTCATGGTTCTCTGTGTACCATGTTTCAGTGACTGCCACAATATCCAGGCATCCCTCTTCTATTAAGGCCACTAGTTCAGGGAGCTTGTTGCACAGACTATGGGCATTGGTACTCATCACCTTCCATTTATTTTTTATGGCCTTACCCCTTTTAGCCCCATCCCCATCCTTAACACCTTTTTCTGCATTTATCCCTGTCCTGCTCCCTACTGACTTCTCTGCCTTGGTGTTTACCTCTCTAACTACTGTGCTTTGTTGGGGAATGCTGGGATTTCCTTGCTCCTTTTCACTGCCTACCCCCTTGGCTAGTTTAAATGCTTGCCAATGAAGCATTTAAACCTATCATCTAGTCACTTATACCTAAAGAATGGGCACACAAAGTAGAGGAGGCCAAAATCCTGGCCCAGACGCTTTCAGATCATGGTATGGTTTGGTTAAGGCTCTACATGACCCTGGAAGTGAAGAATTCTACATGGAGACTAAATGTCTCTTTACTAAATAAAACTGAATTTAAAGAGAAGGTGCACGAGGCAGTGGAGGAATATTCTCACCATAACCTAATTCATGAAACTACAGCAGCCATATGATGGTATGGATTGAAGGCCTGCTTGATAGGAAAATCATACAATATGCCTCTCAACTGAGAAAGAGGCAACAAGAGGAAGTTTCTGGTCTGGAAGAAAATTATGGGACCTAGAAGTAGAGCACAGAATAGCCTTGAACCCAGAGAGCAGACAAGAACTAGATATCACTAGGCCAAAGTTACACAAACTATTAGATGAAAAAATAGAGGGACAGCTTAGATACTCCTGTCAGAGGTTTTATGAATCAGGGAAGAGAGTGTGCAAATTACTGGCCTGGCAGATCTGAAAAGAGGCTGCCTCAAAAAATATCCTTAAGGTAAAAACCACAGGGGGAAGCTGTGTCTCCAATCCCAAAGGTATAGCCAACTAATTTAAAATGTTTTATAAACTTCTATACTCCCAGGAACTGGTAGAGGATTTTAGCCACCATCTGGATAGCTTCTTTGGGGGAACTAGGCTACAGAGGCTGTCCCAGGAAGGGAGAGATTTCCTGGATTCCCCACTTGGGGATGAGGAGGTTCTTGCAAGCCTACAGGCACTGAGTGCAAACCTACAGGAACTGAGGGTGAATAAGGCCCCCAGCCCAGATTGCATGCCAGCAGAACTTTATAAAACATTTAAGGATTTACTGGCCCCACTGCTGGGTGGGGTGTGCAGAGAGGTTCAGCAGAATGGTATAACACTACCAAGCTGGCAATATGCACAGATCACAGTAATACATAAGGAGAGTAAAGACCCAGGGAAATGCAAGTCATACAGATCTATCTCCCTGTTAAATGTTGATCAGAAGGTTTACACCTCGAATCTGGCCAAACAGTTACAAAAGGTGGTGGGGCACCTGGTCCACTCAGTCCAAACAGGGATCATTAATGGGTGACTCCTGCATGACAACATCAGGTGCCTGCTGAACCTGATTACCCATCAGCAATATGCCAACAAATGCACCTTGGCCATTTTTATGGATGCAGAAAAGGCCTTTGACAGGGTCAACTGGGGTTTTCTTCATCGTACTCTGTTGGAGATGGGATCTGGCTCAAAGTTCAGAGGGAGTGTGACAGCCCTCTATGCTGCCCCACAGGCCATGGTTTGGGCAAACGGGTTCACGACAGAGAGGTTTCACCTCACAAAGGGAATGAGGCAGGGATGCCCCCTGTCACCTTTATTATTTGCCATGTGAATAGAACCACTGGCAGTAAGAATTAGAACAGTGCATGACATCAGATGTATTAGAGTGGGGGCTAGAGAGCATAAAATCTCTCTGTATGCTGATGATTCCCTTTTTTATATCACCTCCCTGAAATGTCTTTCTTGGCATTAAAACAGGAAATAGAGAATTATGGATGGGTATTTGGGTATAAAATTAACTATGATTAACCAGAGGCCCTGCAAGTTAGGGGGAAGGTCCCCAGGAAGGTGATAAAGAATTTCCCTTATAAGTGGGTAAGGGTTAATGCTGTGAGATATTTAGGGATTAAGAATATCCAGTTCCTGTCCTACTTGTTTGAGTTGAACTATGGGAGGCTTTGGAGAGAGATCTCGGCTGATATTATAAGATGGAAGCTTCTTCCACTCTCTTTAGGAGGAAGAGTGGAGATAATAAAAATGAATGTTTTACCCTGGCTTATGTTTCTGTTCCAGGCACTCCCAATTGGGATCCCAAGGAGATATTGGAGTGGGATCTTAGGGGACTTATCTAGGTTTGTTTGGTAGAGTGGTCAGTGAAGAATTCGAATGGAGCTTCTCTCCCAACCCAAGGAGAGAGGAGTCCTTGCCTACCCTGATTTTAAACTGTATTGCTTATCAGCCCAGATAGCCCCAGTCATCATGATTAAAGCAAGAGGGGGAAGAGGGTTGGCAGGGCATAGAAAGATTTAATTCCAACCGGTTCTCTCTGACCTCCCTTCCCCATGCACTGATTACCAATACTGTCTGGCAGACAATTAAAAGTCCCTGGACCAGACACACACTCAGGGTCCTGATCAAGGCCAGAAACGTCACTCAAACACTGGAAAGTATAGGTCTATTAACTTCTATTTTGGGAGATCTGAATTTCCTTCCAGCACAGACAGATCTGGGCTTTAGGGTATGGAACAATAAGCCCTGGTCAGGTTCCATAATTTATTACAGGGAGGTGTTTTGATGTTCTTTGAGCAGGTACAGCAAAAATATAACCTTAATTAATCTATCTTTTACAGATATGTTCAAGTGAGGCGTTATTTAAACACACATGGATGAATTCCTAAAATTGCAAGAGACCTGACAGGGTTGGAGGAATTCATTCATTGGTTGGCTAAGCCAGCTGGTCAGAGGAAAACAATATCGATGGGATATAGGGCACTACAAGGGGAGAGTAATGACCACTTCTGGATCCTGAGAGATAGATGGGAGAAGGAAGTAGGGCACCAAATTTCTGATCACTACTGGCAAGAGGCCAGGAAAAAAGGATGGCATACAATGGCATCCCCAACACAGAGAGAGTTTAGTTGGAAATGCATCTCCAGGTTTTTCCACACACCCTCAGTTACAAGGTACTTCCAGGCTGGGAACACAGATCTGTGTTGGAGAGGGTGCAGTCAGGTGGGTACACATGCTCACATTTTCTGGACGTGTCCAGAGGTAAAGAGATTTTGGCATGGGATATCCCAGACCCTCGGCCTACTTTGAGGTGTGGTTGTTCCATACTCCTTTGACTCTCTTGTTCTGGGATTGGATCTTGGGGGCATTAAGGGGAGTGGACAACAGTTTTTGTTCAGGCTGCTCTGCCTGGCTGCACTCAAAGAAATCATGCCCAGATGGCTTACTGCTACCCCACCAGATCTGGGTTCCTGACAACACAGGGTAGAAGAGCTCAAACTAATGGAAGGCCTGACAGCTAAATTATGACTGACAGAGGAGAAATATGGGAACACTGGGGAACATGGGAGAGAGAGGAAATAGGGGAGAGCACTGAGACATCAGTTCCCGATTGATCCTGGTTTTAGACCTTTGAGCTTCTGGGGGTTCTACTGTTGCAGAGGGGGTATTTCCAGAGCTGAACAGGGGAAAACAAATTGACCATAAATGAGATCTCAAGCCCCTGAAAAGGACAGGGAAGTAAGAAAAGGACTACCCCATACCTCTTCCTTTCCCTGGATTGCCATAAGGTTTAGCATGCATAATTGCCAGTTTAGTCTCCCTATACAGTTATAGGACTACTGTTGAGTCTACACTTAAAGGGGTTTTGTCCCTTGAGTTTACTTTGCTTCTAAAAAATAACAAAGTTTCTGTTTAAAAAGGTCTTTTGCTTTGCTTGTAACATTATTGTAGTACCACTTAAACTGTCTGGCAATAGGGACATGCAGTCTTATTTCCTCTTTGAAGAGACACAGATACCTAAGATTGATGTAAAGCTCACAGTTATCAGAGAATTAATAACTAGAAAATATTATGTTCCAGATTGATCTGTGGGAGGGATAGAGTAATTACAGAAACATTAAGTGTCATATTTTGGTTCTTTTTTCTCCTAAGAAATAGAATAAAGGGGATGTTTTACAAAATAAGATAATTGTGTAAATAACTGACAGAAACTAATGCATTTCTTGTGATAAAATGCATATATAAGCTGTACATCTGAATCTGGAAATAAACTTTGAGTTTAAAAAAAATGAAATAATAGTGTTTAGGAGAAGCAGAATTAGCAGGTTCAGAGCCTGAGATTTCCTACAACCTTATTATACAATTGCAGTTAGCAGGGACCCAGAAACTTATTTTATTGGTGTGCTGAGACCATGTCATTTGGAATTCAAGCACGCTATGATATTGGACATGTCAGCCTGTTACAATACCATAAGGAAGTGGTTACAATGTCTTGCACTAGTATATATTTATGTTGCTACTGGTGTAAAGGATGTGGTAAGATACTGCCTGCAGGGATGCCCTGTGCTTTATTATGTAGCTAACTGTGATAGGGAAAGCCCATCTTCTTGAAGTAGGAAGCAAGCTGCTTTAAAACAACTGGGAGCTGTGTGGGAGACACTATATTGAATTAGCAAACTGCAAGAAAGCTCACTCTTGCTCAGATCTGAAGGAGGTGCACCTTACTTTACTCTAACTCTTACACTTGGTATTGCTTTGTCTGTCTTTCTTCTTTTTCTTTCTTTCTTTCTTTCTTTCTTTCTTTCTTTCTTTCTTCTTCTTTCAAGAAGGGGGTTTATAAAACTGCTTATCTTGTGAGTGACTTCAAAAGGATTGAAATACTGCATCATTGGTTTTCCCTTATGGTTAGCTAGATTGTCTGCTAGTGTTTTGTGACAGTTTGCATCAAACTATTTTTAAATAATTTACTGGTGGCCAAGGAGTTGTTATTGTAAACCCTGCAGTTTGTGTATTTGAACCCAGATGTGCCTCGGGTAGTGGAAACAGGTTTTCCCCCGATGGCTTTCAGAGCACAGAACATCATTGGGTCTGGGGAGGGTTACAGCACAGGTATTGTGCTAAACTGCTTGATTTTTCTATGATTGTAATTACTTGTTTTTTGCTGGGTATTTTCTCTGTTAAATTGTTGCGCAGGGTGTCTTCTGAAAGGAAGGCCAACCCTCATCGTAGTGGTGGGTCAGAGCTTGTAGCTGATTGTTTCTGGAGGGCACGGCTTTTGCCCACCCCTGCCCCTCAACTCACCCACCCCAAGGTGTCTTCTCCTTTATACCAGGGGTTCTGACATTTCTCCAAAAGGGAAAGAGGCATAAAAGTGTCATATCCTTACCAGCACACTGCATTGAGGGTAAATGCACATGCACACAAACACTAGCAAATCAAAAACAAAATACCTTAAATAAATAGAAAAGAAGAAAGACATGTGGGGAGTAGTGCAATGCTCTGACTGTGGGGCAGCAGTCTTCTGGGAGACTTTCTGGAGTCTGCGGTGCTGCCCTATTTGCAGCAACTCTTTGCTCTAAGGGAGGAGGTTGCCCGTCTCCAGGACGAATAGGACAAGAGTAGTGGCACCTCCACCACCCAGGGAACACCAGAGCTGCCACCACTGCATCAGAGGTTGCCAAGAAAGAGGAGTGGTTGGACCATGGTGGGCCAAAGGAGAGTGAAGATAGTGGAACAGAGGTGCATTCCTTCAGTTGTACAGCTCCACAATCCAAATGCCATTCTGGTGGAGCATAGTTCCCCTATGGAGGCACCCACAGTGGAGACCAAGGAGGTTGTTGGGAACTGCCACAAGGGAGGACCACAGGAAGGTAGCACAAATCACCATAGGGGAAGGAAGCAGCTCCTGGTGGGGGAACTCAATTATTGGGGGGTAGAACTGGGGGAGGCAGGGGAAAGTGAAGTAAGGTGCCTGCGTGCTGCCATGGTTTGGAGGAACAGGAAGGGAATCCTCAGACTCATGAGGGCAGATGGATGGGAGAGGAGGCTGGATGTCATTGTCCACCTATTGACAAATGACTTGGCTGGGCATTGGATCAGAGCAGTGCAGGAGGAGTTTGTGGAGTTGAGAAGGGGCCTTAGACAAGTATCACACACAGTATCCTTCTCAGATGTGCTGCCTGTCTATGGCATGGGTGAGGTAAGGGTACTCCACACCATGTGCTTCAATGAATGGTTGAAAAACTGATGCAGAACATAAAGTTTTGGCGTCATTGGGGACTGGGGTTCCACATGGAGGGATACCCGCATATACTGGCACAATGGTCTGCTTCTAACCGGGAAGGAAACCCAATCTCCAGGGTGATGGGTTTAAATGCTTCTTTGGCAAGCTTTTAAACTAGCCAAAGGGGGGAGGCACTGATAAGAAGCGGGGAATTCCAGTCTCTCTTCACAAAACAGGGTAGTTAGCAAGGCAAACACCAAGGTAGAAAGTTGAATAGGGAACAGGACTGGAGTAAATGGAGAAGGCAAAGTCAGGAAGAGCAGGGATGGGGCTAAAAGAGGTAAAGCATCAAAAAATGGAGAGTAAGTTGGCCCGGTGGCACTGAGGGTTGAGGTGCTGGACACCACACCTCACGTAATGCTGGTGACCCGGCTTCAGTGATGGACTCTGGGAGCCTTGGGTCGGTGAGGAAGGGAGAGGACTGAGTGTCTGGAGGACTGCTCTCCTCTCCCTTGGGCTGCTCAGTGTCCTTGTGACCCCCAATGGAGATCAGGGGTACTACAGGATCACCAGCCAAATCTTGTGTGCGGATGTCATTACACACTACACCCCAGGGGGATACAAATAAGCAGAAAATCCCCATCCTCAGGGATAGGTGATGGCACCACCTCCCTCAGCCACACTCCATCAGCTGGACTCCCTCCACTCCTAGGCCAAGCCCAGTCCAGCCTGAAAAATTGCAGATAGAGCTCCCTAGGTGGAAAAGGCAGCCCTACTTTGAGGGGCTCAGAGTTGGGGGGATCGCTGGGCTAGTGCCAGGAACTGGAGGAGTTTCAGGATTGGAGGTAGAGCTGGAGGGTTGGTGGATGCCAGAGAGAGAGAGAGATTTTTCTCCAAGCAGCAGTGCAATAAATAGAACATACAAAAAAAATGGAGAGTAATGAGTATCAGTGCCTGTAGTCTGGGTAACAAACTTCCTGAACTAGTGGCCTTGATAGAAATGGGACACCTATTGTGGCAGTCACAGAAACATGATACACACAGAACCATGACTGGGATGTAAACATATCAGGATACACAATCTAACTGGAGGGACAGGGAGGGCAAAAGAATAGGAGGAGTAGCTCTTTACATGAGGGAAGGGATCAAAGCAAAAGAACTAAAGGGTAAATGAGGAGGACAGGAGGCACTGTGGATCAACTTGGAGACAGGCAATATCACCACAATCCACATGGGGGTTGTACACAGTCCTCCATCTCAGGGGAGGAAATAGACAAGGAAATGAAAGAAGGCATCCTCAGAATGGCAGAAAAATGTGAGATATCATTGATGAGGGACCTGAATATACCAGATGTTAACTGAAGCTCATTTGCTGCAGCCACATCCAACAGCTGGGTCACTCTCGGTGCCCTACGGGGGCATGCCTCATATAGCTAGTATTGGAACTCACTCAGGATGGAGCATTCTTAGACCTAGTACTCTCAAATGGATACGGAGAGAGGATCACAGATTTAGAAGTGGGTGCCATCTGGGAACTAGCGACCACTGAACAGTATGGTTCACAATAAACACAGCAGTAGAGTAAAGCCATACAAACACAAAGGTACTGGACTTCAGGAGGGCTGACTTTGCAGAAATGGGTGAGTGCCTAAGGAATTCAGTAGCAAGTGGGCAGGAAGGAGGGGTGGAAGAACAATTGGGAAAAATCAAAACTGCCATCACAGAGGCAACAAGCCTTTGTGTGAAGCAAATGAAACAAAATGAAGTAAAAAAAACCACTATGGTTCCCAAAGGAGGTGGCAGGGAAGGTTAGGAAGAAAAAGATAACATTCAGGAAGTACAAGGAATCACAGAAGGAGCAAAACAGAGAACTGTATCAGTTACAACAGAAGGAAGCAGGGAAGGCCATCAGAATAGTGAAGGCCCAAACCAAGGAAAAGATAGCCAACTCAGTTAAGAAGGGGGATAAAACCTTTTATAGGTACATACGGGAGTGAAGGAAGACCAAGGGAGGGATAGTGAAGCTTAATAAAGGGGAGGGGAGGTGGGCAGAGGGTGACTGTGAAAAGGGAGAGATACTGAATGAATACTTTTGCTCGGTATTCACAAAAGAAGAGGGGGAGATACCTAAACAAACAATAGAAACACTCTGGATAGGGGGTCAATACCAGTACTTTTACAGAAGACAGGGTCCTGAAAGAACTCCTAAAGCTCAAGGTGGACAAAGCAATGGGGCCTGATGGGATGCACCCCAGAATTCTAAAAGAACTAAGGGAGGACCTAGTGACACCACTGACCACACTTTTTAACAAATCATGGGAGGATGGTGTGGTACCTGAGGACTTGAGGAGGGCAGATGTGATTCCTCTTCACACATGTGGGAGCAAAGCAGAGGCAGGAAACTACAGACCTGTTAGCTTGACCTCAGTGGTAGGGAAAATGATGGAATCTCTTCTGAAAGAAAGAATTGTTGAGTACCTAGGGGCCAGCAGGGCACAAGACCAAAGACAGCATGGATTCATAGGAGGAAGGTCATGTCAGATGAATCTAATAGATTTCTTTGACTGGGTAATCAAAGTAGTAGACCAGGGAGGGGCTATGGATATGGCCTACCTAGACTTTAGCAAGGCATTTGACAAAGTCCCACACAAAAGATTAATAAACAAGTTAGCCAGCCTAAGAGTGGGTCCCAGGGTGGTAGCCTGGGTAACAAGCTGGCTGGACAACAGGACCCAGAGAGTAATAGTTAATGGAGTACACTCTGAAGAAAGGGGGGTACTAGTGGGGTACCACAGGGAACAGTAGAGGGACTGGTCCTCTTTAATGTCTTTATAGGAGGCATTGCAGAGGGTCTGTAAGGAAACATATGCCTCTTTCAGATGATACAAAGATCTGCAACAGGGTTGATACACAAGGGGGTGCAAAGAATGAGAAGGGACTTGGCAAGATTGGAGGAATGGTTAAAAATATGGCAGCTTAGATTCAATGCAAAAAAAAAGTGCAAAGTAATGCACCTGGGAAACAGAAAAACAGAGGAAGAGTACACAATGGAGGGTACCAACAACAGCACAAATGGAAAGGGATCTGGGGCTAGCCATATTAGATGAACTTAAGGTAGGTAAATAATGTGAAAAGGCAGAAAGGAGGGCTGGGGATATTAGGATGTATAGGGGAGAGACATCACCAGTAGAAAACTGGAAGTTGTTATCCCTCTGTACAGATAGTTGGTGAGACCCCATCTGGAGTACTGCATGCAGTTCTGGAGACCCCATCTTCACAAGGACAAAGACAGGATGGAGGCAGTCCAGAGGAGGTCAACTAAAATGGTGCAGGGTCTGCAACAGAAGCCGTGCGAAGAAAGACTAAAAGTGCTTAATATGCATACCCTTGAGGAATGGAGGGAGAGAGGGGACATGATAGAAACTTTCAAGTATCTCAAGGGGATCAACAAGGTCAAAGATGGGAGCATCTTTCAGAAAAAGAGATGTACAAGATCAAAGGGACAAAATCTGAAGATAGAGGGGGAATGGCTCAGGAGCAGTGTGGGGAAGTATTATTTCATTGGAGAGGGTGGTGGACTGATGGAACCACCTTCCTGAGGAGGTTGTGAGGTCAAAAATGGTGGGGAAATTCAAGAATGCATGGGACAGACATAAGGCAATTATAGTGAGTGGTAGGAGGAAGTAGACTGTTGGGTAATTGGAATCTGCAGCTTATCCAATAGATAGGGAACTGGGCAGACTAGGTGGTCCAAGTGGTCCTTATTTGCCATCAAATTCTATGTTTCTATCACGGGGAGGGGACATGTTGGAATATGGAATCCTCCAGCAGTGAATACTCTGGACACCTAGCTGCATTGTAGGGCTGGGGGTACACATGTGGGTGGTATGCTGTCTCATCTTCTAAACTGGTAGCTACTGAGATACATGATATCACTAGATAGTGTAAGAACTACCTTCTAGTATGGTATTAAGCTGACATGTCCAATGTCATAGCATGTTTGCAGTCCAAATAGTGGGGTTTCAGTGCCCTGATCCAGTGGTGACATTGGTATAGCAGAATCTTTGCTGCCCTGTCTGGATCATGTCCAGCTGTCCTGCTGTTCAGAGACAGTGGGTATCTTAGGTGGGGATGTGCAGTAAAGTTATGACAGGGTTGCTGCTGCTATGAGTTTCACTTTGTTGTGGACTGCATTCAGGGCCTTTGCTCATAGTGTGGAGGTGAGGCATGCAACCAACTCTCCCTCTGCACCACCCATGCATGTATGTGTATGGCTGGATGGGGGGATCCGATGCACAACCAGCTTGTGCACCTTTTGTGAATGCTGCTGGGTGTCTGCTGGACCTCCACTGCATGGTATTACAATATAGGTTGCGTACATGTCTGTCTGTAGGCAATTGGAACATTTCTGAATAGGACACATTGATTTTTGCACCACATTACTAAAGCAAGCAGTGGTAAAAAAAAAACTACATAACAAATTGAGAAAGAAAACTAATTGCTATACAGGCACATTTCAGGGAAGAGGTTTTTAACTTACATTGTTGTGTGCAAGACTGGCTTTCTGCTGCAGCCCTGGATATACTAGATGGGCCAAGCTAGGGTTCTTCTTCTGGCTGGTGTTGCGTGCCTGAGCCACCAGCATGCAGTAGTCCCTCAATTCCAGTCATAGTGGGGCAAAACCTGTCTGGCTGCCTTCCTCTGCACCTTCTTCACTGGGACCACTGGTGCTTTCCCTATGTGTTGGTTGGTCTGTAATATATAAATAACAAAATAAAAGTTATTATTATTATGGTAATATAGATATTGTATTCTTTCTATTTAACCTTCTGTCATATGGAATATCTTACTGTATTGTACTTCACCACACCTTGCTTGATATTGTGTAATTTTAACATCTAGTCATACATATAGTTATCGTGAAGCATGACAATACATTTTTGCTATTGTTTATTGTGATATGACAGTTCAGTTATTTAGTGGTTTGTAGTACACATCTACTGTACAGTGGTAGTTATGAGAAAGTTTCCTGGTAAAGTGATATACATCAGTAGGTGCGGTATACCAAGTGGTACCAAGAAATACCTCGTTATGGCTCAATAACACGGTAGTATGTGCCGAGTTCTTAACTAATTTAATTCCTTTCAGTGTCAGCTTAAATTCACCAGGTGGCACTTTTTCAGTTTAATTCATCTTAGTAAATTTCACTTTTCTGGTAGGTGTCCCCACAGTCAACAGTCCAAAGTCTCATTGTAAAGTCATTGAGTAGCACTTTCCCACAATGCTAATGAAGCACACAAATGGACAAACCTCATTTTTTAAATTACATGTTTTTCTCAATTTCTGTACCGTAACCCACTCTGCATTGTTACTGGTCACTTTTACCACCATTTTTCTACTGACATGACTTAAGAGATCCCCATCTGACAGACTCGCTCTTTATTCTTTACAAAACAGAACTTCTAGCCTTTTATCCAACCCATCCATTACAGTGCTTCCCTTTTACCAAAAAAATATGAACTTCTGCTAAGCCCAAGGTTCCTGATCTGACTAACTGAACAGAAGTCAGCTGTAATGGTACTAAGTGGAGTAGTCTTACTAACCCAACTTAGTGTGATCCCCGTGTGACAGCCACCTTAATCTATTGTTGTTTCTTTTCCCAATAAGAAGACTATCTACTTAATCCCCCTTCCCCATCTACAGCAGGGATGGCAGTGCTATTCACATCTGCCACTGCCTGAGAGGACTGTTTTGGCAAAAACAATTATAAAATGACAGCTCAAATTATCATCTCAACCACTGCCACCTGCGTTCACTATCAGTGGTATCAACAATAAAGGGAATCAACTGAAGACAAAACTTTCATGTTCAGCTGTGGTCTGTGCAGCATCAGGCAACTTGTGTTATTTAAAGTGATCACTGGATGATTTAATGGCTACTTTGTGCCCCATTCCCCAATTCAGGCAGCCAAGCTCAGTTTCAGACAAGCACCCTCTCTGGATGGAGAGAGCGAGAGAGAGACTGCAGCACACAAAAGTCAGCTATCTGTTCCACATTCCTGTACAGCCAGCCTGCTCCTTTTCCCCCATTCCACACAAAACCCTTCTACCTGTAGTGTAAGCAATCAGCACAGATCCTCTGACACTCTGATCTGGCAGCTGAGGTCTGTACAAGATAAATATCTACATATTTTTTTCTGTCTGAGGTGGTTTAAATTCTTTTGCCAGGTTGCAATTTGTGCATATATTGCATTTTCCACATTTATACATTCCAGCATGTTTAACAGGAAGTCAGTTTTAAGCAGTTTGATAGCTCAGTGTTTGAGTGAAATGGCTATGTATAATTTGATCTCCAATACTCAGAATTCTCTTCAATGAAATGATGGGAGTATCTCGCACCACTGTTTTTATGTTTTGAATCACTAGTTAAAATAGGCCAGAATTTTTTTTTTTTATTTGTTTAACCAGGTATAGCACACTAAGCTGAAAGCTTTTTTACAGGAGCAACCGGGAAGCACAAGGAGGTTAAGTGACTTGCTCAGGGTCACACAGTATGCAAGTGGAAGCTGTGGGATTCAAACTCAGGTCTGGTCTACTGGATGTTACCAGATTTGCAGCTCAGAGCCTTAGACCACTGCACTATACTGCCTCAATAATTTTAAAATAAGAATTTTCTTATGGCTGCTCCTATCTAACCTGCTACATTGCTTTAATCAATTGCTGTTATGTTTTAAAAGTGTCGGAGTCCAAAAGGTGATAGCCAGCGTACAGCCTACTTCACGGTGACTGAAAATATTATTTGGGCTGGACAAAACATTATCAGCCTGATCGATCTTCGTGGTCTACTTCTGTGCCTCAAGATCTCCTCATACTCCTAATATTGAGGCTGAATCCCCCATATTACCATAGTAAAATAAACAGATAAAAAAAAACAGAGCAATCATGTATGCAGAGCTGGGAACATAGATTTTGTGCTCCAGAGCTTGCTGACCTGTTAGTGCAAACTAATTTTGGTAGCAGGACTTAATTGGTCAGCACCCTCATGCATGCAATATAAACTCTCCAAATAATAATAAAGTGATCTGGTGTTTTCAGTTCTTAATGGTGCAGGGGAGTTAGAGTGTATGTTAAAGTGTGTACTCATGACATGCTTGATGGTGAGAGAGCTGTTATCTTTGAAATCAGAGGGAAGGGTAAGCATTTAATTCAGCATTAATGCATTGTAATCTACAGTATCCTTTCAGTAGCTCAGCCTGTTTGAATTCATTGCAACTGGCATTTCAGAAGTGAATAGTTACACATCACCACCTGGGTTCATGACAAACAGTGCTGACAACAATCAGCAGCAGGTAGTGTTGATGGTTTCATTTTTTTAATTTTGTTTTGTGTTTTTTGCTTGTATTTAATAAGCATAATGACAAATTTATGGGTCAGGATGCCTAGGTGTGAGTGAGTGGACTTCCAGTGTGAAGTGATAGATTCCCAAACAATCATAGCAGGATGGTCAGCATCTTGGAGCCACAAGTTGTGTTTGTGTGTTTTCAGTAATGGAATCAGCAAAATAATACGGAGTGTCAGGTAACATGTTATTTCTACTTTTTATTTTTCATTTTTCCAAAAACACATATGGCAGCATTTTTCTGCATTTATTGACTGAAGAGTGATTGATTTGAGGTTGTAAAGAGATAACACAGATGCAGTACTACAGACCCTGCTTTAATATCTTGTAGACTGCTTTGATATTTCCTGTCTACTCAATATTTTGATATCCTACAGGAAAGCATTCCAGCTACTGACTGTTATAAATAAAAGTAACATGATGTTGCTGACAAGCTTTGACAAATAGCATCCAAGCTGCACATATGTGCAGATCCAATATGCTCTCACCAGCAGTGGTGAGAATGGGAAAATTACACCTTTGGGAAATGCATCTTGAAGTACGAAAGAATGTATCATTCAGTTGTCATCAATGCCTATGTATGTAGTCTGCATTTTTACACATTAAGCTGGTGACATTTTATACCAGCAAGCAAGCCTTTCACACTTCCCTGGACAGTTACATTAACTTTCCTGCCATAACTGATCCCACTTCCTGCCTGCTCTACTACCCTCACTGGCTTTATTATGTGTTCCCATGACACTGGCTTTGTACAGTTAAAAATAATAAAAACACAAGAGTCTGACTCCCTGTTTTGTTGTCAAAGGTTTTATTGAATATTTTAATCTTTACAACACATTATACAGATAACAACAGGTGTGCCCATGACAATAGGTCTTGGTACGAAAACCAATAAGTGTTAAGCATGGCTGCATGTTGTACATTGTCAAGTGGCTCAAACATTGGTAGGTACAAAATACCAATCTGATAATGTAATGAGAAAAACTTGTTGGAATATAACACTACTGGGGTGCTGGGAGTCCACTTGTGGAGGGGGATGGGGCACCTATATCTATTCCAGACAATCTATATCTAGCTATCTGTAAACCAAGCCTGGTGTGGTGTGAAGGACACTGGTCTTGGGAGTGGTGCATTAGTGATGCCAAGATAAGCGGTCTGTGGGACACAGGGCAGTATTCTGGAATCAGGGAGTAGTAAGGATAAGTTCTTGATTATCCATAGCTTTCTCTTGAGCAGGAAGTAGAACTTGTTCTTAGTCGAGGAGAAAAAGAAAATGTATGGAGTACTCTTATGGAGGCCACATGCATGTCGGGGTTGAGGGTGTGTGGCGGACCCAGCAGACTTCTGGGGGGAGGAGGGGGAACATATAGGGATTTGAGGGGGTCAAAATGTGAATTAGCCCACTGATTGTCTGGTGAACCCTGCAGTTAGAGGGGGAAGGATAGCAGAAACTGTGGTAGAAGTACCCCATCTAGGTTATAGCATGGGTCAGGTCTCCAGGTGATAGCCTCAGGAAATCATATAGGGGATCTAAAATTCTCCTATGGAGATGGAGGGTTTGGCTAGCCTCATGGGATAGTCTGTCATAGGAGATAGGAGCAGTGTTGTACCAGATATGATAGAAAGTCTGACTCGAGGTGAATGTTGGATGTTTTCTATCTGTGTACCAGAAGGCATTTAGCCATGATGCTGGCAAGGATCACTAGGTCCTTTTGTGATTTGCTAAGGTAGGGGATTTCTGTTACATTGTTAATGAGGAAGAGGTCTTGTACACTGAGTATGGGGTCGTGCAATATCTTGGAAACAGTTCTTTGTATCATGGTCCAGAAGTTGACAAGTTTTGGACAGTCCCATAGGATATGGAAGAGGTCTCCACCTGGAAGATGGCATCTCAAGCATAGGTCAGAGGGGGACTAGTGGGACTTGAGTAGAGAGGTCAGGGTGTGATACCAGAAGTGCAGGATTTTGTTTTTAATCAGTCTGCTTCTCAAGTCTTTAATGGGATTCCATGCATTATACCAGCACTTAAGCCATGCTGCATCATTGAGCATGTGTCTGTGAACCAAATTCCAATAGATTCTGGCATGGGTGGTTTGATCTGGGATGCAGTTTCTAAAATGTGCATATAATTTGTTCTCTTTGCATTTGGGGTTGCTGAGCCAAGTTGTCAGGGGTGATGATGGAGAGAGGGGGGTGGGGTAGATGGGCTTTGTCAGAATCCTGGAGAGGGAGCTCTGTATTTGGAGGAATTTCCAAACATCTGATTTGGGCAGGAAGTATCGGCTTTGGAGGTTTTGAAAGGAATCGAGAGTATTTGCACTGGCAGAGGGTAAGTCCATTATTGTATGGCTCCCTTTTCTCTTCCAGCCCTCTCAGTGGGGGGGCTCCAATGAGTATTTTTGGGTTGTTCCAGAGGGGGGTAAGGGCAGGGTGGGCTAGATTTATTTTCAGCCATGTGGTGGGGCGAAAAGCAGTCTACTTCAAACCACTTTAATGTTTGCGTAAGTTTAAAGTCCTATTGGTATCCTTGAAACCAGAGCAAATTTCATCCTCCCTTCTGCCAATGGGAGCACAGTTTGAATCTGCGATAGTAAGGAGGGTGGTCAACCCAAATAAATTGATAGATCAGTTTATTGAACTGGGAGAGGTGGTACTGGAGAATGTGTGTCGGGATATGGGAGACAAGGTGAATGATTTCAGGTGCAATGATCATCTTCACTGCTTCAATTTTGCCAGCCAGTGAGAAGTGAAGCTGTTTCCATCTCTCTAACTCCATTTTGATTTTGAGGATAAGTTTGTCAAAGTTTGCATCACAGAGTTTGTGAAGGGAGGGGGTTATTGTGATGCCTAGGTATGTCAGGGAGGAATGGGACCATTTGAGGTTGTTTGCAGTGAACCGGTCCAGAGAGCATTTTTTTTTATTTAGAGGTAGAAGATCAGTCTTCGCTTGGTTCATTTTGAGATCTGGCAGGGATGAGAATTTATGAAGCAAGTGGAGAAGTGGGGTAATTGCCTCGTGTGAGTTGCCTGGAGTCACTAGGATATTGTCCGCATAAAGCAACGTCTTGTATTCATGATGCCCTACCTTGATTCCTGAGATTTTGGGGAGTTGCCTAACTGCATTCATGAGTGGTTCTATTGCTAGCACAAATAGCAGTGAGGAGAGAGGGCATGCTTGGTGGGTACCCTGTCCAAGAGGAAAAGGTGTGGAAATGATGGCGTTAGTGAGGACCTGTGCTGAGGGTGTGGAAAACATAGCTTTATTGGCTGTGATGAAAGATTTCCTAAAGCCTAGGTGTGTTAATACTTTGTACAGGTACTTCCAGCCTATAAAGTTAAAGGCTTTTTCAAAGTCAATTTCAACCATGGCTGCTGGGGAGGGGTGTAGGTGGGCTATGTGCATCAAATTTTGTAAGGGTTCATATGTGGTCTGTGCTGAGACAACCTTAATGAAACCCACCTGGGAGGGATGGATTAGCAATGGGAGGAAAGCTTCTAGTCAGTTTGCTAGGACTTTGACATGTATTTTACTATCAGCAGTAATGAGGGATATTGGGTGGTAATTTGTAGGCTGGAAATGGTCTTTATCAAGTTTGGGAAAGACGGTGATAGTGGCCATAGAAATAGAGTGTGGGAAGGTGCTCAGACCTTTGCAGTCTGTGTAAAGGCATTGTAGGATGAGGCAGATTCTGCATTAGATTATTTTATACAGGTTGATAGATAGTCCATCACCCCCCAGGACTTTCCTGGGTGTCATGGCCACAATAGCAGCCTCAATTTCTTGAGTAGTAAACTCTTTTTCCAGAGATTCCACCTGCTATCTGGTGATAGTTTTTGTAATTTAAGTCATTTAAGAAGGCATTTATCTGTTCAGTGGGAGAGTTTGATGCAGTCAAGTAAAGCTGGTGGTAGTAGGCTGCTATTATGTTGCTAATCTCTTTTTGTGATGTGTGGAATTGCCCCTTTAGGTCAAAAAGTCCTGTGATCAAGCATTCAGCTAGTTGTTTTCTAAGCCAATATGCCAGTAACTTACCTCTTTTTTTCTCCACTTTCCAAGTATTTGTGCTTTAAATACCAAATAGCTAGTTCCACTAGGCACGCTATAAGCTGATTAAGTTCATTTCTGATTGCTAGGGTGTCTTTCCAAATTGGGGACTTTTTGGATACTAGTGGATTAGATTTGAGCTGTGCTTCCTTTGCTTTCATCTGTCCTTCCAGGTCAGCTTTGAATTTCTCCCAGAGCTTACATCTATGGAATGTGTAACTTATAATACAGCCCCTGAGGTAGGCATTGAAAGCCTCCCACAGTGTGAGGACTGTGGTAGCACCATTATCATTGGTGGAGAATAAATCCATCACTTCTTTATTTAGCCATGGTTTAAATTGTGGATCCTGTAGTAATAGGGGGGTCTAGCCTCCAATGGGAGGAGGGCTGGGGTGGTATGCTAATTGTAAGGTCAATTAGGATGGGGGCATGATCAAATATGACCATAGGTAAGATGTCAGATGCTGTGACTCTGGAAGTGAGGGTGCTAGAGGTAAACCAAAATTCTAGCTGACTTAGGGTGCCATGGATGAGGGAGGTGTATGTGTAGTCCCTTGATCCGAGATTGAGCACTCTCCACATACTGCTCAGTTTTTGGTTTTGGGCCCAGTGGAGGACTGCCTTAATTACCCAGTGGTGGGGTTCTGGTTTGCTGTGACTTCTGTCCATTGCTGGATTGAGGGTGAGACTGAAGTTTCCTCCAATCAAGATATGTGTCTGTAGGTCAGCAAAAGTGGACAGTTCATTGGCCAGGTGATGGAAGAAGTGAGGATTGTCTAGGTTGGGAGAGTATAGGTTTAGGATGACTAAGGCACCTAGAGGGTATCAAACAAGCCCTTGACCCACTGTCCCTCATCATCTGAGCTTGATTTATTTAGGGTCCATGGTAGCATTTTGTGAATTAGGATAAAGACCCCTATTTTTTTGAGTGGGCAGAACTGTGCACCTCCAACCTAATCCAGCCTTTCTTGAGTTTCTGTAACTCTACAGGTGACAGTTTTGTTTCCTGCAGTAGCACCAGCTGGGGGTATTGTTTATGTAAGTGAATCAAGCCCTGCTTGCACTTAATGGGGGAGTTTAGTCCGCGAACATTCCAACTTATAGATCTGATATCACCAATTGTCTAGTGTGGGGGGGTAATGGTTCAGTAGAGACTGTTGAAAGAATAGCACAGCTGATCTAGGGTAGGGGCAGAGGGCTGTGGGTGGAAGATAGGGATGGGGGATCTCCTGACCGGGTTGTACATATGATCTCAAAAATAACTTAGCGATAGAACACCAGGTCACTATGACCCTGCTTACACCTGACCTTTGGAGGGCTTCCTCTGGGGTTATCAAGTACAAAGACATACACATATATAATAACATATCTAACAGTAACATTATTATTAGTATAACATTTTTTGAGAGTATAGTAGGTAATGTACAAAAGTATGAGTAAAAGAGGATAACTTGCTGGGTGGCAGAGAAGAAACCAAGAGTGGGTAGTACCTCCAATTGTTCTGTACCCACCCACTATAGTGGTGGTTCAGCTTACATGATGGAATTGCTGTAGCTGATAAGCAGAGTGATGTTGAGTTGGCTTTCTTGATGACTGCCGCACCCTGAGCAACTGAGGAGGATCTGCTATAGCAGGATTTGCTCAAGGCATTTTTCTCATCTTTAAAAGCCTCCTGGCCTTGGGAGTATTTGTGGTGGAATAGCCTCTCCTGCAGTCTGAACTTCAACAGCCCCATGGGGGGTTAGCATGGATGAACAAGGAGGGTGAAGAATATAAAGAAATAAAGAACAGAAGTGTATTCTGACTTGATCTTATCTGGAACAGCTCTTGTTTTACTCTGGTGGAATTCGCCTGGACAAATATCATTGTGTTTTGGAGGGGAAAGGAGAGAGAAGGTGGCTTGACACTGGGGTAAAAGGGTGCTGATATAGTTACAGCGGCTGTACCCCTTTGAGAAAACTTTGGGCGAGGTGAACTGTGAGAAGAATTACCACGCTTGTGTATTACAGGGAACAGACCTGAAAAAGCCATTTTCTTCAGTTTGTACCTGTCCATTATTTTGCTCTTGGTGCTGATACTGATTTTATGTAACTCTCTGCTGTGTTGTTTTAATCAAGAGGAGTATTTAAGGAAATTTACAAAAAGGGGCTTGTGTAACTTTGTTGCTGTTGTCAGCACTGATTAGTGATTTATGTTTGACGGCAGCTGGAGATCAACACTGCTGCATATTGTTATATAGATAGTCATGTGACTTTCTCTTTTTTAGTCTAAAGTTAATTTTATTAGATGCAGTTTTAATTTTCACACCACAAATGAAAGTGACTACGTAGATAATTTCATAAAGATCTCATGTGCCGATTGGAGACAGATCATTTGGAGTCTGCCTTTGGACAGAGTGCAGCGGCTCCTGATTCCAAGAGCAAGTGCAAGCTTATGAGTATTTTCTGTGGATAATTACCATTTTCTTTAAGCCTTTAGCTAGTGAGTTTCTCTGGCTTTTTATCAGTTCTCAGTGGTGCATACACTAGTGTAGTGATTTTTTGCTACTTTGCTATCTTGCTGCAGTCTCTCTTTTTTCTTGAATTCAGTTGATAACACTAAGTAAGCTAAAATATTAATGTATCATTTGTATTATTTGTTGCATTTGTGTTTAAGGTTAGCTTGTTAACAAATGAGCATAAATTAAGGAGCAAATGCCCCTCTTGTTAATCTAAATACAAACCTCAGTCTGTTCCTCTGATTTGTATTTTGGTGGCTTATACTGAGGATGCAGAGAAATATAAGAAAGCCTGGGGATAGAGCAGATTGAGCAGGGTAACAAGTAGTGGGCCCTTCCGATGCATGACTGGGAAGGAATTTTCTGTTTCATAAATTCATGATCCTGTGTTGGAATTTTTTATAGCTATTGAACTGTTTATCCTTTTGGAGTTATAATTTTTAATTCTGTATGGAACAAATGTTTAGCGAGTACTCTATTTGTATTGTATTTCTGATACTGTTACAAGGATGGACCAGCGGGCCTAAGAATCCATTGGATTTCAAGTTGGCATCATTATTCAAACTTAACAACTTGAAGCGTTTGAATATATGGGAGACTCCTATGTACTTGAAATCAAAGGATACTAATTAGAGAAATAGCCAGCTGTTTTCAATTGGGGTGAATCCCCCTTTTTCAGATTTTATTTTTCTTTGGGAGTTTGAATGTTTAATTGAAGTGCAGTGATTTGCTGAGCCTGTTGTGATAGATATATAAAGGGTCTCTTATTTAATGATTGTAATATTGTTTATAATACAGTGCATTTATACAGATTATCTAACAATAAGGCAATATAGTTGCTTATAATGTTGGCAATCATTTATGGTTAATTTATATTTATTCTTGTTTGGTAATTGAAACTGCTCCAAGCTTTTTAACTACATACTTAATAGTGGTGATATTGGTGCCAAACTAGCCTGATTAACATGTACTGCATACTCGAAGCAGTAAAGTGGTGGATAAAAAATATCTGGAAAGGAAAATGGGACTAAATCTTCTAATGACAATCAAAGGAAAGGGAAACATTGTTTTGTGTATACTCAAGATTTAATCATAGCTGCCTCTACACCAAAAGAGCAGTTGGGAGTAACTCTGCCACCTATTTTGTCATAATATATTAAAGAGGAGGTGGTTCATGATTTTAGACTAGATCCCCTTCCTCATAACCTAGTACCTAATCACTCTTTGGATTGCTCAAAAGAAACTGAGGGTTTTAGTTTAAGATCATTAACCCTGGATAACCTAGGACAAGAAGCAATTATGGAGCAATTGAGTAATGATGTTAATGATGCTATTAGTATCATTTGTGATGAAAATATGATTTCAATAAATACATCTGTTAGTGGAGTCATCTCTACTAATAAGGGGAATGCTTTAAATTTTATATCCCCTACAAATAAGCCTCTTCACCAGGGGAAAATAATTGACTTTTTCTCCCATAACTTGATGGTTTCTCAGACTGGTTCCCAGAGAATACACAGGCCTTCTCACACCACCTAAGAATTCAAATATCTAACCCACTAAAACGATAGAAATTTCTTTACATCCCACCCATTTGGACCTTTTTAGTCCATCAGAGTTTAATAATACTATAGATAAACATGTTGATCAGTCATTAGACCCATCAGTTTTTGCAGGATCTCCAGAAAAGGTATTTACCTGATTAGATAAGGAAGTTGAACATATTAAATTAGATCCCAAATTTCTCACGCAATGTCCAGATACGATTTCCAAATACATTAGTAAAGCATTGGCACACCCTATAATGGCCAATATTGTTCTACTTGAGTCCTATAATGAACTAAAACATTTTGTAGAGAGGTTATCTGATTTTTTGATTAATAACCTTTCAGAATTGTCCAACAAGTTGGACAGTTTGGAAAAAAGAAATCAAGTGAGAAGTTCCAGAGACCTTCTTTCTCTCCAATTTACATCCCTAAGTCTCCTCCTAAAAAATGAGGCAAAAAGGATGATAAGGGTGGAAATAATATAAAACCTAAAAAGAAACAACCCAAAAGTAACAAAAAGAAAAATGTAAAGGAAAAAATTGCCCAGAATGTCTGTCTCAAAACAAATAAAATCATTTGATAAGATTTTGGCAGGACAACTGACAGGGAAAGATATCGGTTAACCTTCCATTATTGTCCTAGCTTTGGAACAAAAACAAACATGTAACCCTAATTGTCAAGTGTAGATAATACACAAGAGGTTCTAACATTGAGACAAGATATTTATTTAGATTCCTCCCATGATTTAAAAACAGAGCTGCCTAAAAATGTACCGCTCAATATTAACTAGCTCAATAATACAGGGAACGAGATGGTATTCAAATTGGAAAATATCTTTTTGAGACCCTACAAAACAAGTGATACATTACTTACTTTAATGTCTCATTTGTTTAGAGCTGAGTTAGAACTTCCAGAGGCAGTTGAAAATATTATGTTCGTCCACAGAGACAAAGCGGTTCCCAATACTCCAGTTTATGTATTACTATCTAATATGGAAATAGTGAAGAAAATTTACTGGGTATATTAATATCTTCCCCAATTTACTGGACAACTGTTTGGAAGTTGTTTGGAAGTATGCGTATGTAAAGAGTAATCTATTACCATTCTCACCAGAAATTATAAGCTCAACTCTGACCCTTCTTAACTGGATTTTTGAAAAGACAAATTACACAAAATCTCTCTCTATGTTTGGAGGGGAGAGATTTGAGGGAGAAAACAGTCACAGATTGACATCCTTTGTTATATCACTCCTTGTTACTTGTTTAGATATAGAAATCTCTCCAACTGAAATTGAGTCAGTTAGGAGAGCACATTTAGATGTCCCTGATATTGATATAGATATTGAAATTAATTCATCAGTATTATATAAAAACCTAATGCAAAATGTGCATAAACAAGACAGAGTGCAAGTATATTCAATTGATCCCCAGTATCTTGAAACATTGAGTGAAATGACTCCAGAAAGGAGTGATGGCCTGTGACTGACTCCCCTACAACCCCTTCCCCCAATTTATCACACTTCAGAAGAGACTTTTGTGCTTAAAGCTGCATTAATAACAGGGACTGAAAATCTCTTATCTTGGAATATTGCGGGTCTGGGGACAAAATTGGCAGACCCTCATTGGAAGGAATTCATTTCACAATTTGAAATATTGTTATTCCAGGAGACTTGGGCAACTGCTGAAGTGTATCTGAATGGTTTTGAGGCATTTAATGTGCCTTCAATAAGGGGAAGACATTATGGTAGATCTAAGGGTGGTTTAGCCACCTTTGTTAAAATCAGAAATGGTATTCAAGTAATTGATCAAACTGTCTTTAAAAATTAATCAATGTTAAATGTTATCTAATGGGATCTACTTACTTTTTTTGTTGTAAATGTCTATGTTCCCCTAGGCTTCCAATCTGCCTCTCAGTATGATTTCTGGTCTGAAATGACCTTGGTAATAGATTCACTTTATGTAAAGCACCATATAGATATCATATTGGTTGGAGGCGATTTTAATGCTTGTATTGCCATATTTGATAATTTACCAATGTTACAGTCTTTGATATACAAGGGTGATTAAAAGTTAAGGATGTCTGTAGACACTTGCACTAACAAAGCTGGATGTAAGTTAAAAGATTTTATTATTGGTAACAATTTACTGATTTTGAATGGAAGAGGAACTGTGGATCCTGGGGATGCACTCACATATTATTTCCAAAAGGGAATAGTTTGATAGACTATATACTAATTATTCCAGAAAGCTATGAATACTTTCAGAACTTTAAAATAACTATGAGACCTGAGAGCAATCATGCTGTATTGATGATTAATGTAGATACTGTAAAGGATAAAAAAGCACTAACAACTATTGACTGTCATTTGGCCCCAATAGTACCTGCAGGGAATTCAAACTTAGCCTAAATAATAGGAATATGAAAAAAGCAGTAGAGACCATTTATTCTTTTCAGTTGACTTTACCAATTAATTCCATGCAAACCAAAAACTCAGCTCAGTGTATTAATGAAAAATTTGAGGAACTTCTTTCTAGAATTACTACTGAAATTTATGTATATAAGGATCAAATAAATCTTCATTTGACCTGGTTTGACTACCAGTGTCTTCATGAAAAACAGAAACTGGGGAAACTAATTAGGGAGAACATCAAAAATCCCTCAGGATTTAATAATGTAACTCTAAATCAAGCCAGGAAAGCATACAACAAATTTCTAAAGTTACAAACAATTGAGCTTACTCAAAAACAATGGGCCCTTATGCACCAAATTAAAGCAACAAATGACTCAAAAGCATTTTGGTGCATGGTAGCAAAGGGTGCCAAAACATATCAAACTACATTGACTGTATATATTTCTAAGGATACTTGGGTCACCTATTTTTCAAACTTGTTCAATAGTGATACTACCATCACTAGTGATGGGAATTTGACGAATTAAGTTTATTCTGATGCATATAAGCCTTTAGATTTTTCAATCACTGATGTTGCCTTGGCCATTTCAAAACTTACAAATAATAAAGCTCAAGGCCCAGATAAAATTCCAGGAGAGGTCAACAAAGAGAACCAAAATTGTTGGATTCCCTTTTTAGTAAATTTTTTTAATACCTGTTTAAAAGAAAGGTTTATTACCAGCTCATGGTTAAGAAACATAATAGTTCCTATCCATAAAAAGGTCTTGTTTTACTATCCCAGCAATTACCATCCCATAAGCCTTTTGGATATTGCTGGCAAAATTTTTGCCAGTATTCTTTTAATTAAATTACAACAGTGGGTGGATACATTTTGCCCCCTTTATACATTTCAGGCAGGGTTTTGTCAGGGATTTTCCACAGTAGATACTGTGTTTGTACTATCCCATTTGCTGGAGAAATACACCTTTTACAGGAAAATGAAACTTTATGTACTATTTATCGATTTTTCTGCTGCTTTTGGCTCGGTAGTTAGGAAGACTCTTTGGGAAATTCTTGAGAGCCGAGTTCTTTCCCTTAGTTTGTTAGATCCTATATTTCTTCTTTATTCAAATACACTCACAACTGTGACATATGAACAACAGGGTAATATATCAGGTTATTTGCAGACATGTAAAGGGGTTAAGCACAGTTGCATATTGTTGCCTTTATTGTTCAACATTTATATTGACTCCCTATTAGCTTTTGATCTGACTAGTCATTTGGATTCTCCAAAAATTAAAAATCAACAAGTACATATGCTAGCATATGCAGATGATCTGATACTGCTGTCCCTGTCCCCTAAAGGATTACAAACTAAATTTGACCAGTTGATAAATAAGTGTAATAACCTGGAGCTGGGGATAAACTTAGACAAAACCAAAGTAATGGTGTTTGGAAATCAGTCATTAAAACCAAGGATTTACTATAAGGATAAATGTATTGAACTGGTAACATCATATAAATATCTTGGCATTTTGCTGTATGTAAAAGGCACCTGGAATTTACATATAAAAGAACAAACAATCAAAACAAAACATGTTTCTAAAGCATTGCAAAGATTCAATCTAAAATATGGAGGTTTTTTTGTAATTCCTGATATTAAAGCAGTGGAAGCAAAAGTTACACCACTTCTTCTATATGGTGCAGAAATCTGGGGGGGTCAAGCATTATCCACAACTTGAAGTGCCCTAACTGTACTATTACAAAGCCATTCTTTAAGTCCCTCCTTCAATGGCCAACGCTGTTGTAAGAGCAGAACTAGGTAGACTCCCTTTGGTATCCCTAATTAACTGAAGGCCAACATCATATTGGTTGATAATAAATAACTGAAAAAATGATCTACCTTTAGCATGTCTAAAAGAAAAAGAAGCATGGTATATAGAGGGATTTTCTTCACCATGGTTAATGGATCTTTTACAAGTTTTGCCAAGTACTGCTTCCATGCACTTATGGCGAGATCAGCAAGCAAATATAATGATTCATGATTCTTACAAAGATAGATTAAAAAAGGAAATATTTGCACAGGCATTAGATATTCAGATGACCCAAGTTCACAACCAAAGGCAAGCTCTTTGGTTCAGTCAGTACAAAATTGATTCCAATCTTGAATATTACGTATAATTTTCATTAGCTTCAAATTTTCATAAAGCAATTACCTGGGCAAGATTTGGGTTAATTACTTCAAATTTTTTTTTATTATTATTTCAACAGTAAATTGGCTCAAGGAAACCTAAAAGAGGCCAATGTCTTTGTAATAAAGGTTGTAATGAGATTTGTTGATCAGATATGCAGATTCAACATATGACCCAGTCTTTAACTTGATGCATCCTGGGAGAGCAGATGAAGCTGTAATAATTGCAAAATTTATAACATCTAAGTAAATAAAAAAAAGCTTATGTTAAGAGGGTTAGAAATGAGCAATGTAAATGCACAAATTAATCAAATGTTCTCCCAGAAGATTCTTTGTTCATTTAACATTTATGTTTTTGCTCAGAAATGCACACTGTAACATTGTGTTTTTAAAATACTGACGATACTAGATAAATTAAAATGTATTTATATGCTTCTATGTATTTAACTTAAGAAGTTTGAAATTTCCAACATTTTTTACAATTCTTGGAAGAACAATAAACTTAAAACTTGAAACTTGAGTTGGTTATTCTCATATGAGTTGCCTGAGGTAGAACTACATGCTGAAGGCAGGGGGTGAGGACCACAAGGTCCATGCCTCTCCTCCAGGTGTAGTTGAAACAGTAAAAGGATGCAATTACCAAATGGTCTCAGCTGAATATGGAGTTGGGGTTGTCAAACCATCATGGTGGCCATCTCGTGGTAGAGGTGCTTCATGGCAGCACAAATAAGTGATATAATAAATAGGAGATTGCTTCCCAAGGTGAGGTAATAAGAGGGTGAGGGAGTGAAGATGGGGAAGGAGGGGTGATAGATTCTGACCCACAGAGAGTACTTCAGCTTAATGAGAAGGAAGTAGGATACTCACAGCCACATGTGGAGGGGTGAAGTAGTGAGGGCGAATTGTGTCCTATTGTTAATCCTAGGGGCATACTCTCAAGTGTCTCTTCCATGAGGAACACCTTTATTTCACCCCTCAATATCACATTGTCTCTCATTCGCTCCTCATGGAGGCAGTACTGTACACATGGATAGCATGTTGCAGGTTCAGGCCCCCAAGCAAAAGTTAATAGTATTTTAAGATGCTCACTAAAAAATTTAAACTTTTCACTTATAAAGGTGAAGTTCTCCACTGTGCTCTGAGCCTTTATCTCATGCCCGAAGGTGTCTGCCTTGCCTTGAGAGTCAGACACCCTCTTTGTCTCTCCCCTTGTGTGTCCATGTCCCTTGTTTCAGTGAGAAAAGGTTGGGAGGAATGCCTAGGAGGGGGTGAAGCTGTGAGTTGCGTAGCCACTTGTCAGCAGGTATTGCAGCTAGGGGATGTGTAGTGGTGAGGCACCACCCTCTAGAAGTGGCCTGGAGGTTACTGGAGATGAGTGGAGATCTGTGCACAATGAAGCAGATGTACAGTTTGGGAAGAAGCTGAGGTAAGTCTAAGAGGGAGATGATTAGCCTGAAGGAGGCTACTTGAACCTTCAGGGGGTTTCTGTATTGCAACAGTAATGGTAATGGATGAAAAAGCCCTGTTCAGTGAAGGTACACCCAAGTGTTTGTGTACATAGCTCTGGGTATGGGACAGCCTTATGCCTGACAGAAACAAATTGAAAACTTGCATTTGGAAGTGTTGCAGTCCCTTCTGTCCCAGTAGTGATACAGAGGTGAGGTTGGTATCAATTTACTACATAGCAAGATTACGAGCCACTATTTGAGAACAGGGCAAAGGAGGGACTGCCTTACTGGCCAGAACATAACCAGGTCTAGGGTGGTGGCCAGGGCTATTGGGGGGGTAGTGGGGCTGGATCCACCTTTGAATGCTACTTGTGATAGGTTTGTAGAATGGGGAGAAGGGGATGGGGTGGGGATTAGAGAATTGCTTCATTCCTTATGGGTGAGGTGTTGGGATTGGCCTCTATGTCAGCGAGTGTTCATCCCTCACATTGTCCCCACAGAATATGTCCAGCTCAGATGAATATCTGAAGGAGGAAGGGGGGTATCTGTGCAAGCTCAAGCCCTGAACTATTGAAAGCAAGAAAAAAAATGCCACTAAATGTGAGCTCTGACCATTCCATCTCCTCACTGCATGAACAATGCAATACAGGGATAAGTGGTGTATAAAACCACAAAACAAGAATAAAACATGTGTATTAGTAGTTGACTCCTGGCAGCGAAGACTAAGGGATGTATTTGGGGCAGTTGTCTCAGCTCAGGTTGTATAACTCTGATTGTGCCCAGAGGCAGATGGCTGATGTTCCTTTGCAAACACAGAGTAAGGGCCTTGGCTGTGAGCCTGGGGCAGTGCAAAGGGGGTAGATATAATGTTTTCCATGTTAGATGCCTAGTAGGAGAGGAGATTAAGCACCCTCAGTCTGGCGGGTTAGATGGAGGGGATCCGACAATAATTATAGTCTACGGAGAAGTAAGGGAGCAAGCATATGGGGGAGTCCTGCATTGTAGTACTTCCAAGTAAATCCTCATTGACAGGGGTGTCCCAATGGGAGCATAACCTGAGATGAGTGGGGTGTGGGAGGGTGTGTGGCTATGAGAGGGTGTGTGACTGGGGACACATACTGTACTGGGATGATCCTCCAACCAAGGGAAATTCAAATTAAAGTAGCCTGTCCCTTCTGACTTGTATGGAGGAGAGAAGAGAGAGTAATAAAAGGGTTCTATTAACTAGGCAACATTCATTGCAAAGTGATTGTCGGGCAACAATGTAAAGAGTACTTATGCTTACCTTGTCCCATAGCAGGAGGGAGAAACAACAGGATTGCAGAGTCATTATAGGAAAGTCCAGATGCGGTGAGCATAAGTCTTTCTTTGCCACTATCGAGGTTCATCTCTAGCAGAGGATGGAAGCTGCTCAGAGCTTTGAGCCTTATTTGGGCCAATTGCTGAGGAATCTTGGGTTGCAGCTGTAGAGGATACTTGCGGGGAAGCCTGATTCAGGTTTTGTCCATTGCCTGTAAGTTGAATTAGTGAGGTATCCATCACTGATTCTTGCATCAGGGATGCATATTTGTTCTGCATTCAGAGAGAGGAGAGTTCTTCTTGAGATTCACCAACTGGATCTGAGCGGTTCCTATCCCTGGGTCTGTGAATGAGGTGAGGGGAAGGGGTTTTGTGACTGGGCCAGTTTTTCCTTTTGTATTTTGGTGGTTGCATCCACATCTCCTCCAGAGTAGATTGTATGGGTCTGGAAAGTGAGGATCTTTGTGTGGAGGTCTTTGCTGCTGCATCCTGAGCAGGGGATTTATTGGCTTCCTGATGTTTGGCTCTGTGGTTGGAGGGCATTAGCAAATGGGGCCAGTGGGACCTAATACAGTCATTAGCCACCTAGAGAAACAAAAACAACAACTTTGTGTGCCCTTATGTGGGAAGATCCATATTGTTGCTGGGTATCTGAGGGCAAATGTGACTCCAGCCTGATGTAATGCATGGTGGATGTCTGTGAAAGCTCATCCTTGAGACATTAGCTGAGTAGCAACCATAACAAGAGGGGAAACAGTCTTAAGTTGGAGGTTGAGAGGTTTAGGAAGGAGGTCAGGAAGCACTTCTTCACAGAGAGGATGGTAGACACTTGGAATGCGCTGCTGGAAGAGGTCATCTCATTGAAGACAATGGGCAGCTTTAAGAGAGGCTGGGATAGCAATAGGGAGAAGGTAAGGATCATGGGTAGGGAGGATGGGAGGAGTGGGGAGGGAGGGAGGAAAGGGACATTAGCTCAAGCTGTGGACCCTGTAATATGAGTAGACTTGATAGACCAAATAACCTTCTTCTGCTGGCTTCTCTGTATGTTCGTATGTTCATATTAGATCTTTAGAGAAGTCCTGGAAGATCATTATTTTGTGGTCATGCCAATTAAGGGAGCCAAGTTCTTTAGCTTGCTTCAGAATGTTGGTTTTAACTTGGTATCTGAGAAAGTTGGCAATTATAGGACACATCAGCTCTCCTTGTTTGGGGAGGGGGCCTCAATTCCAAAAATGGTGTCCCCTAGCAAGTTCAGTAATTCTGGTATGCCTAGATCAGAAAAGGTGCTATGTCTCTGATGTCTTGCCATTCTGGGAACCCCAGAAATTGGAAGTGGTTTCATGGACCCCAATTTTCCAGATTGTCTAGCTTGGTTTGCAGACTATGGATCGAAGAATCTTGCACCCTGAGGGTGTTATGGAGGGCATGGGATGAGTCCACAGATTATTTTATTTTCTGTTCATTACTCTCTATTCTTATTGTAAGCTGTTCCAGCTGGGGAGTTTAGTTCACAGCAGTGATTTTAAAATCCTGGGTTTCATTTAAGTTGTGGTCCAGCTTGTCCTCTATTTTACTGGAATTCATCATCTCTGTTGGTGGTGTGCAGGATCCAAGAGCCAGAATAAAGGATCTTCAGTCAGTGAGAAGCTTAACTGTGTCCAAAAGTTGTTCTCAAAGTTTAGTTTTGCAATGTCTGGCTTGGGGCGATGTATGGTACAGTGACTTATCATCCCAATGTAATTTAGTCAAAAAAAAAACTAATGGGTGATGGAGGATTCAAGCAGATTATTATCCTGGAGGAGTGGAGGAGTGAATCAAGCAGCCAACTCAGTCATTGGCTAGCCATCTGACTCCTTTTAAAGTTTAACTTTCACAATTGGATAATGCATTTGTTAAAGTTTGGAAAGATCTGATAGCTGCACATTATGGTAATTTTATACTCATGTAGAAACAGTCTGAGTACACAGCAAACAAAAAAAGCTTCAGCTGCCAAAATTGGTGATTAAATTGTATTAAGAAATCATGCAATGATGGGAAATGCATTAGATGAAAAGGGACTTTGTGACCTATATGTGCTATTTTTTATTTCATCTTTATTTAATTACCTCATTCCCAATGGTAGACACTTTAAAACATTCTATTAATTATTAACAAATGTCTTCATTAATCTGGGTGAAAGGAAATGAGCAAATTCACATATTTGTACTTAAAAAAATGATAACATCAATGACCATTGTCATGTTTCTTTCCCATTATACTACTATGTTGTCATACTGGAAAAACAACTGCATCACTGTCACATGGTAATAGCATCTGCATCTATAACAGCAGCCTGTCAAAATCTTCCATCCGAAGTTACAGAATGCAAAGATCCCAATGGGACACACAGAACGTGACAGTAAAATGTGTTATTGCAGATTTACAGATTTGTAATACAAGACATAGCTTGTTTTTAATGTGTCGCCAGCTTGAAATAATTAGCAGCCCAACATTTATGGTTTGCAGATTTTGAGATTCACTCCCTTTGCTTCTAAAAAACAAAGAAAATAAATATCAGGATGACTAATCATTGGGGTCAATTGTACATTAATACTGTATGTACTACAGCATGGTGGAATATATTAACAACAATGAAAAACCATTTGTTCATAAATAATAAATTCATTGCTCAGGTTCACAGAGAATGGTGATATTCAGTAGAAAACCTGTGCTACTTGTTGTCAGATCCTTCATGGGGGGGAGGAGAAGGTAGAAAAAAGCAGGAGAAAGACAGCCAGTCTAGCAGCAAAAAAAAAGGTTAAGGGAATGGAGCAAGTAAAACTGACATTATGGTGTATAAATTACAGTATATTAATACAATACTGATATCCGTATCTTTATTGGAATGCACCACACTTCAGTCACATACATTTCTTTAGGAAACATTATGAGTGTCCATAAATTCCTGCCATATGAGTCAGTGCTCAAAGTGACAGAGTTCTAGCTGGAAGAGCTGGTACTCACTCATAAAATAGATTAGCCATTAAAGAAGGAAGGGGTGAAAAGAAGAAGAAGGAAAAAGATACACAAATCCAGAATGTGGAAATATTAGTTGAAAAAACTGTACAAAAGTTATTCAAGTGAACTATATTACAAGCATAAAACACATATGTAAATAATTTATTGCAGTAACAGCATATTTACCCTTCAGCCATATTAATCCATTAAAATAAAAAAATGTCTGTATGTTTCGATTAGAAGAGTCAAAGCTCCACATGACAGAATTCCTGGATGAAATTGCTGATAGTAGTGTGCAACCACAGTACTGGAAATGGAAAAATGGGGGGATATGAAGGGTAAGGGTAAAAAGGGAGGATATGAAAGGAGAGAAAAATATGTAGAGGAAGGTTTAATGCTGGAGTGCAATATATAGGGGGAAGTTTAATAAAAGTCAAAAAATAGCTGGCCTGGTGTCGCTGAGGGTTGAGGCACTGGATGCCACGCCTCGCACCATGCCGGCGACCCAGGTTTTGGAGTGAGCCCAGGATGTCAGGGGTCAGCAAGGGAGGGAGAGGACTGAGTGTCCAGAAGACAACTCTCCTCTCCTGGGTGGGAGGGGTATCCATACTTGGTGACAGACTGGCCCCTGGTGGAAACTGTGGGCAAGGCAGGCACAGAGTTGACATTGGGGATGGGGAGTGGTGACACTGGCAGCAATACCTTGGTGTAGGGGCATGCCACTCCTCCTTAGGAAATTGCAAAAAACTCCTGCTGATGTCAGGAAGATGGAGCTCCTGGAGTGTGCCCCCATATGCCCTTGCCTGACTGACTACCCCTGATCTGATGCCACTTGAAGTATCGGGGTGCCTGCCACCCCACCTCGGCCCCAATCGGGGGGGGAAGCCACAGCTCCATGGGGACCAGGAGGTAAATATTGGGCAGGGTGAGTGAGGCAGGGGGATAACTCCTTGGCACTCCCAAAAGGTGAAGATCTGCAGGACATAACGAGAGTTAAATAGAAATTTCTAAAAAAAAGTCAATAAATAATAAATGTCTTGCTAAACCATTAATTTATCTTGATACTGAACATTATATTCTATTTTCTCCAACCAGAAAAAATTTGTATAAACATAATAAGTCCCCTTGAAATATAGTCCCAGGAACCAGTGCTCTACAATTATGTGATTCATGCCTGAAAGTGCAAAATCCCCTATTAGCACAGTCATAGTACTATTCACTGAAAAACAGATACCAAAAAAAGAACCAAAACATCTTTAGTCCCCAAATTCTCCAAAATTCTCCAATGCAAATTAAATTTGAATTAATCTGGATGAACCAAAGCTACCAACAAAGACATTCAAGTTCAATTTCTGAAATGTGATCAAAATAAAGAACCAGTCCAAATTTTAAGGGGGGTTGGAGGTCTGCTTAAATATATGGAGAAACAGAAATGTTTTCATTTAATCCATTGGGGAAGACTGTATCCACCTTCTACTGAACTGATCTGAAGTGAGTTGCATTGTTAAACATAAGCACTCCAGCCAGCCAAAAATTAGCACTTTGTTATATAGGGCTTAAGTAGGGCTTGATAATCAGCTAATTGGATAGCTTGTTAGACAACTCACTGAGACACAAGTTGAATGGCATTTCTATCCTCAAAGGTGGATCAAATAACATATAGTAGGAATGGAGTGGGGAAGGGGCATGGAAACCATCACAGGGAGGAGAGGTAAGTTTAGAAAAGCAGTTTCAGTTGGGGAGGGGCAGTTGTTGAAATACCTTAATGGGTGAGACCAAAGCTTAGATAGGACCTGATGGAGGGAAGCAATCAGAGTGGCATTGGTTGGGTTCAACCAGAGGAACTTTAAAGATCAATGTCAATGCTTCACTTGACAAATAAAAACAATGGATTCGTTCTATCATTATTTAATAAAAAAATGTAATAAAACAAAAGAAACGTGTCCATTGACATTTCTTTCAATTTGTAACCCAATTACATGTTACATTAGTCATTCAATGACTAACATCGATGACAGCCAAATGACTTGTGTCTGCTGGAACAGCTGATGTCTCATGACCATATTAAATGTTTTTCACAGATGTCTGAGTATTTTTTTTTGATAGGCTGTTTAATATGTAGTTCTGCATTTTTAGTATATTAAGTATGCTAGATCAGTTGGTGACTGTGCATAAATTCAAGCCCTACTTTGCTAGATGTCTGCTTTCTGGTGGTGATCTTAATCTTGCATAAATTGAAAATTTACCAGGAAAAAAACAACTAAGAAAAAAAGAAACACACTGAACTGAGCAATATTAATTACTTTGTCTTACTGTTGCCTGATGTTGATATCATCTGCATACACAATCACCGCCACCACCACCACATTACAGTAGCAGTATGAATTTATCTTTTTTGCCAATCTGCAGCACACAGACATTTACACAATTGTTGCAACTTAATCTTGTGCACACGTGCAATTTTCCAAATTGCTGCATTCTGCATACTGGCAAAAGAAATGAAACTTCTGTAGAAGCAGTGTTGTTGTTTTGTTTTGAAAAGCAGGCATGTAAACATCTTTTTTAGGATATACAGCAATCTTACTAAAGCAAAGAGTCAGAAAACTATAAAAAAAATTCCTGCTACTGTTGGAATGAGAGTGGAGATGTGATGCTGTATGCAGCAGACATCAACATGTGGCAACAGTAAAACCAAGCACTTAAAATTATCCAGTTTGTTGCATTTTTGTTTCTTCATTTTTTCCCTAAATTTCTGCTTTATACAAGATCCTGTATTACTGTTGCAAAGCAGACATCTAGAAATATATGATCCAAATTTACAGTCTTCACTTGATCTAACACACTGAATATCTGAAAAAAAATAGGAGGTAAACATAATGCAACTTACCAGGAAAAAAAAATTAGGCTTGTTTAACATGTGCCATGGTGATGAAACAGTCAGTGGTTTGCTAGTATGTTACTGTATGTGCAGACATATGGAAAAACAAACTAAAATCCATATTGTATTTTTATTCTGGAAAAAACATTTAATATGGTCATGTAACACCATAGCCTGTGCGTGAGCAGAACCCCAATTTCACCTCAGCAATAGCATGTAGTTCTGATTGCTTATTCTGTATCTGTTCCTTGTATACCTACAGTATGTCTTGTGTGTACTCTAGCATAGCACAACACTTGTGTTGTATAAACTGTACTAAAAGCAGTATCCCAACTTAATCTGGAGAGCCATGGTAATGTATGGTTACTGTACAGTCTCGCCCCCTGGTTAGGAAGTATTTTGGGGCACTGAGTGTAAGAGCTCAGTGCAGGAAGCAATGCTGATGTTTGGTTTTCTAGACAAATGAGTCCTGTACCATCCATACTGCTCAATATCTATTTACCATTAACCTGCAGAGACCCAACTATTGTGGACGTGTTGGTCAAAGTTCATTTGTTTGGGACACTATGCATATGCAAGACTTATCTACTCGTGATTAGCCATGCTTGTAAAATATGATTCTCTCTCATGGTTCCATTTTAGGTCATGTTTACTTTTAAAAATCTGACACATCTCAGTAATGGGGTGCAACTTAAGCAGCTCTGTACTGTACCATCAAGAAACTGCCAGGTTTTCCTAAATGTGCGCTGTGCTGAAATAAATATTAGAATTGCCATTATATTTTGGAAGAGATGTACATCTGTATCATCACTATAGCCACATGCAATCATTGGAATCTCCTAAAGGGAAGGGACAGGAAATTCATCACTGCTGTCTGCATTATGCTGTGGAGGACCTCAGAGGAGCAAGCAGGCAGAGAATGCTGAAAGCTAGCCCTTGTTCTATAGAAGGTATGCTATCATTGCTAAAATAGGGAAAGGAACTTGGCATTCTTTTTAATCTTGTTAAACCTGTTTTTAAACCTGACAAACTTCCACTGTGTCTGAAACTTGGAGAGGTTAAGAAGTGGTAGTGATAGAAGGAGCGATAGGTGTGGTGAGGCACACCTTCATATTGCAGTACTAGTCTGGTGGCCCAGCTAATAAATGCTTGCATCACATGCCAATATTCAGAACTCTTCAGATACACTGCATCTTCCCACTTCTCCCCATTTTCATTGTGTTCACCTACTTGGTACTGCTCTGCTCTGTCCCTGTTATTTTTTCTTCCACAGAAGAGTGACATTGAGAGTGGAATCAAAGCAAGTTGCCCTCACTGTTGAATAAAAAGACAAAGACTCTGAGATAGTTTCAGCAACTTGTCTGGCGGAGCTCACTAGTGCCATAAAAAACTGACAAGAGGTGCGTGGTTTTTAATACTATTATACTTTTTCCTTTTTTAACTTGTTCTAATGATCCTCATTTTTATAAGTTGGAGTTTTATCTATTGATATAGTTCATACAGATTACTGTTTTTTTTAGCCCCATTTTGGAAATCCTGTACTTTTTATCTTTTATTCCTTTTTTCCTTTTTCAAAGTTAATTCAAAATTGAATCTATATACACTTCTACTTGATCTGATATATTAGAAACATTGAAATTCTGTGACCCTATCCTAAGCCAGTATCTGAGTCAGGTGTGTCACACTTACTACTAAACGCACGTGGGTGTGTTCTACTTTTCAGAATGCCATTTTGCAGCAACAAGGAGTGCATCAGCATTCTAGCATGAGTGTATGACCTCTGCTTTCCATATTTTATTTTATGTTTTTTGTCTTTTTGAATGGTTCACAGTAAGTTAAACTAGTTACTAGCAATAACAATAGCACTAGTATTACCATTAGCACTGTTTTAGCAACATTTTAATACCAATTTGATGTTATTGGGTTTCCTTTTGAATCTTTTTGAGCTATTTAGAGCTATTTGGAGTCTCTGATTATTAAATAATCTTTTGGTATTTTAAGTTATTTATAAAATTTGGATAACTGAGACATTCATACTGAAACAGTTTATGTTTATGATACTATATGAAATAATTTATATGTATCTCTTAACCAAGTTTATTGGAATTTTTGGTCATAAGTTTTCTGTAGGCCCTCACATGGAATCCAGGGGTCAGACTTATATTGTTACAGTATTATAAATTAAACCAATGAGGTTGTGAGCAATAGGAACTGAGGTTACTTAAGGTTAAAATATTGATTAAAAACCTCCTAATAAATGAGCCATTTATTACATTCATTCATTTACTCATCCTACCTCTCTCTATTTGTTTGAAGGGGGAGATCTAGACTTACCCATTCTTGCAATATGTAAATTTATCCAGGACTGGGATTTATGATCGGTCGTGTATGTGGCCTGTGGGCAAAGAAAATAAAAAGGAAGGTCTTTCGGTGGAAGGAGTTCTCCCTCCTCTAAATTTAATGAAAGACTGGATATCTTGGGCATCTTGTACTACCACTAGAAAATTTAAGAAGTTCAGAACCTGGGAAGCCTGGAAACCTGGAAGTGAGGAAGTTGAGTAGAGGCTAAGAGTGATTTTATCAAGCTGAACTGAGGTAAAACATTGTTCTTTCAAAACTATGGCCAGAAGCTAAGGTCAAGTTTTTCGAGGCTCCATCTCCTAAGATTGAATGATTGAGCGGACATATCAAGTTGGTACTGCCTATTTAAAGTTTAAGTAGATTTAAGTAGACTCAAGTTCTGCTTCACTGTGTTCTTTTGAGAAATTAGCCTCAAAAGACTGATAGACTTCAGGATATTAAGGACCCTTGTTGAGACTGAAATATTAATACAATTCACCTGAGTGTTTAATTTAGAGATATCCAAATTTGTGAATTTCTACTTTGGTACCTTTGGCACTTGAGCATTTGTTGGAGATTTTAAGTGTCTGAGTCCATTCATATACTGATACACTTCCTGTTCATCTTAATTATTCTTTTCCTTTTGCCTTCAGGAAATACACTACTTTAGTGTATAATCATCTATCTTTCTTGAATTAGAATAAGTGATAGTTTTTTTTACTAATTTCTAGTTTTTATTTCACTTCTTATTATAGTGTAAGATAGTACAGAATAAAATGTTCAAAAGAAGTGGGAAAGAAATAAGAACATATCAATGTAAGGAAAACAACTGTTTCTCCTTAGAGGAACTATCAATAATTTCATCTACTCCACATGAAACCTCAAAACTATATTACCTATGTGGAAGTATTATCAAAAGTGAATATGACACTATTTAATCCAATAGCCTTTAGTTGCATTGGGAATATTAGTGATGAATTATTGGATTAAAGTAAGGAAGGGATATCTCTGGTTATAGAAAATGCTGATGCCAGGAAAAAAAAGTTTCCACCAATCTCTCGAAACAAGAGACAGGATCACTCTTAGATATAACCACACCCTACACAAATTAAAACAGGCCAAAGAAAGCTGAAACTTGGAACTAAGACTTCTACAGTTTCCAAGAAAAATCACAATAAGATCAAGAAAAATAATCAGAAAGGAAAAAAAGGCAGATTAAGAGTTTACTAAGAAAGAGATTATCACAGGCTATTGCCCTTCAGCCATAGATGTAACTGAGCCTCCAATTGGAAGAGAAGGGTTAGAAAATGAGACAGAAAGGTTGATACAGGAGACAGAAAGAACAGATAAGAATCTAGCAGCATGCTGTACCCCTAAAAATTTAGAAACACATGTGACTAAACTTGATTTATTTAGCTCTCTTGAAATAGACATATGTAGATTTGCTGGAAAATGAGGAACCACAAATGTCAATTTTGACTGGCTCTCCTAATACAGTTTTTGGAAGACTTGATGCAGAGGTGGAAAATATTGAGGTGGATGAACATTTTTTAGCCCAGTGCTTTGACTATTTATCCAAATATATGAAAAAAGCATTAGCACACTCTATAATGGCAAATATAGTACTATTGGAAGCATTAAACAATCTAAAACATAGGCTTGAAGATCTCTGTAACTTAACAAGAGAACACGCTGAATGTATTATAAAGTTCACTGAGCAACACATTCTTCATGCAGCATGTAGGGCCAGGAAATGTTCTTTCTCCACAATTCTAATTCCAGATACACCTAAGGGTAAACATAAATCCAAGAGTGATAGACATCAAAATAAAAGAAAGACAAAAACAACAAAACAGGTTAATGAGAAAAGAAAATATATGGCAACTGGGAACATAGAAACTAAATCCACCTCCCCAAGATCATTTTTAATATTCCTTTTTCACAAAAGATAATTATGAAAAAAGGGATCTTATTATAAAGCCAGAAAACCAGAAAATCAGTGAACCAATCAAAAAGAAGAAATAGGCATTGAAAAATATATAATAAGAATTACTACAACAAGAGAAGAAATGAAGAAAGTAACCAGCCCTCAAAAACTCATAATTAAGAGCTTGATAGAATCCAAAGACACTGCCTTATCTCAGACAGAGACTTTAATATTGACCTCAGGAAATGAGGCCATTGTGAGAATCATGGGAGTTTTTGAAAAGTCATATGAGATACCAGAGTCATTGACAAAAATTATTTACCATCTCCTGGAAGCTGAATGTATGATGTCTAATGTTAGACATTTTGAAAGGTTTGTATTTAGGGACAGACTGGATCCAGCACTTCCAGTTTATATTTTAACTAAGGATATGAAGGCAGCTAAAACTGTTTGGTCAAAACAGAATAGAATGCATTATTCACAGTTAGGAATTGATTCAACAGTTTTATGGTCAACAATTGATAGATTTCTAGGGGGGCATTGTGCAATAGGAGGCTTTTAAATCTGAATGATTTTAAATTGCACTAGGAAAATTAACAATGGAATTTTGCAACAGATAATGTACAAAACATAGACTTTCCAAAGACACTTTCTATTTTTGGGGTGGAACACTTCTCAGATAAAAGTAACAAGTGGCTTGGCTCAGGGGCAATGCGAGGAATTTATTTTTTTTCGTGGAGAGAGTGGTGGACACATGGAACCACCTTTCTGGGGAGGTTGTGGGGTCTAAAACAGTGAGGGAATTCAAACATGCATGGGACAGACATAAGGCAATTATAGTGGAGGGTGGGAGGAAGTAGGCTGTTGATTAACTAGAATCTGTAGCTTATCCAATAGGTAGGGAAATGGGCAGACTGGATGGGCCAAGCGGCCCTTATCTGCTGTCAAAGTCTATGTTTCTATGAGTCCCAAACATTCTTAGGTATTTATAATCTGGGGGACACATGGCTCTAACAGTTTGAATCAATATTTAGTAAGGAAACTTCATTAAGATTTCCTAATATTGTTGTAGATAAAATATTAAATTTGGATTATTCCCTCATTCATTTATCATTCATGGAAGTAGGAGATGCTATATTAAACCTGGCAAGAAATAAAGCCACTGGTCCAGATCAGATACCGGGGGAAATCTACAAAAAACATTTGACATTCTGGGTTCCATTACTTGCATCTTTTCTTAATAGCTGCTTAGCAGAAAAGTTTGTCCCTACGTCTTGGACAAAAAATATTACCATCTCTATTCATAAAAAGGGTAGTTTATATGATCAAAGTAATTTTGACCCATAAGTCTATTAGATAATAGTTCTAAAATATTTACCAAACTCTTACTTAATAGATTAAACCAATGGCTACTTACAAATTCCGCCTTTCAAGTTTTCAGGCAGGGTTTAGAGCTAATTTTTCTACTATCGATAACATATGGTATTTTGCTCTGCCCAACGATTATAAAAATACACACAAATCAGGAAGTCAAAATTTTTTGCTCTTTTTTTTTGATTTCTCATTTGCATTTGATTCAGTGAACAGAATTATTCTTTGGAATGTATTATACAATAGAAAACTTCCTTCTGAACTACTCATAACTATATATTTGCTATACACTAACAGAGCTACATCTTGTCGAGGCGTATTTAGCGGGAGCGAATTGACGGGAGCAAGTTGTCATGTACCCACATCCATCAGATATAATAATCAGGGCAACATCACAGATTTTTTGGACTCATCACATGGTATAAAGCAGGGTTGTCTTTTAGTCCCCAGTTTATTCAGTATATATCTATATAGACTCATTACTACAGCCTATGTTGGATTCACTTGATCTGCCTAAAATTTCTAATACCCCATTCCTATCCTAGCATAAGCAGACAATCTTGCTTTGTTTTCACTAACCTGTAAAGGACTTCAGAGACATTTAGATCAATTATTTATAAAATGTGATTCTCTGGACCTGAAGATAAATCTTAAGAAAACAAAAGTTATAGTATTTGGAAAGAATCAAATTAGATTTAGGTTTAAACTATATACTGATTACATAGAAACAGCAAGGGAATATACTGTATGTATATAGAAATTAAGTTTATGTTGAATGAAAAATGGAACTCTCATTCCAAGCAACAATGTGCAAAGACTAAACACATTGTTAAAGTGTTGATACATTTTAATTACAAGTATGGAGGTAACACCATCTTGCCTGCCCTTCGTGCAAGGAGGCAAAATTAAAGTCACTTATATTGTGTGGAGCTGATGTTTGGCATACACAAAAATCTTTGGAATTAAAGATCCCCTCCTTCATTTTTATAAATCTATCCTTCAAGTACCTATATCCACAGCATCCGTGATGGTAAGATATGTACATGGTAGAATTAAAATCACTTATATGATTGAAGTTCGAATTGCATCATATTGGCTTTATGTAATAAATAATATAACGAACTTATTACCAAAGTATTGTTTAACAGAGAAAATACATTGGAAAAATAAAGGAATTCCTCAAACTGGTTGATGCGACTCCTGGATATATTCCAAAAGACTAATCTGGACCACCTTTGGAAATATTTCAATAGAGATATACTGTTCTCTATGCAATTTAAAAAAAAAATTAAAGAAACTTATTCTGGCTGGCCCAACAGGAAGATACTGAGGCAATTAAACTTCAAAAACAATCAATCTGGTACAGTTACAATAAGCAGGTACCTGGAATTGAATATTACTTATTGATTCCCTCAAATTCCCATGAGAAGAAATTAGTGACTTGGGCAAGAATAGAAATTGTAACTTCAAGTTATAGTTACTTTAATAGGAAAAAGAATGAAATAGGCATAGTAAAATGTTGTCCTTGTTTAAAGGGGTTTCAAGAAACCATAATGCACATCATTCTACTGTACATTGTCTATTATATAACAAATGTAGAAATGATCTTCTAAGAAAAATTTTTAGTAAAATATGAAGACCTACAATATGATCCAATCTTCATTCTTCTGCACCTAAAAATTGAAAAAGAACTAGAACTTATAGCAACATTTATTTCAGAAGTAATTGCCTGTAAAAAGAAAATGAATTTTAATCTTTATATATACAAGATGTTTCATACTTGCAACATTTACACATGCATTTTGATATACAGTATGAATAAGCACTCCTTATCTGTAGTATCGACAGAAATAAAAGTTTAACCCTTTGCTTGAACTTAGTCATTCCCTGACATGCTTGAAAAAGTAATGTGCTGAATGCCATTTTTATTACTAAATGAGGGCATTCTACTTTGAGAAGCTGATTGCACATCACCTATTTGAAATCATTAGGTGTTTGTTTTGTGCATCCTTTCTTTAACATTACCACAGTTTGGATTTGGATATATTTTGTCCACAGAAACCACTTACTTTGTTACTGTGCTGGCAGATTTTCGTTGTTGCTAAGTAAGAATAAGTGTATGGTAGCCTGTAGCTATCCATGCTGTTCCTCCTGTGCAGCGATTAGTCCCTAAATATTCATTCATATCTACAACATGCATGATCCAAATTTAGCAAACTAGCTTGTCAAATGAGGTTGCAGTATTTTAAGAAATACAATCAACTGAAGAAGACAACTGCAGGACAAATGTAATACATAATAAGGGACTTAATTACAATGCATCCTTCTACAGATCTCTTGTATAGCCTACACAGGAATGTACATATTGCAGGCATACTTAAAATTTCAAGTATAGAAACATGCATTTCTTGTTACTGAATCTTCACATAAAATATTACTACAGCCCAGCATCAGCCATCATAATTAAGGAGGTTAAGTGTCATGATATGTTCATGGTCAGATTTTTTCTTCTTTTACTAAATCAATTATGCATTTGTAGACACAATATATGGGCAATTGTATCCATTTGACAATCCCACTATAAGTCAATGCTTAGTCTGCAACAGGAGGTTATAAAGTTAAGTACTGATGTATAATGGGATTGTGCATAATTGATTTAATAGTAGAAGAAAAAGTCAGACCGTGAGCGTATCATGACCCTTAACCTTCTTGAATATGATTTCTGATGCTGGGCTAAAGAAATATTTTATGTAATGATTCAGTAGCAGGTAATGGATTTTTCTATAGTTAATAATTTCATTATTTCCTTGCTTTTCATGATCCCTACATATAGGACATGATAGCTGAAATAAAAAGTATAGCCAAAATAAAGTGTAAAAAATGTTTCATGGTATTGGGATTAGCACATATATATGGTTATGTGTGCCCACATTCAACTGATGGTTGTTTTAAAATAAACAGCAGAGAAGAAGGAATCCATTGTTGCTGTCATGATCATGCACACAGTTTGGAATCTAGCCTGAGCATATTATAACCCTTGACCTCTTTGTTATGATGGTAGAAGACAGGTTTCAGTAAAGGCTCTAGTATACTGTGGGGCCTTAGGAACGAGTAATACATTTTTAATATTCAAAGACTGAAATTGTTTCTTTGCTGTTGTGGACTTGAAAGCTGAAATTATTAATCAAAAATGTAGGCTAACTAGTAAAACAAATGTTGCAATTTATTGGGAATAAGATGTATAGATTAATAACCAATGGACACATTGAAATAATGGAGGCATAAAGAAATACAGTTGTCCCTCGCTATAGCGAACAGTCTGGGAGCCAATGTTAAAGTTTCTTATAGTGAGGATTCATTATGCTGGGAAAAAGCTGTTTAGCAAATGTAGAAGACAACGCTTCTGAAATAAATGTAGCCCAGACTTTGTTTTAGTGTAAAAATGGTTACATTATTTATTGGAACAACATATTGTAGTACTAAAAATGTTTAAGATTTTCAGAGGATTTTAAAAACAGTAAAAACTGTAAATAAATAAATACAGTACTATCATTTGAAGAAACAGTCCAACGTTGTTTGAGCCATGTCGTGTTGCAGCATTTCTTTCTTTTCCTGCATAATTAGCTGTTGCAGCTGGAGTAGCTGCAATGATGAGACATTCTGCTGCCTCTCTCAGTGACAAAGCCCATTTTCCATAGCTTAGCATTGCTAAATGAGGACAACAAATTCACAAGCACTGATTCAGAGGGAGACAAGAAGCAAGTTCATTATAACTGGGATTCATTGTAACAAGATCTGTTATAGCGAGGGATAACTGTAACTGATGCCTTTATGAGCCTATTGACCTCCCTCATGAATAAGAATAATGAGAAAGGTATAATCAAATGCTCACTGGTCCGATTGCCACACATTACTGCTTTAAGAATGAATTAAAGTGATTTTCTTAATTTTATTTCAAAAAAGATATTATAGTTACATACCCTTTCTTGGAAGTATCTGTTTTTAATTCTATGTAGTTGAAGTCTGTTTTTTTCACAGTATTTGTTCCCTGACTAGTGCTCCTATTTGTATGCCCTTCAAATCTTAGTGGTGCTGAACTGTGACACTGTGATTTCATGCAAGGGACACAGACTTTGCTGTCAACATGTGTGATAGCAGAGATTATACCAGTGATTCTGATGAATCATCAGTGCTGTTTGTCACTTTGCATTGCCGTGCATTAAAGCACATGTGATTGCAATTTGTATGTACAAATCCTCCACCTATTCAACAGAAAGTCATCACACATCTTTATGTTCAGTTTTGCGGGCACTCAAAGGTGATATGTAAGGTATTTTTTATTATAAATCCTCCAGCATTTAATGTTCTGTTTTTTAATGTGCTTCTCAGTACGTGTTTCTGTCATTATATACCTGGTTAATTTGACATTGTTATCCTGCTTTGAGCAGGTTGAAGCCATTGGAATTCAGCCACCTCAGTAGACAGTCCAGTCTGTGGCACCTTGCTGGAATACTGATCCTCAAAACCTCAGGACCACTCACACATCACAGTCTCCCTGTCCAGCTGAGCTGTCAGAAATACTCAGCTGTCAGATGGGCAGTCACTGTGGCAGGGAATGCAGTCTCGAGTGTTCACACACAAGAGCTGATGAAATTAACTCTGATGGCATAGTTTAATGTCTCAAGTAACTGTGAAAAGCAATACCAAAGCAAGGTTTTCATATCCCTTGATGTTACTTGAAAGTGTTGCTGTTTTCTGGCTCTTCTGTGCTTGCGGTGGTTGTCAGGGACTGCAGTCAATATTTAAGCTCAGTCCTGTATGAGCTTCTGTTTTTGTCACTGATAATGTTGTTGGTTGGCAGCTTGTGGTAGTTTGCTGATTGTGATTGGACTGATTTGTTAGTGATAAGGCTACAAACACAATTGTACCTTTTATTTGTGTGTGTCATTTTTCAGTCATTGGTGTGTCTCAATTATTTTTTTCCACTCCCAGAGTAAATGTTAGTGAAGGATCACAGTAGTGTCTATGCAGGTTTCATGTGTGGTACTGCACAGCATTCATTTTTGTGGTCAAACTGAACTATCTTCTGCAGAACACTATTTCTTGTTATAGTGATATGCTGTCAGTGTGTGCCCCTGTTTAGAAGTACCTGATTTAAATATGCCATTGTGGGCACTGCAGTCATTCAAATAATGATGAATATGGATTTAGTGAAGGAAAATGCCATGTATGGTACTGGTTCTAAGGGGGTTACTTCTTCTTTTACTGAAATATGTAAATTAAAGGCTCTGAATCAGGAGATCTCCTTTCTTGTTTAGAAGTGCCCATTTGAGTTATACATGCATGCCTGCTTGACATGTCATGTTCATGAGTCCCCTTTGACAAAACCACAATGGCATATTTCAATCAAATAATACTGAACAGGGGCACACACTGACAGCGTATTACTAACAGAAACAGTTACTGCATGAAATAATTAAGTTTGATAATGAAAATCACTGTTAAGCAGCACCACATATTAAGTCTGCATAGACACTATGGTTATCCCATGAGATCACTGACTTTTCACTGGGAAGGGACAAAATCATTGAGATACAACCAATAACTGAAAAACACCACACACATACAGAAGGATACAATTACGATTGCAGCCTTTTTATCATTAACAAATAAATCCAATCATTATGAGAAAACTATCATGAGCTGCCAGCCTACAACTTTATCAGTGACAAAAACAGCAGCTCACATAGGACTGAGTTTTAATACTGACTGCAATCCCTGGCTACCACTGCAAGCACAGATGAGATGGAAAACAGCAACACTTTCAAGTAACATCAAGGAAATAAGCAATCCTTGGTTTGGCACTGTTTTTCACAGTCACTTGAGACATTAGACAAACTACACCATAAGAATGTACATTTCCTCAACTCTGGTGTGTAAGGACACTTGGAACCACATTTCCTACCAAAGAGACCTCCCATCTGACAGCTGAGTGTTTCTGACAGCTCAGCTGGACAGGGAAGCTGTGACTTGTGAGCAGTCCTGATGTCTCGAGGATCAGTATTCAAGCAAGGAGCCACAGACTGAACCATCCTCTGAGGTGGCTGAATTGCAATGGGCTCCAACCTGCTCAAAAGGGGTTAACAATAATGGCAGATTAACAAGGCATGCAATGACAGAAATACATATTGAGAAGCACAATAGAAAAACAGGACATTAAATATTGGAGGAGTTTTAAGAAAAAATACCTTACAACTCACCTTTGAGTGTCTGCAAAACTGAACATAAAGATGTGTGATGACTTTCTGTTGAATGGGAGGGGTTGAGGAACACTGACACACTCTGGCAAAAATAACTGTATCAGAATTTGCACATGCAAATTGCAATCCAATGTAACTTAATGCATTGCAAAACAAAGTTACAAACAGTGCTGATCATTCCTCGGAATCGGAACCATTGGTATAATCTCTGCTACAGAATGTAACTAAAGCATCTTTATCAAAACAAAACTAAGAAAATCACTTTACACAGTAGAAAGGTGCTTATGTATACATACAAAAGACAAAGAACCTCTGTGCATAAACACTGAGGCAAGGGTTACCCCAAAGGGCATTTGGCTGGGAAGCCAAGTTTCAAGAAAATACAAAATCACACATGCCCCCACAATGCAAAGCATCAAGGGCTGCATATGCAAATCACCACAGAATGTTATGCTGGTCCAACTTTAAGCAGAATTGCATGGTGCCGAAAGGCCTCTCACACAGTTTTCAAAGGGTGCTAACAGAAGACATAGACAGGTGTTTCGTCCTACCAGGACTCATCAGTATGCCTCATCTGTTTGACACCCCAGTGGAATAGACCAGCTACCCCAAGGCAGTGTTCCTGGGATATATTGTGGTGAACCCATTAAAATAAAAAACTATTTAAAAGACAAAGAACCTCTGTGCATAAACACTAGTACTATTGCATAACTTTATGGCATGTGTTCATTCTCACAGGAATGAAGTGACTTTCACCTGAATAAATTCCATTTCTCACATAGCATACTGAGTTATCTACCTTTTAATTTAGAACAATTTTCTAATACAGATTTCCCAATACAGTGCTCCCTCGCTATAAAGATCCTCTGTATAACAAATGCCCTCTTATTGTAGTATGCATATTGAAACACCTTTGTATTGCTTAATTCATTGTTATAGCAGTAGTGGGTGGTAATGAGACTAGCGAGCATTTGGTTATACTCTTCTCATTATTCTTACTCATGTGGGAGGTCAAGGGGCTCATAAATGCAGCAGGCATTTCTTTAAGCATCCATTATTTCAATGCGGCCATTGGTTATTAATATATACATCTTAGTCCAAATATAATGTGACAAGGACAAAATTGTATTTTTAAGTATAGAAAAACACATTTCCTGTTACTGAATCTTCACTTAGAGTATTACTATAGCCCAACATCGGTATCGGCTATCACAATCAAGGAGGTTAAGGGACATCATATGCTCATGGTCAGATTTCTTCTTCTTTTACTAAATCAAGAACACTACAAAATTATTTTTGCAAATCTGTAGGAGACTATATTCTTGCATTTTAAAGCCTTGTGCCTTGGTACATTTTCTAAGAAGCAGTGTTGATTCGGGTGTGTTTGAGCATTAGATTTTTAAAGAAAATACAGGATACCCCAGAAAAGTATGTGAGGAACTTTGTGGATGCAAGGGGTCTGGTTACTATAACCCCAATATTCCGAAGGTTAGTGTGGGACTAAAATGCAGAGCCCCACACTAAATGGACTTAATACATGCAAACAAGATGAGACAATATTCAAAGGTGCCCCCTGTGCTATATACAGTGGACAGCACAATGGCTTTGATTACATTCTCTGTATTTACCTGCCCTCCCCAAATGCATTTAGCAATCACTGTTTAGTCTACTTTAGGCACAAGATCTCTTGTCCAAAAATTCCCCTCCAAGTTGATTTTAGTGTATGTTAAATTAATCATATGGTCGGGCGACATTAGGAATCATTTTTTTTTGTAAAAAATTAAAATAAAAACACTTGTAATCTGTTTTTTTTACCTGTGGATTAAATTATGTACTGCCACTTACTACTACTTGCAGCATCAGAGGTTTTGGCAATGTTTTTAACTCAGCACTACTGAGGGGGGTACACTAGAGTATGAGTGAAAGTGTTTTTATTAATGAAATAATGGAGCAGGATGGCAAAAGTTGTTTTTTTTTACACAACTGTGGTGGCATTGAGAACTGGGGAGGGATGCTAGACTACATGAAAAAATGCTTTCTTATTAATTAAATAATGGAGCATCTGGGTTGGGGGATGCTAAACAGCCAGAGAAAGTGTTTTTTTTTTATTACAATGCCATCTGCTCATGGACAACTGGATTAGTTTAAAGCAACAGTGAAATCACTCTCCAGGACAGCAATCACTGTGGAATTAGTGTGAACTGCCATCTTGTGACCAAATGAGGAAATGTATTAAGCACATGTACACTCTCCTTTTGCACATTGCACTTGGGATCCTCCCTGTCACCCCCTTTTTTCTTTTTTATTTAGCACTAAGCAACGCTCCAAACAACCTCTTGTTTGCTGACAACTGACTTGTTTCACCGTTGGGCACTGTAAATTGTCTGTTTTCCTGTGACCTGCACTGAGTTTGATAAATAATCCTGTTTGTTTACCTTTGTATTTCTGCAATCCTTTGTATAATTTTCACCTATCTGTTGTACTGAAGAGTCCTGATGTGCAACCTATGTAAAGAGCTCTGAGCTCAAATGGTTTTCCAAGTACTGACATAAATAAATAAATAGATAACTTCTGTAATGCCACATTTACCACTCCACAGCATCATAACCGAGTGGCACACTGGGGTAACTCCTCAGTAATGAGCGGCATAGCGGGGTGCCGGTGAGCCTTTCTATAATAACCACTGTATACTGTGATGTTCAGTAATACAAAAAAAAAGTAATATATTTAAACTTTACCACTATAATAAGGCATGCATATTGTATGCTTTCTATTGAACCAATAGATATATGTGTTACTGTACTGGTACTTGTTATATGATACTTATTATACTCTGATGTTCTGTAATACACACAAAAAAAATAATATACATAACCATTGGCACTATGATAAAACATACATATTCTGTATTGCTATTGAACAAATATGGTAGTTTGACAACAGGGCCTCAATATTAAAAAAAATTGTGCCTGGTGCCTAGTGGAACCCCCTCCCTCCAATCCCACTCAGGTCATGAAATAAGGAATGCTTGCTGTTTAGCATCTTCCCCATCATCACCCACAAAGACCTGTATCCAAGCTGTATCACTGACAAGCAAGCTTCCCAGGTTTCAAGCATGTATCTATGCAGATATTCAAGAGACAGAAAGTTTCTTTGTTTTGGAATGCACTTATCCAGACAAATGCATAGTCCTCATGGTGAATGTCCATGTATCCACAGAGAATGTGACAGGACAGAAGGGTAAGTAAATCCAGGGATTCAGTTATTTGTGGACCACAGTAAGCTGAAAAAAAGTCCTTGCTAACTATGTAATGATGTGGGTGGGGAGGCATGTTTAGAGGAGGTCAAAAGAAATGAAAGTGTGACTATGCCATCATTGTATTAACATATGGATGTACTGTTGTTTTTGTCAGACAGATGGCATGCTTCATTTTAATTTCATTTCACATGTACTTCAACATATGAACTGCTAGAAATGTAAGAGATGGTAGAACTACACATGTTTCCATACAAGATGCCTAACTAATACAATTAAGTGTCATTCTGTAGTTGTTACATACCATCATAAATGACTAGGTGCATCTTCTTGTCAGGAGCCTCCTCCACCAGTTCTGCTGGAACTGGTTCCAGTCAGACCCTGTCTGCTGCTGTGAAAGGGAAGCCCTGATGTTCTGCAGCAACAGAGAAGATATAAAGACATACTATGAAGTAAGTTTGTTTCAAGAAAATATCTGTTCATGTACGCAACATTTAAGGGACAAGATGAGGTTTTACTAAGTCTCACTGCAGTTAAAGAACTTGTTACTATTATATGAAGACTTGTGAATGTGATATAGACACATATTAGGCCTGATTTTCAGAGGTTGATGCAGGGTTTGTATCAAGCTCTCCATCAACCCATTGTTTGGTGCAACTTCGCCAAACTCCTTTGACACAACTGCACTCAATTTTATTACATTGGGTGGTATTTTAACAGTTTCCACACTTCAGAGCAGCTTGCCCCAAATATTTGGTGCAAGCTCCAAGAAAAGGGTCCCTCAAATGATGCAAGTTGAACTGGCGAAGCTAATCTAACTTGCAGCATTTTGTGCACAGTACTGAAAATCCTAGTCAGTACTGAGAGAATGCCACAACTCTCTGTGTCTTACATTCAGTGCACTAGGGACTTGCAGCATTCTAAGGGCTTTCAAAATTCATTCACATTGTGCCCTGTTACCTTGGGGGGGGCTACTCAAACCTGGGTATGAGCATGGTGGAGAACTTGGATTTGACTACAGCACTGCAAGTGGTTAATGCCCAACAACTGAACTGCTATAGTCTTCTACAGCACTGCAAGTGGGTCATGGGTGAGAGGTGAACTGCTACAGTGTTGCTGAGCAGGTGACTTGTGATCCACTTTGATACCTTTACTAAGACCATGTACCTTGTTTGGCAACAGCAGATGTATTAATGCAAGGCAGTGTTTTCAATACATTTTAAAGAGAGATCCTCAGTGTGTGTCTTATGGGTGGTGGGGGTGACTAAGTGAAAGACAGGATGGGGACAGCTACTGTAAAACAAGTTACACTGTAAAAGGGCAGACACAGATAAACCCACAACAGACTATCATGCACACCATAGCACACAAGGGGTGGCAGAACTACAACCTATTACAACCATATTGCTGCTTCACACTGGAAATAAATTATTTGCCTGATTCTCTGATTATTTAATATATCTACAAAGTAATACAAAACAAACCTTACCAATCTGAACCTGTGATTTTTAGAGTGTTTTTCCCTTTAATCACTTTTACTTGTTTCTTTGTAGTGTGACCAAGCAGTGTTCATCCTGGTATGTGACATTTATTTATTTATTTAGTTTTTGTTCACTGGGAAAGGATGACCAGACAATTATGCTTATTTTCAGCCTCATCCTGGGGGGGGGACACAGATGGATGCCAACTGACATTGAACCAGATTAAGCTGCTGGTGGTATTTTTAGTGAATGGGGGAAATTTGGCCAGGACACTGAAGAAATTACCCTACTCTGCCAGTAGGGGGAGGTACCTCTGGTCATAGGTTTGTCATGGCAGACAGACCGATGGAGGAGGAGAACATTGCTGGTGTACCTGCAGGGGATCTGATCTCCACCCCTGCAGGTCCAGCTATGGAGATCGACTTGCATGAAAAAGAAAGATGAGAAACTGTACTGAATATTTTCCAGGCTTGAGCAATGAATGATTCAGATGCCTCATCATCTGGAAAGGTCCTGGTACTGGAGGAAGATGTCGCTTGGCTACAGGAGGTAGCAATGAAGAATAGACATGCTTTGACACAAATATTAAATACCTCTATGGAAGAACTAGCCAGGACATATGGATGCAGTGTGACTTCAGTTAAAAGGAATGTGGTGCTGCTTACAGTGGCCCCAGCTGATTGTGATAAGCAGGTATCAGCTGGGCTGTGGCAGGAATCGCACCAGGAAGTGTTACTATCTGTATTCAACAGATGAGGAATCCCCAGCAGTGCAGACATTGACAATGCCTGAAAAACAAACTACTGATTTACCAATAACTCTGCAACCACTGTGGAGGGCAGACATGGAAAAGGAGAATTTGGGACAACAAAACCCAGAAAATTCTTCTCAGCAGATAGACAGGCCTGAAACGACAGACACAGTAAGTAATAAAAAAGGGTAAAAAAATATCTGTAAATGCTAATGAGGTTTCTGCATCTTTAAGAATGCTGTGCAGTAGTCGAGTTTCTTGATCTCAACCTAAACAAACTACTAATGATACCCGTTGGACACTAGAAAAAGCCATAGTGGGAGCTGGGTGGAAAAAAACATGCAGGGTAACTGGGTTCCAGATGAGGTGCATAGCCCTATTCCAGGGCAGGACAGGGGTAATGCTTCCATGAGTAATGTCCAGGACATGACCGCAATTATTCCATCACAAGATAATGTGCCAATGAGCTTTGTTACCGAGTCAGATATGGATATTTATTCAGAAGATGTAGTAAATCCTGAACCTCCTCATAGAATGGCTCTCACTTCTGATTCAGAGTTGGCGGGGATGGGCCTAGCACCCACCCTGCTAGATGAGGAGAATGCATGGACTTTGAAATCCCAGTAGATGGCAATCATCAGGAAACCCCACAACAGTTGTGGTCAAATTTCCGTAAAAGAGATGTTACTTTTACAAATATTGCACCAGCACAAAGAAGAAATGCGGGGCACCTGCAATATATGGAGGTCTGGAGCTACCCCATGACTGCATTTATGTAGGCTGGACACTCATTAAAGAATCCATGCAATTTTTCTCACATGAGATTTATACACTGTTGCACACTTAAGGAGACTCTCTTTTTGATATAAGTTTTAAAATGACAATGGAACTGGACAGATTTTGGTCACAATATGATAGGATGACATTTTCTGCTTCATGGCTTTCTTTTAGCCCCATCCCTCTAGCTAAACCTACCATAAAAATTATCACAATTTTGTTTAGGATGAGGGGGATAGTGTTCATGACATCAAACACTGGTTGAGCCAAGAATGTGACATTTTTGGGCCTCCACAACCCATCATGAATGAAAAACATATTTGGACTGGGGGTGGAAATTTAAAGTTAAATTAAAAATGTCTGTGCAAGACCGACAACATTTGCCCTTTTTTTTTTTCTCAGAAGGGACAAAGGACATTGTTTTTATCCATGCCAGCCCACAACGTGAGTCAAGTGTGATTCAGAATTACATCTCAGCTCTGCATGTGATAGGATTAAATGCAATTTGTGTCTTCTTATTGTCATTATAGCTCTAACTGCACAAATTACATTAAATGTAACATATGTTAAGAGACAGGACATGGCTATAGATTATGTCCATGGGCCACCCATAACTGAACTGATAGGACTGACCAGGACACCATTTTGACAAATGTTCAAAAAAATAGTATGGAAAGGCAAAGGCAACAGCAGGATTGAGAGGAGGCTTCAGCTCTGCCTCTCCCTTTCACTGCCTCCACCCCCCCACCTCACCACCTCCACCTGAGGAACTACAAAAGTTATCCCTGTTCTACCTGAACAAAATCCAGTACAGCTAGAGCACCAGGGCAGTATACCTCCACTAGATAATGACATTTTTGAGGGGGAAACTCCTTTTCCCATGGAGGTGGCTCACCGGGAGGAAGAAGGAGTTAAGTAACAGATGCCCCCCGAATGGTATCTGTTGTCTATAAAAAGAAAAAGCCTCTGAAACAACAATTGCACAAGTCAAACCTGCCAAAGAAATCATCAGTAAAGACATCAGAGATTCAACTGTGTAATAAGTACACTGCTCTATCATCTGAAAGAGGGAAGGGGGGGATCTGAAACATCATCAACTGTATCGTCCTTGTATCCCTCCTCAGAATCTGAAGATGAACTTTTAGCCAAGGAGGTACAGAAAGTAAGGACTAAATATTTGGGCCTTAGATCTTGAAAGAGCAATTAAAGAGGGAAATGACTATAATTTCTCCTGATGGATTCTATAACATCTCTTTCCATTGCCATGTTTAATACCAATAGTATAAAAAAATCCCAGGAAATGTTTATTAACTTTTTCTATCATCAAAGACTTAAATACTGATATCTGCTTCCTACAGGACACAAGATTGAATTCTACTGTATTGATAAATGCAGCAAAAAAAAAAAAAACTATTGTTTTGGAGTCCCTCATATTTTTCATATGTTATAGTATGGATATGTGTGATGGACTGGGGATACTATTTATAGGATATGCACGTACAATCACTATTATTCTGGACATAGTGCCAGGTAGAGCTATATTTGTGGATTTTTAATATATTGCTACAATATGGACGGCTATTAATATATATGCTCCACAAAACAAGAAAGAAAGAGTTGATCTGTATAATAAGATAACACATTTTTTAATGACCACTAGGTCTATTATCTGGGTGGGGGATTTCAACTGTGTTCCCCAAACAACAGATAAAGGTTCAAAAACTAACAAACTGTTCTGTGACTCCAGTGACCTATGTAGTATCCTGGAACTTACCAATTTACAAGATATTTATAGATAGATCCATACCAGTGGGGCATATACTTTCCCAAAAATACCCTAGCCACCCGAATTTATTTTATATCATCCTCTCATTCACTTACTGTACAAAAAGCAAGTAGAATTCCCATAAAACTTTCACATCATAGGATGTTGTCTAGTAAAATAGGCTTTTCACAAAACCAATCTGTTGGGAGAGGTTATTGGAAGTTAAATTCCTCCTTGTTAGATATACCTGAAATTCATGACCCGATTTTGGATTTACTACATTGCAGAAACTCTATGACCTTTTTTTGTGGACAATTTAAGTCAATGGTGGATTGATGCAAAAAAAAAAGAAAGAAACATTTTATTTAAACAACTGACAGGTAAATTACATTCTGATGAATATAAAAAATACCTAACTTTAAAATCAAAACTATTTCATTATATGTCTGCAGTTCAAGAGGGGCATGAAAATTGCATGCACTAAGTAAATCTGATAAAACAAGAAATGGAATCAATGCAATATTCAAGGGCAAACCACAACAGGGGATATTTATGCTCACTGCAGAGACAGGGTACAACATAAAGTTATGGTTAAACTATATAACAAACAAAGGGAAGTGGTAACAGATCTAAAGGAATACTAAAAGTAGTTACTGGCTATGTAAAAGATTTATATTCTGCTTCTTCCCTAGATTTCCAAGAACTAAAACATTGTCTGAATATGCTAACAGTTCCATCTGTACCTACTACAACACTAGAGGCCCTTATTACTCCTATTATGACAGAGGATGTATCTATGACCAATAAGTCATTAAAAAATAACACCTCCCCAGGAATAGATGAGTTAACATTGGAATTTTATAAGAAAAAAAAACATAGATGTGATATCAGAAATGTTACAAGTGGAGTATAACACAATAATAGACACAAATACTATCCATCCATATTTTGGCACCACTGTACAAATATTTTTGTACAAAAAGAATGATAAATGTGATCTAAAAATCTGGCATCCTATACATTTATTAAATATTGATATAAAAATACTGATGACAATCGTGAATTCCAGATTGGCTACTACATCACCCTACCTGATCTCAGAGGGCTAAACTTGTGCAATAGCGGGAATATTATTGATAACTTGCTTCTCATCAGGGATGTTGTTGACATGGGCAATAGGAAAAAAACTGAATGGATATATTTTCATACTTGACCAAGAACAGACATTTGATAACATTTCCACAAATATGCTGTATGATTTCTGTTTTACAGGCATATGGATTATCCTCACAGTTTTGTTCTTGGATATCATTGATACATTCAATAGCTTCTACTATTCCATTAGTTAATCACTTTTTAGGGACCCCCCCATCTCAGTACAAAGGAGTGTAAGATAGGGTGTCCTCTAAGTCCCTTTTATATATTTTTTGCATAGATCCATTACCAAGTGCCATTTGCCAGGATCCACTTATTAAAGGAATTCCATGTGACCAGGAACAATATATTTCTCCAACAGCAGCATATACAGATGATCTCTGTTTATTTATGAAGAATACTCAAATGGCAGAAAAAACTTTAGACTTAGTGGACAACTTATCTAACATCAGGGGCAAAAATAAATCCTACTGAGAGTAGAGGTTATATATTAAGCTCCATACCCCAGTACTTTAAAGTTTATTTTAGATCCCAGTATCAGATGAATCACTTACAATATTGGGTATTCAGTTCAGTAGGGGAGATATGGCTCATGTAAATTGGCAACAAAAAAATAAATGAAGGCATGGAAAAAGTCCAGGTATGGAAGACATAGCAACAAACCAAAAAGAAAAAAGCTATTTGGGTTGAAACTTTCCTATTCCCCATCTTCACTTACTTAAGCATGGTATTTCTGCCACCAAGACACATGGATCCTACCCTACTAAGTTTATTTTTTCAAATAATTTGGGGAAGTAGATTAAACCTAATCAAAAGAGAGATCTTATATCTTCCAGTAAGGGCAGGGGGCCTTGACCTTCTGAATCCAATTGGATTCTTTCATAGCCTATTTCTATTTCATAACATTTTTAAATTTACTGCATTGCATTCAAGTAAGTGGAAACAGTTTGCAGGAAACTGGTTAGGCCCTTTTTTACAGGTATGGTCACAAAATCCAAAAAGGGTGAAGAAAAATGTGGATATACCTCCTTTTCTATACCCATTGATAGAAAAAATTAAGAAATGGAACTTAAGCCTGAATCAGGTTACCGTCTCTAACAGAAAAATGATATATGCTATAATATAAGCCCATGCTTTTTCAAAAACTGCAGTGTATCCCAACATACAATCTACAGACATACATAATATAGCAACTTACTTGTTAGATAAAAGAACTCTACCTTGTATGTGGGATACAGTATGGTTGTGTTGTCATGGTAGATTAGGGGTAAAGGACAATGGAAAGCATAACAGTCAAACAAAAAGATCTTGTTTTAGATCATCATGCTCCCAACAAGAAGAAACAATGATTGACTTTTTAGAATTATGCCCTTATGCAAAATCTGTTTGGTCACTAATGGCCACTAGATGGCAGTGTAATTTGTGGAAAAATGTAAAGTATTTTATTTATTTATTTAAACATTTGTTGACTGAAATAGACACACTGAGCTGAGGCTCATTTCCAGGTGCAACCCTGGGGAAAGGAGACTGGGACAAAATACAATACAAACAGAGTGCATTTATTTATTTATTTGTACATTGGTTTATAACCTTTGAGCCATAGGCTCATTTCCAAAGGTACCTCATCACATTGAGGACAGACAAAACAGAATTCAGGTTACAGCATAAAAGCCTACTGACTTAAAATTACACAGTATGGTTTTAATACATTTATGCAATTTAGTAGCTATTACAATGAACACAGCTGAGCACATGCTGGTAATATCAGAGGCAATAAGCAATGGAGGAGAAAAAGGGAGGTGAAATGAAGTGCCACCCAGTGGGAATTGTCAAGAGTGGAGAAGATCGAGGCCCCATTTAGAGACAGGAGCAGCTGTGAGTGTTAAACAGTTGGCTCCAAAGGGCAGTTTTGAAGTTGGAGATTGTGGGGGCATTGGAGATGGGAGCAGGGAGAGAGTTAAACCAGGATGGAGCTCTGTAGCAGAAAGACCACTGACCATGGGTGGTCCTGGATCTGGGGACCAGTAGAATGGTCTTGTTGGATGTGCGGGTTGCGATAGTGGGTTGAGCATGTCTGATGGAGGCTGTCACCCCGGGAGGGGATAGCCCAAGTAGAGGTTTTTTTTTTGTGAGGAGGCAGGTTTGATAACATAGCTGTTCATCTAGGTTAAGCAGTTTTACCTCATCATAAAGTTGACAAGTATGTGCAAGCCTGGGGGCACCTGTAATCGGCCTGCAGGCCTTGTTTAGGGTGAGGCAAATTTTGTTAAGAGTGGTAATGTCAGCAGCACCATAAACTGGCAGGCCATAGTTGACAAGGGATAGTACTGAAGACATAACCACAAGTCGAAGAGCATTGGGGGAGGCAGTTTTTATAGCAGTAGAGGATGCCAAGTCATGTATTAGTGGCAGATGCAAGGGCATCAATGTGAGAGTGGTAGGTGAGGGCTGAATCGAAAGTAACCCCAAGGTGTTTGTAGGAGCAGACTTGTTCTAGCAGTTGTTTGGTACTAGGGAGGATATGGAGTGGGAAGTTGCAGGCTTTGTTTTGGGGGTGGGCAAAAAGCATTGCTTTGGTTTTTATGAGATTAATGATGAGTCTGTGCTATTTAAACTAGGCTTTGGCATCATTGTAGGATTGCTGCAGGGTGTCCTGGAGGGAGATGGGATTGCGGTGGGTGGCAAAAATGACAGCATCATCTGCATACATAAGAATTTTTCCAGAGCATGCATTGGGCTGGGTGTTTAGATAGAGTGAGAAGAGTAGGGGGCCCAGGATGGAGCCCTGGGGTACCCCTGAGCAGATATGATGAGTTTTTGAGAGTGTCCCATTGACTTTTACACATTGGGAGTGAGTGGATAGATAGATAGTGCACCAGGTGAGAGGGCCAGCAGAGAAACCAGTGTGGCAGAGGGCATCCAGCAGAAAAGGGTGGGTGACAGTGTCAAAGGCCTTTGAGAGGTAAACGAACACTGCACCAGCTAGGGAGCTGGCATCCAGGGAGGAGTGAAGGAAATTGGAGAACACAATTAGTGCAGTGCCGGTACTGTGACCTGCATGGAAACCATGCTGCTCCAGGCATAAGATGTTATGCTTAGTCAGATATTCGGTGATTTGAATGGCCAACAATTTTTCTAGGGCTTTGAAGAGAGGGGAGGATGGAGATTGGTCGGTAGCTCCCGGCAGTGGAACTGTTGCCCCCTTTGTTAATGGGAGTGACTATGGCTGTTTTCCATGCAGTGGGGAATTGCCCCAGACAGAGGGATTTGTTAAGTAGGCTGTGTGAGTGGGGTAAGGACTTCATCCAGCACCAGCTGGAGGATATTGGGGTTCAGAGAATCGCAGCTGGGACTATTGCTATTTAGTGCTTTGATTAGGAGCGGTCTGGCTTCCTGGGCAGATACTTTATGTATGTGGAAGTTGTGGCATTGGAGTACAGCGGGAAGTAGGGTGGGTGGAGGGTCAAAGAAATTACTGGGGAGGACAGAGCTAAGGTCAGTAAAGGAGGTATTAAGGCAGTTTGTTATGCAGGCAGGGCCGGTGGAGGTAGAGCCATCAATAGTGAGCTGGGATGGGGGAGGGGAGCGTGATTTCCCATTTAGTTGTTTAACATTGTCCCAGAAAGTCCGGGCACACCCCCAGAAGGTGGTGAGGGTGGCCTGGTAATGGTCGGCCTTGACTTTATGGATGGCCCATGTGCACCTATTCTGTGCAGCATTGCAGGACTGTCTATCATCCATTTGGCCTGTTTCAGTGGCAAGGTGTCAGAGGTTATCCCTATTTTTGATAATTTGTAGTAGGGCAGGGGTAACCCAAGGTGCATTGCATTTTTTGGATTGAATTCTTGTGAGAGGTGCAAAGGGGTCACAGGCTTTGTTAAAGGTTTGGGAGAAAAAGGCGAGGGCAGTGTCTATGTCGGGTGCATGATGGATGGGGGACCAGTTAATCTGGGTGATAAATTGTTTGAGTTTTATCAGCCCACCAGGTCGGAGGCACCTGCAGAGTGTGGTCAGGGCTGAAGATTTGGGAGTCGGGGCCGCCCAAAGGAACAGAATAGGGGAGTGGTCACTTAGTGAGTCTGGGAGGACCTGGATGTTATGGATTTTGTTGGGGTGGTTGGTGATAATTACATCCAGAAGGGTACAGGTTCCTCTCTTTGGGTTTAACCTAGTGGGCTGGGAAATGAGTTGTGTCAGGTCTAGGGGCAGTGAAAGAATCTCAGGTAGTGGAAGAGGAGGCACGGAGCCAGTTCACATTAAGGTCCCCCACTAGGATTTGTGTCGCCTTGTGGTGGAAGGTGGCAAGATATTCTGTTAAAGATATCAGCACCAGGTTCTGGTTCTATGGGGGAACGTAGGCAGTGGTGAGATATAGAGGGCCCCTGGAGGGGGTCAGGGGCAAGTTTGAGGGTAAGGGTCTGTGCTCCACTTACAAGAGCAGGGGCAGAGAGCACTTGTCCAATGATTGTGACCCTGGTATAGATTGCACAGCCACCCCTGCATTTTCCTACTCAGCCCTCTTGGTATAGGGTATAGCCTAGGAGGGAGACAAAGGAGTCAGGGGTGGATTTGGACAGCCAGATTTCAACCAGGGCTATGATGTCTGGTTGATGTAGCATGGCCAGCATCAAATTTTTTCAGTAGGCTGCATATGTTCATGGAGGCTATGTGGAGACCGGTGGACCCAGCTGGTGGGCTGGGGGGGCAGGGCCTGGGTTTGGATGTATATTACCCAATACGAGTAGTAGAAGTACTAAGGCTCTGACCAGGGGGTGGTAGTATGTCACCTTCAGAGGAGTATGCTGGGATGGGGAGGAGGCCATAGGGGAACAAGGAATGGGCAGGGTATGCAGGGTTGGGAGGACGAGGACATGTAGCAACCATGGGAAGCCAGGGTAGGCAGTGGGGGGGCATCTAGCAGTTTGCTAACATTTGTTACATGCAGTAAAAATAGTAGCAAACAGAATACAAATACATGTGTTACAGGCAGTGAAAGTACAACAAGGTAGCAGCATTTACAGCAGAATTTGACTGAGCTTAACAGATTTGATGGGAAAGAAGACCTCTGTAATTGGCATCAAAATTAGTACTGATTTGCAGGTAAATTGCATGAAATACAGCATAAAATGGACAAAATGGCACTGGGAGCCCAGTGTTACTATTGAAGTGCATGTACAGAGGGGTACAAAAGCTGTAGGAGGTGCAACTAGTATCCAAAGTCACCTATGGCAGTAGCAGTGGGGGAGCTTTGAGGAGACTTAGTTGTGCTTGACAAGCATGGTGAGTTTGTGCGTTTCTAATGGAGAGGGACAGTTTGTTCCAAAGACATGAGAGCTGGTAGGAGAAGGCAGCTTTTCCAAATGATGAGGATGGACAAGGCATGAGAAAGGATCTATCATTACAGAGTCTCAGTACATAGGGAGTGGCTGGTGCCCGTGGAGGATTGTTCATTAAGTAGGAGGTAGCATGTTAAACCAGAATTTAGATATGAGGTTGAGAGAGTGGATATAGTGTCGGAGAGACAGTGGCGTAATATCTAGGAGGGAGTAAAGATCACAGTGATGAGTTCTAAAGGGAGAGTTGATGGAGAAACAGCAGAACGCATTTAGGAGAGTGTCCAGTTTGATTAGGGTGGTATCTGGGGCAGTGCTGTAGACCACATCAGCATAGTCAAAGATGGAGAGGATTATTTTGGTTAAAACTTGACATCTGGCAGGAATAGGAAGTGAGTCTCTGTGACGTTAAAGCATACCAAATTTTGGGCATAGCTTGGAGATAGTAGCATTAATGTGGGGTGAGAAAGGTAAATGAGTGTCAAGCCAAAAACCAAGGTATTTGTATTTACTGACCTGGTTTAGTGGAATACCATCAAGGGAGGTGAAAGGGGAGGGCTGGGGGGATTTGTTGAGTTTCTATGATGTGCCAAAAAGCATGGTTACAGTTTTGGAAGTGTTTAATTTTAGGTGGTTTAGACTGAACCAGCATTGAATATTGTCGAAGTCACTGTGGAGGGTTGCTCGAACAATCTCTGAGGAGGAGCCTGAGGGAAAGAGGACAGTGTCATCTGCATACATATGCATATTGGCTATAGAGCAGGAGGAGGGGAGATAATTTATAAAGAGAGAGAAGAGGACAGGACCAAGGACAGAGCATTGTGGAACACATGCTAGGCTAGGAAAGGGAGGGGATGAGACATCAGCATGTTTGACTGACTGGTACCTGTTAGAAAGGTAGGAATTGAACCACTGGACAGAGATAGGGTCTAGACTGATAGCTTCATAGTATCATAGTGGTAACAAAGCATTTATTAAACATGTCTATTATTACTTGCGATAGAAAAAACATATTTCAGTATTCTCTAACCTTATTTTTGCTAACTCTATCCAACCAAATTTTGAATGTTTCCAATGTTGGACTTTCTACCACCTCAATGGGAAGTTTGTTCCAGTGAGGTACCACATGTTGGCTAAATCAAAATCTTATTTTTTGTAAATTCCACCTCTCTTGTTTAAGTTGTTTTCTGTGAGTTCTGGTATTGTAATTTTCTGTGTGAGTACTAGGCCCAGATCTGTTTGTAACCTATTGTCTTGGAAGGATTTATAGACCGTAATCATATCTCCTCTCCATCTTCTCTAGGATAGTGGGTATAGGTTCTGATCCTGCATTCTATCTCCATAAGATCCACCTTTCAACCCACATACTTCTCTAGTTGCCCTTCTTTGTACAGCCTCTAATCTATTTATCTCTCCCTTCGTGTAAGGGGCCCATTCCTGTGAGCAGTAGTCCAACTGGGTTCTCACCATTGCCCCACACAAGGAGATCAGGACCTCCTTCCTCCTACTGGAGATATGCCTTAAAATAAAATTTAGAGCTTTGTTTGCATTTTTAATTGCTTGCTCTGTTTGAACACTGAAAACTAAATCAATGCAGACTATGATTCCCAAGTCATTTTCTTTTGCTGTTTGTTTTAATTGACTGTTGTTTATTTTATATATGGGTTCCAAGTTATTTTTTCCCATATGTAGAACTATACATTTACCTTCATTTAATTTAAGCTTATGTTCATTTGTCCATTTTTGTATGTAATTGAAAGTTTCCTGGAGTTTCAATTTGTCCTGGTTTGAGTCGACCACTGCTCGCTTTCCACAATCATCCACAAACTTTGTCAGTCACATGTTTTCTGTTTTGATTTGTAGTGAAGAAATGCATATATTAAACAGGCAGGGTACCAACACTGACCCCTGAGGGACCCCAGTCATCTCTGGGAGCCATTGGAACAGTTCCCCATTTATGATCACCCTCTGTCTTCTCTCTTGCAGCCAAGATGTTATCCAGTTTATAAGTTTATTGTTGATCCATATTGAATGAAAGGATATGATTAGCTCAAAATGTGGAAGTTTATCAAATCCTTTTGAAAAATATAGTTGTAACACATCTACTGATTTATCTAGGTCCAGAGTCTTGCTCACTTTTTCATAAAACTGTAGGAGATTTGTCTGACAGGATCTTGCCCCAGTAAGGCCATGCTGACTAACGTCCATCAGATTATTTTCAATCAAATAAGTGGAAATATATTTTTTGATAATACCTTTTCTCCTATCTTTTTCTATCACTGTTGTCAGGCTCACAGGTCTGTAGTTCTTAGGGGAGTTTTTAATTTTCCTTTTTAAAGATTGATACCACATGTGCCTCTCTCCACTTTCTTATTACCACTCCTCTGTATATTGATCTCTGAAAAATGAAAGCTATTGGATGTTCAATCTCTTTAGATATCTCCTTTATGAGTCTAGGATGTAAATTGTCCAATCCAGGTGATTTATTTATTTTAATATTGCTTTGCCTGTCCATTACATCCTTAATTTCAATAGCAATCTGTTTATCATCTGATGTATTATAATTAAAGTTTGTTGCTAATAGATCATTTTGATTGAAGACAGTATCGAAATGTTTATTTTGGATATTTGCCATTTCTTTGTCATCTAAAATATCCCCCTTTTCATCCTTGAACGGATCTATAGAATTTTTATATCCTCTTTTGTTATTTATGTAGGAATAAATGTTTTTGTAGTTGTCTTTACTTCTATTTGCCAGTTTGCTTTCAAAGTTTTCTTTGAAAGTTTGTATTAGTTATTTTTTATCTTTTTTATCTGTTCTTTATATATGGGGTAGTTTTTATCTGACATAGTTAATTTGTACATTTTGTTTCTTAATTTGATTTGCTTTTTAATTTTTGGAGTAAATAATTTAGGGCTATTACATTTTTTGAATCCTTTCTTATATACTGTATATAATCATCAGATACTGGGGAATATGGGTGTGGGCAGGACAGTAGTGTGGTGGGTAGGTAAATGGCTGGGTGGCAGGACACAGAGGGTGGTGGTAAATGGCTGTCACTCCACAGAGGAAAGAGTGACCAGTGGGGTACCACAGGGATCAGTGCTGGGACCGGTCCTGTTCAACATCTTCATCAGTGACATGGCGCAGGACCTAGAAGGCAGAATTTCACTGTTCGCTGATGACACAAAGCTCTGTAACAGAGTAGACACACCAGAGGGTGTAGACAGAATGAGAAGCGACCTGCAGAAACTTGAAGAATGGTCAGGGGTTTGGCAGTTGAAATTCAATGCAAAGAAGTGCAAGATAATGCATATGGGGCACAAAAACCCTGGCACAATATATCAGTTGGGGGGTGAGGATATAGCATGCACTAAGCAGGAAAGGGATCTTGGGGTTATCATCTCTGATGACCTCAAGGTAGGGAGACAGTGTGACAAGGCAGCAGGTAAAGCAAATAGGATGCTGGGATGTATAGGCAGGGCCATTACCAGCAGGAAAAGGGAGGTCATAATTCCGCTATACAAGACACTAGCGAGGCCCCACCTGGAGTACAGTGTACAGTTCTGGAGACCATACCTATGTAAGGACATAGACAGGGTAGAGAAGGTTCAGAGGAGGGCAACAAAGATGGTGCATGGATTGCATCACAAGTCCTATGAAGACAGGTTGAAGGAACTGAACATGTACTCCCTGGAGAGGAGAGGAGGGAGGGATATGATAGAGACATACAAGTATCTTACAGGAGGAACAGGGTGCAGGAAAACACTATTTTTAAGTGAAAAGATGTTCCAGGACTAGAGGGCATGGGATGAAGTTGGAGGAAGGACGATTCAGAGGAAACATGAGAAAGAATTTCTTCACAGAACGGGTGGTGGACAAGTGGAACACCCTGCCAGAGGAAGTGGTGGGGGCCGAAACAATCACGGGATTTAAGAATGCATGGGACAGACATAAAGGAATTCTGGAGATCAGGGGTAAGGTGCAACAGACTTCTAGGAAAACAAACTGAACTTACAAGCTCAAATGGGCAGACTGGGTGGGCCATAGGCCCTTATCTGCCGACACTGTCTATGTATCTATGTATCTATGTATATTGTTTTTATTTTAGCGACTAGTATATCCCACATTTTGTCTAAGGTTTGTTTTGAAAGTTCTACAGATCAATCCCATTTTTGTAGAGCTTTTCTTATTTTGTTGAAATTTGTATTTTTGAAATTAGGAATTTTTGGTTTTCCTGCCTTTCTGAATGGTTATTTCATTAAGCTTAAAGAATATGGTCAAATGATCGCTATTTGATATATGGGGTCCAACCTCTGTGTCAGTTATTTTCTCTCCCATATTTGTTAATATGATATCTAATATACTAACTCACCTTGTATTATCTTTAACTGTTTGGACCAGCCCTGGTTGATTAAATTTTTTAAGATAATCTCTTTTCTTTTTACAAGTTGTAGTTTGATTTTCCCAGTTGATTTCAGAAAGGTTGAAATTACCGGTTATAATTATATTTTCTGCCAGGTTTAGGAGGTCTAGGTAATTCAAAATTTCCTGATCCATCTCTCTGGAGGGGTTGGGGCAATACAGTACCCTTAAAATGATTTTATGTACATTTTGAGGCATTATCTTTATGGTCAGATGTTCAGTATTTAAGCTGCCATCATGTAATTCCATACTTTTCATTGACTCATGTACATAGATTGCTACCCCTCCACCTTTCCTATACTTTCTGGATTTCTGATATAAGATGTATCCATCTATGTCTTTGTCCCATGTGTCTCCTTCTTCCCACCAAGTTTCTGTTAGAATTGCGATTTTAATGTTTTATCATCAATTGATGCAATCAAGCTGTTGATGTCCCCCCCCCCACAGTATAGAGTTTGAGTAAATATTCTCCTCCTCTTTGTTTGAGGAGCAATGGGTGTAGTTTGTAATCAAAACCCTGTAACTCACATTATATGTATAAAACATTAATATGGGAACAGAGGATTTGATTACTCTCTGATTATACTTTCTGTACTTGTTTTTTATTTCATTCATATTATTTGGGGCAATTTTACTGGATTCTGATGGGTGTTGTGTTCTGCAATGCACGTGATTGTGCTTAAGTCTTGAGTTGTTTGATGAGTGGTACATTTTTCATTCCTGATTTAATTGGAGACTTGACTCGCTTATAATTTAATCTTCGGCTGGAACTGATGAATGCTGCAGCAAAAAAAAGTCAAGTAATCTCCTTTTACGTGCATCTCAATAAAGGCAATTTTATGATCGACATTCCTGGCAATACACTTATGCATGTCAGTCTACTAATCCTTAAATAGCATCTGCATTCAATTTAGATCAATAGAACTAACTTAGTACTAGGGTTAAAAAGCCCCATGATCACTGGCTTCCTTCATTCCAGAAATTTAGATTGGTGACTACATCAGCTCAGACTGAAGGACAGCAGACATTATTTTGTTTAACCTTTAAAAAAAATTCCACTGAAAGCAAGTTTAAACTTCTGATAATAGATAGCAGAATTGTCTACCACCCAGAGACCTCTCCCAGTTGAAAATGAGCCCCATGAGCCTCACAAAGTATCTAAGCAGGTACAACTGAGCCCTGGAGAAGTTGCAGATGATGAAGTTAAATGAATCAGCAGCTTTCTTCTGTGGTTTTCAGCATTCAGAAAGCAAGCACCTATAGTGGCTAACATACTTGAAGTTATACTCTGGATATTTTAACTTGTTAAAGTAAAGTTTACTTTTATTTCATGAGTAACAATTTTATTTTATTAATATATCACAATAGGGCATTACAGCACTATAGACAGTCTGGTCAGAAATATTCTGTGGCTGAATTTTATAGTAAAAAGGAAGCTTCTAATCTCTGACATTTTATTTATTCTATTTATTGAATTGATATGGTTTCAAGACGGTGCACCTAATTTTGGGTGTCATACTATTGAATCACTCACAGAAATAGGCAAATTTTTTTGATCTAGCTGATCAGCCTTAACAACTTGAGCTGCAATATCTGTTATAGAACTAGTGACTTGACTACAGTAATCTGGGAAAGTAAAGTACTAAAGCACCATATATTACAAAACTTTTATCAGCTTCTCCCTGATTAACTTATCTGAACTTACGTCTGTTCATTAAAGGACTTTTACTTATACAGTATGGCCCAGATTTTTCAAACTGCACCAGGCTGTTGGGGCAAGCTTGGACGCAGAGCAACTTGGCTGCGCAGGGGTGTGGACTGGGCAATATTCTACAGAGCTGCACCATGGCACAACATCATTGAATATCACACCCTGGCCACCTGCAATGTGCATGGCACAGTGACACTGCAGCAGTGCAAGTGGCCAGAGTGGAGCATGGGGATGCGCCAGCACAAGTTCCATTGCGTTATGCACAGCAACTGTGATATTCAAAACTTGACATGCAAATGGGGTCATAATGTATGCAAGGCACAAATGGGGCCATTTGCATGTTATTATGGCCCCATTTGCATGCAGGTGCACCGATCCCCAAGGACTTGCACCTGGCACCCTGCCAGGCAGCAGCCGTCAGCGACCAACAACCCCTGCAGCCTGCAATGTGCTCCACAGCCCAATCATGGGCTGCAGTACAAAACAGGAGAAGCATAGATCCCTGATGGTCCAGTGGACCTGCCCGGCCGATCACGGGCATTTGTAATCCAAAAGTAGAATTCTGTCCAATATCCCTGGTGGTCCAGTGTACCGCTGTCTGCCCAATCACAGGAATCTGTAATTAAAATAAAAAATATGTCCCATATCCCTGGTGGTCTAGTGGTACCCCCTCCCCCAACCACTGAGCCCACCACCCAGCAGCACCCCACCCGCCTGCCACCCCACCACCCACTGACTGACACCATCGGTAGGGCTGTCGCAATTGGTCACAGTGTGAGCCAATGGGCGTACACTCATACAGTACTACACATTCCAGATATGTGAATAGATCCATTTCACATATCTGGAATATGTAGCACAGTACAGTTGCACTCCCATTGGCTCACGCTAGACCACTGCATGCATAGCCCTACTGATGTTGTCAGTCACGGGCGGCGGGCGGCAGGTGGATGGGGTGCTGATGCCTGCTGGCTGACCGAGGGGAGGGGCAGTGGGCTCAGTGGGTGGGTGGGGAGAGGGTACCTCTAGACCACCAGGGATATTGGACATTTTTTATTACAAATGCCCACGATTGGGCAGACAGCGGTCCACTGGACCACCAGGGATATTGGACAGAAATCTTTTTTTCCTTTTACAGATGCCCGCAATTGGGCAGACAGCGGTCCACTGGACCATGAAGGATATTGGACAGAATTCTTATTTTTGGTTTACAAATACCCACTATTGGGCATGGGGCATGCCACCAGGTGCAGCCGGAGCTTGGGTGGCCACCCACAGGTGGCAGCTGCCATGTTGCACCCTGAAATGTGGCAGCTCACTTGTGGGTGGCCATCAGTCATTCCTTTTTTTTAGATCAACTTTGTGCTGGCACAGGTAGGGGTTGCACATGCATGGCTCTGCACATCCCGGGTTGAATATTGGGCTGTGCAGGGTATGCATGGGCAACCCCCCCACCTGTGCCTGCATAGATTACTGATGTGCTCCGGTGCATCGGGATTTGTGCCGTGCACTTTTCCCTTTTGAATATCCTACCGGGGCCAATCAGTGGGTTGCGCATGGTGCAACACTGTTGCGCCATGTGCAACCCTTTTGAATATCTGGGCCTATATATACAAGCAAGTTCGAAACAGAAAAGCCTTTGAAGATTCACCATTTTTTTAAATGTTTTTATTTATTGATGTTGTAGTGATAAGTGTTATCACTGGAGTATGATATTTATAACATTTTATTATTGTTTTTGTTGTTATTGCCCATTTTCTATTATCATGGTCAGCACAAGGCATAGAAAAAATAAGACATTATTCCCAGTTCAGTCCTTACTATTGTTAAAAAAATAAAAATGAACAGGGGGCATTAAAGCCAAAAATAATTTCACTAAAAGTAAAATTACAAGAGGGATTGGGAAGGTGGACCTAGCCCAGCCTAGGATAACTGGATTCTTGGACTGTGCTGCTTCCACTCCCACTGCTATTTTTACTCATATAATGGAGGACTAAGGGCTGTCTCTAAGGTCAAAAAAAGGGAAAACTAAGTTATCTAGGAGTATACCTGGAGATTTACCACTTGAAGGAATTTCCCTGTTATCATCAAATGTGAGCTATGATTAAGATGTTTCTTGTTCTAATATAATGTTTAATTATACCAATGAAGCAGGTGTCCCAATCAATTTTATTTCTGCTCAAAGATCATCCAAAAATAGCTCTCTCAATAATTATCAAGTTTTTCTTTTTCCACCCCCTATAGGCTTGGAATCTGGAAAACAACTGCTCAAATTATTACTTATGCTCCTATCAATTTGGCATCGGTGATTCAGGAACTCAGTGACACTATTAAAGGACTTAACAAATTAGCTTTGGTTAGCCCTGAATTTGATGAAGAAATTATTAATGTAGCAGCTGGAGAAGACTTGTCTGCAACACCAGAATTGCTCCCCACTGATTCTGTTGAATATGATTGGGAGCAGTTTGTATCCAAAAGGGTCTCCTCTTCCCTTGAACATAGACACTTTAAAGATGTGGACAATTTCATCTCCTCTTCTTCTGTTTCTAGCAACTACAAGAAATTATTAAAAACTCATACTGTGCAACTATAGTCATACTTGAAAATATGTGGGCCATTAAGACAGAACTGGCAAGTCTCAGGACCAGTGTTATTCATAATCAATTTTTGTTACCACAGCTAAATGATATAATGAATATAGATAAGCAATTGTGTGCTCAAAATGCTTTTGAGAGCGATATGGATCAACCTCCTAGACTTAAAGAAAACACATGTATTCAAGTTAATCTGTGCCACCATTTTCTAGAGAGGATTCCCTTATAATTTTTGATGCATTGCATACAAAGATTAACAGAAATAAAACAGAAATTAAAAGTCCAAAACTAAGATGTCAATTAAGGCCAGTAAAAAGGATAAAGCTACCGAACCTAAAAATAAAGAAGTCGCCATATATCAACTAATAGACATCATTGTCAAACACAGTACTCAGGACTCCTCTCTCTCAAGATCTGCCAGATAATCTGGGCTTCTGAGGACAGGCAATAATCTCAATTTACCTCCTTTATTGAAGAAATATATATCTTCACAAGAAACATGAAATTATGTCAATAATGCATCTAATTCACAACCCTGGAGTATTGCAATTACTCTTTGACATGTTTTGGCCCAGACAGCAATAAGGACACTTCTGAAATACTTGTGGAAATCTACGGTATAAAGAAACTGGAATCAAAAACACTAAGGAAGTTGAAGGTTTGGGTCTGTTACCTGTTTCATATTTCTTCTAAAGCAGAGGATATATTTATTAGATGACCACCAAACTTGCAATTTACTGATTGTGTATTTATGTATTTTGATTCCCAAGATTTTGTAACATAGATTTGGTCCCAAAGGTCATTATTAAAATCAAATGGTATAAATACCCCCAACACACACACACACACACACACACACACACACACACACACACACACACAGTGTCTCAATTTATCTTGAAGAACAATTGTCTTATGACTTTAATAGGGAAAGAGAGGCCAATATAAATTGGGTCAATAGGGTAACAGCAACAATAAACAAATACATTGTAGATCATGAGCAGTTTTGGAGAAGAACTCTTTCCTTTTTGATTGGAAGGTTTCCTCTAAAGAAACAATGGGCAAAAAAAAAGAACATAGCAACATTCTTATCCCACACTCTTGAAACTGATTTGGCCAGGTGGCAAGGAACTGAATGGAAAATGTTACATAATGGTATACTGACAGTCCTGAGATAGATGCCATTTTCAGGAATTCTCAACTTGCAGCCTCAGTCTTAGCAACTTCTCCCATATTTGATAATTTTGGTATCTTTCTGGTAGATATGAATAACTTAAGGAGATACTGTAACTTTAGTGACCTAGGATCACATATGATGGGATCCTAGCTGTACTATTGAAAATATCCTTGCAGGTCTTACCTGTAAAAATGTTGAAATCCCAACTTATAACATAATTTCTTTGCTGCAAGAATCCTTTACTAAATTACCAAAACCATGTCAAACTGTAGCTCAACAAGTTCCATTTAAGGATCCCGTTTAAAAATTCTATCTTGGAATATCGAGAGATTAGCTACTAAACTGGCAGAGCATGAGGTTTATAACTTCTTGATTTCCTATGGAATTTTGGTTCTTCAAGAAAGACAGTGGCATGATATCACCCCATCTACAGTATGATTCTTGACTATTTACCTTATATGCTTCCTGCTATAAAAACAAATAGATTAGGTAGGTACAGATACCAAGCCAGTCTGGGCATTTTTCATAGAACTTCCTTTTATCTTTTGATCTCTGAAGTTACTAATAACCAGTGTTTTGTTCCGGTCCTTAAACTAACAACATTAATACTATTATAGTTAATGTATATATACCTCCTAAGACTAGAAAATCTACAGTTCTTTCATTTGGTAACAATTGGCAGAAAGATCTGAAGAACTGCCATCCAGGTTTGAGAATTATTCCATTGTAATCATTGCTTATTTTAATGCCAGAATTCCCAAACAGACTGGATTTATGAAATTTGAGGATGAGCTTGATTTAAGGATTAATTTAATTATTTCAGTAATAATTATAGGAAGGAAGTCAAATTACACTAGATCTAACCAATAAGGTCAATTACTTTCCATTCAAGACTCCTTGAAACTGGTCAAATTAGTTGGACTAAATTCCTTCAAATCAGGATTAAACTCCAGTCTGTTTGAAAAATGTCAATGTTATGCTAATTAGCTCTCTGACGCTTGACTCTCCATTTTCCCCAGAACATTGTAGCACTTTTGCCTCCCTTTCCACTTGCTTTTGGTAATCCTAATTCTTTCTGTCATCTACTGTAGTAGCCAGAGACATTGCCAGCTATTTCCAAACATTTCTGTGATATTTCTAGAGAAATCTCTTGCTTTCTGCACATCCACAGTAGGGGCAGCAGAGAGAAACTCTATAGAAATTTAACAAAATATCTGAAAATAGCTGGCCAGTCTGTGGCTACCACTGTATGCTCCACATCCACTTACCATCTCCTACCATACCTGTCCCTTTTTATGCTCTTACCTGCTTCCTATGATCTTCCTCTCATGCTCCTGACCTTATGTGCCCTGCCCCTTGTTACCCCCTGCTCTACCCTACTCCCCTCCAGTTTTATCTGCTTCAGTACTTATGTGCATCTCTCAATACTGTTCTGTCCTATTTCCCTCCCTCTAGCTCAACCTATAACCCCCTCTTAGCTTTTTCAATTTTAATGTTAATTAAAGGTTCATATATTATTGAATACTGTGCTCCTATTTTGAAACTCACATTATCATATGCTTGTACTGTCTCCTGCTGTTATGTACCTTGTAAAAATTGTACAGTGTGTCTCTTAGCTAGTTTATTGTTATTTATTGTCATATAATGCCATAAGCCATGTGCCACTTGAACGGATTGCCATTATGGTTCTCTGATGCTCTCCTGTTTTCATGTTGCATTATTTGCATGTATCCTTTTGTCCCCCAGGACCAATTTGTAAATGAGCTCTGGCTCAATTGTGCATTCCTGGTTAAGTAAAATTGAATTGAATAGAATTGAAACTTAATGAAATGATGACCAACTTGGATCTTTTCCTTGTGAATGGTTGGACCCCTGGAGATTTGGATAGAGAGTTTACTTTTATGGGCCACATGGGGTCTTCAACTATTGACTTGGCTTGGATCAGTCAATGTGCCCTGGAAAATCTGCGAGACTTTAAAGTTCTGGATTGGCCAGATTCAGCTCACTCACTGATCTTTTAACATTATTAATGCATGGCTGGAATTTAATAACTTACTAAAATGTTAATTCAGGATGAACAAACAAATAGGCCCATCAAACAGACTTGGTTTAATGTAAAACGATAGGCTACTAAAGTAGGAATAAACAAACTCATGAGATGTACCAAAAAACATAGGAAAAGAGAAAATCTAAGTGTCATAAATAAATGTAGAAAAGATTATAAAAAACTCCTTGAAATAGAAAACAGAAGTATTGAGCTAAGATACGAAACAAATTTAAAAAAAAGGCAATACTGGATCAAGATATTAAAACTTTCTGGGCACTGGTCTGTCTAGGTTGTACTCAATATACTATCAGGATTAAGGCTTACATTGTGCTTCAGTCTTGGGTTGCTCACTTTTAGGCATTATACTTTTCTCCAATGGAAGTTATTCAGTTTTTGTTGATCTGAATGACCTTTTATGACGCTATATATTTCCAGGACGGTTATTTTCTTTCTTGAAGGTATCATGCCAGCCTTTTTTTTTATTAAAGGTACTGAAGTCCAAGGTACTGAACAAATATTAGCTGATTCCTGACTGGTAGACCCCCAATTTTGTTAATATATTTAACAGTTTTTTATAAGGTGAAGAGTTTCCCCAAGGCACGAGGTCATAATGTCGAAAGCCATTATGACGCCACAATAGACTGCACTGCCAATACAACGCAATATATTGCTTGTGGCATAAGTCTCATTTTTGCTGGGGGCTATGCCCCCAAACCCCCATTATGGGGTGTCTGTACCCTGAACCCCCCAACTAAAATCACTAACTCCGGGAGGGGGGTTAAAAGTAAATATCAGAAAAAGTGCAAAAAAATTGAAAATTCCTTGCATCTGGGACTGGGAATCAAACCCTTCCTTGCTGCCAGTGGCTCATCCCATTGATCCATGGCAGCTGCTTAGAGGATCGCCATCCCAGTAGAAGACTTATCCTCTTCCTGGGACAGTGACAGGGTGCAGTACTGTGCACACATACCCATTCTCGGTATTGCACCCTCTCGCTGTCCTAAACTGTGCTGTTTCTGTTTTGGGGTTTTGTCGTATGCTATTACGCGTATGACAAATTGACCGGGTAGGACTCTCTAATACCTGAAAGGGCAGTATCATTTACCCAATTTACAAAATGGGACAAGTCATGAATCCAAGTATATACAGACCTATTAAACTTTTAGATGCATCACAAAATATATTTTGACGAGGGGTGCTGTGGAGCACCTTACTGTACAGACGTGGTTCAAAGTTGCTCTGCATTTGAATGTGTTTTATTCCTAAATATCTGCTTAAAATTAAAATAAATGTTTGGACCACCTGCAGAAACTGAAAGTGCACATCAAGTGGATCAGATTGATATCAAAAACAGTGATGGGGAGGATGAACAAAGGAAGTCCAGGTGGCTCAAAGTCTCAGCTACAGAAGGAGTCACAGGCCTCAACCACTGTGTCAGAATGATTAGTGCAGGAGCCACCATGGAAGGCTCTACATTTGTCAATACAGGCCATTGACAAGAAGAGTGAAACAATCCTTCAACGAATCATGGAGCAAGATGTAAAAATAGAAGCAGCCACCAAGACCATGGCAGCTGCAGAATCACAATCCACCAGAGGACTAACAACTTCAACAAAACAGATAAAAAAAATTACAAACTTGCGCTATAGGTTGGAGACCATGAAAAATGCCAACAGACCCTCCAACATGTAACTGGTTAGGTTACTGGAGGGTCTTGAGGAAGCAGACCCCTTTCTTTTTCTTAAGCAGTGGCTGCCTGATGCACTTAACCTGTCCCCGGATCTGGCTTCCCATATGTGTACAGCTTACTGGATTTCTCCACAGATGGTGACATCTCAACAGCACCTGCCCATGACTGTTCTGATGGAGATGGATGGAGTCACTACCCTGGATGCCATACTGCAAGTGGTGAGATTGGCAGATCTCCTGAATTATCAGGGGCACACAATTCACGTGTTTCCTGATCTCTTCTTCACTATGCGAACTCACTATAAGAAGTTTAATGGAGTTCAAGTTAAACTCTGAAGCTTGGGGGTCTCTCACTCTCTACTAATGCCAACTCACCTTAGAATTTTTTATAGGGGCTGCACATATCAGTTTACAGATCCAAAGGAACCCGGCCATTGGGCCTAACAGATCGAACAGGAGTTTGCTGCTGCCTAGAGGGAGGAAGAATCAGATCCCTATTCAGTTGAAGAGGAGACCCGAAGTGGTGAGAGGCTCTGTGTCATTCTGGTTACCTCAATATGCACTGATAGTATGTTTGCTGTGAAACTTACGCAGTTAAGGGACTGTTGAGGACTTGATGTTTTCTTGAAAGGGCTGTATTCATTAATGCTGCTAGATGTTACAGTTTTAAATGTTTCAACCTAGTACTGTTTAATTCCCCACAGTTACATATAAGAAATATATGCCCTACTCGAGTGTGCAGTTAATAATTCAGTTAAAATAGCAGATACAGTGATATAATACTATTCAAATTCTCTAATATTCCTATTGCCAAATACATATATTCTGAATCACTAAAATATTTGGGGATCATCTTCGGAGAGAGGTCATATCTGCTGCACTAGCTGTTTTTTGCTTTATTTTGTGAATCACCATATTTGGACTGACCTCTATACTCTTATAAGGTGTAGCTTTTGGATTTGAATCTCTATTTAACCACTGTTTTAATGGTATAACCCCATCTTCATAATCTATGTGTTAGACTACCTAATTCTGTACCATTGGATGGATCTATTGTTAGATGTGATGTCTGACTTATGTGAATGTAATGTTTCTTATGCTTTAAGAAATATAATAAAAATATAATGAAAATAAGCTATTTTGTAAACTCATACTCCTGAAACTAGAGATCTTGGTCTTTGGCAATCATCCTTTGAATGAAGTCCAGAATGGTATCAGACATAATTAGCCTTTCATACAACATTGCTACATGTTATCTCATCTCATCCATAAATATATTTCTTTCAAAAAAGCTAAGCTTTATTGTTGCTTTGTAGATCTTAAACAGCTTTTGATAGTATTAGTGATAAAATGTTATGGAAAAAGCTGTGGGAATAGGTATAGACCCTTTTTTGTTAGATGCCTTAATAAGGCTCCATCACAATACCTGGGTGCAGGTACAATATAATCAATTGGGCAATTTAACCACTAGAATTCATACAAACCTAGGAGTTCATGCAGGTTGTATTTTGGCTCCCATCTTGTTTAATTTGTACATTAATTTAATAATCAAACAGCTATGTAGTTCTGATTTCCATTCCCCCAAAAGTGATTAATAGAAAAGTTAGCTTCCTGGCTTATGCTAATGACATTGTCTTGTTTTTTACATCGCTGCTTGGCCTACAAAGGAAACTGGACCTTTCAATTAAGTTGTGTAATGAAAATAATCTTCTCATAAATAGGGATAAAACAAAACTGGTTGTTTTGGGGAATAGGAGAAAGAAGATTCCAAGGTTACACATAGAGAACCAAACAGTTGGAACTGAAAAACATTATGATTATCTGGAAGTGAGTTTTTCCTATAACTTTATTTAGAATAGATATCTGAAATTACTGGAAACTGAATGAAAAATTCATTTAATGCATTTTAAGGGATTCAATTTTATACTAGGGAAAAGCACCATAAGGGTATTCTTACAGTCATAATTGCAAAAAATAAATTATGTATTCTTTATGCTGCTAAAATTTGGGGTTTTCCAATTTGACACCTCTGGAAATTTTCCAGAATAAAATATTTCATTATATTTTATCTGTACCTAACTCAGTCCCAGCAGAGGTATTAAGAATTGAATTAGGCTAGTTATCTTTGTTTTTTTCTGGTAAGAGAGAAAGATGCTTAACTTTCCTTTTGAGCCACTTTCTTCTGCCATAGAAATGGTTACCAAGACAATATCGGGAGAAACCAATTAAATAGACCCAGAATAACTTAATCTTTCCATCCATTAGACTGATGAAAGACCACTTGTTCCCTTTTGGACTGGGGAAATTTGCTTCATGAAATTTATCTTAGGCACAAACATGACATTGTTAGCCAAATAAAGACAAGAATCTGGGATACTGCAATTGTCCATGATTTCTCACCACTTCCCTCTTTGAAATTTTACAAATGGCATAAGCAACTTAAACCTCACCATTATCTAGAAACCCTATTTGATTCATCTATCCAGTCCAATTAACAGAAAGTAATTACTAGGTTCAGAATGGAACTCGATGAGGCTAATTATATATGTCACAGGCAAAACCATCCTGAAACAATCACAGTTTTCTGTACATGTGGTGCTGAAGTTGATGATGACTTAAAACATGCCACTTTTTTTTGTTCACTGTACCACAGTAAAAGAGGCTACTGGTTTGGACCAGTCTTTGCAGATTTAAGTCTTTCCCTGGATCAAATACTTTGTACTTTATAGAACACATATGATCTGACAATGTTTCACAGACTTGCTGATATCCTGTTATCATTGAAATTGTGAATATTAATGATGTTCTTTGCAGTAATTCTTGATTTCAATACTGGAACATTTTTGGTTATATTTTATACTTGAAGAGTGCAAGAGGATAACCCCCTTTTTGCCATTAAAGAGCTAGTGTACTGCTTGGAAACCGCCTGCAATTAATTGCAACTTTCAGATATAGTCAGCTATCACATCTTATATCTCACATATTTTGTCTTTTCTGTTTGCTAATTAGATTTTCCACCTGGCAGTACTGGGGTGATGTGTGGTGCAGCACTCAGTCTGGAGGGAAAGAAGTCAGTTCTGTTCCTCCCAATACATCAACACTGAAACCACACTGACTATTACATCACTAGTAACCAATGAGAACAATTTCTTACTGCTAGGTTTCACTTTCACATGAAGTAGCAGGGATGGGCTCTCCCTGGTTACTAATGATGTCACAATTTTCTGCATTGTGATTGGTAGCTTATGAAAGTCACTGCTCAGGCTGCAAGGATTGTGGTGACTCAGGGTGTTTCGTCTAATTTCTGATGATGTAATGGGAGGAACAGAACTGACTTTTTTTTCCTCCAGACAAAGTGCTGTTCCACACATCACCCTAGTACTGCCAGGTGGAAAATGTTCTAATTAGCAAACAGAATATATATATAAAAAAAATACTTCAGATACTGAAAGTGATTGCAGACTGCATCTGAAAATTACTATTAATTCCAAGCAGTACACTAGCTCTTTAAGGGCTATAATGTTCTAAATATATTTTATAGAACATTAGAGACTACAGGTTATACTACTTTGATGGGGGTGTAGGTATTCAGACCTGAACCCTGAGGAGTCCCATTTACTTCTGTCATTCAGTAGGATTTCTGAAGGCTTCATTGTCTTGGATTCTTCCTACTGTTCACAAATGTATATTTCATGTTTGTGTATTACAAAATCATGCAATTTATTGTTGTCCCCTGTTATTCAGCAGGATTATTAAAGGTGTATTCCTCTCTGATGATTTTAATTGTACATGAATTCAAGTGTCATGTTTGCTTAACACAGAATTGTGCAATTTTTTTTTTTTTTAATTTTCCTATTTTTTTCCCCATGCCTCTCGTCAACCATCGACTCTGGTCATGGACCCCTGGAGCCCCGGCCACCGGAAGTTGCTGTCTCCCCCAATCATCTCTGGCTTACCCCCCAGAGAGTGGGCCACGATTCTGACCCCCTATATCAGACTGCGGAACTGTGACTGGTTGGGGGAATGGCTCTGGTGGCCAATCAGGGCTTTCCTGGGGCAGAGCATCACCGAGATGCAAGGCGTGGGATTTTTGTTCCCTCCCCCAAGGAGGCGGAGATGTGCAATGATGCCAGTGTCTGCCCCGCCTCCCACCCCCCTGTTTGAACGTCAGAAGCACGAGTTCTCCCGGCCTCCACCAGGAGTCCCCAGAGATCCGAATGTTGCCGCACCTCCCCGGAGAAGGAGAGCTGCCCATCGGACACTCAATCCTTCCCCCCCGGCCGGCCCTCCGACGATCCGGGTCCGTTCCAGAACCCGGGTTGCCGGCATCGCAAGCGGAAATCCCACCGCTGCAGCAGCGGGCCAGCCTAGAATTGTGCAATTTATTGTTTACTCCTGTAATTCGACAGGAATGCTTAGGGCCTAATCCTCCCTGAATACTACTATTGCTCATGAATGTACACTACATGACATGTCTGCTTATCATGAAATCATGCAATTTATTGTGATACAGTCCAGTAATTCACATACATTGTATTCCTTCTGCAGAATTTTAATAGTAAGTGGACTTGTAATTAGGTCTTATCTGATATTTAATATTTGTTAGTTCAACAGCGATTTATTTTATTCATTCTGTTTGTAATGACATATTGTTGATCAATAAACTTGAACTTAGTGATTTTGTTTCAGATTGTGAGGAAGCTTACTATTTTTGAGTTGAGTATTTGTTACAGGTTTTGCAGGTTTCAAATTTTATTCAAGAATTATTACTTCAAGAAAAGCTGTCTACTAGAGAATGGGCACAACATAGTAAACAAAAAGAAAGGTATTTTGGTAGCCTTACAAGGTTGATGGTGTAGTCTTTGGCTATACACATGAGTTAATGAGTCATGCCTCACATTTGAACAATAGAAGGCTACCAAAGAGAACAACATGTGGCTACAAAGATCAGTGTTTGCTACGCAAACGAACTCTGGCCAGAGCTGATATGGCTGCAGTTGAGGAATTTGGGGTAAAAATATTATAAATTACAAAAGTTACAAGTGTGCATTCTCAAAATGTTACCTAGGTTCATAAATGTATTGGTTTGTAATATTTTTACACCAAATATTCAACATATACTTGTTATGACCTTACCTCAGGAAGACTGGCAGACAAAATATTCAACTCCTGGCTTAAAGGTTGTTTTTTTTTGCATAGGAACTACGATATCAACTTTCGTGATGCAAAAACACATTTTGTGCAGGAGTTGAAAAATGACAGCTGTCACATTCATGAGGTGTTGCAAAGAAATAACTGTTGAAAATGTTGGTAAAAATATTGAACATTACTAAATCTATGAGCATGCATTCACAAAAATCTACATAGGCTCATAACATTCTTGTTTTTTAATGTTTTTACACCAAATTACCAACATAGTCTTCTCATAATCCCACCTCCTTAACAGGGACAGAGAAAGTGTTTAACTCTTAGCTGAAAGGTTATTTTGTGCAGGGCCGCAAAATCACCTTTTGGGATGTAAAAAAACCTATTGGCCAGGATTTTAAAAATGAAAGCTGTCTCATTTATGAGGTGCTGTAAAGATATGGCTACATTGTAAATTTGGGGTAAAAATATTATAAATTACCAAAGTTATGAGCCTGCATTTGCTAAATTGTACTTGGGGTCATAGCTTATTTTTTTTTAATTTTTTCACCAAATTTCCAACGTAGCCTTCTTATGACTCCACCTCATGAGCAAGTGCAGATAAAATTTTCAACTGGTGCCTGAATGGTGATTTTGTGTGGGACCACAAAATTACCTTTCAGGATGTAAAAAAAACATTTTGGACAGGATTTGAAAAATGACAGGTATCACAGTCATGAGGTGCTGTAATGATATGTCTGTGTTGTAGATGAGATGTACAAATATTGAAACGTACCAAGGTTATGAGCCTGCATTCACAAAATTCAATGTAGGCTTATAACTTTGCTGTTTTTCAATATTTTTACACCAAATGTTCAACATAGCCTTCTTATGACCCCACCTCAAGGACAAGGTGATAGAAAATGTTCTACTCATGCCTGAAAGGTGATTTCATGTAAGGGCCATGAAATCACCTTTGGGACAGATCAGCCTAATGAAAGTGACATAGTTCATGAGGTGGGGTCCCAATGAAAGCATGTTGAAAATTTGGGGCAAAAATACAGTATGTAAAAATGCCCAAGTTATGGCACTAAGTTCACAACCACATTGAAATACACTGAACATCACACCTGTGTTTTCAGTTTGTGGTTTGGCTTTAAAGAGTGAAGACATGTCTGCAGTCCAGAGAGGATTATGGTGTTGGACTTCCAATGGGCGAGTAAGGGCTTGGGAGATATGGGGTGGTGGATGCTCAGTGAGAGAGTTGGGTGGGGAATAAGCAATGGCTGCAAAAGACATTGATGGGTGTTTTTTTTTACAGGTGAAAAAAATAAACTGACAATTCCTTATCATGACATGGGGGGAGACTGGCAACCTCCAGTGTCACAGTTATGTGGGGGAAAACATTGATGGGATTTTTTTGGTTTTACAGGTGAAAAAAAAAACACACACATGCAAAAAAAGGCAGCCAATCCTTGGTTGTGAAACTGGTGGATTGGGCACTCCCAGTTTTAGAAACAAAGACAGATAATCCATGTTAACGACACTAGAGGATTGGGCACCCCCAGTGTCACAGTTATGTTTCTGGGGTGGTTGGGATGGTGGGTGCTGAGTGGGAGGGGTGAGTGGGGAAAATTTTAAAAGGCCAAAGATCCTTGATCAAGTCTCTGGGGGATTGGGCACCCCTAGTGTCACAGTCATATTTGTGGGGGAGTAGATATTGAGATGGAGGGTTGGGTGGGGGAATTTTTAAGATATTAGAAAACAAATAATGAAATAGGTGGTAATGGCAGAACAAGACCCACTCTGCCATGACAAAGATGGCCACCAAATGCTACTATGCATGTGCAACTGCTAGCGCATGTGCAGTTGAGTGTTGCACCCTACTTGGATGGAGTGGGTCATGTTCTGCCATGACTGCCGGCACTCTAAAATAGTGCAGTGCTGCACTGATAGGGACAACATGGGTGGAATGCTTCACTGACATGGAGGTGACTGTGACGCAAGTCCAATATGCTGTACATTCATAAAGAATGCAGAGTCTTTTTTCTCATAAATTATAAAAGGACTGCAGAGCTCTGCCCACTGCAACTGTAAAAAGTGCAAGTTACGCAAACAATACAGAATTCCAAAGTCTATTGTGAACCAGTGACTAGAACTCAAAAGTCAAAAGAAAACAAAAAGCCACAAATGTCTCTGTAGCCAGCAGGCATCACACAAGAGTAAAATATTTTAGAATGTTGTCTGCTAGAATCAAAGTTCAGTGAATCATATCTGCCACAGTGTGGTGTAGTGGTAAAAAAGTAAGGAGCAAATTTACCAGGTGGACACACCCTGCCAGTGTTTACAACCAACACTAATATCCAGGACCTACAAAACACTGCATTTTGGATCATGCACAACACCTTCAAAACCATCCCCAAGCCCTATTCCAGCAACTGTACACGATCCATGCATCTGTTGGACATACACACAATAACAGAATCCTCCCCATGACATATGGCCTCATGACAGGCAAAATGCTGGAATTCTGTCATGATTTATTCCAAATCCTACATGAACTTGCTGACCAGCAACAGTGCACACTGGCCCCCTCCCATGATCATTACAGACTTCCAGCAGTCAGCAATAAATGCCTCCTGGTAGGAGTTTCTTATATCCAAAAACATGGACTGCCTGTTCCACCTAGGTCAAAGCATTTGGAGGAAGATCCAGCACTTCAGACTTGCCAGTGAATATGGTACAAACCCTCAGCTAAGCCTTCAACTTTATCAGCTAGTAGCACTGGAATACCTGCCTGCAGAGGACATTCCAGCAGCATTTCAGCTCCTCAAGCCCAATTTACCACCGTCCACTGAGCCCCTCCTCACTTGGTTTGATGAAAATCATGTCTCCAGCAAGCTACATCTGAATATGAAGAGACCCACATCCTCAAGGTATGCACCACTGTTTCCTCCAACCTTATGGTCCATCCTAGCCCTGGCCCACAAAAGTGTTCCATGCATTCAAAACCACATGGAAGCATAGCATTGCAGGCTCCATTCCCTTCTGGGATGCTTGCATGTAGGCATCCACACCATGATCCAAGATCTGCACAGGGAGCAACTGAGGATGGACACCACCCAGGGCAAAGCAAGAGGCCAGCCAAGATCACCAGTCTGCCAGTTTTAAGCCCAAAGGGAGGAGACAATCCAGGCAATAATTGCAAGCAAAGAAAATTCAACACCCCTTCTGTACCTCCACACTATTGTGCACAACACATCCCTGTAGATTCTCTGCACCAAGCATATACACTGTCCACATGAAGCACATGCCAGCAATGCACATATATCACTACAGTATGCACATACCTACTCTGCACATAGCTCATTAGCACATGGATCACTACAGTACTGCACACCATAATCCCCACACCACCCCAACCAGCAACCCACACAGTGCTACCTCTGTCAGGATCGCTAGTCGGGATTCCATATGGCTGTCCTTTGTTGTTGTCAAGCAATTGTTGGGCTCAAGTTCTTGAGATCCTAAGTGTCAGGATTCTGTGAGGCAGGATTTTGAAATACTCCCTCAGAGACATATTGAACTAGCAATTACTCTTCCTGAATATGTTTTGAAGTGCAATACATTTAAATTTGGAGAAGATTTTTTTTGTCCAAATTAAAGGGACAGCAATGGGAGCTGTGTTTGCCCCGACATATGCCAATATTTATATGGCTAGCCAGGAGTAGGAAGTAAATGGAAATGAGCATAAAAATCCTTACTGATTGATCTTCATAAACATTACAAAGATGATTTGTTAATAATTTGTAAGAGAACAAGTACTGAGCTTGGCTCAGTTGTGTCATATTTAGAAGCACCTAATAGTAATTTAATATTTTCTATTACAGTGGACCAACACAAGATAGATATTTTAGACTTAAGAATAACCAAGGATGGTACTCCAGAGATGGGTATGAATAGTGAATTGCATAGAAAATGGACTGATAGGAATACCCTGCTCCACTTTACTCATTGCCACCCAAGACATCTGGTGGGGAATATCCCTTTCTATCAGCTAATTAGACTGAAAAGGAATACCTCCACAAAAGCTGCTTTGGACAATCAGTGTAACAATTATGACTGATCACTTCAGAAAATGTGAATATGCTAACAGTGTATTGAACAAGAAACACAAAAGTTGAAGGAAGTACCAAGAGACCACTTGCTGAATTCATCACATTCTACACAAAATGATAAGAAAAAAATGATGAATTTTGTCACTACATTCTCTCCACAATCATTTGCTATAAGGAACATTATAAACAAACAATGGCATGTTCTTGAGATGGAACCAAAGCTAGCAGTTTGGACAGAAGAACAACCAAGAATGACATATAGAAGGTGTAAAAATATAAAGGATAAGGCTGTAAAAAATATTTTAACCATGTGGAAAAAGTGGTTGCTAAGTCTACGTGAAATTTAAATTCCACCGGCAGAATTCTTGTGATATGTAGAATTTGCTTCTGCGACATTCCGTGAAAAATGGAGAAAAATTTCATGAAATTCATCCTTAAAGGAACAGTAAACATTGCAGGCATCACTGACATTGTGAAAGCCCATGAAATTATATTTCAAACGAGGCACTGAACTTCCTTGTTGGTGTCAGAAGTCCTGAGATATGACTATCTAATTAATCTGTAAATCAAAACAAAGCAGCAGCCATATTAAAACAGGAAGTGATGTCACTGAGGGGAAAGCTGCATGTTGTTAATTACAGCTTGCCACCTACTTCCTCAGTGACATCACTGTTGGTCTCATAATTCAATGAAATTGTTGCTATCTTGTTTTGATTTACAGACAATTTAGGTATTCTTAACTCAGGACTCCTGACACCTTCAGGTAAGCCCAGTACCTCATTTGGAAGATCTTTTTATGTGCTTTCATAATTTGAATGACCCCTGCAATGTTTACTGTCCCTTTAAACTGTGGAATTTTGGCATGTATTGCAGAATAATGTGATGAACTGTGGAAAATATTTCCACAGAATTGATTGCCTTTTTATTTTATTTAGTAAGTAAAAAAAAAAAACTGGTGTAACTAGGAGCATGGACCAAAACTGGGAAGTAGAGATGTTGGTGTAACTGGGAGGACAAACTGAATTACTGGGAGGTGACACTACTGCAACTTATACTGGTGGAACTGTGAGTAGAAACTGGTGTAACTGGGATGAGACACAGATATAAGAAGCTAAGGTGAAATATCTGTAGGTGTGAATACTATGAGATGCATCAAAAGAACTGTGATGAGAAACTATTTCAGCTGGGAGGAGACACTGCCAGGTTGCAAAATTTCTATACTTTAGGTGCCCCAAGGCAAGCACTTTTGTCTAAAGACATCTATAGCCCCTCAGTTCCTGCCTGCTGGGAAAACTGAGGCATTAGTGCTACTTTATCTTCATTTTTTTCTCCTGTACCCCTAACCTATTATTTTTCTTCTCCCTAGCCCACCCCCTTCCCAAGGTGCATGTGCCAGCTGTGATGGTGCGACGTTAGTATTGCATGACTAAGTTCATCAGTGCAGTTACCCATACAAGCATAAGAAACTGCCAGAAGAAAATGGCTTTTTGGTCTGATGAGCCTTCTTAATTTTGCAGCAGGTACCCCTACTCTGCAGCTGCCCCTCCTACCCTACACCCATAGCTGTAGTGGAGAAACCAGGAACTGGAAGGAGCGGTACAGTGGGGAGCGTGTCATGTGACCACAAAGTCTGTGCACTGAGAATTGTGCTGACTCAGTCTCACAGCTGGTGTCACATGGTAGTTGCTTTCACTAGGCATCAGATCACAGTCTGGAGTGGAGGCATCAATTAGTTGCTGCTGGCAACTGATCCTTCCCACAATAAGTGTTGCTGGTGGGTGCTATTCAGCCCATCAGAGAATGTTGTGGTGGGGATCTGAACTGGTTGTCACAGCAGCAGGCAGCTCACAGAAAAACATCTCTTCAATTTTTTAAATCAGTACTCAGAAACCATTCTTTTAAGGGCAACTGATATGGAATTTTAGCAACCCTCACCAGTGCAGCATAATATATAGTTAAAAGCTCTTTTAAGGACTTGGAGATAAATAATTATAAGGATCTACTGTATCAGGGTAAGCAAGCATCAAATTCATTTTAAAAAACTCTTTGCAGGGCTTAGGAGATAATGGGAGTCCTTTTAAGGACTAGAGGCAAGCAAGGAGAAAAATCTTTAAAAAAAAACTTTTCAGGGATTAGGGAATGCAGGCTGTTATTACATCCATTTTCAGGACTTGTTGACTAGTTAGTCCTTTAAAGAACTAAGTGAATGCAGGCATAGAGGAGAAAATTCATTGCAAAAAAAAAAAAAAAAACTTTTCCAGGTTTGGGAGCTAAGGTCTTATTAAAAATGCAAACTGGCATTAAAGTCCTCATAAGGGCCTACTGGCTATCAAGTCCTTTTAAAGTCTAAGGCACATAAACGGGACAGATTTGCCACCTTGTCCTTCACACCTCTGTCTCCATGCACCATTGTTCCCTCTACCAGTCCCTTCTTTGGCTTTCCCTCAAGCCTGATTCTTCTATTTACTGGCCTGGACCACTGAGGACACCATTCACTGCCCATCATACTCCCCTATATCTCATCTAGTCTGCTGAAGACTCATAGCCGCAATATCTGCCACTCGTCCCACCTCCAACTCATCCATCCACATATTACCACCAGGATGGGTAAAAGGGCCTTCTCCATTGCTGACCCCTTCCTCTGGAATGACTTTCTCCTTCCCCCTTCTGTGCTCCATTGATCCCCTGCTAAATTTACATACCCCACTAAAAGCCCACTTCCGGGTCTCCATAACCTGCTCCTGTCCCCAGGCCACTGGTGCTCCTGCACAATCTGCCTCAGTCTCCATTGCCCCTTGCCATCTCCTTCTTCTCCTGCCTATGGACTGGCTTGCTGGCCAGCACCCTGTGCACGATCAACTGCCTGCTGCCTTCAAATAGTAAAGGCACTCATAAATTATAATTTTTAAGTGGTATGTATATTATTTGTTCAGTATTACTCTTTACCTGTCAATGTTAACTCTGAGCCACAGCTACTGCTGCCAAACACTGTGTATATACAAGATCTATGCTTCCTGTTATTTGTTACTTTAGAACACTTGTATTTACCTGTTTTTACTGTGACCTTTCTGCATGTGCCAGTCCCTGGCCCGGGCGATACCTGAAAAAAGTCCTTGGATCAGTGCACCAACCCAGTTAACAAATGAATAAATAAATAAATAAATTTAAAATAAAAAATCCCATTTAAGAGCATGAAGATAAATAAGTCCATTTAATTGCATTTGCGGCATGCTGACAGGATACTATTGTTCAAAAAAAGTCTTTTTGAGGCAAATAATTATTTTAAAAATGCCACTTTACATGATTACCTGCTCTCCATGGAGGGTGTCCATCATAGGTAGGAGTACAGAGGATTGTGTGTGCCTTGTGGACCTGATGGAGGCAGGTGTGAGAGACAGGAAGGGGCTATAAAGAGAAAGTTAAAAAATCAGTGGCCTAAATAAATCTCAGAATATCTTGCAAACTGTGGATTCCTAACTAATATTTTAGTCACTACTGCTGCTTCAGCTGCATTCACCTCCATAAGTACCCAAGATCTCCTGTGTCCAGCATTAGTGTGGTCAAAGCTGTCACACATTTGCCTGCATTATTTTTGTGCTTGACATAGACATTACTGCCTTTGGGTTTAGAGTTTCATCCTGTCCCACAAAAAACTATCAATACTGATGCTGGCTCCAGCTGATTGAGCCCTCCCAAAATTGTAGGAACATTTAGCACTAAGCAGAGGGTGCCAGCACCACCTCCATGCCCATCACCACCACTGCTTGATGATAAATACATCTTTGTCCCCACATTCTGCCACCACAAGATCCATTTTCTCTCATCCTCCACCAGTGTGCAAACAAATAAGTATCTCAAAACATCTAAAATCAATAACCTAACAATTATATTGCATAAAAACACTGCAAACATCATCAGAGGTTTCACAAAAAATGGTCACAAATAAATGCCACAAAGTGCTTTGAAATATAGCTTTTTGATTTACAAAAGTAGGTTGCAAAGAGCTGCAGATCTTTCTTGTTTGGCACTTGCTGTTAAACTACCCAGAAGAGTAGGAGGAGCAGTCACATGAAGGGAGGAGGGAGAGAGAGAGAGAGCGAGAATGAGAGAGAGAGAGAGAGAGAGAGAAAGAGAGAAAAAGAAAGGGTTGCTACAGCAAGTCACACTTTAACTCATAGATTCCCACCTAATAAAAAAAAATCAGGTGACAGCATTGCTTGAGGAATTTTTTTTTGTGTGTTCCGTGGAAAATGTTAGTGAACTGCAGACTTTTGGGGAGTACCACTGGATTTTGATGAAATTACAGTAAATTACAGTTTTGAATTATAACATATAAAATTTAAATTTGGACAACAGGGACAGTATCACTAAAGAAAGAGACAGGAATGGAAAGAAACAGTGCTTTGTAAATTCAGTTCCTGGCAAAATTAATGAACTCACATGACTACATACCTTGTGGAATAGATTTTCTTCGAATTACACTTCTGAACAGTGTTTTTTTCTGAATAAATATTTTCCACAGTTCATTATATATTTTCTGCAGCACACTTAATTATTTAGCAAATCAGGTGAAAATTCCATGAAATATGCAAATTTCACCAAAGGAAAATCTCTAGCAAAATGGCATGGAAATTGAGGAATTCCATGAATTTTTGAGGAAATGGAATCAGTAATTTTCACCCAGCCCTAGTGGCTCCCCATTAGGGAACTTTAAGTGCAATAACTGCAATTTTTGTAGACACATACAGACTGGGAATACTTTCAGAAATCCACACAATGACAAAAAAGTTTTCTATTAATAGTTTTATTGACTGTAATAATGATTACGTTGATTACAAGGCTACATGTATGTGCAACAGTTTTTAAACAGGAAAAATGACAAGAAAGCTGAAACAAAGCGTGGGGGAACATTTAAGAGCTGTGGAGAGAAAAGACGAGAAGAATCCTATAGTGGTAGATATAAATAAAATGGGTTCTGGCAATGCATTCAAGTTCCAGGGAATTTTGAAAAGCTTACTGTATTACACAGAGGTGTGTCTGAAGTCAGTTTATGACATTGGGATTTAAAGTTGGGGGGGGGTTGGAAGCCATAAAAGAAATTGAAGAGATCTCAGGAGATACTAATGATTGGGTTAAAGGAGAAAATATTCACATATTATCATGGAACTTGTCAGGTTATAATGATAAAGTCAGAGATCCAGACATGGTTGGATATATAAATAAATATGACTATATGTGTCTACAATAGACATAGAGGATTGGGGACATTTATTTGGATGGTTATACATCCTATGTAAAAAATGCAGAAAAACAAAAAACATTTGGTAGGAATGTAGGGGGAATAGCTACCTTTTGTAAATTAAAAAGTAATGTAACATCTCAAGAGATTTATACAGACTAAGTGTATATTAATAGTACATATCAAAGGAGATAATAAGGAAGCTATAGTACTTGTCAATATTTATGCACCACCGGATAGCAGTAAATGCAGAGATGTAAAGTGGTTACATGTACTTAAATATGAACTTTAAAAAACTACAAATGGAATTACTGAATGGAAGCATTATTCTTGTTGGTTATTTAAATGCAAGACTGGGCAACTTGCAGGGTATTACTGATGTTCACTCAAACCTTATGGCCCAGTTAACAACAAGCTATTTAAAGGATAAGGGACCATCCAAAGACTTAATATTAAATAATAGAGGGGTAGTGGTACACAAACTGATAAAAGTTACAAATCTCTTGATATTGAATGGATGTTTAGTAGGAGATATACCAGGAAATTATACTTATGAAGGGGAGAGGATCCTCAGTAATAGATTATATTTGTGTTAGTCTTAATGCATTGAAAATCTGCAGGAAATTAGTAGTAAGATCAGCTATCAAAAGTCAACATGCAGTATTGGAATTTCAAATGAGAAGGAATAGAAAATACTTTTCAAGACAGGGTATTGTAAGCAATCAACTTACAGTAACTAGTAGGAATCGTATAGGGTGAGAAATAATAGATGATGGCAATTTAGTACAAACCATGAAACATAGATGAATATTAGAAATCTTAAAGGACATTTATATGGAGATGGATATAAATGTATTAATAACAAGATTTAATAATAAATTGGGTAACTTCAGAAATATTACAACAAAACAGTGCAAGATACAGAATAGAGAAGGCCAGCACTGGTTCAACAAAGAAAGTAGAATTGCTAAGAAAAATTTAAATAGTCAGTTAAGAACAATAAAAGGCAATATAAATGATAATCAGAAAATAAAAAGGTTAATGAATGGATTAAGGAAGCAATACAACAAGGTGCTGAAAGAGAACAAGAAGTGTCAAATGAAACTATGGTTAGAACTTGAGGAGGTAGTTAAGAAGAATGAAACACACACATTTTGGAATCTGGTAAACAGGGGCATGAAACATTATAGGGGAGTAATGAGCACCAATATTGAGCCTATGGACTGGGTTGGATATTATAGACAGTTATTTTTTGTAGAAGACCAAGAATACATAAAGGCAATAAATAGGAGTGTAATAGAAGATGAAGAAAAATATATAAGTTGAGTCCAATTACCCCCAATGAAAATGAAAAGGTATTGAGAGTATTTAAAAGACATAATGCCCCAGGACCTGACGGGATTCCAATTGATGTAATTAGTCCTATGGTTGGGCAGTGGATTCCATTTTTGGAAATTTTATTCAATTCAGTTTGGAAATATAGATTAGTACCAACGAGCTGGAAGTTAAATTTTATTGTTCCTTTATTCAAGAAAGGAGATAAGACTATATCAGAATGCTATAGACCCATCCGTCTCCTAGACAGTACTGAGAAATTATTCACTAAAATAATTAATAATCGATTAATGTAGTGGGTAAGAGAAAAAAGAGTCATTGATGCTGCTCAAGCAGGTTTTCTACCAGGAAGGTCAACAATAGACCAATGCTTTACAATAGCACATCTTATTTTTAAAAACAAAAAAGTTAAGGGACAGAAATTATACTGTTTATTTATTGACCTGAAGACTGAATTTGACAGAGTCAACAAAGTTAAACTATGGGAAAGACTGGAGGGCTTAGGAATCGGTAGAGCACTATTAAGCAGTATCAGAATCTTGTACCATAACAATTACGGAAGTATTAGATATTCCAATACAGGAGCCCTTACAGAGTGGTTTCCATCAAACATAGGAATAAAACAGGGCTGCACTCTTTCACCACTGTTGTTTAATCTGTATTTCCAAACCACACTGAATAGTTTCTATGATCCAGATCATCATATGCCAATGATAGACATGACACCTTGCCCATATCTGGCATTTGTGGATAATGCAGTGTTAATTTCTGAAAGTTATATAAGTTTGAGAAGAATGATAAACACATTTTCAATTGAATGTAATAAAGCAGACCTAGTAATACATTATGAAAAAAAAAACACAGTAATGGTGTTTGGAGGTAATAATAAGATATATAATTACACAATAAATAATAATAAAATAGAAATAGTAAAAGAGCTTTGCTACTTAGGGTTGACTCTATCTCAAGATGGATCATGGAATAAACACATCTGTGAACTGGAAAGTAAAGCAAACAGATTTCTTCCAATCCTTAATTCATTTTCCTATAGCTATGGATGTTATTCAATAAAAGGAATCCTAAGAGTCCTCAATGCGAAATTAAGAAGTCAGATGCTGTATGGGGCTGAAATATGGGGACAGGGCAATAGTAGAAAATTGGAAACTATATTAAACACATTTTACAAAAGGATCATGGTCTTCTATTAAGTGCATCCTCTGTATTGGTAAGGGCAGAATTAGGACAACAATCAATCGAATGTCAAATAAGACAGAGAGAGGTAAATTTTTGGTTAAAAGTGTATTCAATGAAAAATAGAACTCTACCCAGATTGTGCCCCGAGGAAGTTTTACATTATAAGCAACATAATATAATATTCATATGTGTGGTCATACTAGAAAAAGTAATAAAGCCTCTAGGACTACCAAGTAATATTACAGACAGTTTATGTCTCCCATTCATTCAAGTAAAATCAATAAATAATGAAAGAATAACCAGTACCTACAGGCAAAGGGATTTGGAATTAAGTAGGCAACACAAGATGTATAAATGGCTGACAGAAGACAGCATAAACTGGAACATTATCTGCAAAGAATGAACAATCTAGAATGTAGGGAATTAATTACAAGGTTCAGTGGAAACAAAATGGGTACAATAAAAGCAGATCAGATGAACAGGCTGTATGTAACTGTGGAAAAGATGTGGATGATCTCAAACACCATATGATATCATGCCCACTTTATAATAAGGAAATTAAACAATTATTGGGTTCCTGTTTGAGTGAATTGAATTATGAACCCAGTACCACGGAGGTGCATTTTTTTAAATCACATTCAATTGTCATTTTGAATACAGTAACATCCTTTTTAAAGGTTACTGGAACAAGAAAATGCCACTTAAGAAATAAAGAGAATGCAGAATGAATACATCTATCAATTTGGAGGGTTTGTTTGGTATAACACTGTAGCATAACATCATATCAGAATGAATTGAATTATGAACCTAGTATTAAGGGGGGGTGCATTTTCTAAAATTACTCTCAATTAAAATTCTGAAAATGGTAGCTTCCTCTTAATGGTTGCTGAATGAACTCAGCCTTCAATTGTAAGGGCCTGTTGGGTAAAATATTGCACTATATATTATAGATAGCCCGCACTTCTAATTTAAAAGCAATGTATGAAAGTTGAAAATGAATAATATGAATTGTGAAGTGATTTCTTATTTAATATTTAAAAAAAACCTTTAGTAGTAAATTAAGATTTTGTATATGAAAAGTATGTGAATTTGTGTGTCTTTGTAAACTGAAATTCTCTGAATTTTAATATATTTGTAATGACTTGTTGAAAAGTCAAACAATAAAGCAAACTACAGAGAGGTGGGGACAGAGATATTCTTCTGTTTAAAAGAACATTTTTGGCAGTACACTCTGAGGGCAGTAAGTTGGAATGGATTTGGACTAAATGAGACATATCAACTTCATCCATTTTTGAAAAAGTAATTTACTGGTCTTTTTAAGCAGTGCTTTACTTAACATTGCAACCATATGTATATTTATATAATATTTATTTAATGCTTAGTAGATTGCTTCCATTGATATGAAAAAGTACATGAAATATGAGATATAAGGTCTGTGGTATAGAGTATGTATATATCATTTTTGATCTTTTGATTATTTTCCTTTCTCCCCCCTTTTTGCATCCCCTTGTCCAGTCCTTTTGTCCTCCCAACTCCCTTCCTTCCCCTTCCCCCAACCCTTGTCCTTTCTCCCTTCTTTTGATATTTATACATATGTATGTGCAATATAGGTTTGTTGTATTTAATAAGTGAATGTTTTTTATCAGTATATATCACTTGTGGTGTGCATGTATTGTCTTTCATTGGTGTGCAGACCAAATTCTTTTAAGCATTTATTAGTTGTTGCACAAAATGTTACACCATCCCTTTAAGTGGGTTTCTTATAAGGGGTGGTTTGCTCTTGGGAAGACACACTTTGAAAAAGAGCCTAGTTAGGTTTGAAAACATTCAGCAGGTGTTGGTGTGTTGCTCCAGTTTTATCTTAATAAATGTTGCTTTTGAATAAGATATTCAAGAATCTGAAATATTGCTTTTGGTGTGTGGCCTGAGGTCTATTTTGGTATTGCTGTTTGTGCTGTGAAGTCTGAGCTCAGCCTTAGTGTCCTGTGGCAGACTCTGCATCTTTGTACACAATGGTATGACTACAAGTCTGGAATTGAGTTGAATCTTCCAAGACAGATATACCAAGTTGAAGATTTGGAAGGCAGTCTGGTCAAAAGGCAGAAGCCTTGGGGAGGATGGTGGACATGCCGGGCTGACCATCAGCATCCATTAGATTTCTGTTTTATTTCATTTTACCCCTATTGTGTTCTGGTTTTAGTCCATTGGAAGTTCATTGTAAATAGTCAGCTGAATTATGAGGGAAAATAAATGAGTTAGTTAGCTAGTTGTGTGTTATCAGGAAAGTGTGAGGATGCCAGTTTTTGGGAAAGAGTCGAGGACGGCCGTTATTGTTGGGTGCTGGACTGCATAGACTATGAATAAGAAAGAGAGTATAGAAGGTATACCTGCTGAAACACTAGCAATCTATATATTCCAGTGATATTTTCCAATCTCATAAACCCCAAATTAGAAATGTTACCTGCCCACTATACTTTGTGTACTATTCCTGAAGCCTGGTGCTGCATGTGAGCCTGGGAAGATCATGATGGGTTGCAGCTGACAACCTTGCTGTGGAGAATGTACAGCACCATTGTCAACAAAGATCCCCATAGTTGAGAGCTGAATCTTGGACTTGAAGAACTGTGCTGATCATCTGGAGGCGCTCACTAGGAATGCTTGTTTGTGTCCGGTGGCATTTCCCTGTCCTGGTTTCCTTTGTGGCCATACAGAAGGTGACTGGTGGAGGGTAGACACTGTTCTGGTTTAAGTTTCAGGAGTGCTGGGTTCAGGTTGACTGTATCCAGGACTTGAGGCCTAATTTTTATTTAACTTGGTTCCTGCCTGTGGCCTGGGTGACAGCCACGGTGTCCGCTATGGTGGTGGTGGCTGCCATGGAAAGTTGCACAGGGTAGTGGGCGGGTTTATGTTCCAGTGTTGGATTCTTCTGGGAATCATGAAGAGAAGAAGGAAGCTGGCTGTCTTCATCAGGACTTTAGAAAAGGATTTCAACTGGAATGGAATGGACCATAGGCAGGCCAGTTTGTTTGGGCTTACTGTTTGAAAAGGCAGTGATAGTGTTGATTGCTATCCCATTTTTAACTACTACTATAAAACATTTAATCTGGGACAGTGGGAGTATCCCAGCTGGTGTCTTAATTGGTCTTTTTGCAGCTTTAGGAGCTAATAAATCCAAAAGGCCATTTATTTATATATCCTTAGGAGCTGGAGAATCTCAGAAAATTGACTGTGGAAGGACTTCCTTACAAACTGAATACTAATTCATGGACTATATGATCTTTTATATTTATTGAAGCTATGTAAGATTAAACAAGGGGGGTATTATTAGAGTTCTTTTTATATTATTGAGTGGTGCTTGGGAGTGGTTGGTGAGAGTGTGTGTGTGTGTGTGTGTGTGTGTGTGTGTGTGTGTGTGTGTGTGTTGGATGGTTGTTGTCAAATATTGATTTTGACTGTTGTTAGTTTAGTCCTTGGGTCAATATGTGCTGGAGAGATTATCAGTTGTCAGGCACTATTATCCCACCAAGTTCAGGGAACTCCACCACTTTGACTCTCCTCCTTTGCCTGTAGAGGTGTATGGGCATGTCGAGCATTGGGGATAGCCAGGAGGTGGAGGAAATGAGGAGAAACTGGGCCTGGTGGGGTAGTGGAGCAGGGTGGATGGATGGATGAATTGGGGTGGTGAGGACAAGAAAATGCCCTAAGGCAAAATGGATCCAGGAAAGGGGACCTCCTTGTCTGGTTCCCACACTGAAAGTCTCCACTTTAAGTCAGCAAGTCACGTGGTCTACCCCATCTGCCTATCCTTCTCAGGTGGTGTTGTGCAATGCCAGGTCAATAAAAACAAGACAGCTATTATTGCTGATCTTGTTGGTACAGCTGAACTGGCTTGCATCACCGAGACCTGGTTGGATGAGAATGCTGGCCTAGCATTGGAATCAGCAGTTCCAGCCAGGTACTCACTGATATACCACCCAAGAGAGTATCGTTGAGATGGGGGAGTAACCATTTGTTTTAAGTGAGATCTGGGCCTTGTAAACCCCCAAGCAGGAGTGACCAGATCCTTTGAATGTATCATGGGAGCAGGTGTAGGTTGCAGGATACTTCTCTTCTACTGTCCACCCTGGGGTGAGATGGAATTCAAGCAGGAAGTCGTGGACTTCATCATCATCAACAACATGGTGGTGGAATCCCCCAGGTGGTTAATTCTGGGGGAATTTCAATGCCTGGGTCAACGATGAACTCTCACAGTTTGGGCAGGACTTCTTCCAACTGATGAGTTTGTTGGGCTTGACACAGTTAGTTACCTCTGCTACCCATAATTATGGTCATTCATTGGACCTGGTCTTCCTACTGGGGATGGAAATAACTTAACTTGTGGTGGAACGGGTCAGATGGTTGAACCATTATACTATAAGGTTCAGGTTTGAGGCTCCCCTCAATAGATCTGCTACTACGAAGATGGTCCATTACCACCCTTTAAGGGGTTTGACCTCAGATGGTCTTGTGGTGACACTGGACCTATCAGGCATGTTGAGTGCATGCAGGGAGCTGGGGAATCTGATACTAGCCTATTATAAGGCTGTGACAGAGGCCATCGACTCCTTAGCCCCTATCCGTGTTCACCCCCTCACTCTTCACCCAAAGTCCCCTTGATACTGATGGGACTTTGAAGGAGCTGAGGCAAGGGAGTCAAAGGTTGGAGTTGTGGTGGTGGAAATCTGGCCAGGCTGATGACAAACTTAGATTGATGGCCCATTATAAAGACGATTAATCATGCCAGCCCACCGGCGGAGTGGCAGAGTGTCCGATCACAATGCTGATGACCTGGGTTTTGAAAAGGACCAGGGAGTCAGAGGGATGGATGGGGTGGAGAAGGATTGAGTGCCATCTAGAAACTCTCCTTCTCTGGGGGGAGGTGGGAAAAGCATTCAGTACATCAGTGGCCCCTGATGGAGGCTGGCAGCTATGAATAATGAGGCCGCACATTGCATGGGGCAGGACATAAGTCAGGTGTGTCCTGTTGACATCATTGCATCTCCTGCCTCTGGGGGAACTCTAGCATCCAAAAAATCCAGCCCTATTGGTGAAGCTCCCAATTATACTGCCACTCTTGTATAACTACAAGTTCTACCTAGGGGGTCCTCTCCTGTGGGGTAAGCCAGAGCTAGAGAACAAGTGTCCTGCTGAGGGGATGCCTATTCGCTGGCCCCGCCCAGGAGGGTAAGCCTGGGGTGGGGAGTGGTGAGTTAGAGCAGATGCTGTGGAGCCTCTTCCCATCAGTTAGGTGGTGGTGCAGGGTACCAGGCAAAAAAGTGATCAATCAGCAATATCCTATAAGAAGACAGAATTCCTGTACAAGGAAATTGCTGTGGCATGGAATCAACCAGCTCAGATCTTCCAGACTGTTGAGAGGTTGTGCAATGCAACCTGTCTTAAGCCATGGGGAGCATTTTCACATGCTAAGTATTATGAGTTTGTTCAGTTCTTTGCCAATAAGATTGCTGCCATCAGGTCAGAGATCCATTTAACACCATCAATCAGGAATTGGGAGACTGACAAGAGGTTACAAGCCCTCTGGCTGTCTGGTTCAATTTCAGTCAGTTGGAGATCATAGACATTGGGTGAGTCATCCAGGTTATGCGCCCAACCTACTGTAGTTTGAATCTGGGCCCACCACACCTCCTAATGGGGTGCATTGAAGTCATTGACCCCATCCTTGATGGGATAGTCATGTACTCTTTGGAGGCAGGGGTGTTTCTGGACCACCTGAAGGAGGTGGTAGTGGTACCTCTCCTAAAGAAATCCTCTCTAGACTGAGACTGCCTAACAAACTATAGACCTGTCTCTAACCTGCCCTTTGTGGAAAAGGTTATTGAGAAGGTGGGTGCAGCACAGCTGATGTCCATTTAACAACCCATGATGTCTATTAGCCTCTCCAGTCCATTTTTTTCATGTTATCTCTTTATCCACTGGAGCCCTGGAAGACAGCTTCAGTCCTCCTGAAGGAGGGATTCTCTCTCTCCAGTCCTGCTGCTCCCATTCTTGCAGTCCCCAGTAGTTACCCCATGGATTGCCACCTGTGGAAAGGACAGGAGGAAGTCACCGGCTTCTTCCCCCTCTTGGAGACCCAATACAGAATCCAGGGATGGCCCTTGGGAGTGGCAAGCCACCATCAAGCTTGCAAGACTCATCTTCCTCAATTTTTGCCTATCCCCCCTCCCTTCTGATGTGAGGACATTAGATCAAGCCTCCCAACCTATACTTCCCTCCAACCATCACGTAAGGGCAGTCAATGAGCAGGATGGCTAGTCTCCCTCCTCCTGAGAGAGGAGAACAGTCATCTGGACACTTGATCCTCTCTCCGCCCTGTCAACCCCAGGCATCCCAGATTCATTCCCAAGCCAGGATCACTGGTGTGGTGTGAGGTGTAGTAACCAGTGCCTCAACCTCCAGCACCACCAGGCCGACCTTTCAGTCCAGGTTTAGGAAGAGGCATAGTACCAAGACTGCCCTGGTTCAGGTACTGAATGAGCTATGGATAGCAAGGGATTGGGGGAGCTATTTCATCTTGGTTCTCCTTAATCTCTCCACAGCATTTGACACTGTAGACCATGGGGTGTTGTTGAAGCACCTGTGGATTCTCTGTGGACTGTCTGGTACAGTCTTCAGGTGGTTTTGATCATTTCTCACTGCCAGGACTCAGAGAGTAGTGTCAGGAATTTATTCCTCTGCCCCACTCCCCCCCCCGACACGTAGGGTTCTGCAGGGCTCTGTATCATCCCCCATGTTGTTAGCAGTGTACATGCTGCCATTGGGAGACATCATAAAGCAGAGCTTTCACTGTTATGCAGATGATTCTCATCTCTATATGTCCTTTGTGCCCAAGCAAAGTGGAGCGATCTCAGTTTTTAACAGCTGCCTCTCCAAGATCCACAGTTGGATGAGTGCCAATTGTCTGAAGTTGAACTTGGACAACACTGAGGTGTTGGTAGTGGACCCAGATCACCAAGGTGTGGGGTTGTCTGTGGGGCAACCATCTGGGCTCTGGCTCAGGGGGGACTAGCTGCTTACCTCAGAAAAGGCGTGACATTTGGGCATTGTCTTCGCTAGTGGCATGACATTAAAATCTCTTGTGTCTGCTGTCATTAAGACCCCTTTTTACCATCTAAGGAACATCTGGATTAAGTACCTGGTTCTGCCTGATGATCTTCCAATGTTGGTCCATGCTTTTGTGACCTCACACCTAGATTGCTGCAATGCCCTTTGCCTAGGGCTACTGTGGGTTGAAATCCACTGATTGCAGCTTGTACAGAATGTGGTGGCCAGGTTGTTGACTGGCGTATCAAGATCTTGCCATATCACTGCTGTGCTCTATGGCCTGCATTGGCTGCCTGTACATTGGTGGATCACCTTCAAGGTTGGGTTACTGACCTATAAGGCCCTACATTGACAGGGACCGCGTTATTTGCAAGATCTTCTGCACCCATACCACCTCCTCTGCTCACTCTGTTCCTCTGATGAGGGATTACTAGAGATTCCCAGGGTTCAACTAAAGACTTTTGGGGCCTGTTCCTCTGCCTTTTTGATCCTTTCCCTGTGGAATTCTTTATCTCATTGGATTAGAAATTACCTGACTGTTGAGAGTTTTAAAACTGCTTTGAAAACAAATCTTTTCTGTTTAGCATTCCCTGATTCTAGTGTTATTTAGAGTATCATTCTCAGTTTTATTTAGGAAGATGTGTAAATCTTAAATTTTAAAGTTTTTATCTATTTATATGAATTTTACTATTAATGTACAGTGCATTGATCATTCTGGAATTGTGCTTATAAAGATTGATATGCTATGATATGATAGTATATGATATTATTGATTGATCATTGTATGCTCAGTCTCAAAACTGCAGAGAAAAGAGACCATTACTACTTTGCTCTCCTATTTCTGTTCATACCAGGGAGAAAAGAGTGCTTATTAAAAGGCGACAGTGACACATTTTAGGAGCAATTCAATTTGAGCTACGAAACCTTCAAGACTGAAACAATAGTTGCCTATATTAACTGATTACAGTTAGAAACAGAGCAGCAGGAATAGGTTAGATAACAATTGCAGGATGATACTCCAGTAAATTAGGAAGAAATGCATGACCCAGAGGGAAAAGGAACTCTGGGACAACCCCTTCCTGTCAATGATCCAGTAGTACTAATATCAGAGGTTGAATGTGCTATGCAATGGGTACACCACTCCACCACTGAGAGCTGTATGATCCAGCAGCAGTTGAATTCACATCTGGAAATTGTCCATACTGCTGTGTTGTATGCTGTGAAGCATGGTACTGTATGCACCATTGGAACAAGCAGTGTATTTGTGATGAGCATAGATAACTACATATGTTTAGGAATGGTTCTGCTGGACAGGCAAGAGTTTCCTTGTTGAAGCCATTAGTACAGAAATATGGAAACATACTGGAATAGCAACATCAGTAATTGTGACAGCTACAACTGGGCTAGCAGTATACAACATAGGGGTATGCTGCACTATCAGCAACATTTTGACGGAGCGGTCCCCTACAGTGACAACAGCACCATTTCTCTGTAGGGAACCCGCTGGAACCCAGCACTGTCATTTGAGGGCCCTGCACCCCCCCGAATCTGCTCTGACTCACAGCTGAGAATCCTAAGTGGGGGAGTGCAGGGGCACAGCCCCCCCACACTGGGGTTCAGGGGCAAACCCCCCACAAAGAAAACACTTGTTTTCCTACAAAACCAGCAGCCGACTGCAAAATGCAGTCGACCTGTCAATTTCGCTGTCTAGTCATTCGACAAAAAATTTTTTGTTGAACCAGTCATGGATCCCAACATAGGCAGAGTAACACTGCACTGTCTTTTTATTCTGCCTGTTGAAAACGGCAAGACAGGTGGGTACACAAATTGTCATTTGAAGTTGCAAGTGAGCTACAAACCATGTTTGACAAGATGGAGCTCTTGATTATTGATATCAGCATAGTTTCCAATGTTCTTCTTGCCTTCATTCACCTACATCTGCAGGAGAGTGTTGGCACAGATAATGATTTTACCTTTGGGGAAATATAGTTGTTTTTGGAGACCTTCTTCAACTAGCACCTGTGAATGATCAACATGTCTTCTCTACACTCTCCATCGAGGAAGCTAAAAACACTATTGCATGCTTTGGTGAAATAAACAAGAGGGAGTTTTTAACCTGTGTTGAACTGTATCACAATATGAGACAAATATTTTTTTTTTTTTTTTTTACTCTTTACTCCCCGAGCTGCCTGCCGCCCCATTTCAGCCCAGTCACGGGCCGCCGGTCTCTGCCCCCCAAATCAGCCTCAGCCCCTGATACCCCGTGGCTTTCCCCCCATGGTGGGGCCTGCGGCATAGCCCGGTATATGCCACTGGGACTAGGTCGGGGGCTCGGCCTGGGGGGCACATCGAGGCCACGGCGAGCTTCATTCTCGGCGGCAGGCAGCTCCTCCATTTTCTGCTTTTCGGGGAGGCGGGGTCATGCAATGATGTCACCATCCGCCCCACCTCCAATGGGTTGTCGAGCGTCGGTTTTGCGTGGGAACTCCGGCCCCTCCGCCAGAAGTCCCCAACCCGACTACTACCACCTCCCCCAGAGAAGGAGAGCTGTCCAACAGATGCTCAATCCTACTCCCCTGCCGTTCTTCCGGTTACTCCGGTCCGCTCCTAAACCCGGTCGCCGGCATCGCAAGCGAAAATCCCACCGCTGTGCCGACGGGCCAGCCATAATATGAGACAAATATTAAGCTCTACTTGATGAGGCTCAAATTGGAAACTTGTCACCTTCCAAAGCAGCACTGTTGAAAACATGTGTCTTAGCCAAAAGTGATCCATGTTTGATGCATGTGATCTATTGTCAAAGCTATACACTGATGGAAGATGATTGCCTGTTTGATGCCTAGACTTCAACAGTGTGCAAGATTCAATGAAATTATGCTGGAGAGACAGCAGCAACAAATTACCACCATATTGTCACCTAATTCAAGTTCCAAGATGGTATCAAAGATGGTTGAACATCTGAAAGAATTAACCACAAATGTGTCATGAACAGCTGGTTTGAAAGCAGATCTGACAGTGTCTGAGAATGCACATGTCATGCTATGCCATAACCCTGATGGAGATTACGAACATGTCAATGGTGCAATGGGGCACATAGTTGACTTTCTTATAATGTTCACAGAACATTTGTTGAGATGGTTATGGTGAAATTTGACAACAATGATTACCCACAGAACATCAAGAGATCTTTGGAAAATTCCAGCTTGTGAAAGACATTAATGTAATAAGAAAGCAATTTCCACTGTGTGTTGCATATGGCATATGCAATGGCATCTTCAAAGATGGCATGAGCTATGCTGCCTTATCTCATGTCATAAATCAGACAGGACTGTGCATCATAAGCATTGCACACAATAAACTTCATGCTGATAAGAAGTGCATTGTGGAGTACAATCATTTGAGCACTCTGTACTAATCCAGCCGATCTGTGATCCCAGCACCTACTGATGTAATGATTCGAATGTGTCTCTAGATGTGTCACACACATTGAAGTGGAAGAAGCCTAGTGTACATCACTCTTCCATCTTCAGAGGTCATGGACAATCTTGTGTTATTGATGGAGCTCCAACAAAATTTTATTACACCAGTGAAATTTCAGCAAAATCGCCAATTTCGCCGCATGAAACATTTTGCACAATTTTTCCCCAATGGCAAAATTTTGCCTGTAAAATTACACTTTCAATTACTCTTTTTGTCTTCACATTACTCCCCATGTAAGTATCAGGGGAAATTGGGTGAAAAAATCTTATCACATGACTTTTTCTCTAGCAGACTACTGGTCACATGGGTGATTGCACTTAGGCAGGAAGGCAGACTAATTCTACTTCCTTTAGAGCCATTTCAGCTTAGTAGGAAGTAGGAGAGGAGAGAGACTACGGCAAGAGAGTTTCTAAAAAGTAGTGGATTGTGTGTGTGCATTTGCATTTGCAGCTTATTTGATTTATGATCTGTTCCCCACTAGTTTAAAAAGTTAATAATTAAGTTAGTGATTTATCTTCATTGTTATATTTATCTATCTGTTGCATTGTGTGTGTGTGTGTGTGTGTGTGTGCTTGTGTGTGTAAAACTCCTCTTTCTTTTTATCTTTTTTTTGGGGGGAGTTGTAGTAGGAGAAGGAGATAGAGATTATAATGGAGAATTCGAAGAGTGGGAAGAAGGCAGCTGGACCACCCCACCCAGTGTCCATATTGATAGGTGTGCCTTTATGTATGTGCCCCACCAACAGAAGCAGAAGCATGTCCCCCCAACCCCCCAGCAGGAGACTGTAGCCCCAACTCCCCAGGAGCAGCATGAACCTTTTGCCCCATCCCAGCAGCAACAGGATCCTCCTGTGGCCCCCACTCCCAGGCAGCAGCAGCAGCAGGCAACTCCAGATGCCATCCACCCCCCCAGATGGAGTATTCACCCACACACTTTCCTTGAGCAGTAGCATGATGTGCCCACTCGCCCTGGGACATCAGCTGTTGCCCCCCCCACTGAAAGTGTCATCAGCTGCATGGTGTTTTTTCAGGAAAAACCTAAATGACAATTCAGTAGTGATCTGCAACTTGTGTGACAGATCAATTAGAAGGGCAAGACCAGGGATAATTTGGGGACTGGTGGCCGAAGAAGCCATCTGCAGCACCACCACGCTGCAGATTAGCTTCAAAAACAAAAATAGCTTGCAGCAGGTAAAGGGGCCCAGGGTACTGCTGAGCAGGTAGAAGGTGAAGAGAGCCAGCAGGAGTCAGGGACCATTGGTCATCATAGGCACAGCAGAAGGCAGCAACAGCAGGAGGCAGGTGTAGGGCCCTCATCACCATCACCCCAGAGACAGAGGTGTTGCTGGGTTTATGGTGGGGACCCAGCACAGCCTACAGCCACCATAGTGCCACCACCAGCAGCAGTGAGCACTGAAGACCTGAGAGCATTGTGCAGAGAGGTGTGAGCTCTGTCGCAGTGAGTTCACTGATTTCTGAGAGGAGGTCGGGGGGACCACAGGAAACTGTTAGGAGCAAAATAAAATGTTTGAGCTTCTGATGGAGCTGTGTGGTGGTGGTGGTGGTGGTGGTGGTGGCAGGGCAGAATGTGTACCTGGTGCTGGTGCAGTGTAACGGTCAGCCTCCAGGACAGTTAGCGCTGCACTGGCAACAACCTTTTTTTTTCTTTTCTTTCTCTTGTCCTTGCTGTCTTACTGTCCCTCTTCCCTCACCTTTGCTCTCTAAAAATAACAAAAATTAAAAATAATTTACACATATATATATATATATATATATATTTATTTCTGTCTTCTTCTTCTATATCCTTTCATTTGTTTTTGTCCAGTTTTTGAGTGCTATATAATGTTTATTCTCCCTCCATCCCTTTCCTCTTTCATATGTTTACCCTGTCCCTGACCTGACTCTTTTGATGTGCCACATGTCATGTGCTACTGTCTGTCAGTCACTTTTAGTCTTTTAACCCATAATTACTGTACCTTTCTACTTGGTTTATGTTAGTCCCTCTGACTTGTATGTATTTCCTCCTCCTATCCACAAATGTCAAGTATTGTAATTTGTAAATTGTTCCTAGGAACAAATTTTTTTCCCAAAGCTATTTGTGATGTTGTGGGCTGACAGCAGTAGTTTTGGCTGTGTGCAGGATTAGTCTGAATGAATATGAACACAACAATCATAGAAGCATAAGCACTTTTATTACCAAGTTAAACATAATGTAAATTTATTTGGTGCTTAACATGTGTGTCCCTAGGGCTTGTGCTTGCCACAAATTACAATGTTAACTTGGTATTACAGTGCTGAACCACACCGCCACCACCACCACCCAGTCCAAAATGTGCTCTAGTAGGGCTACAGTTTAACACAGTCTATTAAAACCATGCTGTTCATAGTAAGCATGATAAGATGAGAAATACAGTATGACCAGAAAAAAATAGGATGACATTCAGAATGTAGAGTGGGACAGAGTGTTGCCACTGTCTAACAAGGCCCATAATTCCAGAAATGTTTCCCAAAAAATGTTACAGTAAATAAAGACCAAAATCAGGTCTCAACCATGATGTTTTAGGGTGCCCCCCAACACCCAGACATTAAATAGCAATTTTAGGGCCTGTTTACACAATATTTCTGCCTAAAATGCATCGCTGCAGGTACCACACAGGGCCTACAAGTCCAGAAATGTTTCCCAAATAATTGTACAGTACATTGATACACAAATCAGGTGTCTCACATGCAGTTACATGGCTCACATCCACAATGCAGATCAAATGTGTTGTTTTCTGCACTGCTTAAATGCTTTTAGGGCCTAAGTGTGGTTCTGACAGTTCAAAACATGTCCCACAAGCCCAGAAATAGTTACAAAAAAATGGCACAGTACATTGAGACTGAAATCAGGTCCCAGCCATGATGTTTTATGGCACCTAAACCCCAAAACGATATTCTCTGGTCCACTGTTTACAACTGTTTTTTGCTCACATCTTGGTTCTGGCAGTGCAGCACAGGCAGTAAATGTCTGGAAAAGTTGCAGTAAAATTGGTACATTAAATTAAGAGTGGAATCTGGTCTCAGCCATGATGTTTTAGGGTGCCCCCATCACCCAGACATTAAATAGTTATTTTAGGGCCTCTGCACAATATTTCTGCCTGAAACTCACTGCTGCCGGTGCCTACAAGTCCAGAAATTTTTCCAAAAATGTGCACAGTACATTGAGACTCAAATCAGGTGTCAGACATGCAGTTACAGGCTCACACCCAACATGTGGATCCAAATGTGCTGTTTTCTGCAGGTTCTGCCAGTTCAAATCATGTCCCACAAGTCCAGATGTGTTTAAAAAAAATTTCACAGTACATAGAGATGGAAATTAGGTCCCTGCCATGATGTTTTATGGTGCCCAAACCCCCACTCAGACCAAAACGATGCTCTCTGGTCCAGTGTTTACAACTGTTTATCGCTCACATCTTGGTTCTGCCAGTGCAGCACAGGCAGTAAAAGTCCAGAAATGTTGCAGGAAAAATGGTACATTAAATTGAGAGTGGAATCTGCTCTCAGCCATTATGTTTCAAAGTGCCCCCCCACCACCCAGACATTAAATAGTTGTTTTAGGGCCTGTTTGCAGAATATTTCTGCCTGAAACTCACTGCTATCGGTGCCAAACAGGGCCTACAAGTCCAGAAATGTTTCCAAAAAGATTTCACAGTACATTGAGACAGAAATCAGATGTCACACATGCAATTACAGGCTCACATTGTGAGAAATATGTCAAATCTTAGGAACTAGCTTGCTCTACTTTCATTTCACAACAACACACGCTCACAGAAACCACTCAGTTGACCCTCCCCCACTCACTCGCTCACAAGCACAGAGAAAACTGAAACACTAACTAAGTTTAAATAACTATTCTCCAAAGATTCAAAAACAAAAAATGTTCACTAGCAGCACTAGGAACTCAACTTTCAGTTTTGTGAGCAATTAACTCTCTAAAATCACAAAAAATAGGTTTTTGAAGGTTTTATTGGCTGTGATGCAACACACTAAATTGCTCTCCAACTCAGCAGACAAAATACATTGCACAAGAGATTTCAGCTATCTACCCACAATGCACTGCAATTATGTCAGCGTAATCGTAAAACATTGGCGTAATTGAGGCAAATGGGGAAAATTCACCTCCTGGGCCTGAAATTGGAGTAATGTGGGTGTAATTATGTGATCTGCCTGATAGCTGGACCAGGGGCAAAATTACATTATGCCTATATGAAATATTTTGCGTAATGCGGAAATTATGTGAAATATTACGTTAGGCATAATTTTTTTGATTTCGCACATCTCTAGTTATTGATCAAACCAGATCAGCTCCAAGAAATACAAGTCTTGGTCTTTCTGCAATGGTAATATCTGACAACAGTACAGGAGTAAACTGCTATGCTAACTCTGCAATGCAGGTGTTCCTTCATATGCCAGAGTTTGTTGACATGATTAGTATTTCTTGACTGACAGTTTTGTCTTAGTCACTGAAACAAGCTATAAGTGCCAGTCAATAGTAAGTTACCAGCTTGCAGTCACTAACACCACTGCCTGTTGCTCTGGCAGCTTATTGTGGATGAAGAACATTTGTTGGTAATGCTCACAAACATGTTAAAGAGTTCATGATGGCTGTTATCAATACTTTGAAGCTCAACACTTTCTGGGGGTCTTTTTGCGGGGTTTGTGGGGGGATTTTTGGACTGTTATTTTTACAGCTTAATTGGAAAGATTACTAGCTCAGGATTATTCTCTCGCAATTGTTGTATGCCTGTGAATAGTTAGCTCAATTCCCATTTTACTGATTATTGACCTGTATTCCATGTATCATCTCTCTTTTTGTGATTTTTGTTTGCTGCTTTCCAATCAAGTTTAATAAAGTTTATTAAATTTGAAAAAATAAAGAACACATTCCAGCAAAGCAGTACTTCACTGATGTCTATATCTCCAAGTGTATATGTGTGTCCTGTCGTAAGATAGAGAGAGAAGTAACAGATGACATGCTGTAGATTTTTATGTATATCCCAGATGACCCAGCTGTGATATTCAGAATGTTGTTTAGTCATGCAAAGTCTAGGTGGGAGTGCCAAAGGGGTGGCAGGAACACCACACACTTACTGAGGGTAACATATTGTGCAAACTATCTCATACTTGTACTACAACAATTTGACTCACAGGGAGTCACAGTTGTGATACCAGTAACAGACTTTACTGCAAATAGAGTCATGTTTGGACAGAAGTATTTTTACAGTCATGCAACAATTTTTAACTGCAGACCTTCTGTACAATCTGGTCATTATTTCACTTGGCTCTGATACAAGGGTGGGTGGATAGAGTGTAATTATACTATATGCACCTTCAAAGAGAAACTACCAAAGAATTTCAAGGATTCATATGTCCTGGTTCTCAAAAATAAGGAGGCTGTACAAGCTACAGAACACTAGCTCTTTAGAGTATGCCTGTGACTTACTTATAATTGAAAGTAATGGATATCTATAGTTCCATTGGTTACATCCAAGACACTTGCATAATATCCAGCCATAAGTACAGTGACAAGTATTATTTATTTTGCTGTTTCTTTCTACATATAATGCTTCAATTGCTTTACTGATTAAAAGTAACTGCTTACAGTTTGAGTGGTCACTTACAAGGGTGCAGGGCTGTATGTACAATCAGTGAATGTAACATGTCTTGGCCCATGTATACCTTTTCCATGGCATAGTCATAAAAAAGCAATAGCATCTGGCCATAAGTACAATGAAAAGTATTATTTTTTTTTTTTTGCTGTTTATTTCTACATGTAAGGCCTTGGTTACTGTACTTATAAAATGAACTAGTTACAGTTTGATTGAGCTCTTATCAGTTTGCCAGACCATATGTACATTCAGTGAGCATAACATATTTTGGCCCATGTGGACATTTTTCACGGCATGCTCCTCTGAGAATAACATAGTAGCATCTGGCCATAAGTACAGTGAAAAGTATTATTTCTTTTCTTGTGTCTTTCTACATGTAACACCTCAGTTGCTTTTCTGATTAAAATTAACTGGTTACCATTTGAGTAGGTTCTTGCTAGGGTGCCAGGCTGTATGTACAGTCAGTGAGTGTAACATATCTTGGTTCATGTAAACCTTTTCCATGGCATACTTCTCCAAAAAAGTGTGCAGTACTTGGAATTCAGATGCATGGCTAATATTGTATGTTGATTCTGTGCAAGAAACCAATGGCCAGATATTCAAAGTTTTGCCCCTGTGTTAAGTTAACACTGCCTGGCATGCAAACTTAGCCTGGAGCACAAAGCAAACTATATTCAAAAGGAATAGCCCAGGGCAAACAGCCTCTGAATATAGCATGGGAAAGAGGCCATGCAAACTGGGCTGGGAGTGCAGGGCAACCGTAGCCCTGGAATTTGACAGCACTGAATATAGCAACCAGAAAGTACAAACCACAGCAACAAAACAGTGTACAGTGACGTTAGGGTAGGTAGAGAGGACCTATGTGGCCTATGTGTGTTCTGGCAAACGCAGGGACCCTGTACAGCTGCAGGCAGCAGCAAACATGAAAAAATAGTGATTATAACTGTATAATATTCCCCGAACTGTTAGCTCCACGCTAACACATTAGCGCAGCTTTAGCGCAGAGCTAAGCAGTTTGCCCAGTGCAAACACGTTAGCCCCGCACTAAACTTTGCCATATTCAAAAAGTGACATGCAAATAAGCCTACTTAGATAGTCTCTGGGCAAACAGAAACATTAGCATCTCATCATGCTCTGATTTGCATGAATGCAATTTGCACAGTGTTACTGCAGGGTCCCACAGCTCCACCTGCAGGTCAGTTAGGCAGTGCATGATGATAACTGCAGGCTTCATGTAAACAGTACTGCATAGCATAGCATATCATACCCCAGGGGACAACACAGCATAGGCTTAGGTGGTGGTGGTGCTGCATGCATCTGTCACACTGTACATCACGCTACAGTGCACAGCAGACACTACAGTAGCAAGAGGACTGGTAGTGTGAGGGACATGACACTGCCTATGGTATGTAGTGCAGAGATGACCACTGCATTGTACACAGTGACAGGCACAGCTTGCAGGTAATTACTGATAGTGGACAGTACTATCATGCTGTTGTGTGATCCACAGATGCTGCACCTGTGGCATGGGATGCACACAGTGTCATGTACATGGCTGGCAGTGTGTGCTGTGACATCTGTACAATTGTGTGGTAGGTGGCTGGGGGGGTCATGTAGGATTCAACAGGCACACAGGTGGTGGCATAATCCAACTACTGGCTCATGTGCAGTGAGTGATGTGACCCAGCCTTGTGGCCACATCTGGGCTGTGGTGAGGTCTGGCCACCCATACACCCTGCCCTCACTGGCCACCATGCCCACAGTGCTGCATGTGTGTGCTGGCATCTGTTACTCACCACAGACATATGGTCTGCAAGTGTGTGCTATATGGCCACACTACCATGCTGTCCCTTGTGGGTCAGATCACACCTCACTGTCTGTGCTTGGCTCGGACTGGTGATAGCTGCTGGCATCATGGTAGTGCCATCAGTGAGCAGCATGTGTCCTCCATGTCTGGCATTTTCTAAGTGTTGTACTCCTATGTTAGGGCCATGCAAGCTGTGCAAATCCCATGCAAGCACTGCGCAATGCACCAATGACATAAAATGCTGTTTGCCCAGGGTTAAGATCAGTTTTTCCTGGGTGGTAAATTGTACTGTGCTATGGGTCACGCTATGTCACACTAAACACCTTAGCACAGCGCTAGTCGCTGAATAACTCAGAGAATTTATTCATGTTCACTATGCCCCTTGCATATCATTATACTTAGCCTGGCTCTACTGCTGTTTGCCCAAGCTAATTAGCCTTTTGAATGTAGCAAACCCACGCTACTACTGCGCTATTCCCATGCAAACTGTTTGTGGACTGCGCAAAGCTTTGAATATCTGGCCCCATGTCTTTCAAATTGCACCATGCCTGAATGGGTTTAAACTGGCTACCAAATTACAACTCAGACTTGTAAATATACATACTGTATATGGCTGAAAATGCTTTCTTCTGTAAATATACTGCATTACCATTGTTGTAATGATATAATTTCAAGAGTAATGAAGTTAATATTCGTGTGTACTGTTGTATACGTGAAATGTTTTCTTTGTCAGCATACAGTATAGATAGTTAAAGTAATAAATGTTTTTTCACCTAAGTAATGATATGTCACTTACATTTCAAAACTCGTTCAAAAGATGTACATGCTTTGTAAGTGACAAGCTCAAAAGTAAATGTATTCTTTTACACTGATCCACCTAGTAGCTACTCATGATGTGTTCTTGCTTTTTTCATAGGATCGCCCACATTAATGAGTTGAGTGTGGAATTTTCCAAGTACAGTCTTGTAAATAGCTGTAAATAGTTTCTTAATGCCATTATGTATCTATGTTGTTAACAGTCATTTGTGATTTGGTACTCTCAGATGACTCAGTTGTCTGTGGAATGGAAGATTACTTTTTCTTTTTTTAAAGTACTTGGTTTTTCACCCTCTCCAGGAACACAGCTATAATTTGGTACTGATTCAATTGCCATTTTTCAAAGATATATATGTATTTAAAATTATATCCTGTATTTTGGTTTCTTTCTTTGTAGACAATGATGAAATATTCTGGGGTTGTATAAACAATCAACTCAAATGCAGTTTGAAAAAGCTATTTCAACTATGAATAAAGCATGTTAAATGGTTTTAAAAAAATCAATTACAATCTGTAAAACATGAGTTGAAATCTTTATGGTTTCTTATTGAAGGGAACTATCAAACTTGGCACAATACATAGTAATGATACCACTTTATTTGATATGGTAATTTTGTGAGGCACTGTGATAAGAATTGGATAGGGTATATATATTGATGTAGTGGTGTGAAAAGGTAGACAACAAACAAAAAAAAATGTCTGTTTTGTGAATACAGTCTCAAAAGGGAAGGAAATGAATTGCAAAAAAAATTAAGTCAGCAGTTAGGGTTCAGGTTAAAGCAACAAAATTTGGGAAATGTGACATTAGGGTTTTGAACCCTAACTCCAAGCTACCCCCCAACAAGCAGTGAAAGGGGCAAAGTAACAAAAGCGACCAGTCACAACCATCATCAGGTAATACAAACAACATACAACTCTCTGAAGATAATACAAGAGATGTCTATCATCATGGTCGCCACTTCTGTAGCCATGGATAAATGTACACATTTCAACACATACACACTGGCCCAGATATTCAAACTGCGCCAGGCTTGTGGTGCAAGCCTGGGCACAGCTCAATTTTGTTGCGCAGGGGTGTGGCCTGGGCGATTTTCGATGGAGCTGCGCTATGGCGCAGCAGCTTTGAATATCGCATCCTGGCCTACTCCCACTGTGCATGGTGCAGTGGCACTGCACCAGCGCAAGTAGCCAGAGTGGAGCATGGAGATGCACCAATGCAAGTGCCATTGTGCCATGCACAGCACCTGCGATATTCAAAAGGGGACATGCAAATGGGGCCATAATTTATGCAAGGTGCACATGGGGCCATTTGCATCTCATTATGGCTCCATTTGCATGCCATTAGCATGCAGGTGCACCAATCCCTGATGACTTGCGCCTGGCACCCTGCTAGGCAGCAGCCGTCAGGCACCGACACCCCCTGCAGCCTGATCACGGGCCTTCATCTAAAAGAACCCCCCCGTCCAATATCCTTGGTGGTCCAGTGGACTGCTATGTGCCTGATCGCAGGCATTTGTCTAGAAGAATAAGCCCTCATCCTATATCCCTGGTGGTCCAGTGGACCGCACTCTGCCTGATCGCGGGCGCGGTATAATTCATTCACATATCTGGACTGTATTGTACTGTATGGGCTGCACTCATTGGCTCATGCTGTGAACCAATGGGTGTGCAGTCCTCAACTAATCGGTCGGCGGCGGGGTGGCGAGGCCGGTGGGGTGCTGCCGCCCGCCGGCTGAAGGGGAAGCGGAGTGGTGGGGCTCAGTGGGCGGGTGGGGAGGGTCACTAGACTACCAGGGTAGTAGGAGTATTTAATGATTTACAGATGCCTGCAATCTGGCAGCGATCGGTCCACTGGACCACCAGGGATATTGAATGGGGGGTTACTATACCGATGCCCGCGATCAGGCACATAGAGGTCCACTGGATCACCAGGGATATTTAATGTGAGGGGGTTATAATACTGATGCCCTCGATTGGGCAGAGTGCAGTCCACTGGACCACCAGGGATATAGGACGGGGGCTTATTCTTCTAGACAAATGCCTGCAAACGGGCACATAGCAGTCCACTGGACCACCAGGGATATAGAAGGGGGGATTTCACTACATGGATGCCCATGATGGAGCATGGGGGGGCACTGCCAGGTACGGCAAGAACTCGCGTGGCCACCCACAGGTGGTAGCTGCCATGTTGTGCCCTGCAATGTGGCAGCTCACCTGTGGGTGGCCATCACTTGTTCCTTCTTTTGGGGGCTTAACTTTGTGCAGGCACCGGTAGGGGTTGCGCATGCATGACTCTGCACATCCTGGGCTGAATATCGGGCTGTGCAGGTTATGCATGGGCACGCCCCCCCACCTGTGCCTGCATATATTACTGATGCACTCCGGTGCATCAGGATTTGTGTGGCGCACTTTTCCCTTTTGAATATTGCGCCGAGGTGCACTAGTGGGTTGTGCATGGTGCAACACTGTTGCACCATGTGCAACCCTTTTGAATATCTGGGCCACTGCATGTTTTTTTAATTTTTATTTATTTTAGTCCTTGGAACCTGATAAGGCTCACTAGGCACAAGTGTCTGTTTTCAGGGGTGATGTAGGAGCACTGGGGAGGGTAAGTGACTTACATAGAAATTGTCAGCAGATAAGGACTGCTAGGCCCATCCAGTTTGCCTGTAAGCTCTACTGTTGCATGAGGCCTCTGACCCAGTCTGGTCAGTGGTTTTTCATCACTCCCTCCCATTTTAAGGTTCACTTGTGCCTGTCCCAGGTATGCTTAAACCCCCACTGTACTCTCTCCCACCACATCTTGTGGCAGATCACGCCATGCATCCACCACCCTTTCCATGAAGGAAAAACATTCTTACATTCCCTCTTAATCTACCCCCCTCCAATTTCATGTCATGCCCTCTCATTCTTGTACTGTTTCTATATTTGAAGAGATCTTCCCCTGCACCTTGTTTATGCCCCTGAGGTACTTGAAAGCTTATATCATATCACCCTGCTTCCTCATTTCCTCCAGTGACTACATATTGAGGTCCTTTAGTTTCTTCTCATATGTTTTGTGGTGCAAGCCCTGTACCATATTGATCACCCTTCTCTGGACTGCCTCCACTCTGTTAATGTATTTCCACAGGTGTGGCCTCCAAAATTGCACAAAGTACTCCAGGTGAGGCCTTACTAGTGTTTTATACCATGGCATCACTACCTCCTACATTCTGCTAGTAATCCCTCTGCCTATGCACCCCAGCATGCCACTGGCCCTCCCAGCAGCCTATGTGCTCACTTTGACACCTTTAGATCATTAGACATGATAACCCCTAGATTAGTTTCCTCTTTGGTGTTTGTCATCACCTCCCCCTTCCCCATACTGTAACTATCACCAGGGTCTCCTCTTCCCAGGTGCATTATTTTGCACTTCTTTGCATTAAACCTCAGTTGTCACACCTCTGACCAGTTTTCAAGATTCCACAGGTCCCTCCTTATTTTCTCCACCCCTTCTGGAGTAGCCATCCTGTTGCAGATCTTGGTGGCATCTGCAAATAGGCAGACCCTTCCTTCTAGCCCTTCTGCAATGTCACTAATGAATACATTGAACAGGACAGGTCCCAGGACAGGACTTGCTCAGAGTCACACAGTATCAAGTATCACAGTTTCAAAGAAATTCAAAATCACACATATGCAGCCTATGATGCTTTGCATTGTGAGGGAATGTGTGATTTTGAATTTCTTTGAAACTTGGCTTCCTAGCCAAATGCCCTTTGTGGTAACCATTACCTCAGTGCTTGCACATAGAGGTTCTTTATATTTCAAACATAGGCTTCCTGTGACCCTATCTTATAAAAAAAGGGCAGTGAACAATTTCAAATCCTGCACAAAAAGTGGTTTCATGTAGTAAATGCAAAATCCCCTTTTGGTTCCGCTTTGAATATTTTCACTGCCTGTGTTTATCAGGTGAGGTCCAAAAAAGGCCATGCTGAAATCTTTCTGTGAAAATATCATAAAATGACAAAGTTATGACTAAAAGTTTAAACTCCATTGAAATACATTAAAGCAGACTTAATATAGAGATGTCTATAATCAGAGAGTAGGTCTATATCATGGGACATGTCCAGGTGAGTGAGGGTGTGTGTGTGGGGGGGATGGGTTGTTGGGTGCTGATTGGAAGGTCAGGTTGGGTAAGTAGACATCTGGGTGGATCAGATCAGTGAAGGACTGTTTCCTTTTATCAGGTTAAAAAAATAAAGACATCAAAAGATGGTTTTCTTTTTTCAGGATTTACAAAAGAAAAAAGAAAGAACATAGACATCAAGTTATGGTTTTCTTTTTTCAGGTTTTACAAACTCACTATTGGATCTGACACTGTGGATTAGGCAGTAAAGTGTTAGCTAAACTCCACAATGACACTGGTGTGGGAACCCTGGTTTCACTATCTATTCATGGGGTATTTGTTTCATCTATAAACAGATGTATGTTGTTTGTCTTACCCGATGATGGCTGTCTGTGGTTGCTTGAGTGGTCTTGTAATTTTGCTGCTTGAGAGGGTGGAGATGGAGACTTAAGGTTGGAAACCCTAATGACAATTTCCATATTTTTATGGCACTAGGTTAAATCCTACCTGGTGCATTAAAACAGTTTTTTTGTAAAGCATGTCCTTTTTTATGATATTGAAATTGTATCATCTTTTACACTGGTCCCTTCAACCAGCATGGACAGATGCAGATATGCAGGGCTGTGGGCTCTACATCAAGGGATAATCAGTCTGCCTATGGAAGTGCAGGGCCCTGTGGGACCAACACTTCCATGCAGCAATGGATGTCAAGAATACATGGGGCTATCTGGTGGGTTGCAGAAGTTTCCATAAAGCTGCAGATGCAGATTTACAGGGCAAAAGAGTCCATGTCTCAGCCAGAGCACAGGGTCCTCTGTCACTCAAGAATGTTGAGGTGGAAGGCCCTATGCCAACAGAAGAGTTCTTTCTAATGAATTGTACTTGGGCCCATGTGAATAACACACATATATTTTCCCTTCCCAGGCTGGACTGTGGTGTTGCATGACAGCACTGTCTCCCCAGTCTTGGCCCATCTAGCTGGGTCACTGAGCTCACCCGGCCACAAAGCACTACCCACTGGGGAAAAGGCTAACACTACACAATATATGTGTGTGTGTGTGTATATATATACAGTATATATATATATATATATATTATTTGTACCCCAAATATTCAACTTAGTCATTTTATGACTCCCATTTATGACCTGATATGTGGCATTTATAGATAAACTGTCTGAAACACCATTTCACACCACAAGTGTGAAAACATGTATCATCCAGGATTTGAAAAACAACTGTCATGTTTATGAGGTGGTTTAAAAAAATGGCTATGTTGAAAGTCTGGAGTTAAAATGTTGAAAATTAGTGAAGTTATACGTTAACATGGGAATACTTCAATGTTCACCCATAACCTGGTCATTTTATCATATTTTAAACAACATTTTTAACACAGTCTTCTTGTGTCCACACCTCAATTCAATTCAATTTCAGTTTATTGATGGACAAGTTAGAATTGTCATTACAATACACGGACAGTCATACAAATGTGATTACATGTGTCATGTAATAATCCAGGTCTTCTTAAATTAATTTATACACTTAAAATCAGCTCGTACACAAGCTATACCATCCTATTCATTACAATATTGCACGTCTTTTCCCTAGAGTACCTGATAGACATTGCACTATTCCGAGACCTCTTTATTTGATCCTTATTTACTTTATATGGCACTGAATAATATGCTTCTTTGTTTGCTCCATAATATTACACATCTGTATAGCCCCTTCCAGTACTTCAGGACAATCAGAGTTCAATAATGCATTCAACTGATATTTAGGTTCCATATCCATATGTTCTAAAGATTGTCCCAAAAACAGCTATCTTTATTTCACATATATACTGAGCAAAATAATAGTAAATGTAGTTGGTCATCCTTCCCATACTGGCATTTACATAGTTGTGGAGATTCCATATCATAGAAGGCTTTCAGTCTTTGGCTTTCATAAAAGCCAAATCTAAATTTAGACAGAATTCTTCTTTTTGGTCTATTTTTTATTATAGATAGATATGGAGCCATTAAAACATTTTGTTTATTCCTTGCTAGACAGTTGTTTATCTTACAATTGTTGTCATGCTCCAATTCTCTTTGCATTGAGAACTCCTTTATTCTGGACTTCACCTTGACTATAACCAAGTCTATTGGAGTTATAAAGCATTCTGTTAAGCAGTCCAGTAAACCATAAGGTTTTAAGATGTTATTGATTATGTCAAAGTAGGAGAAGGAGAACCCTATCTCTGCATATTCAATCATCTCATCTATGCATGCTCTTGGGAGTCTTGTTTCCTCTTGATTATAAATTTTAATAAAATAGAGTGCCTGCCTTTATTCCATACTACATGTGGGGGGAGTTGTCCATGCTCTAACCTAACCAAAATCAAAGAGGCCCCAAGTGGATCATAATAGTTTTCTGTAAAATTACTTCAGAATTAATTCCATCTCTCCCAGATATTCCATGCCCAAAATCTCAGCAACATATAAGAGTTGACTTTCTATTTTTGCATTTAAAGCTGTAATACACCCAGTAGTGGAGTGTCCCTCAAACTTATAGGCAAAGCTCTCCACCAACAGAGTGAATCTTTTTATTTTTTTGTCTGATCATTTTTTTATGTTTACTCCATTTCAAATTGTAAGAGATATAAATCCCTAAATGGCAAAATACATTGACTCTCTCTATTTTATGTTTATTGTATATGAAATCTAAGTCTTTCCCAGATTTTATTGGGTTTTATTACTTAGCACATATTTTGTTTCATTATAATTTATTTCAAGCTCCACTCCTTCACATTCTTTCTGAAATTCTTGCATCAACCATTTTATACCTAGAAAGCTAGTGGAAATCAATGCTATGTCATTGGTGTATGCCAGATAAGGACAACATCTGGACCTATCTTTGGCATATGGAATTCTTTCCTATTCAATTTTTTCATAATTGTGTTCAGAAATAAGTTGAAAAGTATTGGCAACAGGGCATAACCTTGCCTAAGACCAATACTGGTTTCAAATTTAGTAGTCCTATCCTCTTCCTTGTTATATCTTACAAATGTTTCATTACTTGTGTATAAATCTGTAATACCATTCAAAATGGCAGGCTGCATGCTGTACCCTCCAGGATGTGCCATAGCCTGGCTCTATTCATTCAGTCAAAAGCAGATCACAGGTCAATAAAAACACAGTAGAGCTTTTGCCATTTTATGTTGACATACTTGTGGATTAAATGACTTGAAAAAAAGCATTGGTCTAAAGTAGAATGATCAGGCATAAAACCCACCTGTGCTTCATCTATGATGTTTAGCTCATATATCCATTCAATAATTACCACACTTCAAGAACCCAGTAGGTGAAAGTTTTCAAATCCCACCCAAAATGTGATTTCACACAGCAGCTGTAATCACTTTTCAACACTTATTTTAAAACTTTTAAATGTGTTTTTCATGAGGTGGGCCCCAAAAGGCCATATTGAAAGTTTGGTAGAAAAATATTGAAAATTAGAAAAGTTATGAGTGAACATTGACATATTTCAATGATCACTCATAACTTGTCCAGAAGCAAATGATTTATTTATTTATTTAGTTTTTGTTTACAGGGCAAGTGCACTAACCATAAAATTATTATTTTCAGGCATGGCCATGGAGAGTACAACAAAGTATAACAGACAGGTAACATTTCATGAGTGCAGGACAATTACATATAGGGTAGGTCAAAGCAGTATCCATAACCAATAACACAAGTAGTCAAAAACAACAACACATAAAGTAAGGAATTTGGATAACAATTTCATTTGGAATAGAACAAAAACAAATTGTATAAGGATAGCATTCTACAAGAGGTTCAACAACATGATGCAATAATAAAAGGGGGAGTCAGTGTAGGAAGAAACAGTGAAGGGCAAGCATTCTGCACATACATTTTATTGGACCATCATAAATGTAACAAAAAGAACAAAGTGCTTTAGCTTTTAGACCAATCAAGTCCTTCATTGGAAGCTTAATGACAGTTATTTAGAAAATCCCACACTTTTAACACCCAGATCACACAGAAAAAAATCCCATTGATTTAAAATACTCATTTAAAAAATAACAGAAGAAATGTCAGAGAAGCTGAATAGTACCAGTTTGCCTTCTGCTGAAAGGGCCTAAAGGCCAGATGTGCTTAGAGCATAACAACAAGCAGGAAGTACACTGCACATACATTAAAATGACTTAGAGATACCATCAGAGTAAGATAAAATCATCTCAAGCAGTAAGCTGTTCAACCCAATTATGAGTGTCCCAGTGTGTTACAGAATGCAGTTTATGAAAAGCAAAACCCACCCAGATTAAAGACATGCTAAAATGTGACATAATGGTAAGTTATAAATAAGCCCCACAAAATAGAACTACAAAAAGTATCTATGCATTTAATACAAAGGGTTTAAAGTAAAGTTTACCTAAAATGAGCAATAGTTTCACACTAGATGGATTGCATAACATAGCTGGAAACATTACCAAACTATACTCTTAAAATGGTTATTATGCTCCATAAACCTTAAGGCCCTTAATGTTGAAACAAAAATTTATACATGACAATATAAATTGGCAGTATAAGTGCCAAACAAAAAGCTCATTGTCAAGGACCACCAAGAAACTAAGACCATGTAGCCTGACATGTACAGATTTCAATAAATACTCAGTGTATAATAAAACTACTTGATGTACTGAAAATGTCTAAGGAATCTAAATAAGAAATCATAGGAATTAAATCCCCACTCCGCCCTGGAAGATAACTAGTTATATGGAGATATACACATAACACACACACACACACACACACACCCATATCCCAATGCACCATCATTCACATCAGTCACTTTAATTGTTACCCAAAGGAATTAAATCTGTCATGAACATCAAAGTAAAAGAGATCATGCATCCTAATATGTAGAGTTCAAATATGTGACATTATATAATCATAATACTATATGTGCAGTAACAGTCCAAGGATTCTGAATAGAACCACAATGAAACAACACTTCCACTCTCCCCATGGTAAGATAACTAGTTAGAAGCAAATTACACTATGTATGTGAGACAAGAGTCCTAACATACCTTCATTTTCCCAGATCACTGCACTATTAGCCCATGTAATTTAATCTGTCAAGTACTCCCATGCAAATAAGATCCTGCACCCCAATATGTTCAGAGTTCAAAAATGTGACAGCATATAAAAAAAACTACTGTATGTACAGTAATAGTATAGGGAATCTGAGTAAGACCCAATGGAATTGACCCCACCCCCAGGGAAGATAACTAGGAAGAAGGAAATTCCTATTCATTATGTGTGTGAACTAAATGTCATAACGCACTTTAACACCATTATGCTATGTAACTGAATATCAGCCCACCTCAATGTAACAGCAACCCCCACATCCACCACACTCACATAAATCCCCCCCCACACACACACACATACAAGGAGATGCTGATGTCCTACAATATGTCTATCATTTGAAGAAAATATCTGTGGATGTTTAAGTCCTATATTGTGCCATAAACTCCAAATCTGTTTTCATGACAGCTTCTACCATATTGACAAGTAAAATAAGTTTGATCTCAAAAGCCTGTCTTTGTTGTGTACTTTTGAGACTTCTTTTTAAGATCATTACTGACATATCTGAGATAGAGTGGCCTGGCAGAGAGAAGTGTTACCCAACTGGTTTTTCAGTCATTTTCAGATTAATATTATGTCTGTGTGAGTTCAATCTAGTGCAGAGCTGTTGGCTCATCTCTCTCTCTCTCTCCATCATAACCTATTTGTAGACATCTCTTGCATTGAATGAAATGAACAATATGCTGTGATGCACAATGTAAAATTCCTCTGTACCCTCAGTTATCTGTTTTGTGATGTAACCACACAGTCCGAAGTGGAAATGAGCTCACAAGTCTTACATCTGAGTTGATTACAGGGTCATTTACATTTAGTGTCATGGTATTCTGTTTTGGTGAAAGTTTATTCCTAATAATTAGGTTGGCAACATTTGGCAGTTGTTTAAAAGATAGTAGTGGTGGTTCCTTAAAAATACAATTTAGGGTCTCATCCTCACTAAATGTTGGGTGGAGGTCCTTAATAATCTTACGCAGAAGTTCAAGGTCAAGATGATATGTGACTACTAAGTGTATTCTGTTGGTAGCTGTCCTTTCCTTAGACTTAAGTAGTTGTTGTCTTGGTACTTGGGTTGCACATTCTATTGTCTGGTCAATTTCTCTGGAACAGTGTCCCTGCTCAATAAAGATGTTTTTCAACAGAGCCAAATGTTTATACCTGTCTTCTTCATTTGAACAGATACACTGGTACCAAAGTGCTTGACTGTAAATGACAGATTTTTTTAGTGTGGCATGGGTAATTACCAAGGCCACTGATTTACGGTGATTAAAACAATTAAATTCCATTTTCAAGACTTAAGATTCCGGAATTTCACCGGTGATTGTTACTCTAATTTCCGGATTTTACCAGGATTCTGCTATCATTCTTTTAGTATGTGCATAAATAATCAGAATTAAAGAAGGCTTAATATACAGAGCATTAAATAAAGCAAACTTAAAATACTACAGGAAATAATTAAAAGAAAAACACACTTTTTTATAGATTTACTGATCTGATAGAAAATGCCAGATTCCATGAAATCTTCATTTTTACCGGTCTTCGGGCAGCCCTAATTCCGGAATTTTATCGGATTTTCTGGTAAAAACTGAAAACAGTGGCCTTGGTAATTACTATTCCTGCATAAGTATATCTGTCTGTCTAATTGCTTCTTGTAAATACATGTATGTAAGGTTCCATCCTTGATGGTGACAGTGGTGTCCAGAAAATTAACACTTGAGGCAGACTATTTCAGGGAAAACTTTAAGGTTGGGTAGAAGTTATTAAGTACCTAATGAAAATTTTAAAGTGTGTCACTACCCTCTGTGATGCTTCACCTATCTGCTTGTTATTACATTGCATCTTATTTAGTTATATATATATATATATATATATATATATATATATGTGTGTATTTTATTTCTCCTTGGAAAATACAGCAGTAGGCACAAGGCACCTTAGATTTTCAAAAAAAAAATGCTCTCCCTCTGAGGAGAAAATCTAATTAAGAGCATCCTTTACACCAGGTTGTAGCAGGTTGTAAAATGAGCCACTTGTATAAAGTATTGCATTTTATGACCTCTTAGGAGGAAAGCAACATCTGACAGATAAACTTTTAAGGCAAAAACCACAAGTCTGCACCTGGGAACCGTGCTCAGGCTGAACAAATAAAATTATGCACAGAATCAAAAAGCCGGCACTGGTAAATACAGACCTCTCCAGATGAGGTTCGAATCAGACACAGGGAAGCTCAAACTCTGGGTGCTAAAAGTGCTTCATTTTATTCAAAACACCCTGCTTCCACATCCAGCTAAAGACCACCATCTTCCCACGCGTTTCACGCTCTGGCGCTTAATCATGAGAATACCATCACCATACAATACTGTGCTTATATTTAACCATCTTGAAGTGACAATGACCAAATAAATAAATTTAAATTATACAGATGAATTACCATAAAAACATGATCTACACACTTAAAAATGTGCTTTACAACAGCAAATGTCACACATTACATTTTGCCACTATGTTTTAAAGTCCATCTTAGTTTCTCAGGGATCCATTTTCATGCAAGTGGCAACCATAAATCTACACACTTAAAAATTTGTTTACTATTGAATTCTGCCACTATATTTATGTGCCTTACAACAACAAATGTCACACATTGCATTTTGACACTATATTTTAAAGTCCATCTTGACTTCTCAGGGATCCATTTTTCATGCAAGTGGCAACCATAAATCTACACATTTAAAAAAAAATTTTTGCTTTACAACAACAAGTATTTCTTATTGAATTCTGCCACTATATTTTAATGTCCACCTCAATTTCTCAAGGATCCATTTTCCATGAAGTGGCAAAAGTTGAAATCTAAAAGATAAATTGAACGGATGCAAATTACTTATTAACAGAGGAACTTTTGTATAACTAATACAATATCATACTACTTTTTAAGAAAGGGTTTTATATCAATTCTTTCATTCAGTCCTGGCATTTCTGACCCCCCCCATGGCAAAAATCCAATACTGTTCTCTTTTTAACAAAATATCATTATAATCTCCACCTCTAGGGCTTCTCAAGGGTTTTTCAACCCCAACAAATGACCATATGTGTTCACTGACATTATCAACTTTACCCATATGAATTGCTAATGCATTTTACTGTCACCATTCTTGATCGCCTTAAATGCTCACCTACCTCTCCTTGAACTTTCTCTTAGTTTTACCAACATAAAACAACACAAGTGCAAGAGGCCAAATAAATGACCCCCTCTGTTGCACAGGTAATAAAACCTCTAACCTTGAATGATCTTTTAGTCTTAGGGTTAATGACAGATTTGGTTTGTACAATACACTGACAGAATTTACAATTTCCAAACTTAAAACATCCATCATGACATGTTGGCAACCACATCTTTTTCTTTTCATATCTGGGTTGTACTGAATGTACCAAAATATCCCTCAAACTTTTACCTCTTTTATGAACAAATCTAGGTTTAACACCTCTAAGATCTTTTAAACCATGATCTAAACTCATTAAATGCCAGTGTCTATTAATAATTCCCCCAATCTCCTTTGCCTGTGCACTAAATGTGCTCACAAAATTAATTCTAGAATCACAATTTTGTTGCTTTTCCAATTTCTGTGTGACCTTTGACCTTTCCAACTTATCTACTTCTTCTCTAGCTTTAGCAACAATAGCAGTAACAGTAACAGTTAATGTAGCAATGTATGTCTTTAATGTAGGATCGCAGCTCAACTCTTACTTTTACATTTCCCCCGGACATTTGAATGCTGCTACATATTTCTTCCTCTGTCATTGCAATTGGGCTTGTCCTAGATTGGTGCCTTTCTCATATTTGGAGCTCTACACCTACAGTGTCTAGCAAAAAATCATTTCTCAGTTTGGAAGCAGAGGTTGGCTTTTGTGTCTGAAACATGGCGTGGTCTCCTGATGCTGATGTTTAAGCCCGCTAAAGCAAGAGATACTGTAGTAATGTGTTTGGTTGCACTCAATGAGAGGTAATGCAATGTAAATGGGAGATAAACTCAAAGAAAAGCGAGCTAAAGTAAGTGAATATCACTTAATTTCACTAAATTTTCTTATCTGGACTAGAGCATGGGCCGATTTTCACAGAATCTGTCAATTCCGTGTGTGCTGTGAATTAATTACAGCCTTACTCATGAAATTCCCAGGTCTGGACATGTGGGAATCATGTGCACTATGCAGCGATTGCCCCAGAATTTCTATTGGCCCAACTTCACCCAGCAGGTGAAGGAATATTGTAGGTCTTGTCACCGGTGCCAACAAATAGGGAAGGTGGGTAGTAAAACCAAAGCCACCCTAATTCCCTTGCCCGTAGGGGAGGAGCCATTCCAGAGTTTAGGAGTGGGTATAGTGGGGCCTTTGAATACCTCCAGCTCCTCTGGAAAGAGGTTTATTCAAGCAGTGGTGGATTATGCCACCCGGTACCCAGAGACAGTCACTCTATCCTCATTGAGAATGGACAAAATGGCAGATGCCATGCTATGGATTTTTTCCTGTACCGGGTTCCCGCAGGAGGTTATCACCGATTGAGGATGTTCCTTCATGTCAGACCTGATGAAATGTTTGTGGGAAAAGTGTGGAGAAGTGCAGAGATGCATGGCACCTTATCACCCACAAGCCAATGGCATTGTGGAAAGATTCAATGCTACACTTAAATCAATGCCCCAAGCATTTGCTGAATAGCATGGGAGGGACTGGGAGAAATACCTACCTACCTGTTGTCCACATAGAGAGAGGTGCCAAAAAGAGTCAAAAGGGTTCCCCCCTTCAAGCTCTTATATGGGCACAGAGTGTGTGGGCCCCTAGACTTGATCCAGGATGACTGGTATGGCAAACATGCCACCCAGGGAACTCCCAGAGTAGATTATGTCCTTATGTTTAGGGAAAAACTGAAGGAGCTGATGGTAACAGCACAAAGCAACCTGGCAGAAGACCAGCAAAAGCAAAAGGTATGGTATGACAACAGAGCCAGAACTTGCTCGTACACTGTGGGTCAGGAGGTCATGGTCCTAATCCCGGTCCGGAAATGTAAGCTGCAGGCCATGTGGGCAGGACCATACAAAGTAGTCAGACAGGTGAATGATGTAAATTGCATTATAGAACTGCCTGACAGGAGACATACCCAAAGGATGAACTATGTCAACATGATGAAGCCATATGCAAAGAGGACTGACATGGTTTTGCAGTGTGTAGTCCTAGGGAGTTGATGGACAAAGAACACCCCCTTCTGGACTTGCTGGAAGAAAGCAAGCATGAGTCCCCTATGGAGGCAATTAAAATTTTTCCCCAGTTGACCCCAGACCAGCTCCAGAAAGTAAGGGAGGGTTTAGCAGACTTTGCCCCATTGTTTAGCATGAAGCCTGGATTAACTCCATTAATGATGCAAGATATAGATATGGGGATGCACGTGCCCATACTGTGGACAGCATATCTGATTTCAGTGTCCGTCCAGAAGGACATTAGTAGGGAGGTGGAGGAAATGCTGGATTTAGGGGTAATCCAGAAATCCCACAGCCCCTGGGCCTCACACGTAGTCCTTGTTCCCAAACTGGATGGCTCTACTTGGTTTTGCATGGACTATTGTGGACTCAATGCAGTCACAAAGTTGGATGCCCACCCAATGTCTTGGACAGATGAACTACTGGACAAGTTGAGAGGGGTGACATACAGTACTTTACCACTACTGACATGATGAAAGGGTATTCGCCGGTGGAGTTATCTGACTGAGCTAGGGAGAGGACGACCTTCATCACTTCGATAGAGTTATTTGAGTTCAAATTAGTGCCTTTTGGAATGAAGAACACCCCTACCACCTTCCAAAAGTTGATGAACCTGGTGTTAAATGGTACTGAAGAGTAGGCCGTGGCATACCTGGACAATATTGCCATCTTCAGTGTCAACTGGATGGAACACCTGTCCCATCATAGGGAAGTGCTGGGCAGGATACAAAGGGCTGGGCTCACTGTAAAAGCTAAAAAGTGCCAGGTGACCATGGCTGAGGTGGCATACCTCTGGCATGTAGTAGGCTGAGGACAGCTTCATCCTAATGGAGCAAAAATTAAATAGAGGTATGGCCCAGACCTGAAATACAGAAACAGGTTCAGAGTTTTCTAGGGACTGCAGGGTACTATAGAAAATTTGTATCAAACTACAGTGCCCTGACAGCTCACATATCTGGCCTGTTAAAGAAAAGAATGCTTAAAAAGGTTAACTGGGGACCAGCCTGTGAACAAGCCTTTACATGGCTAAAGGAGGCACTGTGCGGTGCTTCTGTATTAGCCAGTCCAGATTATAGTAAACCCTTTGTAGTCCAGACAGATGACTCAGATGTGGGTATTGGGGCAGTACTTAGCCAAACTTCTAAGCAAGGGAAAGATCACCCAATAGTGTACCTCAGTAAGAAGTTTCTTCCCATGGAGCAGGCTTATTCTGCAGTGGAGAATGAATGCCTTGCATGGTGTGGGCACTGCTACATGAGGTCCCTGCACCCTAATTGGTACCCTCAGAGGTACACCGTAGACAGCTAGCACTTAGCTATATGTTATACTAACATATAGAGCTAAGGGCATCTACTGTACAAGAGTAGATGTCAGGATATGAATGCATACTGTTGTAATACACTTTGCTTGCTAACACATATATTCTTCTATGTATTTTCTGTGTATTTCTTACTTGTAAGATGCCAAGGCATCTGTGTCCTTGGAATTATTATGATATGTAAGTCAGCATTGCCACCTTTTGGTGATTTGTACTACTACACTGAGTTATGTAAGACTCTGTATAAGAACTCTTTTGCTCATAAACTGATGACTATACAAAATTGCATAATGTTATCTTGGACCATGGAGCCACCTCTAATTTAGCCAATAGGGCTCATCTCTGTAACTAGAAATGTTTCTATCTTACAGTAACCATAGTAATTATCATAGGTATATAATGTGATACACTAGTCTTGTACCTCGGAGAGCCCAGGAGACACAGAGAAACCTTGAGGTATAGGAAATGCTTAGCACTGGATCCCAGTTCATATTGGTAAGAACTGCTTAGGGCAACTGTGATTTTATCCTTTTGGTAGTAATAAACTTGTTTATTACTCTTATGCAACCTGTCTGTGATTACTTGCATTCCCAATATTGCCAAGAACCTGAAAATGAATTTTAGACCTCCTAACAATTTAGAGACCATGTGCAGGCAATATTTGGTGTCTGTAAGTTTTCACTTGTTGCTAGACCTATTTCCCTTTCTCACAGGGACGGTAGGTGTACATTCCCGTATCACCTCTCCCATTTTGAACCATTTTGTAGTCACTTACAAAGTCTGGCTGTCATCCTTTTGGGTGTGGTTGATGCCAACTCAACTCACTCCATAACAGTTTTGATTTGTAAGTCTACAACTTTTACAGTAGCTCGGCTATGTATAAAGTGCTCCTGCTGTGGATCGATACACAGCATGGCGCCTTTTTCATAGTTTGATTTTTCGTTCCCTCCCACACAATGGCCACCGTATCAAATATCTGCGCAGAACTGAGACTTGATGTTTCGAACTTCCTTACCTCCCATGGAGGACGGGCTGACTTCTCACGGGACGCAAGTCAATCCAAAAACCCTATACTGAGGATTTCAACCCAGTACACGGAGACAAGACAATCAGCCAATAAGTGCCAAGCTAAAGGGTTGATGGTGGCGGCTCTCTATGCTGCTCTTGAAGCCTCTGAAGCAAGGTTTCGAATCCTTGATCTGCAAATTTCATCTCTTAAGCAACAGATTGGTTTGCAGGAAACAGAATGTGTTAGACAGCAGCAGAACTTAGAGTCTGAGCTCCAAACTCTGCGGAATGAAAAGGATTCACTTTTGCATCATTCAGCTCAAGCTGGAGAACAGGAACTGTGTATGTTGAAGCAGGAGTGTGAAAGTTTGAGACAGGATAAGGGACAGACATTGCAAATGAATGACTTGCTGAGTGCTGCAAATGCTCAGTTGAGTGAGGAGATGGGTAAGCTACAGGATGAGATAAACCAGGTACGTAATGACTTAGAAACAGCTGTTAGGGACAATCGCAAACTGAGCTCCATGTGTAGCATGTTGCAAAAGCAAGATGAGGTTGATATGGATGTTGCAAGTGTGAGTCATACAGAATGTCAAACCAAGATGACAAAACTGTGCCATCAGTGAAAGGGTTCTGGCTGGCCATGTTATGGCAATGGGAGATGTAGCCCCTACCTTACATACGTCATCTGAAGGGGAGTTGTCAGATGATGACATCTCTCAATACAATGCCCAGTCACACCCCTAGTATGGCCCAGAGACCCCACCCAGCCATCCACAACACGGCAGGTCCCCACTACATCCTCACCATGTCATACGTCATCAACATCGTGACGCCCATCATGGGAGATGCCAACATGGCGGCTCCCATGATGGGGGGGAGCAGACCTAGGCCTGGTCCTGACAGCACCACCGATAGCCATTATTAATGTGGAAGATAGGCAAGAGATAGAAACGATGATTGAAACTGCAATAGGCAATGTACCTCTTCCTGAGAGAAGTAAATGGGCCATTAAAACCCAGATTAGGCAGCTTCTGCAAGAGGCTGGCACTTAGGAGTGTATTGTCTGCACTGCGGCAGAGGTTGAAGCTCGGGCCACCCTGGACGGTGCTCAAGACAATCTACATCTGCCTGATCGATCCAGTAATCCCCTACAAATGGCCTACTCTAATCAGCAAATAGCTGACAGCATTGTTCGGATGACTCGGTCCGACAACCTCAGCTGTCACTTGGAAAAAGTGTGTTCTAAATGCGAGATGCTTAGCCTCACTGCAGAATACAAGGTCCAAATATTACATCAAACCATCGATCCTAGTTTGTGGGCCAAACTCCCCGATGTCATCCGCCAGGATGGGAACGCCACCTTTGATGAGGTTGCAGCTGAGCTCATTTCTGCTCACAGGCCAGGTGTAGTAGGAGTGATGCTTGCATACCCTGTAAAACAGAATGCAAAGGAAAGTCCAGCAACTTACCACCAGAGACTTTGGATGGCCTACCGAGCAGGAAAGCACTTGGCATAAGAAGCTGCGGATTTAGATCTTATTGAATATAAGACCCTGTTCCTTAGGAACATGATTCTGGCAGTATGAGAAAAGGTAGAGCCAACCACGTACCCCAATACGGATAGGTTTGCCAACATCCTCTGGAAAACTGAGAGTGTTTACCAACTCTATATCCATGATCTGGGCTCTGGTTCCAAGAAAGTAGCTGCCATGGAGCCTACTCCAGAGGCCACGACGTACTACACTGTGGAAGGGCAGGCCCAACATCAACAGGCCCAATGTCAGCAGGCCCCTCCAGCTGATAACCAACACCACCAACAGACCAATCAACAACAACCGCAACAGCAGCAGCAGTGGAGTGGGAACCAGAATTGGCATAAGCATAAAAAGCATAAGGGTAATGGTAAACCACAACTACAAAGAACAGGTCCTTCGTATAGGGAGATAGCCGAAGAGAATCAGAAATTCCGAGAGCTCCTGGGACAAGTACGATCTGTAGTGGATGCTGTTCCTGCACAGGCCTTTGCAACAGTACAACCGGTGACCCAGACCCCAACAGGCCATGGGGACACTGGTGGTGCAGGCCATCAGTTCCATACAGGCCTGAACCCAGAAGCTTCTCCCTATATAGCATCAGTGCAGCATGGTGAAGTGATTCACAAGAGTCAGGCCCAACCTCTCCTTGCTCCCAGCAGTACAAATTAACAGTTACAGGGCCCCAGTCTGGATTGTAAACAAGCTAGTCTTGGATACAAATGGAAGGCCATGTTCTGAGGCTGAGGATGGGGGCCACCTACTAGTAGTCTTGCTAGATACAGGTGCAGCTGTATCTGTGTTACATGATGAACATCCAGACACATCCCTTTGGTCCACTGGATGGAGGACCAACATGTCAGGAGTTGATGGTACTAGGCTACCTGCATACTGTTCTCTACCCCTACCGGTAGAGCTAGGCCATCTAAAAGCCTCACACACTTTCCAATTAATGGTATTGCATGACCATCCTAGTATCATAGGGATTGACTTCCTTGTGCCACACGGCTGTGTGGTGGACCTAGCTAACATGCTACTGATACAGATTCAGGGTCAATACCACACCATTTTAATTCGTGATTCACATGTTCTGGCAACAATATCTGCCAATGACAAGGAGTATGATGTCATAGATTTGTTCAAAACTCATGAATGTTTCCCAAAGCTTCTCCCCATTTTGCAATGACATTTGGAAGTGTTTGCAATTAACAAACATGACTGTGGCAGAATGCACACCGTCATCGAAGTGCCAGGCCCGGCACATGAGAGGCAAAGGCAATACCCCTTTCCAACTGAGGCCTTGCCCTCCCTTAGAAAAACAATCAAGTCACTCCTCAAGCAAGGAGTAATTAGAACTTGTGTTTCCAATGTCAACTCCCCAGTGTGGCCCATGAAAAAACCCACAGGCACCTGGAGACTTACTATGGACTACAGGAAACTGAATCAGGTCACCCCCAGTTGTTTTCCAACTGCGGCCTCAGCACCTGTTGTGCTATGACTCTTGACCCCTGACCTGAAATGGTTCAGTGTCCTGGATATTTCCAATGGTTTTTGGTCATTATCATTAGCCCTTAAAAGTCAATATAAGTTTGCCTTCACCTTTGAAGGAAGACAGTACATATGGACTTGTTTGCCAAAATGATTCCATAATAGTCCGTCCCTGTTCCATCTGCATATGATGGATGCCCTTGAAAGTTTCTCTACTCCCCAATGTCTCTTGCAATATGTGGATGACCTGTTGCTGGCAACAGCCACAAAGGAACAACATCTGGATCTCTTGGATGAACGACTGACTCTCATCCAGAGAGCAGGCTTGCAATGCAATCCCGCAAAAGCACAGCTATGTCAGAAAGAAGTACTCTTTCTAGGTCTGAAAATAACTGACCAAGGTCGATGCCCTACCTGGAAGAAAGTACAGGGATTGCAGGGCTTGCCATTGCCCACCAGCGTGGCAACTCTTCGAAGGTTTCTAGGTATGGTGAGTTATTCGAGAGATTTTATTTGTGATTTTGCTCAGAAGGCTGCTCCTCTGTATGAGTTACTCAAAAAGGACATCCCATGGACTTGGGGCCCTATACAGACCCAGGCTGTGATGTCACTAAAGCAGGCCTTGGCCTCCACCCCAGCTCTGGTTAACCACAATCCAGCACTACCATTCCATCTGGAATGTGCCACCTCTGACATTGCCATGTCAGCAGTGCTGGCCCAGAAGATTGATTGCACCCTGAGACCCATTGCATATGCATCACAGCTCTTGACCCCAGTGGATCAGATGTACGGCCTTTGTGAAAGGAACCTTCTGGCCACCTACTGGTCTGTCAAGCACTTCCTGTATATCATTGGGTACTCCCCACTGATCATTAACACCAACCACACCCCAACCACCTTTCAGCTCTCAGACAGAGTGAAGGATGGGTCAGTCTCTAATACCAGACTGACATACTGGTCACTTCTTCTCCAGGATAGAGACATGCAGGAACAACTGACAAAAATTCCATCTATGCCGGCTCATGGACTCCTTTTCTAAGGAGAACCCCATGACTGTACACTGCAGTCACCTGATCTTCTGGATCCAGGCCCTTTCCTCCCTGCCATGCCACAAATACTTGGTAACACCTCTTTGTGTCGTGTCTTTACTGATGGTTCAGCATCCTACTATCAGGTAGAACAAATTGCAGGGATGGGCATTTTAGTGATCTACCCTTATGGGAACACTGTCAAAATATTTAAGTGCTGTAGTGTAACATCATCACAATATGCAGAGATGGCAGTGGTGGCCTGTGCCCTCGAGTTCATCCAACATGGGACTGAGGATACTATCATCTTTACTGACTCTAACTGGGTTTGTTGTTCTCTTACAGAATTTCTTCTATTCTGCCAGAAGAACTCCTTCCTTTCTTCTGATGGCAGCCCAGTGAAGTACAAGGAATTGGTAATATACATACTTTCACTGGCACAGAAATTTGTACACAAACTCTATGGACATAAAGTCAAAGCTCACTCTCTCCATGACCTCTACCATGCCTTCAATGACACAGCAGACACCCTTGATAAGGAAGGGGCCCGAGGGGGGACACCTGGATGATGGATCATCCAGAGGCCAATGCGGCCATACAGATTGCAGCACTCAGGAAGAAACCTGAACCCTTCTCCCCCTGGACCTCTCAACAGCCCAACATGTTGATACCAAACTCAAAGAAGTGTTCAGATTCCTTGACAAAGGTACCGAAGAGAAACTTCCCACACATAACCCCTACTGAAGGCATGAAGGTAAGTTACACTTGTCACCAGATGACAAACTCATCTGGTACCAACCAGATGATTCTACCACCAAGTTGTGGGTGGTCCCCAGACACCTCAGATCTGAATTCTTGCATCAAGTGCATGATACACCCACTGGTGGACACCAGGGAGTGGAAAATACCCTCAAAGGCTTAAGAATACCACCTAGTGGCCTGGTGTCACCAAAGATGTTAAACAGTATATAGACAACTGTCTCATTTGTGCGCAAAATAACCCCATCCCTACCAAACGAAATGTCAAACTCTTACCATAATGACACTCTGGCCCTTGGCATGCCATACAGATTGATTTTATTGGTCCTCTGACCAACACCAGCAGAAATAATAAGTATGCTCTTGTGGTAACTGATCTCTTTGTGAAGTGGGTTGAAGCTTTCCCCACTAAGACATGCACTGCAAAGACCACTGCCAAAATCTTGGTAGAACAGATTTTCTTCAGGTGGGGCCTACCTCTCAAGGTAGACTGTGACAAAGGAAACAGTTTTACAGGTGATTTGATGAAAGAATCCCTTTAACTCCTAGGAGTTCAACAGAAGTTCCATATACCTTACCACACCCAATCCTCAGGTCAAGTAGAAAGAGCCAACAGATGGATTAAGCAAATGGTTTTCAAATTCATTGAGGACAATCCTAAAACCTGAGATTCCCTACTGCCGTTACTCTTTATGGCAATTACGGGTACCCCTTCAGCCACTACCCAGCTCACACCCTTTGAGGTGATGACTGGAAGACAGATGAGATTACCTGAACACCTATTGTTTGACCTGCACACCCCCACTGCAAACCATGTGTCTGTAGACCAATATGTGGAAAAACTCAGAAAAAACCTCATACACACACACTTGTATGCTGCCAACTGCATGGGCAAGGCCCAGCAACAATCCAAAATGCAGTTTGACAAATACTCACAAGAAGTGGATTGGCAGGTTGGAGATCAGGAAATGGTACTCCGATTTGCACATCCCACCCATTCCTTCTCCAACAAGTGGGAAGGCCCATACCCCATTGTAAACAAGCTCAGTCCAGCAGTCTATCAGGTTAGACTCCTACATAACAACAAGTTGACTGACAAATGGTTACATGCAAACCCGCTGAAACTGTATAAAGGAGCTTAACTACTTTTCCTCACCCCATTGGGAGGAATAGTACTAACACAATAATCTTTGATCTTCCTTTTCACATACACTGACAAGATAGCTATCTTGTTCTATTTTCTCCTCATCTCAGGAGTTATCACCTGCATCCAAGGCATGGTACCGAACCTCTAATGACACCTCGATCCTCCAGCACCTCCTCCAGAGGGAGTATCCATCAATATACCAGACAGTCTGATTACTGTCCAGGAAGGTTCCGATGGTTACCTCACTTCCTCGGTTGTTGCACCTGATAAATCTACCCTACAAATTGAGTGGCAACCCACATCGCAAGGACAAATTCTCCCTGTGGCCAAACTCTCCAAAGGAACTTTCCAGGGTTGGCCCAATGCTAAATTATCCCCAAATGGTTCTCTGTCCTTGGTACAAACTGCCTTAAGACATTCTGATTTGTACAAAATCACTGCCTTAATTGATCCTTCGAACTGTAATTCTTTGTCTAAGGATTCTGCTCGAAAATTTTGTGCTATACACCACATGGCTTCCACAGCCATGTACCTCTCTGTGTTACCACCCACTGATAAACAGCTTTTGGAATGCCCAAAGCATACCCCTGGTCCCCGTAGCGGTCTAACAGACACTGCCCTCCCAGGTTCATTAATTAACAACTTACAGTTTATGCATATACCTGTTTTGTTTAACATTACTTACTGGAATATGAAAGAATTTGGTATGTGTCACAATACTAAGACTTCAGCATTTTACAATATAGATCATTATTGCTTTATAGTTTAGCTGCATTTCAGATTCGTACTCAAGACCCTATTGCCAGGGTCCATTCTACTGAACATAGAGGCAACTTCAGGAGAAAATCCACTCCTGATGATCTAACCCATAAACATAAGACACATGCAGTTGACAGTTCTGATGTCACAGGTGCAACAGGTACTGTCACAGGCCTCTTTGGTACAGCTATGTCTATTTGGAATAAAGCAGACATTGCTGCTATCAAAGCTCATTCTGCCAAGTTCTCCACTGGTTTGGTTAACGATATACTACCCCCATTATTGCATGGTGTGGATGGCCTTAGTCAGGAAGAAAGATACACTGTATAATACATGCACGACATTGCTAAGGCATTTACTGATTCATGAGATAAGATCAACGCACTCATACAACAAAACAATAAAGAAGCAGATAAACAATACATTGCTAGAGAAATACTTTGCTCTGTTTATGGCTCATACATCATCACTACCATTAACAATCTCTTCCATGATCTAGAATCTGGAAGAATCCCTGATATCATACATGACAGACGCATTTCCAAATGGTATTGTCCACGATGTAAAACCCCTGGCTGTATTGCTATGTGTATGCAACAAGCTTTAACCATTCTTCTTTCTGCAGCTAGGATTTTGGAGTTAGTGATCAGATACCCTAATACTGGTCCTTGTTTTGCTACTAAGAAATGTTCCATAATAGATACCATGTTTGTTTCTTTTACAGTCTCTTTACCACGTTTTGTTCCCACTACAGCTTTGTTCAACAAGCTTGCGCTGGTACACTCGATTGGGCATTTGGATGAAGACATCTACAGAGAATGCCTGGATCTACCGCCTCTACTGGTTTTCCATCCTTTCCTGGACACCTGGGTGGCTCCGCACATGGACTGCTATGCAAAGAAGCAATACATTTACTTGTGCTGATGTAATGTATTTGATGTTATTCAACCTGTTTGTAGTTATCCTCCAGATAGCATTGATTGGACTTTAACCATGGATGATGACATTACCAAGAATGGCCCGGATTCCTTGGATTCGACTTTGGCTTTGGATAAGCTCTACCAGTCATATCATGAGGAGGTTCATCACCTGTCAACACTGATTTTGAAGACGGCCTACACCTGCCCTGTCCAGTTGCAAAATTGGAGACTCCCTACTGTTCACTCTCAGTATAATTCCAATGGGGAGCATTGTGTGGTAACAAACTTTAAAAGCTATACTTATGGATCTGTTACATGTGTTATTGAATACCCCAATTTCTGTTTTGTCCCCCACCAGAAGACTGTCATTGGACATGCCATCATAACCCCCGTCCTCCTCCTAGATGCAGACATCATTGATGGTAACCCCGATTATCTGCTCACACTGTCTGAATATTTACCATATTTTAATGACACATAGACTGACTGACACTTATATTAAAATCACCTTTAGACAGAAAAGACACATACCTCATCCACATCAGCAATAATATGACCAAGGCCAATGAAGCTATCCTTTCATTGATTAATGATGGTAACATGAGTGACGCATTGACCAACACCTGGTTAGAGATTACTTTTAAAGGTTTTGTTATGATACGAGCATTTTTAATCTTTATTTTGATTATTATGCTCTGCTGCCTATGGCGCACACTGCGCCAACATTGAGAACAGATCAAGTTCCTTTACGAAGGGCGTGCATTGGGTTTGTAAATGACCACTGCTCTCTGGCCTTTCCCTAGATTTGCCTGTGTTGCCCTTGGAGGCAACAAGGGGAGGAATGTTACACAAGGTCCCTGCACCCTAATTAGTACCCTCAGAGGTACACCACAGACAGCTAGCACTTAGGTATATGTTTTACTAACATTTAGGGCTGAGGGCATCTATTGTATAAGAGTAGATGTCAGGATATGAATGGATACTGTTGTAATACACTTTGCTTGCTAATACATATATTCTTCCATGTATTTTCCGTGTATTTCTTACTTGTAAGATGCCAAAGCATCTGTGTCCTTGGAATAATCATGATATGTAAGTCAGCATTGCCACCTTTTGGTGTTTTGTACTACTACACTGAGTTATGTAAGACTCTGTATAAGAACTCTTTTGTTCATAAACTGATGACTATACAAAATTGCATAATTTTATCTTGGACCATGGAGCCACCTCTAATTTAGCCAATAGGGCTCATCTCTGTAACTAGAAATGTTTCTGTCTTACAGTAACCATAGTAATTATCATAGGTATATAATGTGATATACTAGACTTGTACCTCAGAGATCCCAGGAGACACAGAAAAACCTCGAGGTATAGGGAACTCTTAGCACTGGCTCCTGGTTCGTATTGGTAAGAACTGCTTAGGGCAACTGTGATTTTATCCTTTTGGCAGTAATAAACTTGTTTATTACTCTTATGCAACATGTCTGTGATTACTTGCATTCCCAATATTGCCAAGAACCTGAAAGTGAGGTTTAGACTTCCTAACAGCACCAAAGAAATTAGAGTCATACCTATATGGGCAGCACTTCAAGGTACAAACATATCTCATCCCCGTGGTTTGGCTGGCACAAATGAATAAAACAAACAGTATGCTTCTAAGATGGAGACTTACCTTTCAGGGGTTTGACATGACTGTTACTCACAAGGCAGGGAAAGCAAATGCAAATGCAGATGGGCTATCATGTCAATTAGAACAGTGAAATAAATTTGGGAAACTCATCCCATGCCTTGAAATAGATTCCCCCAAATTCATTCTAGGAGGGAGGACTGTGACACTTTGCCAATCTGCTTGTTATTATATTGTATCATATTTCTGATAAATATATGCTTTTTTGAATATCTGCTTGGAAAATATGGTAGTCAGCACAATGCATTGTGGGACCTTGGATTTAAATAATAAATACTGCTCTCCCTCTGTGAGGAAAATCTAAGCAAGAGCTTCCTTTACACCAGGTTGTAACAGGTTCTAAAACCAGCCACTTGTATAAAGTATTTCATTTTATGACCTCTTAGGAGGAAAGCAACTTCTTACAAATACTTGTTAAATTTCTCAACACTAAGAGAAATAGCTTAGGAATGTCCTCTGAAGATCAAAGGGGTAATTCTGACCTGCCATAAAGCAGGCTCACTATTGAAAAAAAATCTATATCTATATATCTACAATATATATATATATATATATATAGAGAGAGAGAGAGAGAGAGAGAGAGAAGACAGAAAGAGAGAGAGAGAGATACACACAATTTGTTTTGTGGGATGCAGATGCCTAAGAGCATTTGGTATACAAAGTGTGAGTGACCTCACAGCCAGCATCACCACTGAGCTATGACATCACAAGCTGTGTGGGACTCTTGTTCTCTATAGATGGTTAAAGCTAAGTGGAGATAGTGCTTTTTATCTCTAGACTCCTGCAAGGATACACTCTCAAGAGCATTTCTACTACATTTTGATAAATCAGCCTCCACTATTTGGCAATTAAAACTAGGGTAAGATTAAATACTCAGTAATAAGGTGGTTTTGTTTAAATTGTCCATTTAATTTGTATGACTGTACACCCAATGTTATATGTTCTGTGTTTTGTATTTCATTTACTGCTTTCAATTTTAGTAAATGTTTTTCTTGAGATCCTGCCAGAGCTTTTTCCTCATTCTGAATATGAATGCTGGGACAGTATTGATAATTCTGACAGAACTGTTAAGTGCTTACAGAGTGTTACCATATGCACTAAGGTAAGAAAAGTACCTAGTTCTCAATTGAGTCAAAAGGGGGTTTGTGAACCATGCTGGGTGCCCACTAGGTTAAGTACTGCACTGCATTTTCCTGAAGAGGGTGTGATTTTTGAACCTGTTAACTGGGTGTGCTAGCAAAAAGGGTTCATATATGACCCCAGGACTCAAGACCGGTAGCAGTTTGAATCCAAAACAAACAGGAGGGTAACCCTGTTTGTCTCCTGTTCACCTATTGCTCTTCAAGGTTTGGCACTGTGGGAGTAGAGGGCCTTACCACCAGAGTGCGTTTGTGACAGATCTGGTTGGCAGTGGTGGGATCTTAAATATTTGGTTTGCAGTGCTGCAATCAGAAAGACGTGTTTGCATAGTGTGAAATTATTTGGTGACATGAGCATTAACAGTCCAGTGTGTCAGATTGATAAACTGTAACAGTTCACACACAAAATAAGGCAGTGATATAAAAATAAAGAAATCTATCATTGTGGTTACAGTCAAAAGTTCCCTACCTGTTTTTTTATGTTGGGAGTGCAAGCTAGTGTTACCGTAGATTAGGGAAGAAGGTTACTTCCACCTACAGGCAGTAAACTGCAGACTACCTGAGTCAGTTGTGCCAGGAGAGAGGAGTCTGTAGCAAGGGGTGAAACAAACAGCACCTCATGGAGGTTCTTGTGGCAGCTGATGCCCAAGACCTTGAGCCACAGTTGGTGACTTAAAGGGACCAGACCTAGGGCCTGGAAGGGCCATGATCTATTGCAGTGTTCAGACCCACTGAGGAGGACAGCAGGACCAGTGTGAACTGAGAACCATAGCCACAGGGGAGACTCACCATCATACTGGAGCCAGAAAGGATCAGGCTGCAGATAGAGTTGAGGTGAATGGAGCTGTAATTTGAGCTAGAGGAGAAGCGAGAGCAGCAAGTGGCAGAGGAAAAAGAGTGACAGCATCAGAGAGATGCAGAGTGATAGCAGCAAGAGGCTCAGTGAGAAGAGTGAGAGTACCAGAGGAAATTTGAATTGGAGAAGCTACAACTCCAAAGACAGTGCCAGATCAGGTAAGTGGCATGGATGAACCTGGAACTCCAGGACTGGGTTACAAATTCAATTCTAAATAGATAGCTGAATTTAAAGAGAAGGAGGATATGGATGCATTTTTAACTCATTTGAAAAGGTATGCATTCAGGCAAAAATTTCCAGAGAGTCCTGGAGTTTCCAGCTATTCCCACTGCTTACTGGGAAAGCTTGTGATGCATTGAGTCAAATGGACAATCAGGAGAGTAATTAGTATGGCAAACTTAAAGCTGCATTGTTAAAAAAAGTATGACTTGACAGCTGAAGCATACAGAGTTAAGTTCCATAAGCTCAGGAGAAGCCCTGACATTAGCTACAAGGAGCTAGCTACCAAACAATGTCAGTTTTTAAAACATTGGTGGGAAGGGATACAAGCAGACTCTGTAGAGAAAATTGAGAATGTTGTACTTTTGGAGCAGTTCTTTTGGGCATGCCCAGCATTGCTGAAAACCTGGCTAGAGGACTGAGATCCAAAAACAGTGCAGGAGACTGTCAAACTCTTGGACTGCTATGCTAGAAGGTGACCTGCTCTGAGTGGGAGTGGGGCAGGCATGGCAGTATAGAAAGGGAAAAGTGCACCTTCAGGTCAGCTAAAACTCTCACTCCCTCCACCAAAAGTGGGCAGCCCCAGGTTACAAAGAAAAGATTTGCCTGATAAAAGAAATGAATGTTGGTTTAGCAAACAGCCTGAATATCTTTCAAGACAGTGTCCTAAAAAGGCAAAGAGTGTGCAAAGTGTTGCTGGAAAAGAAGTGGGTATTTTGTTTATCTCTGAAAGTATGCCATTAAACATGAGGGAGCACATACTCTCAGTTACTGTGAATAGTGTGCAGACCTATGGTTTAAGGGAAATGGATTCATCCCTTACTTTGGTAATAGGGGATTTAGTTGAGCCTTAACAGCTTGTATCCAATCAGTTTGTTTAAGTACGGGGATTCACTGGGGAGGAGAAAGTGCTGCCACTTGCTAGTGTTCACCTGGACTGGGGTGAGACAGGAGAGATTGTGCAAAAAGTTGCAGTGGCAGAAAATCTTGCCTTGGATGTGATTATAGCGAACAATTTCAAAAAGGGGATGGTGTGTGCAGTTATCAATAGTCAAGCAGTAAAGGCAAATTGTAGTTTGCTGGACCCCATAAAAGATCCTGTGGGAAACACTGGGAGGCTTGTTCCCCGGCCTGTGTCTCCTGATATGGAGAATAGTGAAAAGGGGGTAGATATTCTCCAGGTAGCAGTTGACAGACAAGCTACAGAAGGTAACTCTGAGGAGGGAAGGGTAGCCACTTGTCAGAGGGTTAGGGATGGCAGTCCTCCTGAATGCCCTGATGCTAGAGCTAGGGACCCTAGTTTAAAAACTGGTGTGGTCCTGTTCCATGCCTTGGGAATGTGTAAAGATTTTGAAGCTGCTCAGAAAAGTGACCCCAGTTTAGAGATGCTGAGGGTTTGGGCTGACTCTGACAGAGCGCTGGGAGGTGATGGGAAACATAGAGTTTACTGGGACAATGGGCTGCTGTATACACAGGATGTAAGGACAGAGGGAGGGGTGATGGTCAGGCAGCTTGTCATTCCCCAAGGGTACCGTGAGTGGTTGCTCAAGATTGCTTATAATTAAGGCTGTATTTTTTTCACAGTAAAAACTCCATGTTTTCATGGCCAAAGCTAAGTTTTTCACAGCCAAGAAACTCAAGAAGAGATTACATTTTAAAACACATTTTACTTCATGTTTACTTTATTGATTTATTTATTGATTTAGTTTTTGTTGACCAGGTAAGTGCACTAGACAAATTCTGCCTATTTTCAGGCATGACCTAGCAGAGGGGGATACACATGAATGCCAACTGACCTTGAACCAGATTAAGCTGTTGCTGGTATTTTTTGTGAATGAGGGAAAGTTGGCCAGGACACCGGGGAAATTCCCCTACTCTGTGTAGGTGGAGCCTTTGCGCTGGCTGCAAGATGGCCAGTTCGCATGATCCCCTGGAAGAGATGGATGCTACTAGCTCAGGGGAGTGGGCCTCCTCCTCTGTGCTACCTTCCCTAGAGGCCTCAGAAGAACGTTTGGATGTTGCTGCTACAAGCAGCACGACTATACTGGAATTGGACTCCGTTTTTACTGCTCTGCCTAGTGCTGAAATTTCTGCTGTACCTGTTCAGGCTGGGGCTTCTTCTCCTGTTTCCAGCCTCCAGGAGAAGCAACTGGCGTTAGTCCTGCAATTAGCAGCTTCTGGACTCACGATAGCGTCTTCTGTGCAGGCATCGTTGCGGTCATCTATTCTCGGCCTCTTTCACTGCGGCCGACTCTGGAAAGCCCCCAGTCGACGTCCTACAGCGGATTTCACCTCAGTCTCTTCCGCTGGTGAAACCGGAAACCTTGATTGCGACAGCCTCCAGCCCATTCCTGCAAGCCGACTTGCCGCAACATGTTGGTGAACCTCTCTGCTACTGCTTTGCCTAGTGATGTCTCCTCACTTGTAAGTGACTCATACTACCTGCTGAATCTGTTTCTGCCTCTAAGCAACCCTCTGTATTTTTTTCTGCCACTCAAGAACCTGGCTGGTCTAAAGTGGAAGTTCTTTTTCCACAAAAAGCTAAGCCCAGCCAGGATACCCAAACGGATTGGTCTCCAGACAAAGTGCTACAAAATGCAGGATGGGAGAAGGGAATTGAGGGTTTGGACCCAGATTCCAGGATCCCATATACTTAAATATGCTTAGAAAATCTACTACTAAGGACTGTATGAGCTCCAACGAACCCCGGGTGTGTCTTGTCCTCAAACTACTACTAGTTCCTCCAGTTCTTGTGCTACTCCTACTAATTCTAAAGCTGCTTCTGCTTTGGAAGGACTAAATCTGTTTCTTCAGGACCTACTTTGCATGCAACTGCTAATGTATGGTAATAATTTTAAACTTGCTGATTTATTTTCCTCCAAAGGTGAGCCTGCACTGAGAAGAAATGCAGTTAGATTACTTTATAAGGGTGGTTTAGAACTCCCCATGACCGTTTGTATATTGCCAAAACCCTTCTTAAAGGGTCAATGAATTTTTTCTCTTCAGAGATTTTTGTTAATTAATATTGGTAATTCAAATTTTGACATTAGTTTCAAGCAAATGTCTGGGCTTGATAGGTTTTGGGCCCAATATGAAAAGCTACAATCTACACCTGTCTGTTCCTTTTCAAGCCATTCCCTTACAAAAAGCCAGCTATACGTAATGTTACTGTTGTTTTTAAAAATGAGGGTGTCCATATTGAAGACATTTTATTTTGGTTGAACAAGCGGTGTGAGGTTTTGAATAGGCCTGTCCCTAACCTTGACACTGAACAAATTTGGGATGGTAGTTGGAGGGTGAGGGTTAAACTCTTTCCTACTAATACTGGCCCAAAACATTTACCTAATTTTTTTTATTTAGGTAAAGACAAGGGTTTCATTTTCTATGCTGGGCAGCCAAAGTCCTGTTTTAAGTGTGGTGCACGCATTCACTTGAGTTCTGCTTGTGACACTCTTAAATGCAGTCACTGTTTTGAATTTGGTCATGCTTCTGCTAAATGTTCCAATTCCTTTAAATGTAACTTGTGTGAGGGAACTGGTCGTGCTTATGGCCGATGCCCTTGGGCCTCTCACAATAGGGACGATTGCCCTTCCCATGACGGTCTTATTACTGTTGCTCAACAATTACATGCTCATAACTTAGCCTCTTCTACCTTAGACATTGTTTCCCCCCCTTTACCGGTAGTTACTTCCGACAATCCTCCTACAGTCCCTGCTTTAGGTTCCCAAACTCCTTTACAAGGAATATCTCTTACTGCTTCTACTGTCCCTCCTCCTGTTACCACTCCTATAGTAATAGAGAATGCTATGCCCCCAGATGAGTTTGGAAGTAGAAGTTCCTAGTTTTACTACTGTCACTCACAACGAACTAGGAAGGGCCTTGCTGTGGCTGTCGTAGTAAGGATACCACTCGTATCTGGCACACCCCTAACAAATTTGCGGTTTTAGCTACTGACCTTTCTGACAAAGACTCTGGGAGGATACTGATACCTCCTCCTTCTTTCCTTCCCTGAAGGGGCTGACGGGCTGACACTGACCCAACAGCCAAGTGCACTAGGCAACGGAGGAGAGGTAAATCTCCATCCACTTTTTAACTATGTCTTCCCTAAATATCTGTTCTTTGAATGTGAATAGTATTAAAGGAAAAAAAAAAACTGGGTGGGATTTTTTTGACCCTTTCAGACCTCAACTGTGATATTTTCTGCTTAATCGATACCAGATTAATAACCCATGGGGAACTGTTTCAGGCCTCGAAGGCATGGACTGTTGGACCCTCTTTTTGGTCTGTCGGACCAGACACTTGTGACGGAATTGGGATCTTATTTTCCAATTCTGAATTTCGGGTATCCAGACTAGTAGATATTTCCCCTGGCAGAGCCTTGTTGCTGGACTTTTCTTATAAATCTGAGAGGTTTCGGTTGATAGGGACTTACGCCCCCCAAACTAAAGCTCAGAGGGTTTCACTTTTCCATCTGATTAAGCCCTACCTTTTTACCTCCAGATTACTTTTATGGGTTGGTGACTTCAATTGTGGCTTACATCAATCGGATCGAGGCCTTCAGACTTCCAAACTTTTTTGTGATTCTATAGCCTTAAATACTATAGTTTCCACGGCTAGGCTTGTGGATGCTTGTGGATTCCACAAGTCTGGAGGGTTTACATTTTTCAAGGGGGTCTTTGCACACTAGGATTGATTTCATCTTTCTGTCCAAGGTTTTGATTTTACTTTCTTGTAAAACTGTGGGAATTGAATTTTCAGACCATGTTGCTTTGTGCGCCTCTTTTTCTTGGGCTTCTGCCCCGAGGTGTAGGAAAGCTGGTTGGCGCCTCAATGACTCTTTACTAAATGATTCCTTTTTTCTCAAACTTTGGCGTAAAGAGTTTCTAGCTCGTTTGTCCATGGCTGACTTTTACGATACTGGGATGGACTGGTGGGAGGCCTCTAAACAGAGTTGGAAACAGCTTTTTCAAAAAAAAGCGGCTGATAAACAAAATACCAGATATTTGACTTATTTAACCTTAAGGCATCAACTACAGCATTTAATTTCTTTGGCTAGCTCCACTAATCATGATTTTAGCTCACAAATCAGTGAGATCAGTGCTCAAATGAGGTTGTTCCAGTATAATCGAGCTGACTCTTTAGGTCAGGAAGCTCGCTTTTGGCACTCGAGTCACTAAAGGATGTTTGGATTCTTTTAGAGCCTGCAAAGATAGAATTGACACTAAACTGGTTTCCTCTTTCCTATCCCAGTCGGGGGACTTAATTACGACACCTAAAGGACTGCTTCAACATGTAGAGAATCATGTCTTTAATATGTTTGGTACCAAAGCTGACCTGGCTAATGCTGAACCTTTTCTTAAATTATTGACATTACCCCAGCTTTCCGACTCCGATCAAGACAAGTTGTCTTCCGATATTAGTGAACAGGAAGTATTGTCAGCTATAAATAGTTTAAATCCACATTCTGCCCCGGGGTCAGACGGGTTGACCTCACATTTTTATAAAACTTTTTCCACAGATCTTGTCCCTGTATTAACTATAGTTTATAATGAAATGTTACGCTGTGATACTTTGGCCACCTCAATGAAAGAAGCCTTACTGATTCTACTTTTTAAAAAGAAAGGGGATCCCTCTGATATTAATAACTGGAGACCCATCAGTCTGTTAAACATTGATTACAAGATTCTTGCCAAAGTTTTACTATCTAGAATGCTTAATTTAGCATCCCATATGATCAGTTCTACACAAACCTGTGGTATCCCAGGACGATATCCTTATGACAATCTTATTTTATTACGCTAAATATTCGCTTTAGGAGATAAAAAGCTGTCTCTGGGTGGATATTAAGTTTGGACCAAGAAAAAGCTTTGATAAAGTTTCTCATGACTACCTATTTCAGGTGTTCACAGCTTTTGGGTTTCCAGTACGTTTTCTTTCCTGGATCCACCTGTTATACAAAGATGTTGTGATACGGCCTAACGTCAATGGTTGGGTAGGACGTCCTATTCCACTAGCCTGTGGTGTCCGACAGGGATGCCCGCTAAGTCCCCTATTGTATAATTTTTACATAGATACTCTTCTGAGAACTATTTTTCTTAGTCCACATATTGTCGGACTACTTTGTACCCCTTCCTCTCCACCACTTAAAACATTAGCCTATGCTGATGATCTAATTTTGACTGTTGATTATTCTACAAAGCAGGAGGCTATTGTTCAGGTCCTTCAAACTTTCTCTTCAGTTTCTGGTTCAAAAATAAACCTTACTAAAAGTATATGTGTGCCACTAGGGCATGACTTTCTTCCCAGCACAAGCCTTTATGCCGGAGTTTCTGTTTCCTTAGAAGCCTTTCCATATTTGGGAATTTTTTTTGGCCATGATAACATGCAAGTGTACAATTGGAACTTCGCTTTACAGAAAGCAGACAATTTGATTAATAGCTGGAAACGTCATTTAATTGGTAAAAAGAAAAGGATTGTGCTACTTAAAACTTTGGTTACCCCGATTTTTTTGTATCTTAGCTATGTGTTTCCGCCGCCTATCTCTTTGTTTACTAAATTGAATGGGATTTTTTTTAAGGGTTTTTGGGGATCTAGATTGAACCCCATTAAAAGAGGTTTTACATACAGGCCAATAAAAGAAGGTGGTATCAATATGATCCACCCTGTTGCTTTCTTTTACAGCCTTTTTTTCAATTATAATTATGGGAAAGCTTTAAAACCTGGGGATGTCTTTTGGAAACCCTATTTTTTGGTGTGGTTTTCTTTTTGTTTAGACAATTGGAACACTCATTATAAGGGAGTTATTACTAAATCCCAAGTAATCTCTGCTTATGGGAAAGAGAGTTTCAAGCTGGCTTTAACCTGGAGCCTTCTCCCTCAGGACTTCAGTATCTTATCTAGATTAATGATATATAATAGACTTTGGAGGATGGAGGCCCAGGAAGAGGTTGTTTTTCCATTCTGCCCCCCTAAACGTCTCCCTTGGGTACTCCATCAACTTCAAAATCCCGGTTGCCACCCTATTTATGGGACATGGTTTGGTTAAGTAACTATGACAGACTAGGGTTAATAATAATCATAAGCATAAAGCTTTGAATTTGAGGTACTGCCCTAGAACTTCTTGTCTCCATATTTTTGAAACCCAACAACATCTGTTTTGTGAATGTCCATTTTCCTTAGAAATTTGGTCTACATTAGCTGTTGATTGGTCAGAGCCTTTGCTCTCTACCATTTCCTATGAACATATTATGTTTTGCACCAATGCTCTGCTCAATGACAGGTACCACGAAGATACTTTGTATATGATTTTTGCTATTGTTCGATATCATATATGGCAAGCAAGATGCTTATTAGTTTTACACCAAAAAACTATTCTAAAAAGTGAGGTCCTTTGCAATATTCGCACAGCTTTATGTTCTGTTAAGAAAAATGATTTTTTAGTTTACCCTAGTTTTCAAGCTACACTGTTGTGGAAAAATTGTAATGCCTTATTTTCTGTTACATGATTTTGGCTTGTTTTTTCTAATTGTTGACCTGTGTTTTGTTTTTCTTCTGTAATGACGTCCAATTTATTATCAATAAAATTCCCCTACTCTTTTCAATAAGTGCCATGGGATCTTAAACATCCACCTGAACTACCACCAATCCAGGCAGATAGGACCTCAGTTTAACATCTCATCCGAAAGACGGTGCCTCAGAAGTGCAGCACCCCTCTCATGCTGCACTACAGTGTCAGTGCTAGGATATTAACCCAAGTGCCAGATGTGGGAACTGAACCCACAGCTATCTGATCTCCCAGCCTCAGAGGTGAGTGTGCTATCTACTGAGCCACTGACACTGACAAACACTGACACTGACTTACTTCATTGAAATGTATTAAAAACATAATGCAAATATCATCAAACATCATTCAAGTAAATATAAAGTGTGAAAATAAACATAGTGTGCTGCATTGAAAATGTAAAAGTGAGAGGCGAGCTGCCAGGCTGCATTAAAGGCATACAATGCAGCATTGTATGTCTTTAATGTAGGATCGCAGGTCAGCTCTTACTTTTACATTTTCCACAGACATTTGAATGCTGCTACATATTTCTTCTTCTGTCATTGCAATTGCACTTGTCCTAGATTGGTGCCTTTCTCATATTTGGGGCTGCACACCTACAGTATGTCTGGCAAAAAAAAATTCCTCAGTTTGGAAGCAGAGGTCAGCAGAGGTTGGCTTTTGTGTCTGAGACATGGTGTGGTCTCTTGATGCTGATATTTAAGCCCAGTAAAGCAAGAGATACAGTAGTAAAGTGTTTTGTTGCACTCAATGAGAGGGGAATGCAATGTAAATGGGAGATGAACTCAAAGAAAAGCAAGCTAAAGTAAGTGAATATCACTAAATTTCACTAAATTTCCTTATCTGGACTAATTTACGGCATGGGCTGATTTTCATGGAATCTGTGAATTCTGTGTGTTCCATAATTTAATTACAGCCTTACTCAAGATATTCCCATGTCTAGGCATCTGGGAATCATGTGCACTATGCAGAAATTGGTCCAGAATTTTTATTGGCTCAACTTCACCCAGCAGGTGAAGGAATATTGCAGGTCTTGTCACTGGTGCCAACAAATAGGGAAGGCGGGTAGTAAAACCAAAGCCACTCTAATTCCCTTGCCCGTAGTGAAGGAGCCATTCCAGAGGGTAGGAATGGATATTGTGGGGCCTTTGAATACCCCCAGCTCCTCCAGGAAGAGGTTCATTCTAGCAGTGGTGGATTATACTACCCGGTACGCAGACGCAGTCACCCTATCCTTACTGAGAACAAACAAAGGGTCAGATATTATGCTAGGGATTTTTTCCCATGTTGGGTTCCAACAGCAGGTTATCACCAATCGAGGGGGTTCCTTCACATTGGACTTGATGAAATGTTTGTGGGAGAAGTGTGGGGAGAAGCAGAGATGCATGGCACCTTCTCACACGCAATGGCCTTGTTGAAAGATTCAATGGTACCTTTAAATTGATGCTCCAAGCACTTGCTGAACAGCATGGGAGGGACTGGGAGAAATACCTTCCCCACCTGTTGTTCACATGCAGATAGGTGCCCCAAAAGTCAACAGGGTTCTCCCCCTTCAAGTTCTTATATGGACGCAGAGTGTTTGGGTCCCTAGACTTCATCCGGGAGGACTGGGATGGCAAACACGCCATTCAGGGAAACTCTGATAGTGGATTATGTCCTTAAGTTTATGGAAAAGCTGAAGAAGCTTACGGGAACAGCTCAGAGCAACCTGGCAGCAGCCCAGCAAAAGCAAAAGGTATGGTATGACCACAGAGCCAGAACTTGCTTGTACAATGTGGGTCAAGAGGTCATGGTCCTAATCCCAGTCCAGAAAGAAAAGCTGCAGACCAAGTGGGCAATACCATACAAAGTAGTCAGACAGCTGAATGATATAAATTACATTATAGAACTGCCTGATAGGAGGCATACTCAAAGGATGTACTATGTCAACATGATGAAGCCATATGCAAAGAAGACTGACATGGTTTTTGCAGTGTGTAGTACTAAGGAGGGGGCTGATGAAGAAGCCCCCCTTCTGGATTTGCTGAAGAAAGCAAACATGAGTCCTTTGTGGAGGCAATAAAAATGTCACCCCAGTTGCCCCAGACCAGCTTCAGGAAGAAAGGGAGTTTTTAGCAGACTTTACCCCATTGTTTAGCATTAAGTCTGGACTAACCCCCTTAGCGACGCATGATGTATATATGGGGATGCAAGCACTCATATGGTGGACAGCATATCGGGTGTAAGAGGCCATCCAGAAGGACATTAGGAGGGAGGTGGAGGAAATGCTGGATTTAGGAGTAATTCAGATATCCCACAGCCACTGGGCCACACCTGTAGTCCTTGTTCCCAAATTGGATGGCTCTACTCATTTTTGCATGGACTATTGTGGACTCAGTGCAGTCACAAAATTGTATGCCCACCCAATGCCATGGACAGATGAATACTGGACAAGTTGAGAGGAGCAACATACCTTTCCACTACTGATCTGATGAGAGGACATTGTTAGGTGGAGTTAACTGCCAGAGCAAGGGAGAGGTCAGCATTCATGACTCTGATAGGGTTATTTCAGTTTAAATTAATGCCTTTCAGAATTAACAACACCTCTGTCACCTTCCAAAGGTTGGTGAACCAGGTGTTAAATGGTACTGAAGACTATGTCCTGGCATACCTGGACAATATTGCCATCTTCACTGCCAACTGGAAGGAACACCTGTCCCACCATAGGGAAGTGCTAGGCAGGATACAGAGGGCTGGGCTCACTGTAAAAGTGTCAGGTGACCATAGCTGAGGTGGCATTGCTCCAGCATGTAGTAGGCTGGAGCAGCTCCATTCCAATCGAGCAAATTTTTGAGGCAATCGAGGCATGGCCCAGACCTGAAACACAGAAAGAGGTTCAGAGTTTTCTAGAGGTAGTATAGAAAATTTGTATCAAACTACAGTGCCCTGGCAGCTCCCCTATCTGGCCTGTTTAAGAAAAGAATGCCTAAAAAAGTTAACTGGGAACCAACCTGTGAAGAAGCCTTTACATGGCTAAAGGAGTCCCTGTGCAGTGTTCCTGTATTAGCCAGTTCAGACTATAGTAAACCCTTTGTAGTCCAGACAGATGCCTCAGATGTAGGTATTGGGGCAGTACCTAGCCAAACTTCTAAGCAAGGTAAAGATCACCCAATAGTGTACCTCAGTAAGAAGTTACTTCCAGGGAGCAGGCTTATTCAGTAATGGAGAAAAAATGCATAGGTCCCAACTGAGTCAAAAGAGGGGGATTGTAAATCAGGTTGGGTGCTGCTGGGTTAAGTATCGCTCTGCATTTCCCCAAAGAGGGTGTGATATTTGAACCTATTAACTGGGCATGCTAGTGAGAAGGGTTCATATTTGACCCCAGGACTCAAGACTGGTAGTTGTTTGGACCCAAAACATGCAGGAGAGTTACCCTGTTTGTCTCCTGTTCACATATTGCACTTCGAGGTTTGGCACTATGAAAGCAGAGGGCCTGACACCCGGAGTGCGTTTGTGACACCCTATGTCTAAATTATAAATAAATCATCAATATAACTGAAATAAGTGGGTGTTTTTTGTGTACAGTGCCTTAAAATGTCCTCCTCCAAATTCACCATAACAAGATTAGCATGTGCTGTGTCACATGATGTGCTTTGTACTCCACTGTATCATCCCGGGTCCTGCCTGAAAATATGCATTTCTATGTCTAGTGCACCCACCTGGATACCAAAAGCAAATAAATAAATAGTAAGGATCTGACCACAAACTCAGTGGTGGAAACAATGAATGTAATTGTCTAGTTCTTTGTTATGCCCACTTGGTGGTGGGGGAAGGGTAAATTCTGATTTCTTTTTCTTATCCAATTAATTGTTAATGATTGTGATGCCTACACTATCTGTGATTTCTTCCTTACCATGAAATAATTATTTAAGTGTTAATCTATGGAAGTATTCCTCTAGTTCACCACACAACTGTATTTTGTATAGTGGTTTTGTTGGGTAGAAAGTGAGGCCCTTTGAAGTACATTTAATTCCCCAGTAGTCAGTGTGTGGTTGAGCAAATTAACAACTGAAAGGTGGCCATGTGCATGGTGTTGTTGTTCAATCACTCTATGTTCTTCATGGTTAATAGGAAGTATGGTATGGTATGTTGAAGAGCATCTAACTTTCTGTTTTTGATAAGCATGGCTTTTCTCTTAAGGTCCTTTAGTAGTTAATGTGTATTTCTTGCAAGATGTCTGGAATAGGTTCACCAGACATCCTCTCCAGTGTGGTAACAATTTCGTCAAACTATTTGTTCAAATATGCTTTCTTGGCATATGGTATGTGGATCCTGTGATTTCTCAGTTTTTCAGAGGTCCTACAACAGAGTTGTTCAGCATACATAGAATTATCTGTGTTTTTTATTGGATTCCAAATAGTAAGACCTTTAGAGATTAGGTTGTTCCTCTTGCACTGGGTTAAAACATTGATGCCACTGTCTAGCTGTGCCAATTTCTTCTTGATGTTATGTAATTGCCATATTTTACAGTGAATTCTGGTATCTTCCATGCTAACATACAGATTTTGTCTTTGCTGTATTGGTCCTTATAATAACAGATCCAGAATCAAATGAATTGATACCTTTTATTGAACCAACATAGATGTAACATGAAAAACAAAGTGCTTTAGCTTTCGGACCAACCAAGTGTTTCCTCGGAAGCTTAATTACAGTTATTTAGAAAATCTCATATTTTTAACACCCAGATCATGCAGAAAAAGAAACAGAAAAAATTCCCATTGGTTTAAAATGCTCATTTAAAAAATAACAAGAAATGTCAGAGAAGTGGAATAGTACCAGTTTGCCTTCAGGTGAAAGAACTTAAAGGTCAGATGTGCTTATAGCATAATAACAAGCAGGGAGTAAACTGCACATACATTAAAATGATTTATAGATATCTTTAGAGTAAGATAAGAACATCTTGAGCAGTAAGCAGCTTTTCGCTTGACACTCATACTGCCAATTTATATTATCATGTATAAACTCTTGTTACAACACTAAAGGCCTTATGGTTTATGGAGCATAATAACCAGTTTTAAAGAATAGTTGGGTAATGTTCTGAGCTAAGTTTTACATTCCATACAGTGTGAAACTATGGCTCACTTTAGGTGAATTTTACTTTAAATCCTTTGTATGCCATATATAGATTATTTTTGTACTTCTACTTTGTGGGGTTTGTTTATAACTTACAATTATGTCACAGTTTAGCATGTCTTTAATCCGGGTGGGTTTTGATTTTCATGAACTGCTTTCTGTAACAAACTGGGACATTTATAATTGGGTTGAACTGCTTACTGCTGGGGATGTTCTTATCTTATTCTGAAGGTATCTCTAAGTCATTTTAATTAATTTGCAGAGTACTCCCTGCTTGTTGTTATGCTTTAAGCACATCTGACCTGTAGGCCCTTTTAGCTGAAGGCAAACTGGTACTATTCAGCTTCGGTGATGTTTCTTCTGTTATTTTTTAAATGAATGTTTTAAACCAATGAGAATTTCTTCTGGGTTTTTTTTCTGCATGATCTGGGTGTTAAAAGTGTGGGATTTTCCAAATAACTGTTATTAAGCTTCTGAGGATGGACTCGGGCGGTACAAAAGCTAAAGCACTTTGTTATTTTTGTTACATTTATGTTGGTCCAATAAAAGGTATCAAATCATTTGCTTCTGGATCTGTTCTTACAAGGACCAATATGACAAAGACTAAATCTACATGTCACTCATAACCTGGTCATTTTATTTAATTGTTTACACCAAATTTTGAATAGTCTTCTTACAACCCCACCTCATGAAGTCAGCAGGTTAACATTTTTTGATCTTGTCCAATACATGATTTTTAGCAGTGACTGTGAAATCACCTTTTGATCCAGATTTGAAAAACTTCTCCTGCCTTTGTCAAAGGCTCCCCTGCTCCTAGTAAGACAAACACACTCTTTTATAGGTGCACAGTCAACATATTTTTAATAAACCAAAAACATACATCCCTTTTCTTTTCACAACATATACATTACATAAACATGACTAGAGTTATCACATTTTTTTACATCACTGCTTATAAACACTTTGGACTCAGATGCATAGCTGAGCCACCTCTTGGCCCTCTGTGTGGAACCCCCCAAGGCACCAACATGTCTAGATGCACACCCAGTTTGTGTTCCTTCTTTTATCCCAGCCCAGTACCCCCTAGGGCCCTGTTTCTCCATTAAGTGACTTTTTCCTCCTCACCCTCCCACTCCTCTTCTTCCCTTTCTTCCATTTTTGACATTCCAGCTACTCACAGCCACTTACTGCTGTCCACCTTCAGCAGCCACCCAGTGCCCCCTACTCCACTGTTTCCTCCATATCCCTTGTCTACCAATTGGGCAAGAGGAAGGGGAACTCAACTTGTAAAATAAGAAAGGAAAGCCTCCTCTCACTCTCCCTTTAAAACCCCCTTCCTTTTCATGGGCATATGCTTAACCAATCAGTGCCCTTCCTCTGTCCCCCTACACCCTTCTATGTTGGCCTTCTTCCCAAGGATTCCATCTCTAGCCCCCAGCCCCCTGTACTCACTCCCCACATCCCTCCCCCTCCATCCCTGACTGCCTCTGAGATTAGGTGACTCCTGTTAAAACAGGCTACAGTTCAAAATGGAAACCCATTTTGTCATGGGATCATCTTCCCCAAATAAGACATACACACAACACACACACACACACACACACACACACACACACACACACACACTGTTTTCTGGGTTCTCAGTTGGCATTTTATTAAACCAAAAACCTTACATCACTTTTCTGTTCAACACTTAAACATCATATCACATCACATAAACATGGCTAGAGTTATTACATCTTATTACATCACTTTGTATAGCCATTTTGGACTCAGAAGCATACTGGAGCCACCTATAGGCCCTCTGGGTGCAAATCCCCAAGTCACCAACATATATTCTGTAGGTGCATACCCAGTCCATGTTCCTTCTTTTATCCTAGCACAGTATCCCAGGGCCCCTGGTTCTTTGTTTAGTGACTCCCCCTCACCCTCCACCCCTATTCTTTCCTTTTTCAAGTAACCTATCTCCAGCTACTGAGATGGATGATGCCCCCCCATGTGAATTATATTATTCCATCCCTCCTGAGCCCCTTTCAGCTGCAAATTGAACAGGTACAACCCTGTATCTATCAAGTGCATATCATCTGGCTGATAAAGCCAGGCACATTCTTGAGAAATGTCCTAATGTGTTTATCATCCCCCCATTTCCTTGACCATGGCTGCCACTTTTTTTCAGTCTCTTCCTAGCCCAATAAATAGCCTTCACATACCGCACTTGACACCATACCCTCCTAGGCACAGTCTCACATTATCTCCCACATAATATCCACCCAAGGCCTGTCCCCCCATGTCATTTCCCTCCAAATAAGTAATCCATACATCCAGCTTCAGAAGTTTCACCTTCAAGTCCCCTAACAATGGCAACAACAGAGCCCAACACACCTTCATTGCTCCCAAACTCAGTCATAGTCATCCCCCTCCTGGGCCTCACTACTGCTCTTCTCTCTGACTGATAATCAAATGGGTGGCCACAAATCCAGACATTTCTCTATCTGGCTCTGGAAGGACATAAACAACATTAGTTCAATATCTCCCTGACATACATTTTATAGCTCTCTGTTGCCAAACCTTCCCATCTGCTTTACTAATGCTGCAGACACCCCTTTTTTTCCTCTCTGATGCTGTCTCTATACAAAACAAATGTGATGAAAATCCAGCTAAATCCTCACCTATAAATTCCAAACTTTTCTTCAAAACTACCACTAGCTGGTAACTAGTGACTGGCTCTGTATTACTGTAAATTGACAGTGGCTCACACCCTGGTGTTCTGACTGCCCTGAATACTCACATGGTGTGCACCAGGCATACCCATCCTCTCACTTGCTTCTTTAACATCACCATTACCCCATTCCCTACCTGATCCATCTTAGACCTACTCAGCCATAACTTCACCCTATCCTCAAGCCATTATACATCCCTCCAAAGCAGGCCTTTTTGGCCCCTTTTCACACTTTGGGTTACCATCACACAAACCCTGAATGGTCTGGGAAACATAACTAAGATGACTTTTGAAAAGAAGTGTGCCTCAAAAATGAGAGTAGCATATGTTCTATGTGATATATGGAGACATATAGATCAACTCACTGGGATATATTTTAATGTCTTTTATTGATATTTTAAATCTACTAGACTTTGATCAATGTTTCATAGTTAATTATTGATTTATTTATATAGCTTTTGTTGACCAGGTAAGTGCACTAGACAAATCCTGTCTATTTTCAGGCATGACCCGGGGGGAGGGGGATACAGATGAATGCCAACTGATCTTGGAGCAGATTAAGCTGTTGGTGGTATTTTTAGTGAATGAGGGAAATTTCACCAGGACACCGGGGAAATTCCCATACTCTGCTGCTGCATTGTTGCCAGTAGGGGGACAGGCCATTGCCAAGATGGCCACTTGGAGTGGGCTATTGAAGGAGGAGGAGGATGTCTGCAGAGTGGGAGAGCTAGCCTCAGCTCCCACTACTAGCAACATGGAGGCTTCAGCTTCTACTATGGCTGAGATTGACTCCGACATTGAATTTCATGACGCTGTAGTTCATTGGGAAGACCCGTTGCAAACAGCTAAAAATCAAGTGAATACTTCTTTACTGATATTTGAAAATGTAATGCCTGACTTGGACTCTACCAAATATGGAGCTGACTCAGCACCGCGTAAGGAACTCTTGAGTGTACAACAGTACAGTTGCTTTCCATTCCGTGAGAGCAGCATGGCTACCATTTCTGCAGTTACCAAAGATTTAGCTCCCTCAGGGGGTCCTGAGGGGTGCGAACATGTGATTCAGCCGGCAGACTCAGCGAGGCGACAAGTAAACATCAAAGAGTGTGGCAACTTGCATAAAGAGGCTCAGGAGCAGGAGAATCTGCGGCATGCAGGTACCGTGCCTTCTTTATATATCAAAACAGGTTTGTTGGAAATGGGAAAGAAAGAAGCAGCCCACTTACCATTTAATATATTGCAGCAGTGCACGGTATCACAGCCTTGCTCAGCGCCTCCCTTTCACAGTAAACCCTGCATTGACAGCTGTTCTAAGAGTTTTGACAATTCTCCTAAAGACCTCACAAGTGCCGTAGGTCCCGTAGGGTGAAGTCCCACACAGCAAAGCCTCATTCTAATGCCTGGGATGACTCAAGGATTTTCTGATTCTTTACAGACTGGCAATAATGTTGCGGAGCAAAGCAAGTGCCTACAGCCTGACCCTGCATCTGACAAACCACAACATGAATGTACATTGAACACAAGTCAAAATGCTTGTTCTCTAAGGTTACCTATTACCACTTTTACTCAGAATGAGGCTGCTCCTTTGAGCAAATTAACTGGGTTTGTGTTTAAAACCAACATTAATGAAGAGTCATCAGTCCAGTCTGAGGTGATATATCAATCCTCAACTAGCTCTCAAAAGGGGGTTACAGACTTCTATTTTCCCAGTAAAACTGTTCCACTACAGCCAACTCCAGTTGTCACACAATCCAGAGATGCTGGACCTCCTCGCATTCAGGAGGATAGACCTCGGGAATCCTGGTCTCCAAGTAAAGCCCTATGGGAGGCAGGCTGGAAACAGGCTGAAACAGGTGTTTGGAAGCCTGACCCAGCATGGGATACCGATTTAACTCTTTCTCAACACTCTCCAGAGTGGAAACCGGCTATACAGCAGCAAGAGGTGAAGAACAACCTGACTAAAGAAAAGGCTGCAGCCGAGGTTTTCCATCTTCCCCTGACAACTCTGGTGCTGGATGAACAAGCACCCCTACCTCTGTTACCCCACTCAAACCTTGAGCATCAATCGCAGGAGCCTTTATCAATGGGCAAGATCCATTGATATTCACCCCCCACCCCAGAAGCCACTGATGTCAGAACTATTCTCTAATTCAAAGAGGGAAGCAGCTCCTCAACGGAATGCTGTTCGGCTGCATTATAAAGGAGGGTTGGAGGTTAGACCGGAAAGACACTATGTTGGGAAAATGCTGCTGAAAGACTCATTGCATTTCACTCCTCACGATGTTTATGCCTTTATTAATATCTCTGGGGAGGACAATATTGATATCAGTTTTCGAACACAACATGCTTTAGACTTATTTTGGGATAGGTATGGTCAGGTCAAGTTCTCTCCCACATGGACCCCTTTTTTGGTTATTCCTTTATCAAAACCTTTGATTAAATTTGTTACAGTCATGTTTAGGAATGAAGGGGTCCATGTGGAAGACATTTCCTTCTGGCTGTCTCAAAAATGTGAGGTTATGAGTGATCCTGAACCCATTTTGGATTCGGAACAATTTTGGACAGGGGGCTGGAAGTACAAAATTAAATTGAGGTAATCTGAGGCAGGGATAGAGCATATTCCTAACTTTTTTGTGCTCAGGAGGGGTAGGGGTGTGTGTTTCTATAGTGTACAACCTCGAGCATGTTACAAATGTGGAGCCAGGGCACATCTCTCCAGTCTTTGTGACCAACCACACTGTGACAATTGTGGGGAAGTGGGGCATTTAACCATGTTCTGTACTAGCCAGTCTCGATGTGACCTGTGTGAAGAAAAAGGTCATGTGTTTAGGGTATGCCCTTGGGTGGCCAAAAACAAGTCTTCTTGTTCTAGTTCAGATCTTCTCATTCAGAAAGCTCAGGAAGCCACAGACCTTCCTCCCCCCTCCCCCCACCCCCTCCCTTTTCTTCTGAAATTTGGCCTATATATCTTCCCTTTACAAAACAAAACAAAGAAGAAGGGAATTTAACTGACAAGGTCATTTCCAACAGCAATATCTTAAAGGTCTCTGATAAAGTAGGGCAAGTAACTGCTTCAGGCTTGGTGGCACCTTTAAAGGCCAGTATGGGCCCTCCTGATCCTTTGAAATTTCCCCCTGTGTGTTATACAGAAGAGGTTATGGAGGTGGCAGGTAACGACTCTAAAGTGCTAGGCCCAGGGTCAGTTCTGCCCAAAGGAAGATCCTCTAGAAACTTACACCCCAAAACTCCCCCTCCGGTGGCTCTGATTGAAACGAGTAATTCTTATGCTGCCCTATTCACCCCATGGGGGGATACAGAGATGGATTTGGGGGACTCCAATTCTCAAAAATCCTCCTTCTCCACCAGGTCACAGCCAGTGGATAACTATAAAGAGAAAAAAAAGAAAAAGAGAAAAAAATAGAGGTTCTTTTTTTTCTTCAGTATAAACAGGCATGAGGTTGGTTTGGGGCTCCTTAAATACCCATAGTTTGTTAAATGCAACTAAGAGGCAAGCCCTTTTTCATTATATACATGAACAACATGTTTCTGTATGTTTTTTACAGGAAACATGGATGCATTCCATAGATCAGCTTTCATCTTTTTAAAAGGGATTGGGTTTGGGGGCCCTTCCTTTTGGTCATTTGGTGTGGATATGGCAAATGGCATAGGTATTGTGTTCAACTCATATTCCTTTCAGCTGCATAATTTAATTGACCTCATACCTGGAAGGGTATTGATAGTAGATGGGAAATGGCATGACTTATGTTATCGTTTTAGCAACATTTATAACTCTCAAACAAAAGCGGGTAGAGTAACTTGCCTAAAAACTATTCAACCCTTCTTGGTGACTACTGTTAGGGTGTTGTGGGGAGGAGATTTTAACTGCACCATTCAGGACTCTTTACAAAACAAGAAAATATATTGTGATTCTAACGCATTAGGTAAAATTATCAAAGTTGCTGGTCTACTGAATTGTAATACTTTCCTCCCTCTAGGTCCCAGATTTTCCTTTAAGAAGGGAACATTTTTTACCTTGATTGATTACATGTTAGTCTCACCATTTTTGCAAGTGGAATCTTTTAAAATGTTTCCTAGTGAATTCTCAGACCATTCATTTTTGCTATGTAATTTCCAGCTGGCAGGCATTCAAGAATGCAGACAAGTTAGGTGGAAGCTAAATAATTCCACATTAGAATTACCTTATATACAAACTGGGGTCAAATATCTCTTAAAAGCTAGGTTATCAGTGGCTTTTCTGTATTCAGATTTGGGGGATTGGTGGATAGAGACAAAGGCTGATTTAAGAAATTGGTTTAAGAAACAAGGAGTTCAAACAAAAAAATCATAATTTTTTGCATTATTTGGGCCTTAGGCAACAACTGCAGAGACTCACAACCATAGCTTTTACCTCTTGGTTAGATTATTCTGATCAAACTACTATACTAAAAGAGAAAATGAGAATTTTTCAATACAATAGAGGCAAAACCATGCAAGCCATCCTTACTAATGGTATAAAAAAGTCACCTATTGGTGACCCATTTGAGATGTGTAAGCATCTGAGGGATTCCTCGAATATGGATACGCTAAAGAAATCGGACAGCACATTGGCTACCTCTGTAGTACAGCTTAGAGATGTAATAGTGGAGCATTTTCGGTCTCTTGAAACCTCTGTTTTAATTCCTAATGCGTCAATGGTCTCCTATCTGAGTACGATTAGAGTTCCTTCCAAATTAATAGAAGCTTCGGAGTTGTGGGATCCAATTTCTCAAAAGGAAATTCTAAGTATAATTAGGAAACTGAAAGTCAACATTTCCCCCTGAACGGATGGCCTTTCTAATAATTTGTACAAAGTTTTTGCAAACGAATTGAGCCAATGTTTGTATATTTTGTTTCAGTATTTTATGACGAATGTTGTAATTTTTCTCTCCTTTTCTGAAGGGTTGTTAATTTACATATTTAAATTTGGGGATAGACAAAACATTGCTAATTGGCTGCCAATCACCCTTTTAAATTCAGATTATAAAATCTTTACTAGTATTCTGAATAATCATTTGAAAAACTATGCCAAATGGGTCATTTCACCTTACCAATTTAGTGGCCTACCCGATAGATGGGTTCAATCAGCTCTTATGTTGATACGAGATGTCATTGAACATCTCACCGACACAGGTATGACAAATTGTTTGGTAGCTGCAGATTTAGACAAAGCTTTTGACAGAGTTTATTTGCCTTTTATGTTTTTAATGCTAGCACATTGCGGGGTTCCTTTGCAAATGGTTAAGATGATTGAGAGGCTATATGGAAACTATGTGGTGTTTCCATTTTTAAAAGGTTGCAAGGCAGAAGGTTTTCAGTTGCATACAGGAGTATGCCAGGGGTGTCCTCTTAGTCCTCTTCTGTATAATTTTGCAATAGACCCACTATTACAAAACTTAATTTCCTCTCAGAAATGGAAGGGTATTTCAGATAATTCACCCAATGATTCCCATCTCCTGGTACAAGCATATGCAGATGATTTAGTATTGTATTTCACAGATAAGACTTCGGTACGCAGTTTTGTAAATGCTTTCAATGCCTTCTCTAAAGTCTTGAATGCAAAACTGAATTTGCATAAGACAAAGGGATTATTCATTGGAGCGATAGGTTCTGAGGAGGTGTGGCAGGAGGGCATCCATCTTTCTAGAAACCCACTTAAAATTTTGGGGATCCAGTTTGGTCCCCAAAACATGCCAGTAGAAAACTGGGATTCAGCTGTTCAAATGATAGAGAATAAGGTGAATAGGTGGAAACAGTAGAAGTTGTCAAAACTGAAACGTATACAGGTGATCAAACAGTATCTCATTCCTTGTGTGCAATATGTCGCTATGATTTTTCCACTCCTGGTTCATCTGGAAACTAGAATGTACAGTCTATTTTTCCAAATGCTTTGGGGAAACTGGTTAAATCCAGTTAAGAGGGGTTATACGTATTTGCAGAAAAATTTGGGAGGTCTGGGAATGATAGACCCAGTAGTATTTGTATACTCTTTATTTATTATTAGTTCAGTTAAAAGGGGATTAGTAGCTGAATTAAGGGCAGAGGATTCATGGAATTTAAGGTCAATGGGTAAATATTTTCAGAATTGGCACATTCTTGCCCCGAAATTAAACCCTCACATTCATCTCCCACAGTATTTTAGGTCTGCTGCACAAAAATTATTTAGATGGAAAATTCAGAAACAAACAATACTGAGTAATGGCACAAAGGGATTTTATCAATATTTGATAGTACAGTTCCTTTCCCCTGAGCCTTGTTTTAAGAATTGCCCGTCGGCTCTAAATTCTAAAGTATTGGCTCAGTTAAACAATCTTAGGTTGCCTCAAACGCAATGGGAAACTCAGTGGTTAATTTTTTATGGCTGCTTGAATGTTCAGGGCAACGCTAAGTATAAGGCCTTAGAAGAAAGGAAGTGTCCATATTTGGATTGTATAAATGTGGAAGAGTCAATGGAACATTTTTTTCTTAGGTGTTCCTATGCTAAGAGTTTATGGGCATATTTAGCAAATGTATGGGGTTTCAAGTGGCTTAATTGTATATTATATGAAATTCTGATTTTAGGATGTTATCCGGTAAGCTTGTCTCATTTACATGAAGGGACACTACCTTTATTTCTGGGTTGTTTAAGATATTATTTATGGCAAGCTAGGTGCCAATGGGTCATATATCAAAGGAAAATGTCCTACACCTGTGTCAGTATTTTGATTGTTAAGGAACTTTCAAGAATTTATTCTCAGGATGCACAAAGGGTAGTTCCTGCTACACTATTAAAATGGTGGAAAGGATTTCTTCATTTTATTAAGCTTAAATAAAGTGATATTACTTTTGGAATAGTTATTCCTTTTTATTAGTTTCTATCATTTATTTTTATTTTTTTCTTTCATTTATTGTTCTTTCTATTATCAGTTATCACTTTTGCATCAGGGTTTTTTTTGTTCATAATATGTATTTACTTGCACTGTTCATTCTTGTATTGTTTAAACGGATAATGCTTTCATTGTGTTGTTTTACTATGTTTATTATTACAATAAAAACTCTTTTCGATAGGTACCATATGATCTTTAACATCCACCTGAACTACCACCAATCCAAGCAGATGGGATCTCGGTTTACCATCTCATCCGAAAGACGGCACCTCAGAAGTGCAGCATCCCTCTCATGCTGCACTACAGTGTCAGTACTGGGATATTAACCCAAATGTCAGATGTGGGAACTGAACCTACAGCCCTCTGATCTCCCGGCCTCAGAGGTGAGTGTGCTCCTACTGAGCCACTGACACTGCATGTCACTACTTCCTTAGGATCTGAGATACATCAATATCTTCATTTAATGGTAAAGAATTTTGAACAACTGTGTCTGGAAACATTCTATTTGTTTCACAGCTTATGTAAAGTCCTTTAAGGTAAAAAATAAATACTTTACATAATATATTCAAAGTCGTCATACTTCCTGACTAAAATAGATTGCATGAAACATCCTTATATTTATGTATTTTATCACAGTTTTACTGTTATTTAATGTAATGTCCTATCGCCACATATTTTTTACTAATTTGTTTTTATTTGTATGCATTTTATAATGCCCACCTATCTGGTATATTCAACATTCCCCAATGTTTTATTATTATACTTATTATTCTGATAGTATGTCATGAAACAAACAGAAATATTCTGTTTTAAAATTCACATCTCTTCTTTTCTACGTGAAATCCTTCTAACATTAGATTTAAAAGCTTTGATAATGTTACCTCACCTGTAAATGGAACACTGCTTCTTTAAATGTCCTTGGCCTATGTAGTTGATAGGCGGTTTTGTCAAGTTTAACTAATTTATGTAACAAATAGACTATATTTACTATTTATTTATATATCTACTGAAGGTAAAATATGTGGCTGGCATTACTTACTGGAAGAAGTCTCTGACTTCTTTAATGGCTCACACCTATAGATATTGAAAATCCTTTTGTTAGCTCATAAAGTTTCTTCAGGGAAATCCCCTCTCTCTCTTTCATTTTAATGTTCTTCCTATAGGTATTAGCTCCATTTAAAAATGTCCTTGTTATTCTCTAGCCTTCTCTTCTTTTATGTGGTTATTTAAAGTACATTCTTCTTAAGTTACTTATGCATAACTAAATTCATTATGACCAGATAAAGCTGCACAGAGGAATGAGTGCTCAGAGACAATTCAATGAGTATAAAAGTCAGTCTCAGCACACCACAATGGACACAAATAAAACTCCCCAAACAGAGGATGTTACAGATACTACAATTTACTTACAAACTTCAAAAAAACAGCAGCAAAAAACCAGTACACAATACAAAGTGCAAAGTGCAGACACGGATAAAACTCCTCACGTTTCACCCAAACATGGGCTTTGTCAAAGGTAATAACCACCTAGTGTTAGGTAGCTTAAATAGCACCCATTCCCAGTCATACGACCTTCCTTAAAGTGTAAGTGCTTCATTCATCTACCACATATAACAAAATTCTATATTCACACATAGCACCTGGTGATATATTTTTTTTCAATTCTCTTTATCCTCCAGTGGCAGGTCCTCCCTCGTCGTCCACCACCCTACTGGCCTTGGGGTCTTTCAGGGGCTTGTAGCACCATGCGCACCCTGGAAGATCCCCTGAGCCAATCTGGAGGCATCATCCTCGGTGGACCCCCACCATTTCCTCCGTTTTCTCCCCATTGGTCCTAAGCGCGAGACCCCCAGAAGTGGTAGCGCATGTGTGTGGAGGCACACATGTGCACCACAGCTCCAGATGTGGTCTCTTCCTCCCTCCCCCAATCGGCTTACACCAAAGGTCCTCAGAGAGGCACCGTTCCTCCAGCCTCCACTAGAGGGTGGCCAAGCTCTGAAGAACCTGCTACCCCTAACCCCGAGGTAGAGGGCTACCAGTCAGCAGCCAGCTCTAGTCCTCTCTCCCCCCGGCCAACCTCCAATGACCCAGGCTCATTCCTGAACCCGGGTCACTGGCGTGGCGTGAAGTGTGGCGTCCAGCGCCTCAACCCTCAGTGCCAGCGTGCTGGCTAGCACCTGGTGATATTAACACTAAAATGGAAAAGACCACATCATATGTCAGATATCAAATTTCATCATGCTATCCATTACACATTAATATTAAGTTGTCAGAAATATTCATCTCCATTTTTCATTCAGCATTTATCAGACATTTATGTATAGCCATATGCCAGGAAGTCAAAAGATCATTAGGCTTATGTACTTTCAAATGGGAAACTAATATCCATACTTTCTTTTATACACAGAAGTGGATACATATGTGTTATCGATATAAACAAAAGAAAAAATATATTTTTATTTGTATATATATATATATATATATATATATATATATATACAGTATATATAATATATATATATATATATATATCACATAGTTTTTCTTATCCTATCCGACTGGTTAATCACACTAATTGGAGGACAAAAAATGTATCAAAGGCATCCCAAAACTCATAAAGAAATGGTGAGGGGGGAGGGAAAAAGAGGGAGAAAAAGGGAGGGAAGGAAAAGACCAAAAGAGGGTTGGAGGTAGGAAGGGAAAAGTTGTTCAGTAAAACAGAAATAAAATATGTTTGATTATATTACAAAGGAAAAACTGTACTGTGTTGTATTGTATTCTATATTATACAGCAGAACAAGCACAAAATATTAATAGAAAAACTCTTACTAATCTCTACACATGGGAACTTTTATACCCCTTTGCTATTATATATAGGGACATATGTGCACAATAGTACCAATTCAGTCATTAATCCCTACTTTTTCATCATTATTTATCTTCATCCCTCTATATATTACCTCTTATTTCTAAATACCTAGGGAAAAGGGAAGGAGACAATATCCTGTATCACTTATTTCTAAACAGTAAAAAAATATACATTACTTTATTACACTATCTATTATTGGCTCATGTGGCAACGGGGAGGGGGGCAGAGAAAAGAGTCCTTCTAAATTAGCCTACTAAATCATCTTCACTCTTTTATCCCTATGAACCCCTTTTCTGTAAAAAAGGTTTTAATTCCACATGGTCATTCAGGCCTTTGCCTTCACATGCTCTCATTGTGTATATTTAGGTGGATGTTAAAGATCCCATGGCACTTAATGAAAATGAGTAGGAGAATTTCCCTGGTGTCCTGGCCAAATTTCTCCCATTCACTAAAAATACCACCAGCAACTTAATCTGGTTCAGTTTCAGTTTCTTACCATCTGTATCCCCCCTCTCCCCGGTCACCCCTGAAAAAGGGACTTCTAGGCCCAGTGGGCTTACTGGGTTAACAAAATTCAATAAATAAATAAATAAATATCCAACAAGTCTCTCTTTGATTTAAGAGACCCTCAATATTACCTCCCCTAGGTCCCAGTTTCACCTTTTTTATACCTATAAATTTAACTTCATGCCCCTCTGCATTATGCAAGTCTCTCACATGCTGAGCCCATGCATACTGTATATTTCCATTCTTGGTTGCATTTAAATGCTCCCCCACTCATTCCTTCCATTTTCTCTTGGTCTTTCCTACATACAGTGCCTGCTGCAGTTAAGTTGACAGGTAACGAGTTATGCCACTCGTTGTGGTGCAGTGCCAGTCGGTGCCACTCAGTGTTCCTCTCGGTGCGGTACTGCGTTACTTGGTACATCACTGTAATGTTAAAATTGAGCCCTGTATATTTAATGCCATAGTGTAGTTCCTTCCTAGTCCACCTGGTGATTACTGCAACACATCTAAGCCTGAGAGAAGGTCTGAAGTGTGGGAGTTTTTCTTATCCCACTGTGTTTGCAGTTGTACCAGCAGGTGGCAGTGGACTTGACATACTGTACAGTACTGTGCTGTAAAGATCCCCAAACCAGAGCCCTGTTTTTTCTTCTTTAGGATCGCAAACCAACTGCCTTAAATCGCAATCTGACTGCCCTAAATCACGGACTGCCATAAATTAAGAATCATCAGTGGTTTATTGTCAGTCCTGAAAATGTTCCCAGCACAGCCATCACCTAAAAGTTAGGCACTCAGATGTGCATAAAAGTGCACCACATCCAAAGAAATAAGATGCTCATACATAGATACATAGATACATAGACAGTGTCGGCAGATAAGGGCCTATGGCCCACCTAGTCTGCCCATTTGAGCTTGTAAGTTCAGTTTGTTTTCCTAGAAGTCTATTTTATTTATCATATTTTATTGTAGAAAACTTCAACCCCTACATACATTATGTGGTGGTTTGCTGTGTCCACATTTGTGACAGCTGAATTTTTCTACAATAAAATGTGAACAAAGTATTTCTTTTCATGCAGTGCATTTTTCTGCATGCTGATTACAGATTGCAACTGAACACACTGAAACAATAAAGCACTATGTTGCTGCTGGCACTCCAGAGCAGTTAACCAAGTAGTGTCACTTGCTTAACTGTTTTTCATTATTTTTAGTTTTGAATGGCAAAACACAGAACATTTCATTATATATTGTTAGCATTAACATATTGAAATTATAATTTTATTGGTCACCTGATTCTGTGGAAGATGTTTCAGTTGTCTGTTGTTTTTCCTACTCCCCACTCACAAACACACATCACATTATTGCTTTATGAAGATCATTCATAGATACATTCTACACTAATCGACGATCAGCATAATGATCTGCACTATTCTAAAATATGAAAAAGGGGATCCTTCTACACAATGCTGTATGCAGTGCTTTTCAGGGGTAGCTTATGGAAAGATTTTTCCATTAAGAAACCAGATCATGATCATGCTCTGCTACCTACAAGAAATTAAAACTGGGCACTCATAAAGATGTGATCAGATAAATAGTTGAATCACGCAGACAGTTTGTAAAAACAGAGTGTGTTCATGAACCTAAAATAGCCTCTGTGATATCTGCACCTTATTTGCCTATAAAAATCATCCACATGACATTTTGTTCCCCTTTAATCCACATATCTAAACCCAGTTTTTACAGAGGCCCTTCAATTTATAAAATTAGAGATCTAAAAATAAAAATAAACATTTCACTCCAAACCCATTTCCCACAGCAAGTTTCACAGTTTAAAGTGTATATGTTGTTAGCCAAGAATCTGGAAAAAAAAATCAGAATAAAGGGGAAAATCGACTGAGTAGCAGAAGTTTTCCACTGTGTGTGCTACTGATAGATTAAGACTGAATACAATGGTTGCTCCTGTCAACCATACTGTATAGTGCTGTCCAGTCTTACTTTGATAATCTGCAATTGGCATAACATGATCTGGCTAATAAAAAGGAGTACATCTTGACTTTGTGCTGTCCAAAAACATTTTGGCAGTGTACATCAGTGAGGAACAATCACTGCATCCAGTCTTAATTTTGCAGTTGGCATATACAGTACAGTGCCATTATCGCCTTCTGAGAGCCAGTCTGTTTCTGAATAAAAGTAATAATTTATTTATTTATTGAACTGTTTCACCAGGAAAGATACATTGAGCAACTTAATGCTCATCTCACTGTACATCCTGGGGGAATGGGGAGAGGGATGTACAGAGTGCGAGTTCAGATATATAAATAACAGTTGGTGAATACATACATACAGTTACAAAACAGGTTCATGGCAAATGAGTACAATATAGGCTGTTACAACAGTTACTATGCTGGCAGTTCATAGGAGCAGCATGCATATATAATCGGTACAGAGACCAAGCATAAGATGCAAGGTTGACAGGCAGCACACTAGTGATGCAGATGCAGCAGGGTGAACACATAGGATCCAGTCACCCTTTATAAGAGCTAGTCTATAAGGGGTAGTATAAGTGCAGGTAGCGTGGGGGGATGAGAAAGAGGAGAGTGATAGGGAGAGAGAAAAAAGTGAGAGGGAGACAAGTATGCAAGGAGGAGGTCAGAAGCAGGTGCAGGCAGGTGTAAGGTAATTGTACAGCACAGAGGTAAGGGAGTAAAGGGAGGAGGAGTGGTGGATTTGTGGAGAGAGTGCATTACACATTTTAGGCAGGTGGTAGGAGAAGGCTTTTGGCCAGAGGAAGTGGTTCTGCAAGGGAGTGAGAGGGTATGAGTGTCAGCCTGGGATCTCAGGGAGTAGTGGGAGTGGGTAAGGGTGCCAAGAGAGGAGGAGATATAAGAAGGGAGAGATCCAAGCCAGAATTTAAAGATGAATTTAGCACCATGTAGTGCATGCCAGGAGTGTAGGAGAAGGAGGTTGAGAGAGTGGTAGAGGTCAAAATGATGGGTGTAGGGAGGGGCATCAAGAGCAAAATGACAGAAGGAGTTGAAGAGAGAGTCCAGTCTGGATAGGTGGGACTGTGGGGCAACATTATAGACTACGTTGCAGTAGTCAAAAATGGGCATGATCATCTTCTGTACCAGCTCATGCCTGGTGGTGAGTGGGATGCAGCTGCAGTTTCTGTAAAGTGCCACAAGCTTAGGCCTTAGTTTTTTTCAGAATGGCATTGATGTGTACAGAGAAGTCAAGGTGTCTGTGCAGCCAGATGCCAAGATACCTGAAAGAGGAGGAGTCCTCAAGAGCAGTCCCATCAAGGGAGGTGACTTAGCCTAGCGAGTATCTGCCTTGGGCCAAAGGATATGGAGACTGTCTTCTTGGCATTTAGAAAGAGTTGATGAGAAATAAACCAGAGTTGGACTTTGGTGAAGTCGGACTGGATCCTAGTAGTGACATCTGAAACGGTATTGCCAGAGGTAAACAATACTGTATCATCAGCATACATGTGGATGCTGGATGCGGTACAAACCAGGAGGAGGTCATTTAAAAAGATGGAGAACAGGATGGGGCCTAGCACTGAGCCATGGGGATGCCAGTGTTTATAGGTGGGGGGTAGAGATAGCATCAGCAGTTCTTACTGATTGTGACCTGCCGGACAGGTAGGAACTGAACCATCCTGTAGCAGAAGGGGATAGTCCAGCAGCTGAAAGGCTGTGAAGGAGGAGGGGGTGAGACACAGTGTCAAAGGCTTTGGCCAGGTCTATGAAGATAGCGGAGGTAATGTGCCCCTTGTCAAAGCCTGAGGAGATGGTGTCAGTTAACCTTAGGAGACAGGTGGTGGTAGAGTGGGATTTCCTAAAGCCAGACTAGAAGGGGGTGAAAAAAGCGGAGTCACAGAGAAACAGAGAGAGTTGGTTGAGGGCTATGTGCTCTTGTAATTTAGCTAAGGTTGGCAGTAGAGAGATAGGATGATAGTTCCCAGGAGAGGAGTGGTCACCACCCTTCAGGAGGGGGAGGAAAACAGCATGTTTCCAGATAGAGGGCACAGTGGCAGTCACAAAAAATAAAACTGACTGTCTAATTGACAGTCACAAATTTTTACCTTTTTCTGTCAGATGTGTATCACTGCCATGAACAATTATTATATGCAGTCCCTTCCATGTTGTCACACAGTTTTCAGTGCACTGAATAGTACAGAACCAAACACATTGTTTCCACTGATCATTAAAAAGGTGAGTATATCAAATACATGAATGAACTGTTTGCATTACTTCATGGTACTTTATGCTGTCATGGTAATAATGGACCATTCCATGGTTATTTTGGTGCTGTAGTATTCTTAAAGGTCCCCTTCACTGTGTTGCTTGGCGTATCTTCTGTATTAGAAACATCCCCAAATTATGTGCTCTTAATTACATGCTATTTAAATATATGTTATTGGAATATGGAATACACAGAGTCTGCTATGCACTTTATAACCCCCCACCCCCCAAAAAAAAAAGAAAGGTAATGCACCCTCAAACAAAAGGAAACAGAAGATAATAAAGAATCTAGCAAGGAATAGCTTATGGTTTTACAACGTATCTTTTTAACATTGACACTGCTGCTAGACTATTTCATGTAAGCCAGTAACATTTGTGCCGAAGAAAAACACAAATAAACCTGGTCACTGAAAAATTCATTGCTTTCCACCTGTTTAAATCATGTTGCATAAAAAAGTATATAATTAGAGTCCCCCATGGAGTATAAAATGAAATAGACAAAAAGTAAAAACATTGCTGAAATGATCTCAGCAGGGGTCAGGCCCATAACACTCAAGTGAACACCTCTATCGTATTCACCATCACCTTTTACTGCACATGTACAGTGCAGAAATAATGGTAGTCAGGCAAACAGTGTGCTGAATCTGTGGCACATTCCTAGCACATAAAAACATATCAATTCTGAACCAGAGCTGCACAAGGAATAGGGAGAAATGTGTATTCAAACAGTACTGCAGTTGTTGTCTAGTCTGTGAGTCTCTTGGGACAGACCTGCAAAGGAAGGGTGCTGGATTTATGGGATATTTATGAATAATTTGTGGTCAATGTCCATTTCTCAGTTAGAGTAGGTTGACTTTTAAAAATCTACCCTTTCTGCCCAGCTCTTATCCGCTGTGGCCCAAGGTAGTTCTACCACCTGCACTCCTTCCAAACCACACAGCTCTGACTATACTAAAAAAAACTGAAAGCAAACTAGGACCATGTCCCTGATCTCACATTGGCTTATACAGACCAATGAGATAGTGGAAGACATTTCTGTTGTTTGCACACTGCTACTCATACCTCTCAACTGTCCCTGATTTTCAGGGCCGTCCCTGATTTTAACTCAACATTTTACTCTGTCCCTCATAAAATTTGTGTTTACGTGACTAAACTGTGGGGATTGTAAGCACAAATTAATGTCAAACATTAAAGTTACAGACTCGGTCCAATTTAGAAATTGAATTTTACACCAAGCCCCTTATTCTGTCAGCTTCCTGCATGGCTATCACTGATTTTAAAAATGTGTCCTTGATTTTGGTCCATTGTCCCTGATTTTTTTCAAGCCTTGTTCCTGATTTATGAGGCAGGAGGCTGAAAGGTATGCAGCTTCTAGTTGCCAAACTAATGCCTGCTTACAATTAAAACCTGTTTCAGTTACCATCAGTGGTGGTTATAGAGTGATGCGAGGAAGTGGGGCGTGATAAATTCCACTCAGCATGATGTCTATCTAGCTAATACCCATCCCCATTCAGAGAAAGCCTTTACTTGAGTAGCCAACCCCTCCCCCCCCCACACACACACACCTTCTATTCTTCTGTGAAACTCATATGAGTAGAATCACTTTGTAAAGTGGGGGATGTCTTTGTGCAGTAGGCAAACAAAGACAGCTGGAAAAACAGATTCTAAGGGAAGGGGGAAGGGGTATTTTATGCAGGGATGTGTGAGCCAAAAAATAATTGAGCATGCATTAAACTTGACTTAAAAACACTCAATGTACAGGGATAATACAAAGGTAAAGCCTAATAACAGTAACTACTAGGCATCCTAGTCCACTTGTTCTCCTGTAATGTTTTTGTTTTTGTTTTTGCAGTAGTGTTTAGAATAAAGGTGAGTGAAGTGGGACAGTATCTCATTTTGATTTGGCTTCAATTTAGAGACTACAAATTTGGTTACATTTCAAAAATTCAGTTACACGACTTCAGCTCCCAATGCAGTAAGTGTGGTAATGCAAACTAAAACTGGGGCAAAAAAGCATTGATGTCAGCAATAAATAATTGCTGCAATTTGCACATGAAGTGTTCTTGGCATGCATCTGATGGATTACTCTTTGTGGTGTTGTGACAAGAGTTTGCAAAACCCACTAAGGCCTCCGCAGCACATTGCAAGCTACAATACTAGTTTCAAGCAATACTTCACACTGTCTCATTGTGAAGCATTTCTTAGTGGAAAAGTTAAAAAGATCATGAAGGACTGTAATAACAAATGTAAACAACCATAACACACTGTACTGTACATAACATAATGGAATCATTTTCTCTTTTGCAGTTCTGTACTGTAAAACAATGTGGCTGTGTGATCTGCAATAAAAGCTAACAACTGAAAAAAAAAGACCAGGAAGCCATAGAGATGTTTCACTGCTGCATAACTAACAATAGATTTTCCTGCCAGATGCCAGGCAAGAAGAAATACAGTATGCACAAATGTATTCAGAACCATAACTTTTAGAAAAATCCAATTAAAGTTATATTAGTTGAAAACTGTATGAGGACATGGAAGGGTTTTCTTTCATCATACAGTTTTGAGCTAATACAAAGTCTGTTATAGCATTTTCTAAAAGTTGCAGTTTAGGTCCTGAATTAATTTTTGTTATTTAGAGAATGTGCATATTCTTGCCTGGAATTTGGCAGGAGAATCCATTCTTATCTCTGGGACCAAGACCTGGAGAGCCACAGAGTTGCTGGCATAAAGGTAAACAGGGAGTGGGTTTCTGCAACCTGGGAGAGCCCAGAGGCATAAATTACAATTACAATCCCAGCTCAGTTCTACAACCTTTGCATTGCTCTTAGATGATCTTTTATTAAGGCTTATGGACTAAAGCAAATCCTCCTCCCCCAACTAAATGACTACTTTGTTCTAAAAGTGAGTGTGAAAGAGGTAGACTGTGTTGCTGTAGTGACCAATCACTCTTCCTCAATGGGAGTCCAATGTCAGTGGCAGGCAAAGGGCTATGAAAAGTGATTATCTCTGAAAAACATATAATTTGTGTTGTTGGTCATCATGACTTTTGTTGAAGAAGCTGTACAGTTGAGATGGCAAAAAAATGTGTCTCCTTACTGGACTTTTACCTTGTCCTTGCTCCAAGATCCCAGCTAATGTTTGTGCACCAATCAGATCCTTTTAAATTTTTCTCATTTAGTTTGTTTTCCGTGAGCACGTACATTCCTCCCCAGCCCACCAACACCTGATAAAATGTCAAGAAGCATATCTACGGATCGAGTGGTAATGGGGAGGTGGGTACTGCTAGCCAAGTGCTGACTCAGTAAACTGCTAACAGATCTCTGAGCTTTTCTTTCTTTGCTGAATGGCATTCTCAGTGCATGTTAGTTTTAAAACAAGGACCCTATTTTTCTTATATAATTTTTTATAGTCATCAGTCCAGCTTTGGCCAGTAATAGCAGCTTCCACAGAATACCCAAGTGCAATCAGAACTCATCTTTTAACTACTGACATTTTTATTAATAACATTACTGTAATTGACTTAAAATCTGTAGTGTACAGTAGTGCAACTGTGGCAGAAATAGAGCCAATGAAAATATACCCATACTGTATGTAGGACACTACAGCTACATACTGTATGTTCTGTGTGCACAAATTTAGCCTTTGCATTGCTGAATAAATGTTTGTGTGTAATTGTTTGGCCAGTGCTGCACTACTTTGTTATTTTTAATATTTTAATATTTTGAGGTGAACAGCACAACTATTCATTTTGTGGGCAGAATGCCCTGTGAACTGCATCAGCTTCTTTTCATTTTGTCATAATTCACAGATGGGGAAGAATCAGACATCTGCATGACTGTGCTGTAATGTGCTTAAACACATAACTAGATATTTATATCTAAAACATACAGACACATCTAATCTTTCAAACCAAAACTGCAAACGTTATTTTCCCACTTAATTTTGCACCTAACACCAGTTTTCTTACCATCTTTGCCTCGGATAATTTGTGTTTAGATTCTAGTCCCTTTATGATAAAATGACCTTTTCTGTAAGGGTACAGCTAGAGAAGCAGTTTGTGTTACTTTTCCCCAGTAATGTACAACCTGAGAAAAATCACAGCCTTATGGTGCCTGCTAGTAGGTAATCGGTGTTGCCTCTCACCAACTGATGTTCTCTTCATCTGTCCAGTTACAGAATGGCAGCACAAAATAGTTTTGATCAACCAGTGAACTAAAAGTTATTATATTGTGGGGAAACTATATTTCTTTGATGTATTGTCTGGTAAATAGTGTGCTGTTCAGCCAAGTCATTTCAGACTAATCAGCATTGCCAAGGCAATAATTGTAGGACCCAAGGATTCCTATGTAATAGGCAATAAGTATTAGGTACTGATTTTCCAAACCTAGACAAATCAGTATGTAACAAAAGCAAATGTTGGGATGTGAACTCCTCACTGTTCGTGTTAAATCTGCACTATGCAATGTATGACTGTAACACACACACACACACACACACACACACACACACACAAAATACACCAGATATACCATTAATGCAAAACAAAATATTGTGCCTGATAGAGCCCTTTTCAAATTGGGTATGGATGCTGCAGAGGCAAAGATGGCAAGAAAACTGGTGTCCAGGTGCAAAATTCTGTGGGAAAATAATGTGTGCAGTTTTGGTTTGAAAGATTAGATGTGTATTGTATGTTTTAGTCATAAATATCCTGTTAAGTGCTTAAGTACTAGTCACATTAAAATTTTTTTACTGGAGTGATACCCAACAATATCAGCGGTTGTGGGGGTCATATTATACAGATGACAGGTGATGGAGAGCTGTGCTACACAGTTGGCAGATTACTGGTGGGGCATTCAGAGTGCTACAGTACCAAACAAACAGGGCTAATTACAGAGAATGTGGTACCGCTGTAAAACTGACTGATGGAAAAACAGTGATGCCATGCCCACACCAATGCATAATGCAGAAACAGATCCAATACTCTCAATAAAGTCTTCAAAGTGCAGTTTTACTGAAGGTGCATACTATTAAAGTGTTAAGTTTATCAGTAATAACAAAGGGTGGCTATGGCAATCTCTGGACAAAGTGCATACCATGTGAAACATTGAGACAATGTTCCTGTCTACTCTGCTGTCTTGCTGCACTGCTGCACTTCAATAAAACAGCACTTTGAAGCCACTAGATGTTGCTTTAAATTCTGTGTTATTAAGCAACTGCCCTGCTTTAGATGTAGTATTTTCATATTGTCAGGCTAATCCCCCTATACCTGCTGCTTTTCTTTTAATTCCCAAGAGTATTTCTCCCTCCATTTGGTGATTTTACAGAGTAGTAGTCTATTACATGTACCCCATATTGTTATAGCCCCTTAATCTTTTTTTTTTGCCTAATCCAGATTGATCCATTTTGTGGCGCTAATGTCCTCCGTTCCCTCAGATATATATTTTTGTTTATGTAGACTGTGACTGGTCCTTTGTTTTTCTTTATTCTTTCCTATATCCTTCTGATCTTTGATTTTCTCCTTTGAAGTCAGCTACTGTATCTTATAATTTATACAGTTGGTGACACCCTTTTACTGCCTTGGTTTAAAGTATACTGAGTTAGGATCACTAATACGTAATGATTCTTTGAATTCATGGTTCTCTAGGTTATTCAACACTGTTTGTAATACACAAACAAATGCACACAAAAATGGGCACTTTATTGCAATTGCTGTAAAATTTGGACCACTGTGTAACTTGCTTGACATGTCTCCCGCAAATTAAAGTGTGGTCTGATTGTTACAGCACTTACAATAAAGTCAGAAAAAATATGATTCAACTGCGGAGCGGCATTTTATATAAGGTGGCGAGTGTCCAGTGTTTTGTGTTTGTGTGATGATTTTCACCATGAACCCCTCCTTCACTGTGTAGCCTTTCTTTGGAGTTTGTATAGCAACAAATATGGCTGTACATTTACAGCATTAGTTTTTGTATTTACTGTATGATATTTGAGAGTTTTAGTAACATACTGTAGTAACCACTTGGTCATTTTGTTCTGGGGGACTTTGATGTTTTCTTTCTTTATTCTTTTCTTATTTATTGATTTATTGTATTTGTTTGTGAATAGTGCCAGACCCCCCACCTGAGAAATTGCTCACAACCAGCTGTGCTGTTTTAACAGAAAATGCAGCAATTTTATTATTTAGTGATGAATGTGTTCTGCCAATCATCACAGTCTTTCAAATCTGAACCATCTCTTTGTTTTGTAAGTGCTTTTTTTGGGGGTGTCATTACAAATGAAATGAGCACACTGACTCTTTTCCACACTTTGGTCTGATGTTTGGGTCACTTCAGATGTGATAGTCCACAAGAAAGAACCCATACAGGACCCTCTGGAGAGGATCAGCAACCTTTCACACATAGGGGATTATTTCTGCAGTTTCCTAAACATTGAGACCATAGAAGAATATAGATATGGGAGATGTTTAGGCTTCAGTTTGATATCCTCTATAAAATGTGGCAATGGCTATTACTTTGTGATGTCCCTCACCCCCCCCCCACATGCATACTCACAATAAAGGCTTCAAAGTACAGTTTTACTGAACATGCATACTAGTAAAGTACTAAGTTTATTAGTAATAACTAGGGAGGTTATGGCAGTCTCTGGACAAAGTGCATACCAGGTGTAACATTGATACAATGTTCTTGTGTACTCCCTGCTCTCTTTCTATACTGCTGCACTTCAATAAAACTGTTTTGAAGATAGTATATGAGTGGGTGGTCATGCAAAGTACAGTGCTCATTGACACTACAGTGAACATGTTTTTTTTCGACAGTGCAATCCAAACACATCCACCTTTTCAGAAAGTAAAGTCAGACAAAACACGATAACTATGGGCTAGAGTCGTGTTGCACACGTGCTACAGTCTTTGGGTTGGAAATCAAAGTGTTGTGTGAAAGAGCACTCTATGGTTGAAATAAAGAGAATGAAGAGCATTATATGGATTAAATAATTTATGGAAACAAAATTAGACCCTAGGAATGAAATTGGTTATCCCACTTGGTGAGTGTGCTCCCCCACAAACACACATACACCTTTATTCAGTAAACTGAACAAGCAAGTGAACTGTAAAGGTTTGTCTGTGGGGGGGGGCACACTCAGCAAATGGAAGAATCAATCTCATCCCCAGGTTCTAATATATTTTCATAAGTTGTTTAATCAGTAAAATGCTTTACCTCCTCTTTATTTCAACCATTTACTCTAGTAGTGTAATTAATCATGAATCACTCTTCTTTCTGTGAAGTATGAATGAAAAGATGTCCTCCGAGGGTCATAACACCTGACTGGCCAACACTCAGTCAATCAGGTGGTACTACTAAAGGAGGAAATGTTTTCATTCATACTTTTGCTGCCATCAGAAACAATTCAGATAAGAGCTGATATGGGGGGAAATGTCTAAACTGCCAATGTATCAGCGACTCTTATGGAGATAGACAATGGCCTAGACTATAAGTAATACTCACTCCTGTGGCTCAGCAGGACAATCAAGATGTTGTCCAAACTGTATATAACAGGTTTTGCAGCACTAGCACGAGAAGTTTGGTATAGCACTTGCAGTTAAACTTAAATAAAATGAATACACAATTCTCTCTGTCAATAGCTGCTAAAACAACTTAAACATTGGTGTGGGTTATTTTGCTAACTGGCAGCACACGAGTGGCTCACAGTTTTGCATTTTGTGGGGACCCAAACTTTTCAAAAGTGCTTTAAACACATACAGAAGTTCTTAGCCTAACTGCTTATTAGACTGCATTCCTTCACTTGGGCACTCGTATGATAGCCACCTCCCCTTTCACCGCTGACATGCTCTGTGCTATAGTGTTTAAAGGGACACTGTCAACCTCAATTACACTTAATTTTTGACCTATATTGCTTTATATATAAATATGGTACCAAGAGTTAGAATTGATTGTATTATATTTGCTCTAACTCACAATGTTCAGGAAACAATGTTTTCACTGTTTTCTGTTGTTTCTCCATACTAGAGTTACCACACCAACATATTTGTCATGAAAACTCTGTTCTCCTTTTTTCTCCTCTTTGCTCTGCAGATTTCTTCACTGATCAGGATGGCAGAGATCAGTCTGATTTCTTATCCCTCTGCCAACTCCCCCCCACCTGTTTTTATCATAATCACAGTTGTGTTGCATTCTATAACACTTCAAGTAATATTTACAAATCTCATTATGCACATCTTAACCGTCACCATAGTATTGGTTCAAATATTTGCCTGCTGCTGCTAATAGCATTAGCCAAATTTCTTATTTGCTAAAACCTATCACTAAAACTGTGATAGTGTTTAGTAACAACCGATGAAAAAGTGGAATGGACAGAAAAAAAGGATAACAGCTCGTGCAATCGGTTGTATTTAAATGCTTACTGCAATTACATAGAATGAAACAGAAATGAAAAGAAGGAGCTGTCACAGTGTCTGTGTATCTGCTAATTATAGGAATGCTCACCAAACTCATAAGTGAGCCACATACATGAGGACATACAGTATGAGAGGATAGAATAAAAGTTTCAAGACAGAATGGGAGGTAGTGAAAAAAGGCAACCACATCGCCTATTTTACTGTTGATTGCAGTCCATGCATTCACCAACATTCAGCATGTGCCAGCCTTTAGGGGACATAGCAGAGTATGAGATGAATGAAAAATGTATATTTACTCACTGCATTTTTCATTCATCTCATTCTCTGCTATGTCCCCTAATGATTGGCTTATGCTGGATTTAGATGAGCATGAATGCATTCAGCAGCAAAATCGACAATGTGGCAGCCCTTATTTGTTCTCCTCCAGAAAACCAAAGCTGGGAGCTCAAATGTAAATTCAAATGCTTTCACTCAATCATTGGTTCATAACTTTCTTTTATTTTGATTAAAATCCCCTACGTTTCGCTCCTTTGAGCTTGTTCATGGGGCATTCATAATCTGTGTCAAACACAAAGGCCCGGATATTCAAACTGCGCCATTCTGAGGTGAAAGCCCTTGCGCTGCTCAAAATAGTTGCGCAGGGGTGTGGCCGAGGCGATATTCAAAGGAGTTGCGCTATTGAGCACTCGCTTGAATATCACCCAACACAACCACTGTGCATAGCGCAAGTGGAACTTGCGCCACCGCAAGTTGTCAAGTTGAGCATTAAACTTGCGGTGGCGCAAGTACCATTGTGCCATCGCGCCAAATTTCCGATATTCAAAAGGTGACATACAAATGGGGCCATAATTCGTACAAAGCGCGGGGCCATTTGCATATGATTATAGCCCCATTTGCATGCCATTAGCATGTAGGTGTGCCGATCCCCGAGGACTTGCACCTGTCCCCCCCAAACATCTCCCAATGCCAGATCGTGGGCAGAGCGATACTGACAACCCCAAACATCTCCCAATGCCCGATCACAGGCAGAACATGAAACAACCCCAGTGCCCGATCACGGGTAGAATGTAAAGACCCCCCAGCGAATATTTCCCTGGTGGTCAGTGGACCATAATGCCCGATCGCGGGCAGAATGTCAGTAACAACCCCCAAACATCTCCCTGGTGTCTAGTGTCCTCCCCACCCCACCCACTCCGAGCCCCACCACCGCTCCCCGGCCACTGGCGGGTGGCGCATCCACCCACCTGCCACCCGCCCGCCCGACTGACTGTCGGTAGGGCTGCCGCCCATTGGTGCAGAGCTAGAGCCAATGGATGTGCAGCTCATACTATACATGACAGTCCAGATTTGTGAATGAACATCATTCACAAATCTGGACTATCATGTCTGCGGCATGATCACTGCGCCATTAACTGAGCTCACCAACAGACATCGCTACCCGGACAATCAACTCGGCAACGGCGCAGCGGCCCGAGGTGAGATGCTGCACCGTCCGCCGGCTGCCAGGGGGAGGCGGGTGGTGAACCGTGAGTAAATGGTGGAGGGACACTGAACCTCAGAAACTGAAGTGACACTGGACGTGCCAGCGATCAGCACTGGACCGCAACCAAATATCGGTTGAAGATCTTTTCTGACCGTGATCGGGAACGAAGTGATTCACGTTCTGCCCGCGATCGGGCATTGAAGATATTTGGGCGAGAACTGTCATTATCTCACTGCCCACGATCGGCGATGGGAGATGTTTGGGTAGGGGTTGTCATTATACATACTGCCCGCGATCGGGCATTGGGAGATGTTTGGGGGTTGTCAGTATACATTCTGCCCGCGATCGGGCACTGGGGGTTGTCAGTACATTCTGCCGCGATCGGGCATTAGGGAGATGTTTGGGTGGGGGTTCTTTTCACGTTCTGCCCGCTAATCGGGCTGGTGGGGGGCACAGGGACTGAGTTGGGGGCCAGCCACGGGTGGCAGCTGCTGTGTTGCACCCTGCAATACAGCAGCTCACCTGTGGGTGGTCCTCAATTTGATCCTTTTTTTTTGGCTCAAAGTTGTGCAGGCGCAGGTTGGGGGTTGCGCCTGCAAAACTCTGCACAACCCGACTGAATATCGGGTTGTGCAGTTTATGCATGGTTCCTCCCCCTCCTGTTGAGTATGCATTCATTTGCATTGCGCTGTTGCTCAACCTGTTTTCAGTGGCACAACTGCCTCCTGCTGAATATCGCAGAATGGCGCAATGTAGGACTTGCGCATGTGCAACCCTGTTGCACATGGCGCAACCCTTTTGAATATCCGGGCCAAAGTATACAATCACTTTTTCATTTTCTTATTACATTTTCAGCACATCTTTTTTATACTTTATTTTCAACAACTTAAAGGACACATTTAATTTATTTACCATTAAGATTTCATATGCTTTTTGTTGCTATTGTATAATAGTACCTATTCTCACAGTATTCTCTGTAAAATAAAACATAAATAATATTTTTTTAGAAAAACACTTTCACACAACATAGAGCACAGCCCATAATATTAGTTCCTATTTGTGACTTCAATCATTAAATTTGAATCCCCCACATACCTATAGAGCTCACATACCTATAGAGCCACTACTTTATTTTATCGAATCAATTTTTCATCAACCATAAACATTTGAGCCAATAGCATTTCTCCTTACAAGCATCCAGCTCCTTTTGTACTGATTCTGTAATATAGAATGCAATTTTCAAACTTAAAATGGGCTAATACTTTAAATTTGCACCAAAAATGTAGTCAGATACTAAAAGACAAGATTCAAGTTCCTCCAATTTGACCATACCTCTTAAACTCATTAGCTTATTCAATTTAGCCTCTGTTGTATCAAGTGCTGCCTGACTGAACCCAATCATTTTCACCCTATGATCCAAACCAAACATTCAGATTGATTTTGAGTTTTTAAGCTACGCAATGTTATTTGTATAAGATTTCACAAATGCGGTTACCTTTCTTTCACTGCACTGCTTCTAAAGGCTCATAGCTCCTAACAGTAATGGCGTTTCTGAGATGCTACTCGGCTCTTACGGAATGTCTTCCTCTTGAGCCCACTTGGATTTGCCGCCAGAGTGACGTATCACTCTTTGTACTTCTTTCGAGTAGCTAGTGTTGCTAAGCAATAGTACACTTCTACACTCTGTAAACAGAGTGATGAAGACAGCTCTTCCAAGTGGGCTGTATTATTGGAGCTAATAAAATATGGATTGTGCTTTCACAATAGATGAAAAGTCATTTGTCAACTCTCTAATACCGCAGTAATTCCTATAATTATACTAAGTTTTTTAAACATAAAGCCATGCGGATACTTATACGCTAATACTTAGTGTTATTCACCATAATAGATATTGCAATACAGTTTTTTTTACGAAATTTTACATCATTTCATCTATATTTATATATTAATAATGGTCCAAAATCATATGCAATAGCTGAAAACAATTCATTTTTATATTCATATGTAACTTATTATTAATGACTTGTGATGCTGTCGTGGTTGATGCTGAAATTATATTTGCTACAGAAATTTAAACTTAAATATTGGTCTGCATTATAAAACTACTATATAATGTCATTATGTGATCACAATCCATATAATGACATAACTCATTTGTATATCACTTTTCTTTCCAAATTGAAATTATATGTAATTCTTACCTCAACTGTTTTGCATTTTTTCTGATATAACCCAATCATTTAAACATTTTGATTCTTTGTTATGATTGGTGCAATATTTTTTCTTCTATTTCTAAAATGTTGCTTTTTTAAAAAACTTTTATTATTGACCCGGAATCATTTTATTATTATTCTGGATCAATCCAATCTTATGATACTCAAATACACATTTGCCACTTGCTGTCTATGTTCATTCATATCTTTAAATTATGAAGTTCTAAGTTCAAAAGCTCCATACTGAATTGTTTGAAAACTTTTAGTTTTAAACCTGAATCATTTTATTATTGTTCTGGATCACTCCAATCTATATGCTACTCAAATGAATACTTGCCAATTACTGTCTATATTCATTCCTATCTTAGGATCTAACGTTTTTAATTGGAAAATCCATTTCATTTCTGTTCGTTCCAACATTTTTGTATAATTTCCTCTTCTTGATGATGGTTTTGCTACCTCTAGTCCCCAGAACCTAAGCGATGCTTCTGTGTGACCTGCTTGATTAAAATGCAGTGCTACTGGTGATTGTTGATCTTTATTCCTAATGTCCCCTTTCTATTCTAGTATTCTCTTTTTAAGTGCCCTCTTAGTTTGACCTACATACAAACGGTCACACGGACATTGTACAACATATAATACACCTTCTGTATTACAATCTATATGTTCTCTAATTTTAAATTCTGCATTAAAATGAGGGTGTTTCAAATGTTCTTTTTGCTAGTGTTGTCACATACTGTGCATTTTCCACAACTTGTCATCCCTGGCTGTAGGGGACCCAGCAGTAAGTGTGTTTCTTTTAAATCTTGCCTTCTGAATTGAGAATTAACTAATTTACCTTTTAGGTTACTAACCTTTTTTGCTACTATTATTGGTCTTTGTTGTAGTACCATATTTTGTGGGTTATCAGATGCTACTATGTGCCAGTATTTGTTTACTATTTTTCTTATATCTGACATTCTATGGTTATATTTTATAGCTAATACAGTTCTGTCTGTTTCTTTTTAACCTCTTTTTTCTGTAGTAATTCCTGTCTTGTTTTATTTTCAATTTTCTTTTCTGCTTGTTTTAAAATAGTTGGTTTGTAACCCCTGTTTCTAAAACTTCCCATCATTTCTTGTTTATGTTGATTGTAATCTCCTATTTCTCTACAATTTCTTTTTACTCTTACTAATTGTGCATACAGTATGCTTTTTTAAGTTTAGGTTCATGATAACTAGTACTGTGCAGTAAGGTGTTTCTATCTGTCTCTTTCCTGAATATTGATGTACTTAACTTGCCTTCTTCCTTTTTTATTAGCAAATCCAAAAAGGGAATACTAGTAGTTCCATAGTTCATTGTAAATTTTAAGTTAGTATCCCATCCATTCATATATACGTATTACTTTGTTCTATTAATGCCCCTGCTGGTGTCTGACACAGGGACCACACCCAGTGCCCCGCCACTGATGGAACAGCTGCCTGCCACCACTGCAGGTGCAGCAGTGTGTGCTGACATGACTGTGCCCTTCAGTGGTGGTGATGCTGCAGCTGCACAGGTGCAGGGCAGTGAACAGCAGCTGAATGGGTTATGGCATCAGGCTGCAGGTGCTACTGGGCAGTCAGATACAGGGTCTGCCGCTGGTGCACCTGCTGTGACCATTCCCTCTGCAGGCCCCACTGTGCAGTGTCCATCAGAGGGGGGCTGTGCAGCATGGCCAGTCACCACAAGATGATCGGCATCCCGCCTAGAAGCCCCAGGATGCTGACCATCTTGCTGAGCACACCCAGCTGCTGGGAGTGTCCATTCGGCAACAGGTGCTGCTTGCTGCTGGGGTGCGTGCACTGCATGCGGAGGTGGGCCAGTTGGTTGAGCAGCAGGAAAGGGGCACTGCACAAATCCTGACAGGGATGCAATGCATGCAGGAGGCCATGACTGCATCCTTGGATTGCAATGTCAGTGCGATCACTGATGGCTTTGTATTGTTGGCTGCCACAGAGCATTGCTATGCACAGGTGACCCCCTGTAATGTGCTGTCCACCCCACAAAACCAGTGTCAGGTGACACCAACACAGTCAACACTGGGCTCTGATGTAGGCATCCCAGGCATGCCTGGGGTTGGCTTGTTTGGGCACCTGCACACCCCCACAAGGACATGGTCATGGTCCCTCAGTTCCAACCCTGGGAGCCTGTTGGAACCCCCCTGGTTGATGCATAGCCTGTGGCTTCCAATTGACCCTGGTGCAGCTGCCCCCATGGTGGCCATGGTACCGTGCAGCAGCCCTGATCCATGGGCCACCCTGCCCTCAGTCTGCAGCTGCTGTCCTGTGTGCACATGGGTGGTGTGTGTGTGTGTGCCCACCACTGGTGTTGCACCACACACTGCCTATGTGTGTGCTTGCCCGGCCTCTGGACTGTGTGGTGTGGGTGTGATGAGGGCAGTCTAGCACCAGTTGCATGTGTGCACTGGTGCAATGCCTCTGATCCATGCCACATACCAATGCCTGGGTGGGTGGGTGTATATATGTGTGTGTATGTGTGTTGCAGTGTGTGGTTGTGTGCCACTGACTCCCCTACCCCTGCATCATGTCTCTGTGTGTGCATGCCCATTGCCATGCATGCCTCTGCATGTGTGCTGTACCTGTTTGTGTGGCCTATGCTTGTGTACTGTACCACCTACCTGTGTGCACCATAGTGCTCCTGTGTGATGGTGTCCTGGTGGTGTTGAACTTGCTGGAGCAGCTGGAACTTCCTCCAAGCAGGGGGTGGCTGTCCACCACCCTATAGCCCATTGCCTCCATCGTCCCCACTACTGTCACCCTCATCAGCCTCAACAGCTATCGCATGGTCAACGGTCATGTTACACAGTATGCAGCAGGCCAGGAATAGGCCACAGACTTTCGAGGGGCTGTACTATGGGGCACTGCCTGACCTATTTAGGCAACAGAACTGTTCCTTCATCATGCCAAAGACATTCTTGATGATGTTGCATGTGCTGGTGTGTGCCTTATTGTACCATTCCTCTGCTGGGGACAACAGGCACTGGTAGGGGGTGAGCAGCCAGGGCCTCAGCAGGTTTGTGCTGTCACCTGTGTGGGGATTGACATGGTTAGCCCTCTGCTATTCTTTGCCGTGCCCCTTGCCTGTCCCTGGCATCCACACCACCATGCACACCCTGCCCACCCCATCCCCAGGTCTGCTTTGTCATCGCCCCTTGCCCATGCCATACTCATCAACTAGATGGCCCATGGGGATGTCCCCACAGCACAGAACTATGCCAGATGAACATGTAATGTGCAATCCCAGGGTGTGTGGTGCAGACATTGGTGATGTGACCTTTGGCATCGCACACCACCTGGCAGTTGACACTCAGGCTCCTCTTTCTGTTGATGTATGCAACACCCTCTGGGACAGATGGCATGTGGATGCTCATGTGGGTGCAGTCAATGGCCCAATCATGCCAGGCAGGTGTGCCACCCTGTGGAAATCCTACATGGTTGCTGTATGCTGCACCTGTGTGCTGGGTAAATGGATATATTCTGAAGCATGTGGCAGCAGTGAATTGAGGAACTGTGTGAGGAGGTGAGACATGGATGACTGGGTTATGCCTGGGGTGTCCCCTGTTGGTCTTTGGAAGGTGCCCATGGTGAACAGGCAGATGATGGTGGTTACCTTCATCTACATGGCCATGGTGTGGCTCCATCTGGTGGGTGCCTGCATCCCCTCACTGCACAGCTCAAACAGCTGCCTCAGAATGGTCCTGTTAAGGTGGTACCAGCCCATGATCTCTGTGTCACTGTAGTTCTCAAAGGTGATGCAGGCATGGTACCATCTGTGTCGGGCATACCGCAGACAGGCCCTTCCTTAGCCATGTCAATGTTCCTCTTGCCCCCTCACACCCCTCATTACTGCCTCCATCATGAAGGGCACACTATCCATGGCCCTTGCTGTCCACTGTCCCCCTGGGCAGTTGGCCGCTGGCTGTGTGCCACACTGGCACATGGTATATGTGTGTGTGTGTGTCTTTCTCTCTCTGCCCCTCTCTCCCTCTCCCAGGCTACCTCTCTGTCCCTGTCCCTCTGTGTGTGGCCTTTGTCTGTCTGTCTGTGTCTTTCCCTCTCCCTCTCACCCCTGGCACAAGTGCTGTCTGTGTGTTTGTGCCATGTATTTATAGGAACAAGTCTACTCAGAGCAAGTTCAATTTGCTCCACACTTGTGCCATGGTTTCAAGGTTGAATATGCCACTGTGCTGGATATTCATGGGAACACCCCCTGCACTTGTGCCTGCCTTCATTATAGTTGTGCATTGGCACAATGGATTTTGCACTGTGCACTGTCTCCCGCTGAATATGGCTCCTTGGTGCAATACTGCACATGCACTGGTGCAACTCAGTAGCACCATGCACAACTGCTCTGAATATCTGGGTCACTGTCTGCACTGGCACCATCAATCAAAAGTTTGAATCTGCAGTTCGCCTTTACTGTACTGCAAGTTTCCAGTTTCCCTCCTAATCCTATAGAGCAAGTCAGTGAAATGCTTTCCTTTGATTGTAGGGACACCTGCCAGAGCACTGCAGCTATGGCAGGAAAATGTCTCCGTAAACAACACCATCCGGTGTCTTTTAGCACATAATGAGAGGGATTGAAATAATTAAGCCACTAACATAATGCCGCATACCCAAATATTGAATGTTGTGTAATGCACTTCAGCATTACCGCTTAATGAGGTACTGCTTGGTACACTGACCCTGCCGCTGAGTGACGCATTACCGATAATATTTTCTATAGCAGGCACTGTAATATCTTCCACAAGAACAAAAGGAGTAATAAACAACTTTTGCAGTGTCACAGTTAATAAACCCCTTTATGTCATACATCCTATTACCATAAGGATTTCTAAACATACTGCACTCATGTATGTTTGGACAATACTTACGTCTACCACACTTTCTACATCCCCTTTGCTGGGGGGGAAGGAAGCCAGTTTCTAGGCTTCTCCACTTCCTTAACAGATGACACTAAAATATCCCTTAGGTTTCTTGCCCTCCTATATGCCATCCTTGGCTTCATTAATACTGTTTCCTTTAATCTGTTATCGACCCCTAAGACATGCCAATGTTGGTAAATAATATCTCTGAGCTGATCTGACCTGACATTGTATGTAGTAACAAAATTAATCCTATTACTAACAGCATTCTCTTTTGTTTTCTCTTCCAGAAGACTCTCTCTGTCTTTTTGATCACATACTTCCCTGGCCTTATTAATAGTATGTTCTGAGGAACCTCTGGCTTTTAATCTGTTTCCCTGTAGATCCAATTCTTTAATCTGATCCCCCACTTCACTACAATTTATTTTCACTCTAAACATCTGACTCTTAGGGATATTCGCCTTGGTATGCCCCAGGTGGCAACTACTTGCCAACAGTAAAGTATTTTTATCCATCTGTTTTCTAAACTAAGAGGTTGCTACCCTGCCCCCCCCATAGCTTTTATATTAAGATCCAAAAAGGAAACTTCCTCTCTACTAGGAGTATATGTGAACCTCAGATGTCTACTGGTGCTATGGAGGTAATCTATGAACCTTTCAAGTTCACTGTTTGTACCTCTCCATATCATAAGTATATTGTCAATAAACCACACCCATCTAGCTATTTTATCCTTAAACCAGTTAGACCCTGCATCCCATACAACAGCTTGCTCCCAATGACCCAAATATAAATTTGCTTAATTGGGGGAAAAACTTGCCCCCATTGCTGTTCCCTTGATCTGATGGAAGCATTTGTCAACAAAAAAGAATAGATTACCCTCCAGCACCATTCTGGTAAGATCCACAAGGAAATCAGTATCTGGCTTAGCCACTGGCTCTCTAGTATTTAAATAGTAAAGCATTGCCCTTAAACCCCCATCATGGGGAATGTTCGTGTATAGAGATTCTAGATCCAAATGTGCTAACATGTTTCCTATCTCCCATCTATACTCCCCTAATACTCTCAGAACATTCCCCATGTCTTTATTAAATGAGGGCAAAGTTTTAACTATTTTTCCAATGTTCTCAACTATCAACCTGGCCAGAGTTTCATCACTGACCCTAGACTTGATATAATAGGGTGTCCAGGTGGATTTACAAGGGATTTATGGACCTTTTTCAAAATATAGAATTGAGAATATAAGGGGTGAGACACTATCATGTATTTCTTTTCCCTCTCATTTATCACTCCTTCCTTCTCTGCCTATACAAGGATATTATCTATCTCCTGTTTAAATTTCACACCAACATCCCTTTTAGCTTGTCTTTAGTATTCCTTATTAAGCATCTGCCTTTCCACCTCTCTGTCATAGTAACCTACATCTTGAACCACCAAACTCCTACCTTTGTCTGCCAACTTTATTATAATGCTTTTATTGTTCCTTAAAGCAAATAAAGTTTATTTTTCTTTGGATGTTAAGTTGTTAAATCTGGGCACATAGTCTTCTTTTCTCATTTTTTCTGTATCCTGTTCACACAATCTTTGAAAAATAATTACTGCATAATGTAGGGGTAGACAAAAAGTACTTGTTTTTTTTTTCCTTTTTCCCCTCATCCTCATTGTTCTCTAGACTCCCACTCCTCATACCAGCTCCCTCTCCCTCCAGTCCAGAAAATTCTGAAAGAGCCAAATGCACTTCCTGTGTAGGTATTATGCCTACTTCATTATAATCTAGGTCATCACTATTCATTTCTACACATTCCAGACCCCCCACATTCTTAGGTTTCCAAAAGTAACTTCTTAGGCTTAAAACTTTACACAATCTATACAGGTCTATAGTGACATTAAAAAAAAAATAAGTCCACGGTAGGAACAAATGAAGTCCTTTGTTCAATACACATATTTCATATTCATTTAGTTCATATGAGGACAGATTAATCACATTTATCTCACCAAGTCCCTCAGTTACTTTACCATTTGATGTTCTTGGTACCTTTTCTTTTGTGTATGCATCTGTCTCCCATAAACAATTTGTCTTTCTTCATCTTCTCATTCCCCTCCTTGTATTTTTGTTTCCACACAGTATCTACCCTTTCTCTTTCCTTTTCTCTGATTCCTCTGTTCCAAAAAAGGCCCCTCTGAATTCTCTGAATCACTATTAATACTTGTCTCCAACCCACTTGTACCATCTGACCCCAAAGTTGTACATGATATACAGTATTCCTCAAAATAGAAACTGGCTGAAACCTCACTTTACTTTAAAGTCCCATTTTTTGTTGTATTGTTCATTTCCCTGTTTACTGTAGTGAGTCAACACCCCCTACCACCACTATTCTTTAAGCTGCGTGTTTCTTGGACTCTTCTTTACTCAGTTTCTAGCATTGCCTTACTATCATTGTAATCAACTTCCACAGTCCTTTGCTCTGTCCTTGTTTTAGAGGTTTAACATTTTTTTAACATAATACTCTGAAGTCATTTAAATGTGGACTTACCCCTTGCTCAGAGTCCGTATTCTCTTGGGTGTTGTCACTGACTACTGATTCTGTTCTTGCTTAAATAGGGCTTCATTACCATGGAGACTTATCTAGGAGTGTTCATTCTATGCACATGCACAGTTCTATTTTAGGTTGACTTAGTTTGATTTTCAACTGAAGTGCATAAATTCTATGCACATGCCTAGTTTAGTTTCTATCTAACTTAATTGTTTTTTCAACTGAAGTGCATAGATGCAGCTTATTCACTGATGGGTCATGCAACATTCAAGCTAGGAAGTCCCATTTTCTAAAGATAATCATTGTGCTCAATCCATATACTGTATGTACATGATAAATTAAAATATGTGTCTAGGATGACCGAATTGGGACAAAAAGGCTTGGCTGGATGGTGAAGCCTGATGTCCTGACCCAGCCAGCTTACACCAGTTAGTGTGTCTGTAAGTGGCCACCTCCCTTCTACCACTAGTGGCCAAGCAAAGGAATTGATTATTCTGTTACACTTGGACCCTGTATAGATCTAATGGTCCATTATCATTGGTCCAACTACTGAAATTTAATAAAATTAGCTTAATGCCATTGAATTTTCTCATGTATAACAAGTGTGGAAGGTTTTATTTTTCTCATTGGAGGGTGGAGACATTGAGTATTGCGCATACTTAATCAAACTCTGATATTTTTCTTAAATCCTACTATTTTCCTGATTTGGTTGGTTGCTAGTTTTATTCAACAAATTATGTCCACATTATTTCCTCATTTAAACCATATCTAGTGTCGTGTTCCAAATCGATATATCCAAAATGCTTCTCTCTGTAACAGCTTCTTCTCCAGCCCCCCTTCCCATCTCAGATTCTCTTCCTTTTCCATTCCAGGAAATCTAAGTGCTGATACATTGTGTTTACTGTCTAAAATATGTTATGCTACAACTGATGTAATGTCCTCTCTCCTTATGTCACTTCTATGTTCATTTAACCTTAGTTTCAAACATCTAGCCATCTGATCAACATAATGCAAATCAAAATAACAGTTTTGTAGGTAAATTACTTGTTTTGTTTGACACGTAGTAAATTGTCTGATCTCAATATGTTCATTCCTGTATGGATTATATGCAGTTTTGCTTTTAGGTGTGCCACTACAGTTTTGACACCATCCTCAGGGAAAATTTCCTGCAATCTGTGTCCTCAAATTTCTTCTCTTGGTCCTGGTAAACTGCATGCCACAATTGCTCCCGCAGTGATTTTACTTTCTTGGCTGTTACCAAAGATTTTTTTTCTTTGAACACCTTCACTCCTATTTGATTAGATTGCTCAATATTCCAATTTTTGTGAATAAAGAATTTTATAATTCCAAATTATTCCAAATATTCAATAGATATTATAGTTCTGTCTTTTGTAGACTCACTGTTAATTATTGGTCTTAGTGTATCACATGGTACAGAATCCCTTCTGCTCTGTGCTGTATCCAGAGTGTCCTCTTTATAACCTCTGTCTAGAAAGCATTCCTCCAACTCATCCACTGCTTCTCTGTAATCATTTTGGTTTATGCAATTTCATTTTATTCTTATCATGTGATCATATGGGATATTTCTAGTTACATTAGGTTTACGAAAACTTGAAGCATTTAACAGCGCATTTCTGTCTCTTGGTTTGATATATAGCTTACTTTCCAAAACAGTTCCATTTTTTTATATATTTAGGGCCAAAATGTTTATAGAATATTTGCTGTAGTCCATCACAAATTTTAGATAGTCTGTGCTTCTATTGAGATAGGCAAAAAATTATTTTAATTCTGTTTCTGTACCAGTCTAAATACATAGACAATCATCTATGTATCTTTTACAGCATGCAATTTTGTTACGCCAAATATTAGTCTCATTGTAACCAAGTTTTCTTTCAAAGTGATCCATTAATATTTTTGTATAGCTTGGTGCCATTTAGGACCCGATTGCTGTACCCTGTTTTTGCCAATAGCAAGTGTTTTCAAACTTAAAGTAATTTTTAGTGAGTGTTGGTTCAGCCATTTTCAGAAAGTAATGGTTTGGAGGGTTATCTGTAATGTTCCTGTTAAACAGTTTTTCATTTAGTGCATCCAAACCTTCCTTGTGGGGTATACTAGTGTAGAGATCTTTGGCATCTAAAGTAACTAGTATGCTGGTGTGTTTTATCAGTTTATTCTTCATTTGAGGTGTTCAATAATAATATGGTATCATTTGTGCCTTTAAGATATGCTTTAGTAGTGGAGACTAATGGTTGGAGGTGGTAATCCATAAATACAGACAGTGCTTCTAGGGTAGATCCCATGCTTGTGATAATAAGATATCCTGGTGGGTTTAATAAATCTTTATGTACTTTGGGGAGGACATAAAACACTGGCACGATAAGGTGGTGTTTATTCATAGTTTTCAGCTCCCAGTCAGTGATGGAATTTGTTTCTAGCCCCTCTTCTAAAATAAGTTTTACCATGGCTTTACCTCATGCATTGGATTGCTATTGCATCTTTGGTAGTTTTCTGAGTTCCTAAGTTGTCTCAGGCATTCTGTTCTGTACTTGTCACTATCTTCTAATACTAGTCCCCCCCCACATCTGCCATCCCAATAACACTCAAGTCATTATTTTCTAGATTTCTTAATGCTGAAAATTCCTGGGCTGAGAGAATAAATCTCTTTCTTATTGAATTCCTGATTTTATCCAATCTTTATATTTCTCTATCTGCTAATTCCATATATGTAATAATATTGGCCTAGATAGGTCCTGGTAGAAGAAACCTAAATTTATTATCTAGGTTTAGGGCTAATGTAAATTTTTTTGCCTTTTCCATTGGATCACTAGTATCCTCAATTGTACCGAAAAAGTAACCCAGTCTTAGTTTTCTGTATGGTTTCTATACATTCATTTTCAAATGGAACATATTTAGTTTCTCATTAGGGCAAAAAGTGAGTCCTAAATTTAAGATTGTTTTCCTCCACATTCATTAATTTCCTTTTAGAAAAGCTAAATATTATGGATTCCCTCACTTTTGGTTCCTCAGTACTACCCGTTCCCCTAGTTTCTTTTCTTGGTGCTTGTTCCATGCCTGATCCTTGACCTCCTCCTTCTGGTGTTTATTCAGTGTAATCTTTTGCTACTTCTCCATCTCTCTGGACTCTACCTTGGTCTCTGTCACATTGTTTCTATCTTCCCCGGTATTTGCCCCTTCAAAAGAAAGGTCTAGTGCTGTATTGTCTATTACTGCTATCCTGGCTGCTGTCTGAGCTTTAACAATTGCTGTCAGGGTCAGTGTCATATCTGCATTGTTGTTTATAAGGTGAAAAATGGTTCCAATGATACACCTTCCCTTCTTTATAGTCATTGAGATCCCTTCTAAATTTCTTCAGGTTTTTGATCAGTGAGATTGTTTTCATAGTCTGTCAGTGTATTTTGTTTTTTGTCAAGAAATTCTGAAACATCCTTCAGGTCAGGTTTTTTGATATATTGTTCATAAATAATTTTAATTTCTCCACTCACATTTACTGGTTCTATGTTCAGAGCTACTATCAGCAGGAGAAGAACATCAAGAGAGCATTTATTCCTTACCCTGCCCCATTTTATCCCAAATCTGCAGTTGTGAAACCTAAATTTGGTTCCATAGGGACCCAAAGTCCCTGTGGAATTCTCTTTTGTTTATAGTATTCTGTAAGACTAATGCAATGCCATTCAAGGTGTTATTCTCTTTGTTTTAAAGTTCTATGTTTACTGATTGGGCTTTTTGTTTTTAGGTCACCACAGAGTTTTTTCTTACTGATCATCACCACCTGTAGTATTCTCTCTTGGTCTGTTTTAGTTAATATTCCAGGTACTGATCTTTCATCAGGTACTCTATTAATGGATTCAAATACATCCATGATGGTCAAAAACTACTAAATGTATAAGCACCAAATGTACCTCAACTGGCTAGTTTTAGGGGATGGAACAGCTGAGCATGACATGAATTGTATGATGATGCGGTACAGTTTTTTTTTTAATTTAGTCCAATCTATGAGTAATTGTAGATAATATTATTGAACCACCAAGGCCCAAATGTACCTAATCCAGTGAATGAAATCCAGACCAAATCTTTAAAGTAGTTTGTAAAAAGGGTGCAAATCTTTCACAAAGCAGGACCTCCTCTCCTGGTACACTGAGGAGGTGTCCCAATTTTTTATCTTCAGTAAACCACTAGGGGCAGTGTGGCTCAAACTGTACCTGTAATGAAATAGAAAACTCTGGGAGGGATCAATCTCCAAAACCTCTTTACAAACTATGGCATATATGGAAACACATAGATCCACTCACATGGATATGTTTTAATGTCTTTTATTGATATTTTAAATACATTAGACTCTGATCAATGTGTTTTAGTTATCTCACTACTTCCTCAGAATCTAAGATACATTAATGTAGTCACACTTTATGGTAAAGAATATTGAAGCAACTGTGTCTGGAAACATTTTATTTGTTTTACATCTTATGTAAAGTCCTTTGAGGTAAAAAATAAATACTTTACATAATATATTCAAAGTGGTCATACTTCCGGACTAAAATACATTGCATGAAACCTCCTTATATTTATCCATTTTATCACAATTTTATAGCTAGATACAGAATAAACGCTACACACTCTTAACCTGGCGGGTGAAAAATAGGCCTACCCGCTGGCTGAAATCTAACCTACTCTCCAAACTACATAAAAGGGACAAAAGTTGGCTCCATTATAAAAGCTCTGGGCTACCTGCTGACCTAAATGCTTACAGAACACTATGCAATTCATGAAAGAAGGAAATCAAAAGGGCAAAAGTGCCTAATGCAAGGATATATTGACCAACTCTTATGGGGATTCCAAGAAATTCTGGTCCCATACAAAGCTCTTACTTGGTTCTGATCCAGTCCCTACTCCTAATGATATGTCCTTAAATGGCATCCACTGTAACAATCCCAGAACCATTGCTAACTTTTTCAATACTCAGTTCTCTGGCCTTTCTAAATATACCTCCTTCTTCCCTACCCAATCAAATCTGACCACCCAACCTGATGACTTTGCACCTTCCTTCCATTTCAAATCTGTCTCTAACTGTGAAGTACTCAGGTTGCTAAGCAACATATCTGAGTTTGCTGCAGCTGGATCTGACAATCTTGAACCTAAGCTCTTTAAACTCACCGCCCCCTTCATTGCTGCACCTCTAGCAAAGATTTTTACCCTCTCCCTGTGTCAGTGTCATGTTCCTGACATCCGGAAGATGGCTAGGGTAACCCCTGTTTTCAAAAAAAGGACCGAAAAGATCCATCTAACTATAGGTTGAGTGCTATCTTGTCAGTTCTCAGCAAAATAATTCAGAAACTCATTGCCTCTCAAACCATTGACTCTCCAAAAACATTGGGCCAGATATTCAAACTGCGCTATTTTGTGGAGCAAGCCCTTGCACTGCACAAAAATAGTTGTGCAGAGTTGTGGCCAGAGTGATATTCAAAGGAGTTGCACCCTTGAGCAACTCCTTTGAATATCAACCCCCAGCCACAGCCACTGTGCATGGTGCAGTGGAACTTTCACCACCGTAAGTGGTCAGAGTGGAGCATTCAGCTTGCGGTTGTGGAAAAAGTACCATTGTGCCATGCGCAAAATCCCGATATTCAAAAGGTGACATGCAAATGGGGCCATAATTCATGCAAGGCATGGGGGGCCATTTGCATCTGATTATGGCCCCAATTGCATCCCATTAGCATGCAGGTGCACCAATCCCCAAGGACTTGTGCCTGGCACCCTGCCAGGCAGCAGCCATCAGGGACCGACACCCCCTGCAGCCCGATCATGGGCAAATGAGTGTAAAATCCCCCAACCACCCCCACTGGCCCAATCACGGGCATAGCTTTAATTTCCCCCCCACCATCCCAATTGCAGGCAGCAAAGTGTCTCCCCCAAACATATCCCTGGTGGTCAGTGGACGAAAATCTCAATCGCAGGATGGGGTGTAAACCCACCAACACATCCCTGGTGACCCTAGTGTCCCCCTACCCCCACCATGAGCCCTACCACCGCTCCCCACAGCCGGTGGGTGGTGGCAGCATCCACCACCTGCCACTCCGCCACCCACTGACTGACTGCCTGGTAGGGCTACATGCCCATTGGTGCAGAGCAAGAGCCAATGGGTGTGCAGCCCATACCGTACAAGACAGTCTAGTTTTGTGAATGAATACAGTCAGTCGGTGGGCGGGGTGGCAGGTGGTGGATGCTACCACCCACCAGCTGTGGGGAGCGGGAGCGGGGTGGTGGGGCTTCAGGGTGGGTGGGTGGGGATACTCAGGGTCACCAGGGATGTGTTGACGGTTTACTACTCCATCCCATGATCAGGATTACCGGTCCACTGGACCACCAGGGATATGTTCAGGGGGGAGACACTTTGCTGCCCACAATCAGGCTGGTGGGGGGGATTAAAGCTATGCCCATGATTGGGCCAGTGGGGGTGGTGGTGGGGATTTTACACTCTTTTGCCCACTATCAGGCTGCAGGGGGGGCACAGGGAGTGGGTTGAGGGCCAGCCACAGGTGGCAGCTGCTGTGTTGTGCCCTGCAGTGCAGCAGCTCACCTGTGGGTGGACCTCGACTTGATCCTTTTTTTTGGCTCAAAGTTGTGCTGGTGCAGGTTGGGGGTTGTGCCTGCACAACGCTGCACAGCCCATCTGAATATCGGGCTGTGCAGTTTATGCATGGTTCCTCCCCCTCCAGTTCAGCATGCATTCATTTGCATTGCACTGTTGCTCAGCATGTTTTCAGTGGCACAACTGTCTCCTGCTGAATATCGGAGAATGGAGCAATTTCAGACTTGCACAGTTGCAACCCTATTGCGCATGAGGCAGCCCTTTTGAATATCTGGCCCATAGTATCTTCATAAACCATATAGGAGTGTACTGAAATTGTGGGACTGTGGAGGGCAGAAATTATATACTTTTATACCTTTAGCAAATGTGATTTGTTTAACTTTGCCGTTTTGTTAATGTGGAGCCCTGTATTCCATATACAGGAAACAGGAAGAGGGTAGAGTGATTCACTAGGGATAGTGGACACCTACTGATAGCACTTTTTAGTGTAATTTTATTAAGATTTTAGTTGTAAACAACTTTCAGAGCCAAATGAAAGCAGCACTGGTGCTTATTATACTTTTTGAAATGCGTTTTAAACTTTGGGGCTATGAGTGTTCCCGCGACCTCCACACAGCTACTTCTGGGTCACAGGGCCCATAAAAACTCACCCTTGCAGCAAGAGAACAACTATATAGTATCTCCTTAAAGCATATAGGAATGTACTGATATTGTGGGACTATGGAGGGCAGACATTATATACCTTTAGCAAATGTGATTTGTTTTACTTTGCCTTTTTGTTAACATGGAGCCCTGTATTCCATATACAGGAAACAGGAAAAGGGTAGAGTGATTCACTAGGGATAGTGGACACCTACTGATAGTGCTTTTTAGTGTAATTGTATTACAATTTTATTTATAAACAACTTTCAGAGCCTAATAAAAGCAGCACTGGTGCTTATTATACTTTTTGAAGTGTATTTTAAACTTTGGGGCTACAAGTGTTCCCACAATCCCCACACAGCTACTTCTGGGTCACAGGGCCCATAAAAACTCACCCTTGCAGCGAGCAGGGTGAGCACGGGCAGTGCGCACGTCATTACGTGCAGAGATGCACGCAGAGTCACCTGAGTCTGCGCGTGTCTGCTGTGTCCACTGGGACCGTGGGACACAAGGTAAAATAAGACCAAAAACAACTAAGGCAGTAAGTATCACCACATAAGAACTATAAAACAAGGTTATACTCTAGCTATATTAGATAAGTCTATAACATGGTTAAGACAAAAGCTAGGAAAAAAAAATCATAAATCATGTATCTTGTAAAATGTACACAGCAGAAGAAATTGTGGAGAAATGTACATGTGATAAATGTATCCAGAACCAAGCTCTGCAAACTGAAATTGAATTGATAAAGAGGAGGATAGATAGCAGTAACCAAATAGAAACACTAGAGGTCCAGAAAGAGATTGGAGAACTAGAAGCTTATATAGATTCATTTATAGCAGAGAATTATATAGACCTATTAAATGAAGGTGCTCAACAACAGTCTCTGACTGAGGTACTAAACATTTATGGTGATAATCAATGGGAGAATACACCTAAATATTCCACTAAGTTAGAGGATAACATCCAGATGTTAAAACACTATCCAGAAGTAGAAAACAGATACACCGGTATTAGACCTGGATATACAATACATGCAAGGGACTTTATAAAGGAGCCCCAATGGAGGTGAGGGGCTGAAGGTTAAACAATATTTAAAAGTTTATAGTAAAGATAGAAAACCACTATCAGACAAAATTAAATTAAAAGTAGACATGGAGTATAAGCAGGGAAATGTCTGTCAAAATAAAAAGGAAGCAATACCACCTAAACCAGATTCCATAGTAGAAAAAGAAACCATAACACAAATAAAGGAAAAGGATATCCTAATAATAGGAGACTACTTAACTAGAGGGATTGATTCTGTAGTATGTAAAGGTAGAAAAATGTACACAACAGTGAGCTCATTACCAGGGGTAAAAATTTCAGACATTGGTCACCTATTAGATGGATTGATGGAGGGACTACAGGACCCTTTAGTCATAATTCATGTTGATGTAAATGATGTGGGATTTTGTAGTACAGATGATGTCATACAAGACTATCAACACATTGTGAATACAATTAAAAAAGGGGATGTGACATAATCATCTCAGGTTTAATTCCATGTCAAGGGAGATATGAGTTCAAAAATTCAGGTATAGAGATGCTTAATACGAAATTGAGAAACGTTTGCAGGTATAATAGCATTGGATACATGGACAACTCAGGGACCTTTAGGAAAAACACCCTTTTTAAAAGTGATGAATTACATCTAGATAAAGCAGGTACCAGAATACTGAGCATGAAAGTAAATAATGTTATCTCATTCCATTTAAACTGGAGAAAGAGGGGAAGGAGACTCATAATTTAATACCTAAAACTGTGGATCTTCAAGAAGGATGGACTTGTACATTATTAAATACACACAGTTTAGTAAACAAATTTGAGGAATTGCAATGTTTATTACAGGACAATATTGTACAAATTGCACTTATTACAGAGACTTGGTGGACAACTGAAGATAGATGGGACAAAGAAATAACTGGTTATAAACTATACTACCTATCAAGGGAATCAAGGAAAGAAGGGGGTATTGCAATATATATAGATCATTCTATACAATGTGAGGAAATATTAAGGGAAATAGATGGCCTGGAAATGGCATGGTTAAAGCTTATACCCAAGAGACAAGCAAAAATTAAATTAGGTCTGATTTATAGACCCCTTCAATGAGTTCGGAAGGAGAAATGGAATTATTAAATATCATCAGAAATTTAGATCCATCAGAAAGAATAATACTGACTGGAGATTTTAACTTTCCAGATATTGATTTGATAAAGTTTGAAGGTACAAGTAAAAAAAGTATACAATTTCTGTAGGCAGTAAACCAAATAGGACTTGTCCAACTTGTATTTCAAAATACCAGGGGTATTCATACTCTGGACTTGAGTTTAACAAATATGGGACAATTAATATAAAATGTACACACTAGTAACCCATTAGGAAATAGTGACCACCAATCTGTCCAGTTTTTAATTAAAGATGCAGAAGAAACACCCAGGGAAGGAAAAACTACAGTTTTAAATTCCAACAAGGCCAATTTTCCCACTATGAAGAAATATTTTGAAAACTGGAATTGGAAAAAGGAATTTGAAAACCATACAGCCCATAAAATATGGAATTCCTTGGTCAACAAATTACATAAAACCATAAATTTATGCATACCCAAGTATGTAAAGTATCTAAATAATAAGGATATTCCCAAATGGCTAACACCACAAATTAAAACACTAATTAATAAAAAAAATAGATGGTTTAAAAAAATAAAATATGACATAAATAAACAATCTAATCTACAGTATAGAAAGTTTGTAAAAAAAGTAAAATGGGAAATAAAAAAGCAAAAAAAGAATATGAATTAAAACTGGCATCATTAGTTAAAGACAATTATAAGACCTTTTATTCTTATATAAACAATAAACAAAAAAGGAGCAACATTATTGGACCCTTTAAAAATGATACAGGAGAAATACTTAGTAATAAAGAATTGCAGAAATTCAAAATAAATATTTCTGCTCTGTCTTTAATCCAGTTACTTCGTCAAATACCATTGTTAAAATTAGCTCTAGATCAGGGAGTATACAGATACAAGTACAGGATGTCCTGGATAAACTAAAAGTGGTACATATAAATAAATCACAAGGACCAGACGAAATTCATCCTAGGGTGCTGTATGAATTAGCAGACCAACTTGCACCACCTTTAACCCATATTTTTCAAAAATCTCTGGATACAGGACACGTACCACAGGGCTGGCGAGAAGCGTTAGTAATTCCTACATATAAAAGTGGATCAAAATCAGAGTTAAAAAATGATTGACCAATTAGCCTGAAATCAGTCATGGGGAAGATAATGCAATCTATTTAAAAGGATTATATAGTTGAATATCTTGAGACTAGTGAACTGCAGGACCCAGTACAACATGGCTTTCGTAAAAAACGTTCTTGCCAGACTAATCTTTTAACTTTCTAGGAGAAGGTTGGGAAGGCGATAGAAGCGGGAAATTGTGTTGATGTCATTTTTTTTGTACTTTTCTAAAGCTTTTGATAAGCTTCCACATCAAGAGCTGATACATACTCTTAAACAGTATGCATTAGATATTAGTATAATAAACTGGATAGATGCATGGTTAGGAGAAAGAAGGCAGAGAGTGGTGATACAAGGAGAAAAATCAGAATGGGAGGCTGTGACTAGTGGAGTACCTCAGGGCTCGGTCCTTGGACCCTGCCTTTTCAATATTTATATAGCCTCCTTGAAAATAGTAAACAATGATATTTGGCTGACAAAATTTGTGGATGATTGCAGAATTGGTACTATAACCAATACTGCAAAAAATAAAAATGATTTACAAGAAGTATTAAATAATATATACAACTGGAATGTAAATAGCAAGCTTGAATTGAATAAAGATAAGTGCATAACTATGCACTTGGGCAATACAAAAAATAAAAAGAGTTTTTCTTATAAACTGGATATTATAGTACTCAATAATATAAATGAGGAAAAGGATTTAGGGGTTATAATTAGTTCAAAATTAAAATGTAGTTCCCATTGTAACTAAGTAATAAGAAAGGGTAACCAGATACTAAACTGCATCCTGAGACATATATCAAGTAGGGATAGGAAGGTGCTAATGCCCCTCTATAGTGCCCTGGTTAGACCAAACTTGGAATACTGTGCTCAGGTGTGGGCACTTTATAAAAAAGCAGGAAATCCATAATATAGAACAAATACAGAAAAGAGCTACTAAGTCAATTGAAGAGCTGGGCAAGAAGACTTACCCAGAGAGACTGAAGGAGCTAAATTTGCATACCTTAGAATATAGAAGAATTAGAGGTGATTACTGCTTACTATTCAGATGTATACAAGACTCTGCACTACTGTGAGAACTTGAATTAATCTGGAGGAAATCTAGATATGAACCTAGGGGTCACTCTTTTCAGCTTGAAGTCCAAAAATGGCAAACTTTACCACGTAAACACTGGTATAGTAATAGAGTTGTGACTGGATGGAACTTGCTGCCCAAAGAGGTAGTGTCCATTATGAAACATAGAAACATAGAAACATAGAAGTTGATGGCAGATAAGGACCGCAAGGCCCATCCAGTCTGCCCATTTCTTTTTCTACCTTATAAATGTGCCATCGGCCTTTGCTCTGTCAGTGACCTATCTATTCATAGTCATTTGTATTGCTCCATTATGCCTATCCCATGCCTGTTTGAAGCCCTGCACTGTATTCATAGCCACCACTTCTTGTGGTAAGCTATTCCATGCATCTACCACCCTTTCTGTGAAAAGAATTTCCTCACATTCCCCTTAATCGGCCTCCTCTAATCTCATGCTGTGTCCTCTTGTCCTGCTATTTTTCTTATATTTAAACATGTTAGACTCTTTCACCTTGTTTATGCCCTTAAGGTGTTTAAATGTCTCGATCATATCACCTCTCCCCTCCTTTGCTCAAGGGTATACATATTGAGCTCTGTTAATCTGTCCTCATATGTCTTCTGATGCAGTCCCTGCACCATTTTGGTTGCCCTTCTCTGGACTGCCTCAATTTGTTAATGTCCTTGTGAAGGTGTGGCCTCCAATACTGCCGCATGAGTACTCCAGATGGGGCCTAACCAATGTCTTGTACAGAGGATTATTACCTCCCTCTTCGACTTGTGATACCCCTACTAATACACCCTAACACCCCCTAGCCTTACCTACTGCTTTAGAGGTCTGCTTGGATGATTTTAGGTCATCAGTGATGATGATGCCCAAGTCTCTTTCTTCCTTTGTGACTGCTAAACTCCTCCCAGCCTATAAGTGGCTTCAGGGTTTCTCTTCCCTATGTGCATGATTTTGCACTTCTTTGCATTAAATCCCAGTTGCCATTCTTCTGACCATTTTGCTAGTTTATCCAGATCTCTTCTCATTCTCCCACCCCATCTGGATCATCTACTCTGTTGCAGATCTTGGTGTCATCTGCAAACAGACAAACCTACCCTCTAGTCCATCTGCGAGGTCACTAATGAAGATGTTGAATAGGACTGGCCCCAGGACTGATCCCTGAGGTACCCCACTTGTGACTTGCATCTCTTCTGACTGTATACCATTTACCACCACTTCTGTTTTCTGCCAGTCAACCAGTTTGCCACCCAGTTGACCAACTTCTGACCCACCCAGAGCCTACCTAGCTTATTTATCAATCTTCTATGTGGAACAGTGTCAAAAGCTTTGCTGAAGTCAAGGTAGGTGACATCAACTGCTCCCCCTTGGTCCACCACTCTGGTTACCCAGTCAAAGAAATCTATGAGATTAGTTTGACAGGACCTTCCTTTGTAAACCCATGCTGTCTTGGATCCTGTGCCCCTATGGATTCCAGGAGTTGCACTCCTTTCCTTAAGGAGTGCCTCCATAATCTTGCCCACTACTGAGGTAAGACTGACTGGTCTGTAGTTCCCCGCCTCCTCCCTGCTACCACTCTTGTGTAGCGGGATCACATGAGCCCTTCTCCAGTCTTCTGGGACCTCTCCTGTGCTCAGAGGCTCACTAAACAATTCTGCTAATGGCTCTGCTAGTTCCTCCTTTAGCTCCTTAAGTACCCTGGGATGTATGCCATCAGGTCCCATTGCCTTGAATATGAACTCTTTCAAAAATAAACTTGTTGATAATCACAACCTTGATTTCCATCAATCAGTCATGTGGCCCTTTTTTGGACCCTTTCCAATGCCACAATCTGTTTTCTGTAGCCTGGAGACCAAAACTGAACACAATACTCCAAGTGCGGTCATACCAAAGAACCATAAAATGGCAATAACACCTCACTCCTCCTAGACTTAATATGTCTACTAATGCAGCTCAGTATATTCCCTGACTTTTTTACCACCTGGCTGCAATGTTGGTTAAACTACAGGTCATTTTGAACCCTCACTCCCAAATCCCTCTCATCAATTACTTCTCTAAGGATTTTGCTATTTAACCTATACATGGCCCTTTTATTGTTTCTGCTAAAATGCATGACTGTGAATTTATCTACATTAAAGGTTAATCCTGAAGCGTCAGCCCAGTTTTGGAGTTTGATCAAGGTATCCTGTAATTTCACAGTATCTAAGCTATTTTCCACTATGGTGCCAATCCTTGTGTCATCAGCGAACTTGACTACCCAAATATCTTTTTTCAGTTGTCATAGAATGTATATATAAATTAAAGAGACAGGGTCCCAGGACTGATCTCTGCGGAACGCCACTGGTCACCTGTACCCAACCCGATTTACTTACTTTTATTGTCACTTTCTGTTTTCTATCAGAAAGCCAGGAACCAATCCATTGAGTTATCTTGCTGTGGATGCCATGTTCTAATAGAGAATCCACTATATCTCCATTGGGCACTTTATCAAAGGCCTTTGAGAAATCCAAAAATATGACATCCACTGGATGTCCATCATCCAGAGCTCTACTAACATCCCCATAAAATCCCAAGAGATTTGTCTGACAAGATCTTCCATGCCTGAAGCCATGCTGTGATATGTAAATGCCTCCTCTATTTTGCAAATCTGCTTCTATACATTCTTTTACAATCCCCTCTAACACCTTCCCTCTGAACTGTGAAACTGCATAATAGTTTAGAATAACCCCAGGACCACTTGCTAACAGTCCAACCTTCTACAAGACTCTTTTTTCACTATGAAAGACCAGTGCTTAAATGTAGTTGACACTTTCCTGTCACCTGAATGATCAAATCTTGGTCAAATGTGGGAATGTCATCCAAGCAATCCTGAATTTTTAAGGTGAAACATTTGCAGCTGCAGGGGTGGGGGACCACATGGCACCATGGATGTGATCAAATCTTGGTCAAATGTGGGACTGTCATCCAAGCAATCCTGAATTTTTAAGGTGGAACATTTATAGCCTCAGGGGTTGGGGACCACGATGCACCATGAGCGTGATATAACAGTGGGTCACCATCAGCAGATCATTGCTACAGGCAGAGCAGTAAAGGTCAGAACCCCAAAATGTTATAAAATAGATTTCAGGATTTGATTATTATGACATGGAACCATTGTAATTCATTTTATTACAGTGTACATTAAATTGTCATGTGGATGTAATAAATACTTGGAGACAGCCTATTGTTCTAACATTACTTATTTCTATTAGGTTTATTCTGTAAAAATTAGCCAGCTGAGGCAGCTGATACCAATTGATAAGGAAGTCCATGGTGACAGAGTTAAAGGCAAAAAAGGCCACTTTTCTTAAATGAATACAGTTCAGTAAAGAACAAAGTATCGAAACAAAACTAATGGTAAACAAATAAGAAATAATAAAAATAAAAAAAAGCAGCACATAACCACTACTATCTGAAAAACCCTTACAACAGAAATAAAAAAAATGCATTACAGTGTCTTAAGTACAACAGCATCCATCGCTGCAATAGGAATAGGTTAAAAATACAAAGGGAGGAAATTATTGACCTATTTGAATGGCTAAGTAATCTCTAATGTCTCACTCATAGTTCAGTCTGCAAAAAACACTTCAATAAAGAGATACATAAATAGATAAATAAACGAACAAACCAATCAATCAATAAATAAATCTATAGACATACCCATAATTAGGACAGGCAGTGGACAAAACTTTAAAAAAAAACATGATTTTAATATTGCAGAGCTTCGATGCTCAGTCATACTATGGTATATCCCTCATAACCTAAAGAGGTATTCACGAGAATGGGTAATGTAATAAGAGATGACAGGCTGTTTTATAAAAAGACTTCACAGCAATGCTGAAAAACACCATCTCTTCCTCACCCCATCTTTCACCATCTCTTCCTCTCATGAAGCACTGCTTATATAGATGTAAAAATAATAAATGGAAAAATGAGAACTTCAGTTTAGAGCAATATCTTGTTTCCTTATATTGAAATGAAATCCATATCTGCATAAATTCAGGTGTGTGGTAGTGGTAGGGCTGGGGTGGGGGTTGGACTTATGACTCCCGCTAGGGCAGTCCTTATTGAAAATGGCAGAAGCAAGTGCTAGACTTTAGGTGCTCAGATGTAATGGGCTGAAAAACTTAGCTTTAAAACTCAAGTGACCCAAACTGGCTACTGGACAATTAGGGACTGACCACCAGAACCAGCAACATTTTGCCACCCAATACCACTTTCTTCAGACAGCAGGTGCTAGTTTGAAACAAATAATACTGAATTCCTGTTCCTTAAACCTTATATAGTGTCCCCCCACTTCAGTGCAAATTCAGTTGATTGGATATGAGTCCGGACAGGCAGGTTTAATACCAGGAGGGAGGTTTAAATAAAATAAACTTCAGTGCACTGCACTGTGCACATTCATGATTCCTATTGTGAATGAGTTATTTGAGCATTAAATAATACATTTTCAGATAATAATGTAGGCACTGGTACTCAAAGCAATATGCTTTAAGCTTTTCTCCAAATATGTGCAAATATTCACTATTGGAATCTTACATGTGCACTGATGGTTCATTTTATTTCTACTTCCTTCCTGGTATTGGCATCAAACTCCCATGGCTGTACTCACAACACCAATGCCTGGAACAATCACAAAAGTAGTCCACTGAATAGAAGTGGTATTAAGCAGTAAAAGCCTTGCAATAACATTATGCTTTATTCATAACCAGAGTAGAAATCATTGTTACTGGTGCATACTTCAACTGAACTGTTGGAGCATAGAAATAAAAACAACAACACAGTTATGGTTTTGTGGTTTAGTTTTTGCATGATTTGCAGACCTTCGTTGGCTCCCTTTCACTTCGTGGAAATGAACAGTATGCTTAAATAAGTGCTACCTTTTACATTACAAAATTGTGAATGAAGCAATGATTTTTGCAAATGTGATGGTACAAAAAAATCACAAACCCCAAACAAACTGTTTATTTCTGCTTGGGCTTTTAGCAGTGGAGCTTTAAAATTTCTCAGATGTGAATTACTCTCAGATCGTTGCGTGAGTATTGGGACTTTTCCAGCAACACACAGAAAAATGGGAACTTCAGTTTAGATTTAAGTTATTTGATGGGATTCTTGTAAGTGATCCCCCACCTTGAAAAATCAGAATAGTTCTCATCCCAGGTGGCAATCACACTACACCAGTTCAATATCCTATGGTGGAGGACATAACTGCAGAGTACCCCCCCCATAACAAGACCATGAACTTCATGTCAGACAGTAACATGTCAAGTACAGTGCTGAGAACAGATGACATGCAAGACACATCTTCTGTGGATTCTAAAGATGAAGAGGTGCTACTGTGAAACAAACAATGAAATCATTGTTTCTATGGAATGCAGCTCTCTTAGTTGCAGTGTTAGGAGGTTAGTGTTAGTGGAATGATAGAAAAAAAAGAAGTTCAATGTATACAGTTTTTGGACAATTTTATTAGTAGAGGTTGTCCAAAATGAAATCATGCCCATTAGTGGTGGTTTGTTCTTGGAGGGGTACTTATAAAGTTTTTTTTAAAACAAACTAAGAAGCAGAAGTCAACAACTTTAAAGGAGAAATGAGCAATCAACATTATAACACTCAATATTGCATGCAGCCTCTTGCAGCTGTGACTGCTACGTACAGTTTAAAAACACAGTAACACTCCGGCCATTGAAGGTCTCAGTGCTACATTTTTTGTAACTTTTTTTAACATTGTAACAGTCTATAATACAAATCTTCTAAGTGCTCAAAGTCATTATGTGTCTCTTCAAGGTAACAATGTACTATTTAATGTTTCATCGAATCTCAAAATCTACCCCTCCCCCTCACCTCTCACTACTCAATTCACTTGACTTTGCATTCAAATTAAGTGTGCTTTAGAAAACAGTGACCAGTTATCTGACACCAAATGCTTCTGCTGAGAGGCATGTCTGGCATGTGATAGAGAACTTAAAAAAACTGGAGGGCAGTTTCCAGAAACAGGCATGACCACCTGTCTGCCTTCTTGAACTACAAGTCTGCCATTTATTTCATTTGGAAAGTGAGGTCAAATTTTAATTCCATAAAAAAAGAGAGAGATTTTTCTGCCATCCATGACCTTTTGGTATGAGATAAATATGTTAACAAAAAGTTATGAATGATTTTGAATTAACTGCACATTCCCACTGAAATAAATTTGATAAGCACAATTCAGTCAAAGAAGGAGATCAGGGCTGTTGTTGAGGGGCTAGATACAATGGTGTGATTTAAGATGGTGGAACACATTGAGAGAATGAGAAGAGTCACAAAAAAAGCACAAAAAAATGCATCAACAAAACAAAAGGGAAGAAATGTAAATGTCTTGGTTTAAAATGCCATACAGTACTACTGGCACTGAAGGGTCTGTCTGTTAATCTTTAGTTTTACTTTATTGTATTTTTTTGTTCTATTTATTTTTTTATATCAGAAAAAAGTGTCAATAGGTCAATCATCTGTTTACATAACATACAACAAATGGCACAATAAATTCTGAAATGCAAATATGAAAATAAAGAAAAAAATGCATTTTTAAATTAAGTATACTTATTATCACATTTATATGCTCACTAACCAGGCATTCCTGAATTCACAATTCAAAATGCACACTTCCAATGAAGTTAACCATTTTACTATATTTTTCCCTTATGTGTGCATGGATAAAACAAATACAGTATGTTAAGTGAATGTGCTGGCAACATTATGTCTGTGATAAGCTTGCATGCTGCTGTCGGAAAGTGGCCACATCCAGAAAGTGCATGCCATCCGAATCATGTTAGAACTGTTTTGAATAATAGTGCTTATTTATGTTAACACTGCAATTCTTACAGCAGTATCAATGACTTGTTTTAAATATAAAACATCACAGACAGCTTGATTAATTCAGGGCAATCATAACTATGTGTTGCTCTGTTCCATTTTGAAAGTCCTGATTGCCATAAGAATGTTGACAATTGAGATTGGTTTAAAAAGGATTGTGCTGATTCTGTCAGTGATGCTAGTAAAATAAAATGGATACGATACTGGCATTCTTGTTTTGAGAAGTTACAGTAGGATGGCCAGCTCTAAGTCTTTGAGTTTATGCCCATCAAACTGCAGCATCACCCAATCTCACTCTGGTGAGTGTGCTATTTTTACTATTATTTGAACCAGAATGCCATGGATCTCTTGTAGTGACCACATTTTGGTGGATGATTGATTCAGACTGACTAGAGGATATAAAACAAACATCATCCTTTGGAGAAGGGACTGTACAAAGTCATACAGGGGTTACTGATCATGTGATTATTCATTTTTTAGGTAATGGGGAAAGATACAACATTAAAATCTACACTCTGCACTGTACACCTCTGTAAGAAGCATATTACCCATGATAGTACCACAAAAGAAAGTATTTGCACTCATTCAGTATACACTAAGTGAAGTGACTGTTCAGTTGGGACAGCCATGGAGGTGTGTGGAGAGCTGTGTCGGTCCCGGTTCTGTCTCAGGATAGAGGGTGGCTGGGTACTACCTGCTGGTGTGGGGGCCAATATACAGTAACACCAGAGAATGGGACCTACAGTATTTCAAACTAGTCTTGGTATCATTGGGGATTTAAAAATTAATTACAGTTCAGCCATCATTGTAGATGGTTGCAGGTCCATGTTGCTTCATCCTAACTTTTCTGCTTTTGCTTCTGGCAAGTTTTGAAGAAAAAAAAAATGAGAATCGTGCTAAGCAGGTCCTGTTTATCTATTTTCAGGTGCATGTTTTTTAGAAATATATAATTTGTTGTTTTTTATTTTATTTGTGATTTTGAAAATAAAAAAAGAAATTTATGTTTGTAACTCTTCGTGCTGGTTTTTATACCATCCAACAGTCCATGAATGTTAAGAATGAAACCTCCCAGGCACATACTGTAGTAGATGACTCAGGCAAAAATATTCCCACTTAGGAGAGCAGACAAGCCCCTCATCAAGATAAACCAACTCCAGCACAGAATGCAGGAACGGAGATGCAGTACTATATCTTGGCATTTCTGTTCAGTCACTCTCATGTTACATCAGAACATTAGCTGCCATAACAGAACATTATGCCATTCCAAAATTATTTACTAAACCCCAAGCAAATGTCTAAAAAAACACTGCATTTGAGGCAAAACACATTTATTTAGATTTTTAAAGATGAAATAGCACTATATCATAAGAAATCCTAATTCCTGTCCCCTTTAATAGCCTTTACAAATGCACACCCAATGGACAGACAGACATGGGAAACAGCACATTAAGGACTTAAGGGAATAGATGTTAAAAGGCTTATCACAGAGAGACTTTATTTTAGGTCTCAAAGATCGATTTATGTATACATTAATCTTCTGGTTTAAGTACCGTAGTGAGTCACGGACACTAAAAAGTTGAGGAAGTTAAGGACTCTGAGTGAACTAAAGGTATTTTAATCCAAAACTAAAATAAATAAACTAAACTAAAAGTATTGTAACCCCAAACCAACTAAATAAATAAATATATAAATTAGATAAGCCCACTCAAATTCTAAGTCTATGATGGGAATGCACTTTATCTGGCACTAGTAACTGACCAGGTGGTAATGTTGCAGTTTGGATTGTGACTGTACTTGTACCTATTAGCATATAACATCAACATTTCTTTCGGAAGCAACATCTGCTGGATTAGGAGCTGATTTTGCACAGTAAGGCATGTTTTCCTGCATCTCATGGATGCGATTGTTTTATTCTCCTGCATTGTAAGCCAAGTTTTGATTTGGCTTATTACCTCACTCAGATGCTCTGGCTTCAAAGCAATTTTACTCAAATTACTGTACTTCAGGTGTATATAAATGAAGAGGTTATGCTGAGCCAAGCACTTTTATATGATAATGAACTGGGAAATGAAAGTACAACTGGCTGCTTTAATTATATTTTTTATTTATGAACTGTATTTATTTTTATGTCTTAAAATGCAAGTTTGATCTAACTTGCTCAATGTAAAAAACCTTGAGGTATGATTCATTCAGAATACTTCTTCCAATACTTCGCTTCCACAGCAGTTGAGGTAAAAGTGCTGTTGTCATGCTGTCATGAGTGATCATGCCACAACTCACCACACACATGATAAAAACAGACACGTTAAATGCTCTCTCTGTATTTTGCTATTTACTGTACTGCCATGTAAAAGCCCCTAGCAGTGAAGAAACTTAAAACTAATCATTCCCTGAGATTTTGTTTGCACAAAATGAACTCTTATGAAAAACGTAAAATGCCATCATTTTTTTTTGCTAAATGTAATGCTAATTGACATGTGTTTGGGTTGTGTGCAGTGGTTTGAGGGGTCGGTGGGGGGATGTTGACAAGTATTCTCTTGTATTACTTTAGCTACTGCCCTTGCAAATGATTTGGGGCTGCTGGTGCTCTTAGAAAATTTGTTTTGCTCTTGGCAGTATTATTGGACTAGGTGAGTGTGTGTCATTCTTCTGAAATGCAAGCCCCAAATTAATACATTTTATCAAACTCGATGTTACTATCTTTTGTCCCACCATTTTTTTTTTGAATTTGTAAAATCCCCCCAACCTACAGTATTTTGGACCCATGCTCCCCCATGGTAGTTTATTTTATTGAAAATATCATGTTTAGCTGAATGCTGTATTTGTATATTGTTTTGTCAAAGAGAGAAATGTAACTGTGCTGTGTTGTACTCCTATGGACCTGCCATCTTTGCTGAACCAAGAAATTGCAGCACTCATGCAGGAAACCCATATCCCACCATCAAAGTTAAATAAGAATACTTACATCCAGATAGTGCAGCAGAGTGTGGTAGCCATCTGGCCAGCCCAAGGTTATCAATGCTGAAGCAAGAAGTTGCAGCACTCATTCAGGAAACTCACATACCACAATTCAAGTTACAGTAAATGCTTGAAATGTACAGTAGTTGCACCGAATTTGTCAAGCAATTTTGTGAGATTTCCTTTTTATCCTTCACAAAATTTAGGGAACAAAATCCTCTAATATTCTTTTTGTTATACCTACTGAAAGAGGCCAGTTCCTATTACAGTACTTAAGTGCCATCTGGTAGATTTTCAACTACACTATCAGATGAGACAACCCTCTCTGGGTAGCAGTGAACACACTAACAAACAAAACAAAATCGCTAACTAAAGGTTTCCAAATTCTCAATAGGGATTTTTAAAAATCCTTAAAAATCCTTTGACTAATTCAGTGCTACTACTGTATTGCTGATATTGCAAAATTCAAAAAATGAACACTGACCAGTTGATAGCCCAGGTAGTATGCCAGGTGATACTGGCATACTAGCTTTGCTCCTAACTGCTCAATGTTTTGTTTTTTTGAAGTTGCAATATTAATAATAAATTTCAAGCATTTACATTGAACTGTGGTATGTGAGTTTGCTGCATGAGTGCTGCAACTTCTTGCTTCAGCATTGATAATCTTGGACTGACCAGACAGTTACTGCACTTTGCTGCACTATCTGGATGCAAGTATTCTTGTTTTTTGTACTATCAACTTAAAACTATAAATTAGCCAGCATGTGAGAGCACAACATAGCACAATCAAAGTGTTGTGTTTGGCACAAACTACTGTATGTGGAGAAAAAAGCTGATACTTGATCAATATGATAATGCTTTCAATAAAATGAAGTATTTCAGAGAGAAAGGCAGTTTTTCAAGATGAATGATGATGCTTGGATTTTAAGTAACATGAATGACGACAGACTGTAACAGCATAAACAAACAAGCATTTGTAAATCAAGGATAGCATAGCTCAGATGCTATCTTGTTTTCAGTGGGATTCTGCTTTTTTGATTTTTTATACTGTATTTACCCGGGATTGCATAGCCGAGAGGAGGCAGCATATTGCAGTGGTTTAAGGCTCTGAGCTGCAAATCTACAGACCTAGGTTTTAATCCCACAGTCCCCACTTGCATACCGTGTGACCCTGAGCAAGTCACTTAAGTTTCCTGATTTCCCAGGTTGCACCTGTAAACAAGCTTTTAGTTTAGTGTATCTCACCTGGTTAAAAAGTTGGAGATGCAATATTTTGTTTTGGACCTGGCCTTGATTTTACCCATTTTTATAATGTACAGTCTATGCCTTGGATATCCCATGCAGCTGAAAGGCAAGTTACATTTTTAGAGGGGTTCAGTGTTTATAGTGTATTTTTCACAAGACAGAGCAGCAAGGATGCACAGTTCAGTAGGGGCTTCCCAGTACTACATCTTGCTTTTGCACATTTTGTTTAAAGCTCTGGCAGTATCTCAGTCTTTTTTTTTTTTTTTTTGCTGAGATGAATACTAAAGTTATTTAATGTGCCCTGCATTTATCTGAGCAAGTTGCTCAACATGGTTTGTGGAAGTCAATTGTCTCTGTTGTGGAGAGATCCAGAGATGAATAATAGGAACTGCAGATTTAAAGGACTGGTCACAAAGCATGGGCAAGTTTTAGATGCTGACTGGGATCATTGTACAGTATGTCAGTGCCTAACTGTTTAGAGTTCATAACACATTTAATGGCATTGTTTATGTTCTTGTGAAATCCAGGAAAGTTGGCAAAACCTGGATGAAGTCATAAAACAAACAATTACCACACCTATACCTCCCATGAGCTGGGGGAGGATTTCTTTGATTTCTAGTTTCTGCCTCAAGATGGCTGGTGGTAATTCAGTCTGCCATATTTCTCCCACATTGGTATACCATCAGTATACCATAGGGGACAACTGTCTCATGACAACTTTCAATTTTGCAACAGTTTGCAATATAAGCCAAGTTTTGGTTATAACTTCTTTAATCAGTCTGTGTTCCCTATTGAGTATGCATACTATTTTCTTGAACAATTGCATCATTTACACAATCTCCATAATGCCCCCATTCTATAATTCAGTTTTTTTTAAATGTACCACCCCTAAATTGTAACTCTTTCCCCTGCTCCAAATTGTTCAAGTGAATAATATGCAAACTGATGTAAAATAAAAAAAACTATCAGAAGAGACTTGCACCACATGTTATACCTACAGTACAGTTCATGTTTCCCATTACATTTGGTTTGTCTCACAAGACCCGAGTATCTGTCTATCAGTAGTAATTTCAACCCATTCTGTTTTCCTACTAACGATGCTTGACAAGGACTACACGATGTGATAAAATCAGCGTGAGTAGCTAGACCCATCTCCAAATCAGGATCCCAAGAATGGATACATTTACACAGGATACGGTCTGAGGCCACGTAATGGTGGTTAAGCAGAGGCCCATAGGGTAGACACAGAATGGGAACTAGCTAAAGCAATAACTAACCCTCATCACCTTAACCTCCTCCTTAGCACACACTTCTCCACCAGCTGCTCTTGCTTTAGCTAGTTCTCATTCTGTGTCTGCCCCATGGGCCTCTGCTAACCACCATTATGTGGCCTCAGACTGTATCCTGTGTAAATGTATCCAAGTGTATTTCCTTACCTCCTTGGACCCTACCTGTCTATTGTCTGTAATGTCCAGGCCTGCAGCCACATGTGATGTAAAGCTATTGTAAACTGCGTTGTATTATTTATCAGGACTTGTCCCCCAGGATGCATTTGGAATCGAGCAACCATGCTCAATATGCCTTCCTGGTTAAACTCTTAAATAAATAAATAAATAAAAATGCACCAGGTGGTGTTGTTTATAGTTCAATTTTTGGCCATAATTTAAATACGCCAGTAGGTGGCCCCACAGCCCCATCCCCATTTTGCTGCAGATAAGAGTGATCTAACTAAACCAGACCTCAGCATACCTCGGTAGACTGTTAAGCCATACTAACGTGGTACTGCTGATTGCTCGGTACCTCTCGGTACCTCTTTTTACACCGTGCCTGCCACAGAATAACGAGGTAATGGTCAACTTATCTATAGCAACCACTGTATGCCACCACAAGTAAATCTAGTTTTCGGAAGTTGGATGTTACCTACAACAATATCTGTTGCTATTCCTCCTCTTCTCACTGGTTTAAACACCACTGCCTCCTATATTCCAAACTTAGATTGGTTTTGCCTCTTGCATCTCGGTTCTTTGCATATGGCTTGATTATCTATAACATCATCAGGACTCATATACCTAAGTCCCTGGTGGGACTATTTCTAATTCAGACATCCAGATATGGCCTGTGCTCTGTGGTCAATGCACCTGTCCTCATCCCCAGGCATAACTCCTCTTAAGCGGCTAATGCCTTTGTGCATCATGCCCCCCAATACTGGAACTCTCTCCTTCTAACTAAATGCCTTGCCTCATACCATGCCTCTTTCAAGAGATTGCTATGCAGACACTTAGCTGATTCATGTAACTGCTCTTGCTTCAAACCACCTTAGTCTGTTTATCTCCCTCTGACCTTCTCTTCCTAGCCACTTTGTTTTAGTTTTATCCTAATAAACGCTCAGTACTTCCTTCTTCTTGTTACCTGTCTGGCCTACTCACAATTATTCTCTGTTCTCATCTCTTACCCTGTCAATATTTTTCTATACCATCCTTCTATCCCTCATTCTAACTTCCCTACTACTTCCTAACTCTCCTATAGCTATGCTGTATGACTATGCTTGTGTTACAGCCTTTTTTGCATTATCCTGGCCTAATTTGTCTGTGATCCTGCTCAAATGACCTTAGTAAACGTATCACTTTTCCCTCACAGATGATTTACTCTGTATTGTATTCTTACCTTACCTGCTATTTATTTACTCCTACTTGCAAAGTATTCCCATCCTTGAAAAATGTTACATTTATGTAATGTCATGATGTATTGTTATCTTACCTCATATGCTTTGTTTATGTTTCTGTTCTGTACCCTCCCTGGTCATGCCTGAAAATAGTCATTTCCATGGCTAGTGCACCTTACCCGGTCAACAAAATCTAACTAAATAAATAATGTCATATCACCAGATACTGTATTTCTTACTACAGTAATTTGTTTTTATTTGTATGCATTTCATAATAAAAAACTATTTAAAAGACAAAGAACCTCTGTGCGCAAACACTGAGGCAAGGGTTACCCCAAAGGGCATTTGGCTGGGAAGTCAAGTTTCAAGAAAATACAAAATCACACATGCCCCACAATGCAAAGCATCATGGGCTGCATATGCAAATCACCACAGAATGTTATGCTGGTCCAACTTTAAGCAGAATTGCATGGTGCCGAAGAACTCTCACACAGTTTACAAAGGCTAACAGAAGCACCCTTTACAAACTGTGTGAGGCCTTTCGGCTGCAATTCTGCTTAAAGTTGAACCAGCATAACATTCTGTGGTAGTTTATATACAGCCCATGATGCTTTGCATTGTGGGGGCATGTGTGATTTTGCATTTCATAATGCCCACCTTTCTGGTAGATTCAGTATTCCCCAGTATTTTATTGCTCTACTCAATATTCCAATTCTATATCATGAAACAAAAATAAATGTTCTGTTTTAAAATTCTTATCCCTTTTCTATGTGGAATCCTTCTTGCATTAGATTTAAAAGCTTTGGTAATGTTATCTCACCTGTAAATATGACACTGCCTCTTTAAATGGCTTTGGCCTTGTCCTATGTCGTTGATAGGATGCTTCATCAAGTTTGCTTATTTTATATAAAAAACAGAATATGTTTACTATTCAGTTACTTTACATATTTACCATACCTATAGTTATTGAAAATTCTTTTGTTAGCTCATAAAGTTTCTTCAGGGAAATCCCCTCTCTCTTTTATTTTAATCTTCTTCCTATAAGTATAAGCTCCATTTAAAATGTGCCTTCTTGTTCACTAGCTTTCTTTGTTTTTATGTGGTTATTTAATGTACATCCCTCTTAAGTTACTTACTCATAGCTAAATCTATTCTCAATGTCACTAGTTGTACTGTTTACTATAGTACTAAAGCATATGTTCCCCAACACTCCCACTAACCTGCCAATCAGTCGCTCTGAATTCAAGTGTCTATCATCTCGGCTTTCCCCTTTTATCCTCTGCCAACCTTGCATCATCCTCCTAACCACCAGAGCTTTACAAGATTCTCATCTTCCCCTCAAACTGCACACAAGCCCTAATGCTGCTAGGTGAATCCCCATGGTTGAATGGGCTAACTCCTCTTTCCACTTCTGAATGATGAACCTCATCACTTGTCCTTCAATCACTGGTACATTTACCTCCATTCTGGCCTACTGTCAGAAGGCTTTAAGTACCTGGCAAGATCCCTCGTATGCTCTTAGCATTCCTGCTGACCAAGAGCTTGGAATAACAGCTAGGATCCTTCCAACCAATCTCCCACAACTGCTGTGGTACCACTGTTCTTGCAACCTCTTCCCCAGGTGTGATGCTCAGAACCTGTCCAACCAAAGATTGGAAAGGCTGTCAGTCACTGTGTTCCTGATCCCTTCTATGTGTCTAGCTCAAAATGACATGTTCAACCTAAGGTCTTGCAATACTAGATGCCTCAGCAGCCTCATCACAGTCTCTGTTGAGGCTGTTTGTCTATTCAAAACCTCCATTACTGCCCTAATATCACACCAGATCACCACCTATTGATTGTTCAGCTGCTCCCCCTAAACAACTGTCACCACCCATATTGGGAAGATCTCCAGAAGCATAATATCCCACGTCAATACTGTCTCATTACCCTTCACTGATCTCAGGTTATGAGCCCTCATTGCTCTGCTCTGCCCTTCATACTGTAAACTAAACCCTTTTGTAAAACCCTCCCTTAATATTCTGGCTGCTCTTGTATCCTGGTACCCTTCCAACCAACCGCCCAGCAGCTCTTCGTTAATTGGAGACCTTGCCATCTCACCCACCCTATTCTTCTGGCCCTACTTTTCCTCCATTTGCCATTCCACCTGAACTTGAAACCACTGCCTCAACCTCTCTGATGCCTAGCTCCTGGACCCACCCAAAAGGGCTGTCCTCCCTTGGTTGCACCCCAAACCTGTATCCACCCCCTTCATTGTGTCACTGGGTGTGGTCCTGCACATTTGGAACATGCATGCTTAAATCTGCAATTTGTCCATGAGCACTGTGCCCTATTGTGTCACCAACAAACTTCTGCTGATTCAGTCCTCCCCTTCCCCCCTACTCCAACACTTGCTGACTGTACTTCAGAATGGTCTACTCATGAATGCTCCCCTTTTCCTCACATATTAGCCTTTTCCTTAATGACATCCCCTGCTCTCAATTGTTATTTCTTCCTGTTGTGTTACCTGTTTTTGTGTACCTTGTTCTGTTTATATGATATGTCACCTGATAATTTATTGTCCAAGGTCCTCTCTATTCATTGCATAGGTAGGCACCTATGAACTCATGAATGGTCTACTCTGTATGTCTCTGACATATTGTATCCACTTTCACTCATTGTATGTAAAGCACTTGTAAATTGTTATCCTGTTAAGTTTCTGCATGTCTGTACTCTCCCGGGTCATGCCTGAAAGTAGCCATTTTATGGCTAGTGCACTTACCCGGTTAACAAAAGCTAAATAAAATAAATAAATAAATAATCTCAAACCTCATGTCTGGATGCCTAGTATCCCACCATACATCCTCATGGGGCACTATCCTCTGAAAAAATTTCTCATTATACTGTAGTTAGCCATACCCTTCCTTGCCCTCATCTTTTACACATTGTGCATGATCAGTGAATATGCTGATAAAGAGGAAGCTAGTTCTAGCTGCTTCTGCTGCAAAATGGTGCTAAAAGAAGTCAATTCCATCAGCCACACCTCCATGGTCCTCCCCTTAAAATGCTTTTCCATCTGCATTCCTTCCAATATAGCTAAAATTGCCACTATCTCTGTCTTACCTATTCTATATTTCTCTTTGTATTTTTTGCTGCCTCCTTGTCCACCAGTGCAAAGATAGCTATGTACTCCCTTTTCCATATCTTCTTCTTCAGCTGTAGTGGCACATGATCTCCCAGCATGACTACCATGGTTCCTTCCTCTCCACATTTCTGCCCCCTTTCTCCTTACCCCCTTTTCTTCCCCTCATTCTCCTTCTCCTTGAATTCCTACTACACCTTCTGCAGCACCCCTAAACCCTGCTCCCCTCTTGCCTCAATTATCTCTTCTACATATTCCCTCAAACTCCTTTGTAGCATGAGATCAATAGTGTATTTCTTATTCTACGACCCCTCAGATATCTTGCCCCCTTTTTCATGTGTCCTCTTTGAACCTTATCCTTCTGTTCCTGTCACTTTACTCTTTGCTGTTTTCTGCTGTGGCTCAGCTTGCACTTCCTTCATCATTGCCATCATATGATGCACGACATATCCCTTAGGGCTTGCTTTCTGCTTTCTAGGAGCAATACTTACCCACTCAAAAATAAAACACAATTAAAGGCTGTTAGTTCCCCATTTCCCGTTCTCTTTTCTTTTTCAATTTGCCAAGCCCTTCTATATTCCTTGGCACCTAACTGGGATAAATCCTTCTTTGTAAAGATAAGTAACCCCCCCCCTTCTACAGCCAAAGCTTTTTTTTCATTATGGTGATATATTGTAATACAAATGCCCATTAACCATAACCCAGCTCAACAACATTGCAATCTTCCCTACTTAAAATCATACCATCGGTCTCCTAAATGTCTTTACCACAGATTATTGGTTACCATCATATGAATTTGTGTATTGTGCATTGATTTTTTTTGAATTGTGGACAATTAACAGTGTTTTGGGGCCTGCCCATGATTTTTGCTATCACTATCATGATCCGCACACATCCACCATTTTACTTCCCCTGACCCAGGCCCTGACCATGTCCACAAAGTGGTGACCATGGCCACATGGATCAGGTCCCAGCATCTGTAGTCCAGACATGTCATAATAAGAAGAGGAGAATCTAGTCTCATACAGATAATTGCCACATACTACACTAACCACAGTGGCTTGTGACTTCTGCAAAAGGACTGACCTGGAGGAACAGAAAATATCTGAGACAAGAATAGAATAATGCATCCCTGTACAATCCATCTGTTACTGAAGACTGAAAGCAACAGCAAACCTTTTTAAAATATTTGGGGACAAGAATGATGTGTCCATTTAATATCCATCTAGTACTGATGACTGAAAACAATAGAAAACCGTTTCCCTTGACCCTAAACCACACCTCTGAGCGACCCATGTAGTGCTAGACCCTACATATTCCTATCATGTTCATTCCCCATTTCCCTTCAAATAATATACTCTCCATAGAATTAACTGTCAGGTCAACAATGCCTTTGATTTTATTTCTTGTATCAACACTGTCAGCATAGGGTGCAAATAAGGGGATGCTTGGATTTCTGCAACTTACCACTTTTCCTCTGATACTTATGTGGAAATACATCCCGCTCCACACCCCTTTCTCCTGTCCCTAGACCTAGCATTCAAGTCAGCCACTCAGAGCTGCACAGCCCATATAACCTGAAACCTTTTTCACTCCTTGCACCAGCTCACCCACCATTTTTAATTTTTTGATGTGCATAGCAGTTGCTTGCCCCGTCCACTGCACCTCATTGTGGACCTGCATCAAAACCCCAGACCAAAGAGGGTCCCCACCAAACTCCATTTGTGAAGACCCTTTTTCTTGTCACAAATCCCACTTCCAAGCATCACTGCTCGTCTGCCGGCCTTGCCTGACTTTTTTCCTCTCTCTCTCCCCAGGAAATGATAGCTTGTGCACTCTATCCACACTCTGTCCCAAAATCCTGCCAGAATCCACTTGGGTATCATTCACTTCAGAGAGAGAAGAGTGCCCAGACCAAACCTTGCCTGCTCCCATACTGAAACCATGCTGTCCCCGCAACCCTAGTGGCCTGCCTCAGGGAACCACCAACAGACCTGCAGTGAGCTAATCCTGCCTTTAACAGCCAACCATTTCACTCATCTTGCTCTCTCCCACATTGTTACTCCTCAGCCACCACATTGCCTATCTTATCCTGATCACCTGGGCTCCACTTACCTCAAATCCAACAAAGTGAGCTGATGTGCTGGTTGAGTTCACTTTTTCAAATCACTAAAACTCAACTTGAGAAAGAAGAAGGGGGAGCCTTCACTAGCCCACCCTTTTATACACCCTTCCTTTTTGTAGGCTTACCCTTAGCTAATCTAATCTTTTCTTCCCCCACTCCCTTCTGTGCTGACCTTATTCCCAGGATTCCCTCACTAGCCCACAGCCCCCCTTCTCCCTCCCCACTCCCTCCCATCCCTGACTGACTGCCTCTGAGGTCAGGTGAACCCTGACAAAAGAGATTGCCATTCAAACTGGCAACCCAGTTTGTCATGAAGTGGCATCCCAAAAAGCCCATGTTGAAAGTTTGATTGAAAATACTGAAAATTAGCTAAATTATGAGTAAACATTGAAATATTTCAACTTTCACTCATAACTTGGTCATTTTACCATATTTTTCTACCAAATGTTTAACACAGTCTCTTAGGACCCCATATCATGAACCTGGTAGGTAAACATTTTCAAATCATTGCCAAAAGGCGATTTTGTGGTGCAACTGCAAAATCACCTTTTGAGAAGGATTTGAAAAATGTCATCTACCTTATTCATGAAGTGAGGTCCCAGAAAAGGTCAAGTTGAACATTTGCTGTACAAAGGTATGAGTAAAAGTTCAAAATGCATGGAAATACATTAACTGGACTTAAACATTATTTTCTCATATCACAGTCACCAGTTCCAGCAGGCAAATGTCTATTGTATTGGATAGTTGCTCTACATCATAGGATATTTTTCAGTGATTGAGTGTGTATGTGGGGGTGGTGGTAGTAGTATGTGCTGAGTGGTGGGGCCGGGTCGGATTAGGGGATCAAATCAATGAGGACAGTTTTCTTCATTGCAGAGTTCTTATAAAAAAAAAAATAAAAAAAAAAGATCAATGAGGGATGGTTTACTTTTTTCAAAGGTGGAGCCTAGCTGACACTGGGGAATGGGGAACTCATTGTTGTGATACTCTTCCACAGCACTGGGGTGGGTAGATAGATGGATGGATAGACAGACAAACAGACAGAGAGGATAGATATGATTAATCCAATGATCATTTTTTACCACAACATTTTTAAACATTTACTCTTTGAAGCATTGTTCTCCTTTATATGAATATCAAGCCATTGCTTTATGAATGCAGCTGAGTTTTTAGTGCAGGAGAGGGCATTTATGATGCCATCAAGTATTGGAGAAGTTGCTCTCCAATGTATGTCATTATTAACATGCATACTGTGTGAATATAATGCAGATGAGATAAAAACTGCAAATATCTTTCATATTTTGAGCTTGTATTTTATTAGTATGCAATTTGCACAGTTTTGCATGCCATAATGATTGAACAACACTCTAGTTTTTTTCTTGGAAATTGTTTCTACTGGAGTAAAATAAATATATATTACAAACCATCTACATTTAAAGTTCTCTTTCTGATAGTGTCTCCTTGATGTGGTTTATAGACCCTTGCATTTTTTTTAGTGTCCCTCATTTTAACTGGCAGAACTGAAAGGAACAGGATATGTTATTATCATTAGCAACATCACAGGCTGCAATTTTCAAAGACACAAAGCACATTTGCTGGAGCTGGAAGGATACTGCTTTCTTCAACTGCGAGCTGTGTGAGAAATTCTATATTGCACTTGATATCTGCAACAAACGTGTACTTTTGCTTAATTCTGTGGGAGGTGAAAATAACTACCCTTGGTAATTGCTTTTTATTCACATATTTATTTAGGGTTTAACCAAGAAGGGGCTTGTAAACTCTGTTTATCTTGTTAGTAACTTCAGAAGGATTTAAATACTGCATTTGGGTAGGTCCTTGGAGGTAGCTAGATTGTCTGCTAGGATTTGCTGACAGTTAAACTATTTTTAAATTTCAGGTGGCTGAGCAGTTGAAAAAGAAACTTGCAAACTCTGCTTATCTTGGAAGTAACCTCATAAGTGTTTAAATACTTCATTCTGGTTGTCCCTTGGGGGTAGCTGGATTGACTACTAGGCTTTTGGGACTGAAACTATTTTTAAATAATTTACTGGTGTGTAGGAGTTTGTGATAGTTAAACTCTTTTTAAACAGAGTTACTGGGGTTAAGGAGTGGTCACAGAAAATCCTGCAGTGTGAACTGAAACACAGACAGCCTTAGGGGGCAGGACATTGTTTTCAGACCAAACAGGTTGTATTGGAAAAGGAAGGGCTACATATAACCATTGGCAACAAATTGCCCTGGGTGGAGATATCCAGACTAGATCAGATTACTATAAGTCACTACAGGCTGCAATTTTCAAAGACACAAAGCACATTTGCTGGAGCTGGAAGGATACTGCTTTCTTCAACTGCAAGCTGTGTGAGAAATTCTATATTGCACTTGATATCTGCAACAAACGTGCACTTTTGCTTAATTCTGTGGGAGGTGAAAATAACTACCCTTGGTAATTGCTTTTATTCACATATTTATTTAGGGTTTAACCAAGAAGGGCTTGTAAACTCTGTTTATCTTGTTAGTAACTTCAGAAGGATTTAAATACTGCATTGGGTAGGTCCTGAGGTAGCTAGATTGTCTACTAGGATTTGCTGACAGTTAAACTATTTTTTAAATTTCAGGTGGCTGAGCAGTTGAAAAGAAACTTGCAAACTCTGCTTATCTTGGAAGTAACCTCATAAGTGTTTAAATACTTCATTCTGGTTGTCCTTTGGGGGTAGCTGGATTGACTACTAGGCTTTTGGGACTGAAACTATTTTTAAATAATTTACTGGTGCGTGGGAGTTTGTGATAGTTAAACTCTTTTTAAACAGAGTTACTGGGGTTAAGGAGTGGTCACAGAAAAACCTGCAGTTGAAACAGGAAAGAGCGGTCTTTCAAGCAACAGAGGGTGGTGGATTAAGGTTTACGTTTGTTTGTTACAATTCTTAAGATTTTCAGTGCAGGAAGAGTTTAAAGCACAGCTGACTTATTTTAGGGCGGACAGCTCTCAGAGCACAAACCACCAGGCCTGTTTTGGGGCTGGGAAGTTTACCTGTGTCTGACTTGGATGTGTGGATTTTTCTGATTGATTAGCAGGTATTTCTTATCAAATTGTTGTGTATGGCATCTTCCTGACAGGAAGGCACTCATTGCAGCAGTGGGTCAGAGCTTCTAGCTGATTGTTTTGTGAGGGAACAGTTTAGGCCCAACCCTTCCCACCCTCACCCCACCCACCCCTGGAAATAGTTCCTTTATACCTGGGGTTCTGACATCATTTCAAGAGTGCAAGGTGCATGTCACTGTCATATCTCCTCTAGCACACTGCACTGACAATATAAGCATAAACATTGTATAATATAAATATATATTTCTACATTACAAACCAATCACACAAAAAAAATGTGGGGAGTAGTGCAATGTAATGGCTGTGGGCAGCAGTCTTCGGGAGTCTTTCTGGAGGCTGAGATGCTGCCTATTTGCAGACAACTTGTCTGCCCTGAGGAGGAAGTTGCCCGCCTTCAGGCCACACTGGACAGTAGTACGGGACCTTCCCCAGGCCACAATGGACAGTAGAAGGAACCTCCCCATCCAGAGAGCACCAGAACCACCACCACTACCTCAGAGGTTGCAAAAAGCACAGCAGTTGGACCACAGTGGGCTCAGGGAGGATGAGGATGGTGAAACAGGCACACCCAGTCAGATGTTACACACCACAATCCATACGCCATTCTGGGGAGCATAGCTCCCCCACAGATACACCCACAGAGGAGACTAAGGAGGCTGAGGACAACTGTCACAAGGGAGGCCCACAGGAAGGAGGCAGAGGACACCACAAGGAAAGGCAGCAGCCCTGGTGGGGACTCAATTATTAGGGGATAGAACTGGGAGGAGCTGGGAAATCTGAAGTAAGGCCTGCCTGGTGCCATGGCTTGAGGGACAGGAAGCGATCCTCAGGATCACAACAACAGCTGCAAGGATTCTGAGCTGGACGTAATGTCCACCTAGGGACAAATGACTGGCTCATCATGAGGTTAGAGCAGTGCAGAAGACATTGCAGAGTTGGGGAGGGGCCTAAGACAAGTAGCACACACAGTATCCTTCTCAGAGGTGCTGCCTGTCAAAGGCATGGGGAGGCGAGGGTAATTGGCACCATGCAGTTTAATGAATGGTTGAAAAAATGGTGCGGAGCACAGGGGTTTGACTTCATTGGGGACTGGGGTTCCACCTGGAGGGACACCAGCCTATACTGGCAGGATGGTCTGCATCTGTCCAGGAAGGGAACAAGTCTTTTGAGCAATCGGTTTAAATGCTTCATTGGCAAGCTTTTAAACTAGTCAATGGGGAGGCACTGACAAGCAGCAGAAAAATCCCAGCCTCTCCCTACAAAACAGGGTACTAAATGAGAAAAAGACCAAGGTAGAACGGTCAGTGGGGGATGCTGCAACAGAAGGTAAGACCATCAAAAAATGGAGAGCAATGAGTACCAATGCCCGTAGTCTAGGTAACAAGCTTCCTGAATTAGTGGCCTTGATGGAGGAGGAACATCTGGATATCGTGGCAGTCACAGAAACATGGTACACACAAAACCATGACTGGGACGTAAACATACCAGGATACACTATCTACAGGAGGGACAGGAGGGTAAAAGAGGGGAGGAGTAGTTCTTTACATAAGGGAAGGAATAAAAGCAACAGAACAAAAGGGGTAAACAGGGAGGAGAAGAAGCACTGTGGGTAAATTTGGAGACAGACAATGGCACCACAATCCGCACAGGGGTTGTATACAGACCCCCTTCTCAGGGGGAGGAAATGGACAAGGAAATGATAGAAAGTATACTTAGAATGGCAGAAAAAGGGGAGATATTGCTGATGGGTGATCTGAATATGCCAGATGTTAACTGGAGCGCAGTTGCAGCTGCCACTTTGAAGAGTGCAGTTATTCTAGATGCCCTACAGGGGGCATGCCTTAGACAACTAGTACTGGAGCCCACTTGAGAGGGAGCAATATTAGACTTGATACTCTCAAATGGAGATGGAGAGAGGATCACAGATGTAGAAGTGGGTAGCCATCTGGGAACTAGCGACCATCGAACAGTATGGTTCACAATAAACACAGCAATAGAGTCAAGCCATACAAAGACAAAAGTACTGGACTTTAGGAGGGCTGACTTTGCCAAAATGGGTGAGTGCCTAAGGAATGCACTAGCAAATGAGTGGGAAGGAGGGGTGGAAGAACAATGGGGAATAATAAAAACTGCCATCACAGAGGTAACGAGCCTTTGTGTGAAGCAAATAAACAAAACAAGACGATGTAAGAAACCACTATGGTTCTCAAAGGAAGTGGCAGTGAAGGTTCAAGAGAAAAAGAAAGCATTCAGGAAGTACAAGGAATCGCAGCAGGAGCAGGACAGAGAACTGTATCAGTTAAAGCAAAAGGAGGCTGGAAGGCAGTCAGAACAGCAAAGGCCCAAACTGAGGAAAAGATAGCCAACTCAGTTAAGAAGGGAATAAAACCTTTATAGGTACATCAGGGAGCAAAGGAAGACCAAGGAGGGATAGTGAGGCTTAATAAAGGGAGGGAGGGTGGGCAGAGGGAGAATGTGAAAAGGCAGAGATACTAAACAAATATTTTTGCTCAGTATTTACAAAGGAAGAGGGGGAGGTACATAAAACAAACAGTAGTAACACTCTGGATACAGAAGTTGATACCAGCCCATTTACAGAAGAAAGGGTTCTGAAAGAACTCTTAAAACTGAAGGTGGCCAAAGCAATGGGGCCTGATGGGATTCATCCCAGAATTCTAAAAGAACTAAGGGTAGAACTAGTGACACCACTGACTACCCTCTTTAACAAATCATGGGAGGATGGGGTGGTACCTGAGGACTGGAGGAGGGCAGATGTGATTCCTTCACAAAAGTGGGAGCAAGGCAGAAGCAGGAAACTATAGACCTGTTAGTTTAACCTCAGTGATAGGGAAAATGATGGAATCACTCTAAAGGAAAGAATTGTCGAGTATCTAGAGGCCAGAGGGCACAAGACCCTAGGCAGCATGGATTCACAGCGGAAGGTCATGCCAGATGAATCTGATAGATTTCTTTGACTGGGTGACCAAAGTAGTAGATCAGGGAGGGCTGTGGACATGGCCTACCTAGACTTTAGCAAGGCATTTGACACAGTCCCACACAAAAGATTAATATATAAGTTAGCCAGCCTGGAGTGGGTCCCAAGCTGACAGCCTGAGTAAAGAATTGGCTGGAGAATAGGACACAGAGAGTAATAGTAAATGGAGTCCACTCAGAAGAAAGGAGGGTTACTAGCGGGTACCGCAGGGTTCAGATTAGGACTAGTCCTCTTCAATGTCTTTATAAGCACATTGCAGAAGGACTGAAGGAAAAGATGTCTCTTTGCAGATGACACTAAGATCTGCAACAGAGTTGATGCACAGGGTGGGATGGAAAGGATGAGAAGGGACTTGGCAAGGTTAGAGGAATGGTCAAATGTATGGCAGCTTAGATTCAATGCTAAGAAGTGCAAGGTAATGCACCTGGGAAACAAAAACCCAGGGGAAGAGTACACAATGGGGGGTGAGATACTAACAACAACAAAAATGGAAAGGGACCTGGGGGTAGTCATATCAGATGACCTAAAGGTGGGCAAGCAATGTGAGAAGGCAGCAAGGAGGGTGGGGGGATACTGGGATGCATAGGGAGAGGCATCACCAGTAGAAAACAGGAAGTTATTATCCTCTGTACAGACAGCTGGTGAGACCCCATCTGAGTACTGTGTGCAGTTCTGGAGACCCAATCTCCACAAAGACATAGACAGGATGGAAGCTGTCCAGGAGGCAACTAAAATGGTGCAGGGTCTGCACGGAGGACATATGAAGAGAGACTTAAGGAGCTTAATATGTATAGCCCTCGAGGAAAGGAGGGAGAGGGGGGACATGATAGAAACTTTCAAGTACCTCAAGGGAATCAACAAAGTCCAAGAGGGTAGCATCTTTCAAAAAAAGAGGTGTGCAAGAACAAGAGGGCACAATTTGAAGATAGAGGGGGGCGGCTCAGAGGTAATTTAAGGAAGTATTTTTTCACAGAGAGGGTTGTGGATGCATGGAATGGCCTTCCGGAGAAGGTTGTGGAGTCAAAATCAGTGGTGGAATTCAAGCATGCATGGGATAGTCATAAGGCAATTCTGGGGGGTGGGGGTAGAAAGAAGTAGGCTGCTGGTTAACTAGGATCTGCAGCTTATCCAGTAGGTAGGGAAATGGGCAGACTGGGTGGGCCAAGCGGTCCTTATCTGCCGTCAAATTCTATGTTTCTATGTCTATCACCTCTTCCCATTCTTTAATCAATCCAGCTGGGCATAGTCAGAACATGTGCCATAAAATAACTGCATTGGTTGGCAAAATATCAAGCAAATGTATGAAATAAATGTATAATGCACACAGTCTGATGTTGAGTCAGTATTATTATTTTGCACCACATCATATAGCCTCCAGCAGCAGCAGCTATCACTGACATGCTTCAGTGGCATCTGCAACTAAACTGCTCCTGTTTCTCTGACTTGTTTCTCACAAACTGAATGACAGGGAACTCACCAAGCTGCAGTCTGACAGATTAAAGGTTGCAGTGTTTAAAAGGTTGTACTTTCAGACTGACATAAACTGCATCTTTGTCTAGTTATTTGAGTTTAAATTTTAGTTTTGCCTACTGTTCTCACTCTCCATGATATTCCAGATTGAAATGCAGTGTGCATAGCTGGGATCATGGGATCCAGAAACTAACATTCTGAAAGGTCAGCATCAAAACATTATGACAACGAACACATATAGAAAATAGTCACTGTGAACTGCAGCATGAGAGACAAGCTAACAATAATACCCAGCATGGTGGGCAGAATTGGGCAACACTGGACTGCCCCAGGTGCATAATGAGGCCCAATGCTGCAAAAAGAAGGCTTATAGCTCCTAGGTTTCCCATATAGCCCATAATGCCCACCTTGGATGGTATTAACACACTTAGAAAATGAGACTTGAACTGTAATTTAGGAAAAAAAACTATAATGAATAAATTTGTTTACTATTCACTTTAAATTAATAAAACTATTTTTAACAAAGTAGTCTCTCTACTACTGGCTTTGCCAGTAGAGGGTAATATAAGTGCACTGTGCTGGTAAACCCCTCCCCCTAGGAATTTGACCTGCTACTACTTCCCTGCTTTCTTCCACTTGATCATCATTACCAGTGACAGCGATGGCAAACTGGCTATTCAGGAGAGTACTGCTGATTCATATTTTACTGCCGCAGATGGAGTTGTGCTGATTATTTACAACAGCAGTGAGAGTGGAAAGCCAGAGGTCAGGAATGCAAGTAGAGCTGAATATGCTAACAGATATGTGTAAGGGAGGTGGATCGAGCCAGTAGTAAAATAAGTGGTAAACCTGTTACAACAGGTAAATATTGAATGTTGTGTTTGGATGCCTATTTGTGAGTGGGGCTACTACATAAATCTCATTAAGAGAGAAAAATATGGCAACTGAATGATTTTAAAATGGACTCATTGATATTGTTGCTGGAAGGGTGGGCTGGTACTGGGAATAGTTATTTCCTGGTCTCTGTTGGCACATGAATGTACTCCTTGCCAGGGGTTTCAGCCAATCAGAGTCTGGCAAATTTGCTGTCCATTTCCAAAATCAGTATTGTTCATTGTTCAATGAGTGCACAGCCTTGCTTTGAAGAAGCTAACTGCCAAACAAAGCAACCTAGGAAGACAATTTGAAACTATAAGTAAAACAGCCATGACAGTACATCATTTATTTGAAAATATGTTCTGCAGCTGTTTTAACACCCCCTCCCCCTGCAACAGATGTCATGATCTCAGAGACCAAGTTCCACTTTGATAAAATAATGAGTGCTGAGAATTGCTCTATTCTGGAATTTAATTCACACAAAAAATTGTCTTTTCCCAAACTCTATTGGGTCCCTCCCTTTTGATAATTAGTACTGAGACTGAACATAAGGCTATTTTCCTCAAATGGCATATTTTACGTGATGTTATAATTAGGTGCTACATTCTTATTAACTGAGACATTCTTTTCTGAAATATCTTACCAGTGCTGTTGTGCATTATGTATGTTTTTACTCAATTCATGAAGGGAGCATTGAGACAATAGTTGAAAAGAAAATACCTGCTTGCCTAACCAAGAAGGTTCATCATCATTTCTTTGGCTGCCAAAACTAAAAAAAAGTGGTATTTATAACATATCTGGTTGGAACAATCCTGTTATTGCACCAATCAAGTTTAAAACAGGCATATTGTGAGTCATAGATAGGAGTTTTGATCGCAAAAGGATATCAACTGCAAAGCATCAGATGGACAAGAAAGCTGGGGGGATGTTTGCTATAAAGGGGAAATTCAGCTGTGGAAGTACCACAAACATATTCCAGCAATAGCAAGATGCTCTTTAAACTTAAATTGCATACTGACTTTTGTTTTTTTCTTTCACAAGAGTACATGCCTGAAGTATGTACTTTGTTCCATAAGAATCAATAACATGCATTTTTTGCATGGCTATAAGAATGTGCTACTGTATTTCAAACAATCAGTCTTTATTTAGCCAGATGAGATGCCATTGAGGAAAACTCATTCACAAGGTGGGCCTGGGATGAAAATACAACACAATATAACACATCTTATACAATATGTATATGATCCTGGTGCAGCAGGAATACGTAACATAATAGGTTCACAACACACATTGAAAATAACAATTTTTGCAATGCATGGATAATCCAGCACAGAAGGAGGACTTACCATAATACATAGTAAGAGAGAAATGGTTAGGAAGGGTGTAAATTATAGTACTGGACATAGCAATAAAATTTGATAAAGCAAAACATAGAGAGTACTAAATCAGACAATGGTCAGTGTAGCCAGTAGGGAATAGCGAGTAGGCGAGGAGGCACAGAATAGACAGTGGTCAGAGTAGCTGGAAGGATATAGAGAATAGGTGAGAAGGCACAAAATAGAAGGCCAGGAGGGAAGAAAAGAAAAAAAGAAATTATGAAAAGCTGAGGCAAAAGTGAGCTGAAGTATGCTTCTGGTATGGGGAAGGATAGAACAGATGCACATCAAGGGGCTGCAAGACAGCTTATGCATAGCAGGTACAGTCATCATGCAAAGACTGCCCAAGGAGGGCTTTGAATTTCACTGGACTGACAAAGGAGTTAAGTTTAAGGGATATTTGTAAATTGTTCAATAAGGTAGGACGAGCATGGCCAATTGAGTGAGAGCCATGACGGGTTCTGATTCTCTGAGTTTCTAACAAGATGAAGGAGTATTTTCTTAAAGACTAGCTCCTACCGGCTATGGTCAATAACTTGCAGATATAATCAGGAAGTTCATTAGTTAGTGCTGTGTATGTCCATGTAGCCACATTTCTCAGTCATCTGATTTTAAGAGAATACCAACCCATCATGGCATAATGGGAACACTGATGAATGTTGAAAGGGGCACCGGTAGTAAACCTTAGGGCCCTGTGATACAGTTTGTCTAGTGTCCAGTATTTGTGGTGCCTTTGTGCAGCACTTGGTAACATATGCCTTGCAGGATTAATGCAGGTAGACAAACACATGTTTTTGAATGGTCTGGTGTTGTCAAGTCAGTTTATTTTTGGTCCTTGTATCTTTCTTAGCAAGGGGGCAACTCATGTATTTTTTTCCATTTGGTGTGACTGAAGCAAAGGAAATTTGTTCTCTGGTACAGATAATGCTCACAGCGTCATGTGTTTGCTGTTCTAACCATGGGTCAAAGCTATGTTTTGCTGCTGTCTTTTTGTTTGCTTGTTTGTTTTGTAGTAGACCTTATTGTTGGTGGCAGCGGTGTAAAGAAATCTAATTGTTTTGACTGACTCTGCCTAATTTGGTTGAGTCATAATAATGAAAATGAGCATTTGTGTAAAGGGATGCAGTAAATGCAGAAGTACAAGCCTGCAGAATTTACTCTCTGAAACTCCACAAGGTATTACCACTGTTAAGACAAAACTCCACAGCATTGTCTGCAGGATAGATATTGTATAGCAGTACACTTTCCTCTATCTGTAATACTTGATTATAATTACTGGCAAGCAATTTTTTGAATGGGCTCTGCCAGTTGATATTCATCATAATAGCCCTTGAGTTGTTATGGCTAACATGAGCTCTGTCAGTCAAAAGTGAGCACTCCTTTATTGGCTCCATTCTAGATGTAGGCAGGGTAAACAATTTCTAAAACATGGCTGCTCCATATCTTTCCTAGCGAGGATCCACCACAACAAAGACGTTATTGCCATAATCATTTTTAAATTTTCTGGTTGATCTTGCCATTAATCCTAAATTTAAATAAAAAGAAAAAAAAGTATCTGGTTGATCCTGGGGTTCACCAGCTTTAGGCAACACACACTCTGTCAGCAGGAACAGGTCTGTGACTGACTGCCTGAATTCAGAAGTAAGAGCAATCACAATCACAATCGCGATTTTAACTTTTAATAAAAAAACAAATAAATATAAATTAATTTATTCAAGTGGGAGCAGAGAGAGCTGAAGGCAGCTGTATTTTGGTCAGGGTGCTCTTGGGGTAAAAGGGAGAGGGACTGGGGACTACAGCACAGCTGGGGTAATCTTGAATGGGAGCTGGGGGAGTTAGAAGCTGCTGCTTAATTTATGGGGTGCTTTGTGGGGGCTTCTGAAGTATCACATGCCACCAAAAAAACTAGACTGAAGACCTCAGGGTTTATGTAGCATCCCACACATCAGGTGTGCGTTAAATTCTCATATCACACATTTTACCATCCTTTATTCTATATTTATTTCATACAATTAAGCTAAAGGAAATTTTTAAATGTGCAGGTAAAGAGGTCTGCCTGTTAAAAAGGCAAGCCCATTTGTCAAAAGGCCCCAGAGCAATTATGGTGACTCCAGGGCATTACATAGCTAGGATAGGGAAAGGGGAGGGAGTGGTTTGAGGTTGAAGACAGGAAAAAGTGTGGGGGTGGCCAGGAAAGATGAAACTAGAGGTAGGCTAATCAAAAGAGGAAGGAATCAGGATGGCCTTTCAAAGGCAATGGAGTAGCATTGGCATCTTGATGACATCATGTTGAGATAGACCTAATGGATTGGCTGGAAAACAAGAAAGAGGGGTGAGCATTCAAGGTTTAAAGGCACAGCACACTGAATAGGGGATAGAGACACTCACAAGCTTGCACACACCAAAACAAGAACAAAAAACAACAAAAGAAAAGAATATGTAACAGAAAGGGACACAGACATTCTGGAGACTTTGTTGGTGCAATATTTGCAAGCATCTCTCTGGTCTGAGGGAGAAGGATGTTCGTCTCCATGCTGACCTGGCAAGGATTCTTGAAACCTGCTCCCCCACCCTGGGACCACCAAAGCCACCGTCACTACATCAGAGGTTGCCAAGAAAGAGGAGTGGTTGGACAATGGTGGGCTCAAGGAGGGTGAGGGTGGTGGAACAGAGGTGCATCCCTCCAGTTGTACCTCTCCACAATTCATTCATCACTCTGGCAAAGCATGGTCTCTCTAAGGAGGCATCCACAGTGGAGACCAAGGTGGATGCTGGAAACCTCCACAATGGAGACCCACAGGAGGGTGGCACACGACCCCACAGGGGAAGGAAACAACTCCTCATGGGGGACTCAATTGTTAGGGGAGGTAGAACTGGGGAAGGGAGGGAGGGGAAAGGGAGGTAAGGTGCCTGCCTGGCACCATGGCTTGGAGGGACAGGAAATGAATCCTCAGGATTGTGGGAGCAGTTGCAATGGGGAGGGAGCTGGATGTCATTGTCCTCCTAGGGATGAATGACCTGGCTGAGAATGGGATCAGAGCAGTGCAACAGGAGTTTGGGGAGTTGGGGAGGGGCCTTAGACAAGTAGCACACATGGTAACTTTCTCAGAAGTGCTACCTGTCTATGGCATGGATGAGGCTAGGGTAGTCCACACCATGGGATTCAATGACTGGTTGAAAAACTGGTGCAGATCTCAGGGAATTGGCTTCACTGGGGACAGGGGCTCCACCTGGAGGTATGCAGGCCTATACAGGTGTGATGGTCTGCATCTATCCAGGAGGGGAACTGGGATCCTAGGTGATAGGTTTAAATGCTTCATTAGCAAGCATTTAAACTAGCCAAGGGGAAAGGCACTAAAAAGGAGAAGGGAAATCCTAGCCCCCCCAAATAAATCAGGGTAGTTAGTGAGGCAAACACCAAGATAGAGCAGTTGTTAGGGAGAAGGGCATGGTTAAATGGAGAAAAAGACAATGGCAGTAAGGACAGGGATGGGAAAAAAGAAATAAAGCCATAAAAAATGGAGGGTAATGAATACCAATGCCTGTAGTCTAAGTAAAAAGCTCCCCAAAATGGTGGCCTTGATGGAAGAGGGATGCCTGGATATTGTGGCAGTCACAGAAACATGGTACACAGAGAACCATTACTGGGATGTCAACATACCAGGGTACACAATCTACAGGATGGACAGGGAGGGATGAAGAGGAGGAGGAGGAGTAGCTCTCTATGTATGGGAAGGGATCAAAGCAACAGAACTAAAGGGTAAACAGGGAGGAGAGGAGGCAGTGTGGGTCACCCTGAAGACTGGAAATGGCTCCACAATCTGCACAGGGGTTGTATACAGACCCCTGTCTCAGGGGGAGGAAATTGACAAGAAAATGATAGTAGGCATCCTTTGGATGGTACAGAAAGGGGAGATATTGCAGATGGGAGACCTGAATATGCCAGATGTTAACCGGAGCACCTTTGCTGCAGCCACATCCAAGAGCATGGCAACTCTATATGCCCTACAGGGGCATGCCTCAGACAGCTACTTTTGGAACCCACTCAGGAGATAGCAATCTTAGACCTGGTACTCTCAAATGGGGACAGAGAGAGGATCTCTGATCCTGAAATGGGTAGCCATCTGGGAACAAGCAACCACCAAACAGTGTGATTCATGATAAACTTAGCTGTAGAGTCAAGCCACACAAAAGTGGAGGTGCTGGACTTCAGGAGGGCTGATTTTGTCAAAATGGGAGAGTGCCTCTGAAAAGCACTAGCAAACAGGCAAGAAGGTGGGGTGGAGCAACAATGGGGAAACATCAAAACCGCCATCACAGAGGCAACAAGCCTTTGTGTGAAGCAAATGAACAAATCAAAACAAAAGAAAAAATCACTATGGTTCTCAAAAGAAGTTGGGGGGGAAGGTAAGGAAGAAAAAGACAGCATTCAGGAAGTATAAGGAAACACAGAAGGAGCAGGACAGAGAACTGTACCAGTAAAAGCAGAAGAAAGTGGGGAAGGCAGTCAGAATAGCAAAGGCCCAAACTGAGGAAAAGATAGCCAACTTGGTTATGAAGGGGGATAAAACCTTTTATAGGTACATTAGGGAGCAAAGACTAAGGCAGGGTTACTGAGGCTAAATAAAGAGGAAGGTGGTTGGGCAGAGAGCAACAGTGAAAAAGCACAGGTACTGAACAGATACTTTTGCTCAGTATTCACAGTGGAAAAGCAGGGGGAGATACCTAATCCAGTCAATAGAAGCAATCTGGATGGGGGGGGTTGATATTAGTCCTTTCACAGAAGAAAGGGTTCTGAAAGAACTCTTAAAACAGAAGGTGGATAAAGCAATGGGGGCCTGATGGGATTCACCCCAGAATTCTAAAAGAACTAAGGGAAGAACTAGTAACACCACTTAATACCCTTTTTAATAAATCATGGGAGGATGGTGTGGTACCTGAGGACTGGAGGAGGGTGGATGTGATTCCCCTTCACAGAGGTGGGAGCAAGACAGAGGAAGAAAACTACAGACCTGTCAGTTTGACCTCAGTGGTAGGGAAAATTTATTTATTTACTTATTTGTTTTTGTTAACCAGGTAAGTATACTAGACAACAAGTGCCTATTTTCAGGTGCAACCCGGGAGATTACAATACAGAAAACATGGTACATTGTCATGGTAACATACATGCCCACATACAGGTGGGACCATGGTAACATACATGCCCACATACAGGTGGGTACATTGTCATGGTAACATACATGCCCACATACAGGTGGGGTCAGAGAGATTACAATACAGAGAACATGGTACATTGTCATAGTAACATACATGCCCACATACAGGTGGGGCCAGAGTACAATATATAGACAAGGTACAGAGTCAGAAATAGCAACATGACACAACTACAACTAGTATTAAAAGGTAGAGAGGACATTGCATCTTGTCAATACGATAAGGAAGACGTTATAACCACAGGGTAACATGGGAGCATGGGAAGGCAGGAGATTAACAGGTTACCATAGGGGTAGTGTAAGGAGTGAACTATCCAAGTGATTGTCAGGTAACAGGCAAGGGGGAGAGTAGATAGTGCAGAAAGCTAGCAGGGTACTTAGCGGGTACAGAGAGGGGAAGGAAACAGCTGGAGGACCACCACGACGGAGTCTGGCTCGAACTGAAGGAAGAGTACTGCTCTACAGTTGCATGCCCAGAGGTCAGGGCAAGAATAATGTGGGGTTGTCTAAATGCTACAAGGGAGGGAGCTAATGGGTAAGTGGGTAGGGAGCGCCTCTCAGGGGAGGGTGGGAAGTGCTATAGTGGAGAGTATCAGAGGCTGAATTCAGCCTGAAGGAGAGGTGTCAGGGGAGAGGGAGAGACTCCCAGCAACTAGTTGGCACAGAGACAAGTGGAGGCTGCTTTGAGGAACTTCCAAAGGGAAGTTTTGAAGCCGGGGTGGGAGGGGGAAGCCTGTACTAGGGCGGAAAGGGAGTTCCAAAGTCTCAGAACATAGGCGGAGAAGGCCTGATCACCAGTACAAGAGCAGGTCTCGGGACCAAGCAAACCTGAGTTGAACTGGACCTTAGGTGGTAGGCCAGGGTACAGTGTTTAAAGGGAAGTGCAAGAGTGGAGGGGCATGCAGTTCAGACTATATTATCGACCATGTTACCGAGGACAAAGGCTTAGTGTTTTTCAGGGGGGAGCCACTCCAGTCGGGTGTAGAGGATAGAATCACTTCTGAAGGAAAGAATTGTTGAGTACCTAGAGGCCAGTGGGGCACAGGAGCCAAGGCAGCATTATTTCACACTAGGAAGGTCATGTCAGATAAATCTAATTGATTTCTTTGACTGGGTGACCAAAGTAGCAAATCAGGGAGGGTCTGTGGACATGGCCTACCTAGGCTTTAGCAAGGCATTTGACACAGTCTCACACAAAAGATTAATAAACAAATTAGCCACCTGGTAGTGAGTCCCAGGGTGGTAGCCTGGGTAAAACATTGGCTGGACAACAGGACACAGTGGGTAATAGTAAATGGAATCCACAGTGAAGAAAGGAGAGTTACTAATGGGGTACCACAGGGTTCAGTACTGGGGCCGGTCCTTTTTAATGTCTTTATAAGTGACATTGCAGAGGGCCTGGAAGGGAAAGTATGTCTTTTTGCAGATGACACAAAGATCTGCAACAGGGTTGATATGCAAGGCGGGGTGGAAAGGATGAAAAGGGACTTGGCAAGGTTGGAGGAATGGTCAAATATATGGCAGCTTAGAGTCAATGCAAATTAATGCACCTGGGAAACAAAAACCCAGGGGAGGAGTACACAATGGGGGGGGGTGAGATACTGACAACAACAAAAATGGAAAGGGACCTGTGGGTAGTCATATCAGATGACTTAAAGGTGGGTCAGCAATGTGAGAAGGCAGTAAGGAGGGCTGGGGGATACTGGAATGCATAGGGAGAGGCATCACCGGCAGAAAACAGGATGTTGTTGGCCCTCTGTACAGACAGTTGGTAAGAACACATCTGGAGTACTGTGTACAGTTCTGGAGACCCCATCTCCACAAATACATCGACAGGGTGGAGGCAGTCCAGAGGAGGGCAACCAAAATAGTGCAGGGTCTGCACCAGAAGACATATGAAGAAAGACTAAAGGAGCTTAAGATGTATAGTCTTGAGGAAAGGAGGGAGATGGGGGACATGACAGAAACTTTCAAATACCTCAAGGGAATCAACAAAGTCCAAGAGGATAGAATCTTTCAGAAAAAGAGATGTGCGAGAACAAGGGGGCACAATTTAAAGATAGAGGGGGGACGGCTCAGAGGTAATGTGAGGAAGTAGTTCTTCACAGAGAGGGTTGTAGATGCATGGAACAGCCTTTCTGAGGAGGTCATAGAGTCAAAAACAGTGGGGGAATTCAAGAATGCATGGGACAGACATAAGGCAATTCTAGCAGGGGGTAGGAAGAAGTAGGCAGTTGGTTAACTAGGATCTGCAGCTTATCTGTTAGCTAGGGAAATGGGCAGACTAGGTGGGCCAAGCGGTCCTTATCTGCTGTCAAATTCTATGTTTCTATGTTTATAAGGGGCAGCCAAGAGAGAGAGAAGGAGCCTCTTAATCTTGCTTTCAGTAAACTTTGCTGGGAAACACATCACTTGCTGATTTGGGAGACCAGTTGGAATTCTTAAGCATTTTTTGGTAAGACTGTTGGCTAGGGGGTAAGTTAAAAAAAAGGACATTGTTAGGAGTTTTTTTTTGTTGGGTGAATGTTCAGATACATCCTGCTTTGATAGGACAAGTTTGTTTTGAAAGCAAGAATTTCTGTAAGTTTAGTGAATGGTGCAGTATATCAAGTACTGCTGGGTATTTTTCTAAAAAACACATGGAGGCAGTGGAGCTACCAGAGACTGTGGTAAAGATGAGTTGAAACATTTGTTGTTAGACTTATATTTAGTTTGTTGGTGTGAGAGCTGGTAGTTGTGACTGCCTGGCTGAGGACAGCATCTATGCCCAGGTGGGTGCTGCGCTGGTTTTGAATACCGAGGGATGTCTTTTTTTAGCAGGGTTCTTTCAGTTGTGCTATTTTCCGGGTGGTTGTGCCCCTGACATGGTTTTGCACACTGAGCACTGTGAGTTGGGGGGCAGAAGGTTGGAGCTCCCATTCTGGTGATCTGAGCAGAAAAGCTAGGTCAGCTGTTAATGGTTTGTGGGGAGCCGGATTGCAAGTTAACCCAAGCGTGTTTGAATTTAAAACAAAAATAAATGAAAAAAATGAAAAAGAAGCCTGGACCGAGAGCATTTATGGTGGTAGTGATTAAGAGGGTTGTGCCAGATAGGCCAGCAGCGTGGAAGCCATCTGTGGGCAGATGTGTGGCCTCAGGGAAGCTGCCAGGATCAGGGTTTTTTTTTCTGGCCTCTTGACCATAAGGTTTGTGATGCCTTTGCAGGGAAGGGGGGGACTTTGTTCATCTCACAGAGCACTCAATTGCTTCAGGAGGTGAGAACAAAAGGGAAAGACTTTGGAGAATGATCACTCAGGGGGAAGTCAGGCCCATGGCCATGTGGTGGGCCACCATCTTAGGGCTGTGTGAGGCTGTGTGTTTGCAACCGCATGGCTGCCACCATCTGAGACACAGAGGCGACCATATGGTGGCTGCCATCTTAGCTCAAAGTGGCTGTGCTATGAGTGGGATCTTTGTCTACTCTTAAATCCTGCAACAGGGCAGCAAGGTATTGTAAATTAACTTTAAATACAAGGAGAATTTTGGGAAGGATTATTAATGGAGTGTGCATGCATATTGTGTAAAGTTTATTAAGCCCAAAGGTATAGGAATAGACCAGTGTTTTAAAGCATTCTGATCTAAATTCACATTCAAATAGATCACTGCCTTATCAAAATCAATAAGAAAAAGCTTAAGTTTGATCCCCCCTACACAAAAACAAATACAGGCAGTCATTTAAAAAAAAAAAAAAAAAAAATAATATGAAAATAAACAAAGAGTGAGAACAAGTGGAGAGGGGTTCATAGGAGCAGAATGGAACTGCTGATGGGTGGATTGCTAACAATATTAACAGTTTTCTTGTGATTGTTTTCCAGCTCACTAGGAGTGATACGGACAGCATGGCACCCAGAAAAAACAAAACCACCAAGGAGAGAACACCAAGAAGAAGAAGCTGCTGTTATAACTATACTTCTCTACTGGGACTAAAGAACTAGAACTTTACTACTGGGGCCTTCACTTTACAGTAAAAAAAAGTTAATGTGTTTGTCTGAGTTGGCTGAAGTGAATTGTTATCTATGCAGTTGTATAGGTGTTTGTCTCAGGTGGCTGAAGTGAATTGTTATCTATGCAATTAACTAAGTGTAGAAAGAGCTGTAAAGTAGGGGGGGTTGGCTTAGCTAGAAGGAAGCCAGGTTAAATCCAGATTTAAAAATTGCCCTAGATAGCTTCTGCCGGAAAACAGGCAGAGAACCAGAAGAAGAAGGGGCTGCTGTTATAACTATGCTTCTCTACTGGGACTAAAGAACTAGAACTCTACTACTGGGACCTTCAATTTAGAGCACAAACAAACCAAAAAAAGTTAATGTGTTTGTTTGAGTTGGCTGAAGTGAATTGTTATCTGTGCAATTAACTAAGTATAGAAAGAGTTGGAAAGTAGGGAGAGTGGCTTAGGTAGAATGAAGCCAGATTTAAAAACTGCCCTAGATAGCTTCTGCCAGAGAACAGGCAGAGAACACCAAGAAGAAGGAGCTGCTGTTATAACTATACTTCTCTACTGGGACTATATTGCCCTCTGTCCCTCCCCTATGATAAGCTAGTTCTACTCTCATGGGCACAGAATTTGACTAACAACAGGAACTTCCTGTTTGGGAGCAGGAAGTGAGTGATCGCAGAACCACAAAAGACTCACCATCCTAGAAGGAAGAGAGTAGCTTTCCATCTCCCCCCACCCCAGCTGCTGGAGGTCTGACTCTGAGCAAGTAAGGAGACTACTGAGAAATATAGGAACTTCTTGTCTCAGAACAGGAAGATCAGGAGCTTAAAGGGCACAAAGGCAGTAAGTAAGTAGGGACAAAAAAAATAAATGGAAGAAAAAGTAAGTATTCCAAACAACAGTTAAGGGGCCAGAAATAAGACATGATGGGAATGGTGCAGTGCAGTGGCTGTGGAGCAGCTGTCTTCCAGGAGATGTTCTGATGGATGCAATGCTGTCATATCTGCAGGCACCTTTCTGAGCTGAGGGGGGAGGTTGCACATCTCCAGACTGAGTTGGCCAGGACTTGGGGGCCTCCTCACCCACCCAGGGACTACCAAGGCCACTGCCATTGCCGCAGAGGTAGCCAAGAAAGAGGAGTGATTGGAACACAGTGGGCTCAGGGAGGGTGACGGTGGTGGAACAGAGATGCATCCCTCCAGTTGTACCTCTCCACAATTCATATGCCATTCTGGCAAAGTGTGGTTCCTCTATGGAGCATCCCGCAGTGGAGACCAAAGAGGATGCTGGGAACCTCCACAAAGGAGACCCACAGGAAGGTGGCATGTGATCCACAGAGGAAGGAAACAACTCCTGGTGGGGGACTCCATTGTTATGGGGTAGAACTGAAGGAGGAAGGTGAAAGGGAGGTAAGGTGCCTGCCTGGCACCATGGCTTGGAGGGACAAGGAGAAAATCCTCAGGCTCACTGGAGCAGCTGCACTGGGGAGCGAGCTGGATGTTATTGTCCACATAGGGACAAATGACCTGGCTGAGAAAAGGATCACAGCAGTGCAGGAAGAGTTTGTGGAGTTGGGGGGAGGCCTTAGACAAGTAGCACATATGGTAACCTTCTCAGAGGTGATGCCTGTCTATGGCATGGGTGAGGCTAGGGTGCTCCTCACCATGGGATTCAATCAGTGGTTGAATAACTGGTGCAGAGCTCAGGGATTTGGCTTCATTGGGGGCTGGGGGTCCACCTGGAGTGATGCAGGCCTATACTGGTGTGATGGTCTGCATCTGTCCAGGAGGGGAACTAGGATCCTAGATGATAGGTTTAAATGCTTCATTGGCAAGCATTTAAACTAGCCAAGGGGGGAGGCACTGAAAATGAGCAGGGAAATTTTACCCCCCCCCAAGAAAATCAGGGTAGTAAGTGAGGTAAACACCAAGATAGAGATGTCGATAGGGAGAAGGGCAGGGGTAATGGAGAAAATGACAAAGGCAATAAGGACAGAGATGGGGGCAAAAAGGGGTAAGGCCATAAAGAAATAGAAAGTAATGAGTACCAATGCCCATAGTCTGGACAACAGTCTCCCTGAACTGGTGGCCTTGATGGAAGAGGGATGCCGGGATATCATAGCAGTCACAGAAACATGGTACACAGAGAACTATGATTGGGATGTTAACATACCAGGGTACATAACCTACAGGAGAGACAGGGAGGAAAGAAGTTGGGGAGGAGTAGCTCTCTATGTAAGGGAAGGGATAAAAGCAATGGAACAAAAGAGTAAACAGGGAGGGGAGGAGAGGAGGCACTGTGGGTCACCTTAGAGATTGGAAATGGCACCACAATCTGCACAGGGGTTGTATACAGACCCACATGTCGGGGGAGAAAATGGACAAGGATATGATAGAAGCATCCTTAGGATGGTAGAGAAAGGGGAAATACTGCTGATGGGGGACCTGAATATACTAGATGTTAACTGGAGCACCTTTACTTCAGCCACATCCAAGAGCAAGGTCATTCTTGATGCCTTACAGGCGGCATGCCTCAGACAGCTAGTTTTGGAATCCACTCACGAGGGAGTAATCTTAGACCTCATAATCTCAAATGGAGACAGTGAGAGGAACTCAGATCTAGAAGTGGGTAGCCATCTGGGAACAAGTGACCACCAAACAGTGTGGTTCACGATAAACTCAGCTACAGAGTCAAGCGTGAGGGTACAGGATTTCAGGAGGGCTGACTTTGGCAAGATGGGAGAGTGCCTTAGAAAAGCACTAGCAAACAGGCTAGAAGGAGGGGGTGGATCAACAATGGGGAAACTTCAAAACTGTCATCACAGAAGCAATAAGCCTTTGTGTGAAGCGAATAAATCAAAATTAAAGAAAAAGCCACTATGGTTCTCAAAAGAGGTGGTGGGGAAGGTTTGGGAGAAAAAGATAGCATTTAGGAAGTATAAGAAAACACAGAAGGAGCAGGACAGAGAACTGTACAAGTTAAGGCAGAAGGAAGCAGGGAGGGAAGTCAGAATAGCAAAGGCCCAAACTGAGGGAAAGATAGCCAACTCAGTTAAGAAGGGGGATAAAACTGTTTATAGGTACATTAGGGAGCGTAGAAAGACAAAGGGAGGGATAGTGAGGCTGAATAGAATGGATGGTGAGTGGGCAGAGAGGACAGTGAAAAAGCAGGGATACTGAATTAATACTTCTGCTCAGTATTCACAAAAGAGGAGGAGAGGAGGTGCCTAATCCAATTAATAGAAGCACCCTGGATAGGGGGTTGATCCCAGTCCTTTCACAGAAGAAAGGGTTCTGAAAGAACTCCTAAAACTGAAGGTGAACAAAGCAATGAGGCCAAATGGAATTCACCCCAGAATTCTAAAATAATTAAGGGGAGAACTAGTGACACCACTGACTACCCTTTCTATCAAATCATGGGAGGATGGTGTGGTACTTTAGGACTTCAGGAAGGCAGATATGGTTCCCCTTCACAAAAGTGGGAGCAAGACAGAGGCAGGAAACTATAGACCTGTCACTTTGACCTCTGTGGTAGGGAATGTGATGGAATCACTTCTAAAGGAAAGAATTGTTGAGTACCTAGAGGCCAGCGGGGCACAGGCCCCAAGGCAGCATGGGTTCACAGCAGAAATGTCATGTTAGATTAATCTAATTGATTTCTTTGACTGGGTGACCAAAGTAGTAGACCAGGGAGGGGCTGTGGACATGGCCTACCTAGACTTTAGCAAGGCATTTGACACAGTCCGATACAAAAGACTAATAATCATATTAACCAGCCTGGGAGTGGGTCCCACGGTGGCAGCCTGGATAAAACATTGGCTGGACAACAGGACACAGAAGGTAATTGTAAATGGAATCCACTCTGAAAAAAGAGGGGTTACTAGTGGGGTACTGCAGGGTTCAGTACTGGGTCCAGTCCTTTTTAATGTCTTTATAAGTGACATTGTAGAGGGACTGGAAGGAAAAGTATGCCTTTTGCAGATGACACAAAGATCTGCAATAGATTTGATACACCAGGAGGCATAGGAAGGATGAGAAGGGACTTGGCAAGGATGGAGGAATGGTCAGAAGCATGGCAGCTTGCATTCAATGCAAAGAAGTGCAAAATAATGCACCTGGAGAAAAAAACACAGGGAAAGATTACACAATGGGAGGGGAGGCAGCAACAACAACGAAAATGGAAAGGGACCTGGGCATAATCATATCAGATGACCTTAAGGTTAGCAAGCAATGTGAGAAGGCAGTAAGGAGGGCTGGGGGATACTGGGATATATAGGGAGAGGCATCACCAGCAGAAAACAGGAAGTTGTTATCCCTCTGTACAGACAGTTGGTGAGACCCCCATCTCGAGTTCTGGGTCAAGTTCTTGAGAACCCATCTCCACAAGAACATAGACAGGATGGAGGCAGTCCAGAGGAGGGCAACGAAAATGGTGCAGGGTCTGCAAGAGAAGCCATACAAGAAGAGACTAAAGGAGCTTAATATGTATACCCTTGAGGAACGGAGGGAGAGAGAGGACATGATAGAAACTGTTAAGTACCTCAGTGGAATCAACAGAGTCCAAGAGAGTAGCATCTTTCAGAAAAAGAGATGTGTAAGAACAAGGGGACACAATCTGAAGATAGAGGAGGGATGGTTTAGGGGCAATGTGAGGAAGTATTTTTTCACAGAGAGGGTGGTGAACACATGGAACAGCCTTCCTGAGGAGGTTGTGGAGTCTAAAACTGTGGGAGAATTCAAGAATGCATAGTACCGATATAAGGCAATTCATGTGGGGGGTAGGAAGAAATAGGCTGTTGGTTAACTAGGATCTGCAGCTTATCCTGCATGTAGGGAAATGGGCAGACTAGGTGGGCCTAGCGGTCCTTGTCTGCCATCAAAGTCTATGTTTCTATGAGGATGCTTATGAGCTGTTATAGAGCTCATTGAAAAAGAAAACAAGCTATTGGAAAGCACTGAGGGGGGCCAGAAAGAGGGTGGGGAAAAATAGAAGGAAGAGAAAGGGTGAGGAGGGAAAGGAAAAAAGAAACCCCTGGGGGCTCCTCCAGTCCCAGAGCCTGAGGATCTGATGCCACCCTGGGTTCTGGTACTTGTTGACACTATCCATCCTCCATTACTGATCCCAGAATCCAGAACTGAACCTGCCCCGCACCCATTCCCCCACCAACCCTGCTGGTACCTCTGGCCCCTAGAGGTGTGCCCGCACCCCCAGCTCAACCAGTGTATCCCTATCCTCCTGACAATGGCATTTCAGGGTCCCCAGTAGCTTCTAGTCTGGCCCCATTCCCGGAACACCAAAAAACAGGTAATGTGGATCTTACGCTAGAGAATAGCATTAAAGAGTATGTGGATCAGATGTTAAACTTCACAGGGGATAATGGGAAGGGCCAGTTGGAGAAGGTATTGAAGGAGATGAATAGGGGAAAATGGGAGGAACCCAGTGTGGAGAAGGCAGAGGCAATAAAGACTGCAGTGGGGGGATTAGAGATCAGGGCATCGGGGGGTGAGAATAGGGGATCATGTGCCATTGGCAACAAAAGAAATAATTTGGAGAGGTGAATATGTTGATGTGTTTGCATTAGCGAATTTAGTTGCCATAGATAAGTATGAAGAGAAAGAAAGTTTTAGCAAAAAAAAAATATGGCAACAGTAGTACTGTTGGGAAAAGGGGAGGAAGAGAAGTCTTGGAAAGGGAAAACATGGGATGCATGGTCCAGTGGACTCATGTATTATACAGCTATTGCCATTGAGAAGAAGCCAGTGTTAGCCACCCTCTTGCTGGCCTATTCCTTGATTGTAAAAAATGCTTCAATGTGCTTATGCAACTGGATCGGATAATATGTGATCATGCATGTGTAACTTGATTTGCTTTGTGGCTTTCCGCCTCTCTATCCATGGGATATACCACCCTGTAGGGGTACAATGCAAGGAACCCGGTGGGATTCCTCCCTACAGGTGCCGGGAATTAATGCGTCAGCTAAAGGTAGGTTAGGAAGAAGGTCAAAAAGAATACCCAATATGTCAAGCTTCGAAGAGGCAAGGATGATGAATGAATTCTGTGAAGAGAAGGACTAACTTCCTAAGGAGATAGGGGAAAGTCAGGGCCACCATCCACCTCCATCCAACAGCAGAACCTAATTAACTAACGTGAAGAAAGCACTAACTCAAACTAATATTATGACTATTGGTAGGGAGGAGAGGAAAACCCCCCTTTGAGGAGGAAACCTCGGGGGATCCAAGGCCTAGTTTGCCTTCCCTCCAAGCTGATGATGTTTGATCTGAGGACGTATGTCGGTAAAGAGAATGGTTCATAGATGAGGGATATAAGTAGGGATGAGTAATGAAAGGGACATGAGTAGGGAGGATGATGACAAAATAGGGAAACTCCCCTAAAGAAAGCATAGATTGAATATGGAAAATGAGGCTGAGCATGGATTGAAGGAACAGGAGGCAAGGATGAATACTGATGGTGATTTCCACAAGAGGGTGGCAGGTTTTTGAGGTAGCATAAGATCAAATGAGAGGTACACCTGTTTGAGCAAGGTGAGGAAGTAGACACTTAGGCCTATAAGGCATGAACATGCGATGTGAATGATTAGATTCGAGTCGTGGGCTATGACATATCATAGGATTCAATAGAGTGATGACAGTAATGAGGCTCCTCAAAAGGAGATATACACCGAGGCCAAGAAGGCATATCTGGAAACAGAGGGTATGTGAACAAGAGGGTGATTAAGTAGGATCCTTGAAAGGAGGTAGATTCAGAAAGGAATGTGAAAGGAACTTGAATGATGGTGGACAGCCTCTAGCCAGCCCTTAGCAAAGGGCAATAGACCGGAAGGCATGGCTCTTGAGTGGAGGTAGAGTCAAATCGAGGTAGCGGGTATGGATGAGGAGTGAAGCCATGAGTGGAGTGAATCTCTGATGGCTGGCACTAGAAATGGCATGCCTGGAACCAAGAGGATGTTGGGTTAGCTGGGAGGGAGATGTAGTGAAGCCTTGGGTGGAGGTATGGCATAGGATTCAATGAAATACTCGAGAGTAAGCGACGCACAGAGAGTAACCACAAGGGAAGGCTGGTTTGAGGTAATAAGTGGTAAATGAGGACCAGACTCTTGAACTTGATACCTGGTGGCAGCAGGGCTGCGGGTCAATGAGGTGTCATACAGGTAATGATAGGTATGCCCAAAAGAAAAATCAAATGCAGGTCAAATGGAGGCAGCCGAGGCATATTGGTCAGCCGAGGAATATTGATGGAGTGAGTGAAATAGAGGAGGTCGAGGAGAGGCATCATGCACCTGCTTGAGACATCGATTGGATATGAGGGAAGCCATGAAGGCCAGAACATGGAAGGTGAGGTATGAAATGTACTATGAATGATGATGGAGTGAAGCCTTGGAGGCTGGCTCATTGAAAACAAGGGGGGAAGGTGATGGTAGGATAGGGGAAAAAAATAAATAAAAGCACAGGATGAAGCAGATGCAAGCTAAAGTTTGTGAGTAAGCAGTGCAAATAGATGAACCATGAGATAAAGATGGGAGAATGATGGTTGAGACGAGGTGCAGGGGAAGCAGCAGCGAGCCACACACAGGTGCAGTGGAATGCAGGGCTAGAGCACTAGACACAGCACAAACCGCAGAAGAAGAGGGTATACAGGACCTAGCACTCCAATGTCCAGGCATGGAAACAGGTCAGGCACAGACAGACAAGATGGAAATACAGGTAAATAATTAAAAAGGAAACAAAGATTAATCCAGGTAGGCACATCTGAGTAGGGAAGCCTGTGGCTGAAAAGGGGATACTGCATGCCTGGGGAAGGGAATGAAAAGATGAGGCAGCTGGTAGCACTCAAGAATGCAACCCAGTTGAGATGAGCAATGAGGAAGGGCTGGTAGAGAGCAGCACAAAAAGCTGAGAAGAGAAAAGGCGCACTCACCGCTGCAGGTAGTCCAGGTCAGGAAGCAGGGTAGGAGCCTTGCAAGTGCTGAGCAGCACAGAGCAGACGGCGAATGTGGGGCAGCACAGTAAGTCTGAAAGCATTGAAACAACTTCGCTTCTGTCCACAGAGTGCAATTTGTGCAGGTCCGAGGGGAGCAGAGTCAGGCAAATGAGGCAACGCAGGTGGATCAGAGCCCAATGAAAGGTGATGCCAGAGGAGCCAGAGGAGGGTATTGATGATGGCAGAGGAGATGAAGCATTCACAGGTGAAGGAGACACATCAGGATCCATGGAAGGTGCAAGGTGGGAGGTCCAGGATGGGGGGGACACCAGGCAACAGTTCCCGACGGGACCGAAGTGGTAAATAGAGTCAGAGTAGGTTGGGCAGGAGAGAAGCAGAGCCCAGAGAAAGTGAAGAGAGGGACAATTGAAGAAGGTATGGGGAGTGGGTGAAGAAGGAGCGGACAGAGCGACACATGAAAAAAGGGGCAACAGGCATGGCAGAATGGGGGGACGGTGGAGGCAGCTGGAGAAGTGGGGAGGTGAGCGCTGACCACACACAGGGGTAGTCTGAACATGGAAGAAACATGAGATGATTTTTTTTTTATGTGATAGGAAGGCAGACTGCTTGAGGAGGGACCATGGGAGGAGTCCCTGGAGAAAAACAGGAGTAGTTGAGGCGAGAGCAGCCAGAGGCCAAACAGAGCAGGGGAAGGCACAGCCAATGAGGTCTCTGGCTGCAACGAAAAAGAATCCTGGTGAAGCCCAGGATGTTGTGACCTTTTAAACTCGATGGGGGAGTGATGTTGTTGCTCCGCCCATCGAATCCCAGGCTTAAAGTCAGGCCCCGAAGCCTCGGCCGCCGGATGCGGCAAATCATGCGAAATATCCGCGAATTTGCCATCACCCGCCGAATTGCCGCCCGCCGGAACAAACGCCCCTTTATTTGCCGGACGGGGTGCCCAATCCCCGTCAGCTTCACTGTCCTCCAACAAAGAGGAGGCAGCTGGAGCCCACCCCAGCGGCAAACGTGCCATATTTTTTTTTTGCCACGGAGTGCCCAATCCTCGTCGGCTGAACGCCTCAAAAGTGCCACGCTGGGAGCTCACCAGCGCGGCAAACATGCCAATTATTGTTTTTTTGCCGACGGGGTGCCTAATCCTCCATCGGCTGAACAACCCCCAGTCAGCAGCACGCTGGAGCCCACCCCAGCGTGGGAAGCGGTCCCGCATGTCTTTTTTTTTTTTCCCTGTAAACAAAACTGTCCCATGGCGCCTCCGAGCCCCTCCCACATCCCGCACCCACCCACTGCGCACCCAGCCTCCCACACACCCCCACTCCATACTTACCTCCGACTCCGCGCGACGTCCTCGTGGACCGGGAACACGCTCTGCACTCTTCAAAGGCGACCGCCAACTGAGGAAATGCCAGTAAGCTGTATAATGGGCTAGATAGGAGGGGTTCAACTTTATTGCATATCTCAGGAGATTTTAGGAATTTGTATTTCATCAACATGGTTTGGATTCTCGTGAATGATGTCACTGTCATGGCATAATTCGGGCTCAAAGGGTGATTTCGCGCAGTGACTGTGAAATCACCCTTCAGGACTGAATACCACCATTATAGTGACATCATTCATGAGAAGGGGGCCCAAAACCCCCATGTTGAAAATTTGTTGCCAAAATTCAAAAAAATGACTGTTTAACGAGCTGCGTTGCGCAGTTCCTACGCAGGCTCGTAAGTTCGCAAAATTTCAATATTTTCACTCCAGAGTTTCAACATTGCCATTTCACCACACTGTCTTATGAGTAGTACAGCTGTCATTTTTCATATCTCACCCAAAATGTGTTTCCACCCTTGTAGTGCAGAATGGCGCAGTCGGTGTGCAAAATCAATGTTCCGGACAGATTAATAAAATCACAGTGATACTGTTCATGAGCAGAGGTCTTGAAATGGCTATGTTGAAAATTTGGTGAAAAAATTCCAAAAAATGACTGTTTAACGAGCTGCGTTGCGCAGTTCCTACGCAGGCTCGTAAGTTCGCGAAATTTCAATATTTTCACTCCAGAGTTTCAACATTGCCATTTCACCACACTGTCTTATGAGTAGTACAGCTGTAATTTTCACATCTCACCCAAAATGTGTTTCCACCCTTGTAGCGCAGAATGGCGCAGTCGGTGTGCGAAATCAATGTTCCGGACAGATTAATAAAATCACAGTGATACTGTTCATGATCAGAGGTCTTAATCTGGCTATGTTGAAAATTTGGTGACAAACACCCTTAAAATGACTGTGTTACGAGCTTGCATTGTGTCAGATATGGCAAAAAAACAAAAAAAGGGAAAAAATTAAGGGTAAAAATGTGCCGCAGAATTGCCGCAGAAATTGGTGTTGAGTGCCGCAGAAGTTCTGCGGCAAATGAGAACCCTGCCGCAGAACTTTGCTCCAATGTGCCGCAGAAAAATCAGGGCCCTGCTTAAAGTCCTCCCAATATAAACCAAGGAATGGTCATAGTTGGATACAATATGATTAGATGTTTAGGAATCTTATGGCACACTTTGGGGATGTAAGATGGGACACGAGGCAGATAGATTTGTGGCTGGATACATTAATGAGGGCAAGCAGCAGTGAGGGTGAGGGGGAGAAGACAGGGGCTGTGCAAAAGTGTTGGGGCTATAACAAGGCTATATTACTTCTGGCCTCATTGTCATTTCTGGCTTGCCTGTTGAGAATGTGGAGGTACTCATCCTGCCTCAAAGTGTAGGATTTTTTGGGGACAAGAACAATTGCACTAGTCCCTACAATCAGTCCTTTTGGGCTGGTCACTCAGGTCTCAGAGGGCAAACTTGGGGGAAGAGGGCAGGGGAAGGGGTGGGGGGATTGAGGGGGAGAGACAGTATGGGGGTCAGCAGGACAGTTGAAGAGCACAGCACAAGGGCATTTGGGTTGGCAAAAATCCTCATAAGAACTCATGTTTTGGTAGAATGGGTTAGACATTACCCAGATAGGGAAGCAGCTAAAAGATTAATGGAGGGATTTAAAAGGGGTTTCAGTCTACAGTTTTGGGGAAAATGTGTAGGGACAAAGGCCAAAAACTTGAGTTCAATCAAGGGAAAAGAAGAACTGTTAGAAAAGAAAATAAGAAAAGAGCTGGAGGCAGGCAGAGTTGAAGGGCCATTCACCACACCCCCTTTGCCCAACTTGAGGGTATCCCCGTTGGGTTTGGTAGCAGGCTGCAGAATTCAGGGTATTACATCACCTGTCATACCCAGAAGGGGATTCGGTGAATGATCACATTCATAAGCAGGATAGTAGGGTCACATATGTCACGCTGGAACAAGCAGTACATTTAATAAGAGAAACACCAGAGGCCTGGTTATGAAAAATGGACACTGAGTCAGCTTTCAGGTTGTTACCAGTGAGGCCTGATGATTGGGATTTATTAGGTTTCCAGGTTGGGGGGAGCAGTATTATTTTGACAAAGCAATGCCAATGGGTTGCTCCATTGCATGTGCTACATTTGAGATGTTTAACACTCGGTTGCAGTGGGTATTTCAAGAAAAATATGGGTATATGTCAGTCATCCTATATCTGGATGATTTCCTCTTAAATGGGGAGAGGAAGGAAGAGACCAAAAGGCTGCTAGGTAGTTTTGGGAAGATGTGTCGAGAATTAGGACTGCCTTTGGCAGTGGACAAGATGGAAGGCCAAAACCAAAGAATTGAGTTTTTAGGGACAGAGATAGATGCAGAAGGGGAATTTTTCAGGCTGCTGGATACAAAGGCTGAGAAGCTGAAGGTCTTGATTGACTCAGTCAAGAGGTGCAGGAGGGTGAAGATACAGTAGTTGCAGCAGGTGCAGCAACTCCTCGGGTATTTTAACTTTGCCTGTAGGGCTACTGGGCCAAGATGTACGTTTACATGTCTCCTGGCTAGGGCCACCAGGGGAGCCTCCAGGCCAAATCATTGGCTTGACATTTCCAAGGGTACAAGGCAGGATTTGGAAATTTGGGAGGAATTTCTCAAGGATTAAAATGGGAAGACTTTTGGTAGGAAGAATGGGTATTCAACACTGACCTTCAGTTGTATATGGATGCAGTGGGGGGTTCAGTTATGGGAGGTTATTTTCAGGGGAAGTTGTTCTCCAAAGCATGGCCACTGGAATGAGAAAGGCTGGGCATTAGAAAGGACATCATTTTCTTGGAGATTTTTCCAATATGGGGGCCACCAAGGTTAATCATAAGGTGACATTTTGGTGTGACAACTTGGCTGTGGTTGAAGTCTTGAATAAAAGGGGAACAATGTCTGATACTGTGATGAAAGTGATGATGCACCTCATGCTACAGGGGTTAAGACTGAACATGTCATTTAGGGCCAGGCATATTGACAGGGTGTACAATGCAATAGCTGACAGTCTCTCCCATTTGTAGTTAGGTTTCATGCCATTGTGCCGTAGGCAGACAGCAGGCCAATTCCAGTGCCAACATATGTATGGGAGATTGGTTGGAGGGGAGCTGAACTGCTATTCCACAACTCTTGGTCACCCAGGACCTTAAAAGCCTATGAAGTGTCCTGGAGGGTATTCCAGGTCTTCAGAGAGAGTCATGACTTTGAGGTAAGTGGGGCTGTGATGGAGGAACAAGTGGCAAAGTTTGTGGTGAGGGGTTGGAAAGGACAGACTACACACACAACCATGGGGTACATTTGTCAGCTATAAGGCTAGTTAGTAGTTTAAAGGGTTGGAGGGTCCCAACAAAGGGCAACCAGGCTAGGATGATGATGCAGGGATGGCTGAGAATAGCAGACAAGGTACAAGACAGCAGGCAGATGAGCATAGAAGCAATGTTGGGGAGGCTTTGGGGAATTTTGCCAACGATATGCCTGTCTCATATTGAGACTGCCCTATTCTGGACAATATATACAACCATGTATCATGGAGCATTCAGGGTTAGTGAGGTAGTAGGCCACGGGAAGGGAGATGACCAAGGGGTTGAGATGGAAGGATACAGTGTGGGGAATCAATGAAATCAGCCTGATCCTTAGAAGATTGAAGGCAGACCAGAGGGGAATAGGTGCCAGGATCATGTTAAGGCAGCATCATGCAGGAACCTTATGCCCGGTGGCTGCATTGTTGGTGTGTGACCCGGTGTGACCGGGTTACAGGGAACCTTTGTTCATACATGGATATAGTAGGTGCATGACTAGTATGCCATTAATTTCTGTAATGAAAAAGGGTCTGGAGTTTCTGGGGGAAGACACGCAAGGATACTCATCCCACTGCTTTTGGATAGGTGTGGCATCAGAGGTTACTGCACAGGGAGGGACAAATGAAGATGTCAAAAGGAAGGGCCCGTGGTCCTCCAATTGTTTTAGGAGGTATGTGTGGAATATTAAACTGTGAAGTACTAACTGCATCTGTCTTTATTTTTCTTTCAGGACCAAGGATGGAATAAGTGCGTGGCAGTTATAAAAAAAATGAAAACAAACAAAAAAGAATATATTAAAACTCACGGGGGAGAGCGGGGAGGGGAGTAGGTGGCTGAGGGTTAAGATATGGGGTCGGCAAGGGAAGGACAAAAACTTATTTGTCTATTTTTATTCAACAGTTCCAAGTAGGAGGTTAGAAGTCTGGAACTGTGGGAACTCCTTTATATTCTGGGCAGAGACAAGGGCATCCTGATGGTATGGGGGTCACCAGCTATATCAGGATCTAGCCACAGTTAAGCTGACCTGGACAGGAGTTCTGGGACTGTGTTGGTCCCATCAGCTGCCACTCCTACATGAGATGAGGGAGGAGAACCCAAGATCAGATATGGTCATAATTTATCTGGGAGGAAATGGTCTTGGGACCAAACCATGGCTGGACATTTTTTATCAAATAAAAGTGGACATTGAAAAGATAAAGGAGTGGTGGCCCACTGTCACTCTGGTATGGTCCTGGATGGTCCCTAGGAGGGTGTTGTGTCATGCACACAGCCATAAGGCCATAGAGAGAACAAGGCAGCAGATGAGCCAATGAGCCAATGAGCAGGCACCCTGTTCATGGCAGTGGGAGATAGGGTCATAAAAAGGGGTAGTGAGGAAAGGCTAGATGAAAATTATAGAGGGGATGGGGTCCGTCTTTCATGCATGAGACTGAATTTGTGTATTTTCGATATGGGGGATGTTATAAACCCATGGCTAAAATAGAGACTGGAAAGCTAAAAATAAAAAAAAAACAATAAAGGAGGGTGCAATGGGGGAAGCCCACTGCCCAGTGCGAGCAAGAGGTGGGCTAGTAGAAGAAAACAAGTTGGAGGGGAGGTGCGGAGTAATTGGACCCAGAGGGCTGCAGAACAACACAGAACATGAGAGGGGTACATGTGTACACACGTACCCAATCAGAGAAGGAAGAGAGTGGCCCTCAGATGTACTGTACATCTGGGGGGAGAAGATAATGAAAGTGTTTGTTGTTGTTTGTAAATATGGTATAATGATGGCGATGATGTAAATATATGATGAAGAAATGCTATCGAGATGGATATATAAAAGGATTGTATTAAATTAATTGCCAACTGAGTAACCACAAAACAGTGGTCCATGTCTTCATTGGGAAGGGGATCTGGGGACAAAATGATGTCTGGATTGTATACAAGTATTGGGATGAGTAAGGTTTTCCTTTAATTCAGAAATCCGAGTGACAGGCTGAGTTTCCTTTAATTCTCATCTGTGCATGATTTTTCAAGCACAGTTGGCCTTATTATATGCTGCCATCCAATAAGTTACCAAATATAGTATTCAATTAAGATCCCTAGGTTCAAATACTCCTACATACCACAAGTGCATCATACAAGCTGCAACCATAATTTATATTTCCCTGCACTATTCTGCATAAGTTTGGGTCCTTTGGTGAACTCAAACTGTGTAAGACTGAAAGGGTTTATGAAGGCACGCTTCTGCCCTCAAATTGATTGGCTGAGGGCAAGGTCAGCACTAGTACTCTCCATCCTCTACAGAGACCACATAAAAAGCTCTGCCTGGTCACACACATTATTAGGGATAGCTGATTAATATAAAGAAAAAATAACAAAGCCAGTCTTGTGAATTTTCTGATATAGCAATCTTGTCTAAGAATGAGGGATTTGTGGCATTTTGCCATTTCACACTATATGAAGCATGATAAGACAAACATGAGAAAGGAACACTGTGGGCAGTTTGATTCCCATTATGCCTAATGACGAGTGAGTTATGTGTGGCATAATCACTATACGATGAGCGCATGCAATTAATCAAGCAAACACAATAATACTACATATTAAAAAAAGGATCCATCAATGGGTGCTTATGCAGCCCCAATTTTCAGGATAGCCAGACTAGCAGAGAAGAAGCAGGGAGGGCAGAATCAGGATAAAAAGACAAATCTGGGCAGGAGAAAGGGATGGAATGGATTTCTTACAGAGCTGGTACTACATGATATAATTATGAGCCGACTGGGAACATTTTATTAAATGATTTTGCCAGCCAAGTAGGAAAGGATTCAACCTGTTTCTCCTGTAACAGTGGGCAGGTTGGGTGGGATTATAATCATGCTTAAGAATGGAGGTGGAACTTGGGATACATCTCTGTAACCCACATAACTTACATTTTGTTTTAAATAAATTTTGTGCAGTAAACAAATAAATATATAGCATCATAAAAAATCACTGGAAGGTGTTAGGAGCGGACCTATGGATGAAACCACTGGTAGAAAAAGGACCAAGGTTAAGCTACAAAAAAGGTAAAAGCATGAAAGGTATGTTGGTAAAAACACTGTTCATCGAGCAAAGACAAAATATAAGACCTGATTGGATGCACCCCACCCCAGAAGGGAATTTTAAATGTGGCAACTTTGCACACTGTGGGAGCACAATAAACACTAAGTCATTTAATCATCCAAGATCATGAAAGAAATACAATGTGAAAGGGTTTATAAACTGTACTACAGAATGTTTTATGAATATGTAGAAATATCCATGTGGGTGAGCATACGTAGGACAAACCGAAAGAGCTCTAATAAATAGAATTGGGGAACACAAAACTGAAATCAGAATAAAGAATTTAAAATATGCTATGGCAAAACATTCTGGTGAAGCAGGACATGGGTCAGTGACTTCCCTCATACATATGGGGACTGAAAAGTAAAACTCCCAGCCGGAGGGGGAGACATGAAATAATTACTATTACAGATAGAATCCTTTTGGATCCACGAACTACAAACATTATGGCCCAAGGGACTGAATGAATGAAGACCATGAATATAGTAGTTATTTGTGATCACTGTCAAAGTATAATTAGAAGACTAACTTAAAATCTATCAGGAGGCTCACACTCCATAGATGTTTAAGAATATGTGAGAACATGTCTGTATATAAGTTTTTGTACAAAAGTTGCAGTCGATTTATAAACAGTATGTTGAGATTGGTGAGACCCACAGAGGGTATAAAACAGGTGATGGTCAGATTTAAATAGAACTAATCAAACAAATAGATAAAAAAACATAAAACACTATACAAAATATTTAGATAAACTAGAAAAAAAGAATGAGCATATCCTGTGGCATTATTGTTTATAAAGAAAGATGGTTCTTATTTTTGAATTACGATGAGACATATTTTAAATAATGCACAGACAAGATAGAATATCTGGATGAGGCAGAACCTTGCAATGTTTTAAATCACCATGGCAACCAGAATATATACAAACATGGACAATCCCCTACAAAGCCAGCTCTGAAGACAATCACATGACTATGAAACATCAACACAGTATGATGTTGGACACTAACCTGAGCACAGGTAAAGAAGGAGAGGATGCACCAGAGATACCCCTAGCATGAGGTACAGTATAATGAAAGGACAAACAGATGACCATTATAGGATCAATGCATACTTCCTGACATGAACCAAGGACAGACATACTCCGAGAGAGATTGCTTGTGGATTTTGTTGGTGAAATAAACATTTGGATTAGGCAATTGAGCCATAAAAAAATGCAGAAGGCGGTAATGTAATTTTTATTTCTTTAATCCCAATATTATCATTTGCTTTTTTTCTGAGATGTGCAAAGAGCACACCTACAGCGTGGAACTAATACATTTGAGTAGAACTGCCTGTTCACTTTAATAAACATAGTGGCCCAGTTATTCAAAAGAGTTGAGACATGCGCAATAGGGTTGCACCTGCACAAGTCCGAAAATGCGCTATTCTGCGATATTCAGCAGGAGGCAATTACGCCCCCCAAATCACGCTGAGCAACCACGCAATGATAATGAATGCATGCGCAATTGAAGGGGGAGGAACCATGCATAAATGGCGCAGTGCAATATTCAACAACATGCACCATGCACAATAGGGGAGCCAGCAAAAGTTGCGTCATAGCGGAAATGAGCCAAAATAAAAGGGAGCAAGGGAGAGGTGCAAGAACACTACAGGGAAGGCACATGAGGCCGAAGTCCAGCAGGACAAACTGGGCAGCAGAGACACACAGAGCAGGCCAAGAAAGGGCACCTGGAATCAACAGGCTCAGGGGAAGGTGTGGGGAGCCACAGTGCAGAAGGGGGAAGTTCGCCACACAGCGGTGAGGCCAGCACAGGCAGGTGTTCCTGGTGCAGGGGAAGTAGCAGCCAGGACAGTGGAGGGAATATAGAAACAGCTGCCGGAGGGGGTGAACACAAGCCAGGGACATGGCCAGTGCCACCATCCAGATGGAGGCAGTAATGAGGGGGGTGAGAAGGCAGGTAGCAGGGGGGTATGGCAGTCGAAGGGCCCATAGGCAGTATGCTCCCAACAGGCAGTACTGAGCCCACACCAGCTATGAGCTGTAAAGTGATACGGAGATCATGGGCCGGTACCACCTGAATCGGACAATTCTGAGGAGGCTCAGTGAGCTGTGCAGTGATGTGATGCAGGCACCCACACGACGGAGCCATGCTCTGTCAGTGGAGATGAAAGTGACAGCTTGCATGTGCTTGCTCACCACGGGTACTTTCCAGAGACCAACTGGGGACATGACAGGCATAACCCAGTCGGCCACATCATGCCACCTCACCCAATTCCTCAGCGCACTGCTGCCACGTGCTGCAGAGTACATCCATTTCACCAGCACACTGGTGGAGTGCACAGAAAACATACAGGAGTTCCACAGGGTAGCACGTATGCCTGGCATGCTAGGGGCAATAGACTGCACCCATGTGGCCATCCGCACACCACCTGGCCCCGAGGGGGTCGCATATATAAATTGCAAGGTCTATGCCGGCATCAACTGCCAGGTGGTATGCGATGCCAGGGGGTGCATAATCAATGTCTGTGCCACGCACCCTGGGGGAGCACATGATGCCTTCATCTGGCACCAGTTGGCACTGTGCCACAGATTTGAGAGTGGGGATATCCCCACTGGCCACCAAGTAGGTGAGTATGCAAACCACATGGACAATCATAGGGCCTGGGGGGGCATGGTCAGAGGTGGCATGGTGGTAGCCTACATGGCCGGGCAGGCGATGCTGATCACCAAACTAACTCCACCCTCTACACACAGGTGAAAGTGGATACCCACCTCGGTCCCTGGCTGCTCACACTCTACCGTGGCTCATGACCCCATCACAGCAACGCTACAATGAGGCACATGCCACCACATGTAATGTCATCAAGTGGGTGTTCGGGATGCTGAAGGCATGTTTCCATTGCCTGGACACCTCTGGCGGTGCCCTACAGTACAGCCCCTCAAAGGCCTGCGGGCAATTCCTGGCCTGCAGCATCCTGCACAACATGGCCAACGAATGTGGGATAGCTGTACAGGTTGAAGAGGGGGACAGCAATGGAGACGATGAGGATGCCGGTGACAATGGTGATGGGCAATCCCCCTTGGGCAACGGGACCCCCGACTGCTCCGGCTGGCACAGCTGCACCGGGACACCATCATGGAGGAGCACTTCAGCCAACCCAGGTAAGTCATGGGACCATGTGCAACCAACAGTGGCTAAGGCACAACCCACAAACACGCATGGACACACACCAGGGGTGCATGCCATCAAGGGAGCTGGCCGGGCATGAAACCACACACACAACCAGGGATGGGTGAGGTCTAACATGCCATGCAGACACACACACACACACACACACACACACACACACAACACACCAGACATGCACAAAGGGTAGGAGGCAAACCGACTCAGAATGCCACCCCTAGCCACACACATGTCCACAGACCACCACGCCCACTGCCTGTCCTTGTGCGTGCGTGTGTAAGATGCTGAACACCATTGCACACTGGTGTACAGCGCAATGCAGGCATCATCATGCACACGCAACTGCGGAGAGCAGCCAGGAGGGTGTGCAGAAGGACTGTGTGTCTGTGTTCAGGGCCGTGTACCCACCCGTGCAATGCCCGCTGAATGACACAATGCACACAGGGCAGCACCAGACAGTAGCCATGTTGGGAGACAGGTCAGTCATGCGCCACAGTGCCTCGGCCACTACGGATGCATGGGTGGCCCCACCAAGACCCGCCAGCACTGACAGGCTGACCACTGGCCTCATGGGGTGGCACCAATGGTCCCCCAAGGGTTTCACTGTGTGAACGTGACCGTGCTTATGCAGGGGTCTGCAGCACACCAAACGTGCCTGTGCCAGGCATGCTCGGGATGCTCACAGCTGAACCTGGTGTCGACAAGGATGGTGTCGCACGACGCCGGGAACGGGGGTGGACAGTGCACTGCGTGGTGTCTGCAATGCATGGGCAAATAACTGTATGCCGATTGTGGCCATGACAGCAGTGAATGCCTGTGTCTGCCTGTCAATGGCAGTGGTCACATCCTCCCGCAACCGGTCCATCCCTGCCAGGATCAGAGCAGTGTCTCTGCTGCGACGCTCCTCTGCCTGCTCCAGGGCTGCACGCAGTGCATCCACCGATGTTGCAAGCTGCATCTGCTGGTTGACTGATTCTTGCAGTATGCGGGTGTGCTCATCCAAGAGGTCATCTGCCTCCTCGGCATCCTGTCTTTCAGGGTGTGCTTGGCCCTGATGCTCAGCACCCCTTAATGGTGGGCACTGCACACCAGGACCAGGTCTGGGCATGTCCACAGGTGATGCACTGATGCCACCTGCTGACCCTGTACCCCCAAGCCCATTGGCCGACTGCTGATGCTGCCCCTCTGACTGCCGCTCCCCAGGGCTCACTGGTGCTGCTGCAGTGGCCGCAACAGTCCCACTGTCCTGTACACACACCAGTGCTGTCCCACAGTTGCTGACAGGCACAGGCTGGGACTGTGATGACACGCAGGCCTCCATGGCAGCACCACCCACAGCCATGGCCGCAATGTTACCTGCTGTGTGGCCATCCCATGGCACACACATGTCACTGCCCATGGCATTAGCGACATCATCATCGGTGATGGACATGGCACCAGCCCGAGTCACAGCATGCTGGCATCTGTGGATGCTGGCATGCTGGGTCATGGGCAGGGCCTCCTCTGCACCTATTCCAGCAACATCAGTCTGGACAGACAGGCGGGCCCACTGTCACACTGAGCCACGTATACCTGTGGAGGTGGATGGGCCCTCCTCCCTCTCCATCTGACTGGCCTCAGTGGACAGATCTACCACCGCTGACCCATGCAGACACTCAGGATCTGTAAGGGAAAACAAAGTCGCGTTACTGCCTGTGACCTACCCTAGCCCCCCCAATAGACAGACCATGACTTACCATGCAGTGACAGGCTACCACCCATCTGGAAGCCACCACCCAGAACACCCTCAATGGCACAACACTGCATGCTGCCAGCAACACTCTCCTCCTGTGGGGTCAGGTGTAGCACCTCCGGCTGTCCCCCACCTGTCGCAGCTCGTGCTGCCCTGATGGCAGCCACCTTCTCCTTTATCCTCCTCCTGTCTGTGCCCATCTTCTTCTTGCACTCCTGCATGGAGCTCCGGTGGCTGCCATGCTGGTTCACTGCACATGCCACGTCCTCCCATGCAGCAGCATGGGCCTGTGGTGTTCCCTGGCATCCGCTGAGAAGCGGCTCCTGATCCAGGTGGGCCTCAAACAGGGCATCCGTCTCGGCCTTGGTGAAATTAGGCCTCCTCCTCCTCCCACCACTGTGTTCCTCCTCTCCCACAACTCTCTCAGTCATGATTTAGCCTGTGAGAATGAAGTTGTTACCTGTGACTGTGCAGTCCCATGCATGTCCCAAAATCCACAGTCCACACTCCCAAACAGCATGCAACTCACCAATAGACTGCAGTAACCGACTATGGCCAGTGCAGCCCAATGTCGCACTTTTATAGCGCAACCCATGCAAATAATGTGAGGCGCAACTTTAAGTGGATGCAAATTGCAGTGCTGCGCCATTGAATGGCTGATTAGCTGATTTGCATATGATGGCTGAATATTGCACTGTTGCGCTTTGTGCAATTGTGTTGAACATGCTGAACCAAGGGTGCAGTTCTGTGACATGTGCAGTACACACCTCACTGCGCATGCCCGGGTTGATGACGCAGGTGCCTGCTATGCTGCTGACGTACTGTGCATGGCAGGCAATGCAGGGCACAGCCACCATTATGCCAGTGGCGCTACAGCGATGTTCATCTATATGGCGCTGTGGCACTGGGGCTTCATAGGCGCACTGGAGCAACAGCGCAGTAGGCCACTACTGGAGGTAGCACACAGGCACCCAATCGCGCTACATGCGATGGGTTCCAATGGTACTATGCATGTCCTTGCACCAGAGACCCTTGACCCTGTGCCCGACCTTTGCTCCCTAGGTGCCATGCATCAGGCATGGGTGCACCACTATTGTGTTGTTCGGTGACAACATGATAGGGAATGGCAGCACTGTACCACGCAGCATCTGCACGTGGTGAAGCCGTGCTGCAGAACACCATTTTGAACCTACTGAACAAGTGATATGGTGTGGAGGAGGGCTGCCCAGTGGACCCAAATCGAGCTGGCTAACCTGGTGGCAATTGTTGAGCTACTTTATGGCCCACTGTTTGGAGAGGCACCCCTGGACAGGTCCAGGAGCCAGGTGTGGCAGGAGGTGTCTGATGACCTGGAGGAGGCCACAGGAAGGGGGCGGATGGTGGAGCAGTGCCACTACAGGTATGGCGACCTGAGGAAGAGGGAACTGGACCTGCTTGCCTGCCTGCGGACACGTGCCAGGAGGGGCATGGTGCCATGGACAGGTAGGTGTTACGTCCACACACTTTTATCTTCCATAGGGGTATCACGGTTGCATGTGTCTGGAACATGAGGGAGGGACCGTCCAGTGTTGGCTGTGGTAATGTTATCAGGGTGTGGGTGGTGGGTCTGGCTGGGTGGGATTGCACACACATGGGGGCAGGGGGACTTTGCTACAGGATTGTACTGATGTTCCTCTCTCCATGTTTGCACCACAGGGCCAGAAGAGAGGTGGCTAGCCAGGGAGCAGTGGTGCCAGCAGGAGGACAGGGCCAGTAGGAGGGGTGATGGTCCACAGCTCCAGAGGGACTGGCCTGATGAAGGTGAGTGCCATGCCTCCATCATTACTATTGCATGCTGTGTAACAGGGCGGGCAGTGGGGCATGGCCACCATCCATTGACACCACTACCATGCACACAACTTGTTACAGTCAGCACTGTCCAGTGGCACTGCATGTCTGGGAGTGCGTCAATGGTGGTCCATGCGTGCACCGGGTACATGACTGTGCCACTGCCTTCACACCACATAGCCATGTCACTAAACAGCCACAGTGGTGCTGTGCAGGACTTGGCCAGTGGGTGTGTGCAGTGGTCCACATGGCTGTATGCACCTGAGTGGGCAGGTCTTTTGGATGTGATCACTGTGGGTGGTCACACACCATCACAGGGGCATGTCCCATGGCCGTATGCCATGCACAGTGGGTGGGCTGTATGGGGCAATGCATTCACACCTATTGACTGTGCTCCCTTGTCCTCAGTGTCTGCCAGCTGCAGCCTATCCATGAGGCACTGCAGGAGATTTTGACAGTGGCGAGGGCATCGCTGGACATACTGCAGGGGTTTGAGCAGCTGGGCATCCGGCGGAGACGCAGAAGGCAGAGCAGCTGGAGTGGGGCTCCCAGTGACCATCCCTATGCCCCTGATTTCCCCTACCCCCTTGGACCCACCCTCACACCCCTCCTTTCCTGTCCAATTTGTTCACCCCTGCCCCTTACCCATCCCCACCTTGTTTGTGGCCCTTCCCCCACACATCTGTACATACTTGTAAATAGTTTTGTTTGCTGTTTTTCATTACAAGTCTTTTGATATGAATTCTGTGGTGGTCTCTGATTTGCAGTGGGCTATAGGTGCTCAGCTGCAGTGGTGTGCATGGCATCAGGGGTGGTGCAGTCATGGGTATGTGTGTGTGGCCATGGGGAAGTGACTATGGTATGGGAGTAGCTATCAGTCACTCTCTGTGGTGTGTGTGTTGTTCCCTGTGCACTGGATGACTGTGTACCATGGTCCATGGTGCATGCTCTGTGTCCATGGTGCACCTGTCAGCCCGTCCATGGCCTGTGCAGCTGACACCCTTGCATGTCTGTGACCTGCACGGTCTGCTGGCATGTCAGTGGTGGCTGTCCATGCAGGGCAGCCACTGTTCCTGTCACAATGCTGGGTTGCCTCCTGTCACTGGTGTGGTGCATGTCTGCCTTGGGTGACACTGTGGCCTTCGTGGTTGTTGTCTCACCTCCATGCTGTGGCTTGTGTGTGTTGCAGGGGATGTGCACCACTGTCTGTGACTTGTGCTCCAGGCAAATGATGATGGCGTACAGGTCAACAGTGCCTGTGCAGGGTGGCTGGCACTCCTGTGCCATGGAGGACCACAGGCCATGTGTACACATTTTCCATGGGCCCATACTGGGGGCTTGGTTGCCCCGCTACTGCGTCCCTGTGTTGTTGTGCCCTTGGGTATGGGTGGGTGTTTGTCCATGCACTGTGTTGCATCCGGTGTGGTGCATGCTTCCACGCACCACTTTGGGTGTCTGCACCGGCTGTTGTGGCCAGTGCTGGGTCAGGGTGTGTCCTTGGGAGGGTGTGCAGGGTGCTGTATCACTGGTGGTGGGGTCCAGGGCATGCTTTGTCACGTGTGGGATACCTCGTGTGCCGACGCATGGTTGGTCTCTCAGCTGTACCTCGGGGGGGGGTTGTGTGTGGTGGCACTGTGTATGCCATTGTTGCATCACTGTGTGCTGCCACCCGCTGATGGGTGCTCATGGTGGGGCTACCTTGCATGGTTCTGTGGTGCACAGGGTTGAATTGTCACAGTGGGGGTGGTGGCATGCATGGGGTTTCCTGCAGTGGTGGATGCTGCTCCATGCAGGGTGTCTGGGGGTCATGGTGCAGGGTGTGCTCTGCATTGGGAGGATGATGTGGCATAGGGTGGTTGGCCTTTCTTGTGTGCTAGTCACAGCTTGCCAAGGGGTATGATGGGGCACCATGGCCCAGCTGTGGGTTGGTTGCTTGTCTCCATGGGCCAGTGGTTATTCCAGCCCTCCCCCAGTTCTGCAGTGCATGGGGTGTAGGGCGACAATGTCTGTTCTGCTGTGTGTTCCTCTGCCTGTCTGTGGCATGGGTGGTGGGCCCCTACATCCCTGGTTGTGCAGTTGCATTGCTGCACTGCTGCTGGGGGGCATCCCTGGTTGCGCTATGGTGCCTCTGGACAGCTCTGCTGAACATCCCTTGTTGTGCTATGGCACATCAGATATGCTCAGCTTCCCCTCCCTAGTTGCGCTAGGGCGCATGTGGTGCGATATTCAGTAGGTCATTGTGAGCATGGCCAGCTCAGTTTTGAATATCACGCTTCTTGCGCATGGACGCAATTGACTTGTGCTTGCTCCTGCTATTGTGCACTTTTTGGGCGCAGTTTGAATATCTGGGCCAGTGAATTTTACCAAAACAGAATAAGTAGCTGTTTGATGTGAGTACTGATAAACATATCTACTGATAGTAGAATCAGTCCCAATATGTATCCCTGCTATTGGGCACCACAACCATTTCACCCGTAGATACGGAATTTGAGCTCAACCACTACTTTTCGATTCTGTTATTCTAAAAAAATGTGTTTGTCTGCCTATTCCTTTGCTGAATTTGGGGATTACTCATCTTGTCCCTAGAAATTCAGTTGTTGTAATACATGCTGTTCATTTAGGTCCTATCATCTGATGATAGCAGATATTGATTTTTTTTTGGGGGGGGGTGGATGCCTATTTAACAATGTTAAAGAAAGCTGCTTAGCATGGCTGCATGCTGAGATTTATTCATCGCTTATGTCCTGTCCTGTGATGACAGCAGATGTTGATTTCTTTTTTGGGGGGGGTGCCTGTTAAGTTATGTTAAAGAACTCTGTTAAGCATTGCTGCACATTGCGATTTATTCATCAGAGAGATGTATATATGACTATCCTGGCATTGCACTAACAAAACCTGTATTACAGTATTTATCACAAGAAGTGTGTAGCAATTTGCTTTTTCTGGCATCATTGTCACTGAACACAAATTAATGTTTATTAATGGAGACAGACTAGATCTGAAGGCTCCTGTGTTCTATTTGCTTCCAAAACCGTGGTTAGACCGAGTCTGACCAACTGGTTGTGCAAAGATGTCATGTTAGCAGGATCAATACCTGCCAGTACACACATTGTCACAAGAGAAGACTCAATATCTACTAGATTAATGAAGACAAACTTCCAAAGTGATTTTATTAACTGCTAGCTGACTGAAAAATGTTATCTGCACAACTAGAAAAAAATTCAAAACAACATTTAGCTAACCCCCACAACAAACATAAAGCATGCCAACTAACCATACAGAACAGCCACAGTGCCCACCTGGAACAGGTAATTGACTCAAATTTCTAGGAGTAACCCTCAACAGCTCACTATCCTTTGCCAACCATGATGAGCATGTGGTAAAGGCAGTTTATACAAAGATTGGCCTCCTTTATAGGCACAGACACTGTATGACCTCAGATGTGCTCCGACGTGCAGTAACCAGCTTGATCATTTCCATCATGGATTACAGTGTGGTGGTATATGGTGTGGCCCCTGATAGAACTCTTAAAATGATCAACACAGCACTAAACAACTCATGTAGGCTAATAATTGGAACCCACAGGCTTACACATACCTGTGAATTATATTCTTAGACCAATGGGCTGCATCAAAAAGGCAGCATACATTCTTTATTTTTTTTTATTTTAGTTTTTGTTGACCGGATAAGTGCACTAGACAAATTCTGCCTATTTTCAGACACGACCCGGGGGAGGGGGATACAGACGAATGCCAACTGAATTTGAAACAGATTAAGCTGTTGCTGGTATTTTAGTGAATGGGGGGAAATTTGGCCAGGGCACCAGGGAAATTCCCCTGCTCTTTTCAAGAAGTGCCATGGGATCTTTACTATCCCCCTGAACTACCACTAGGGCAGGTAGATAGGACCTCAGTTTAACATCTCATCTGAAAGACTGCACCTCAGGAGTAAAGCACCCCCCTCATGCTACACTGCAGTGTCAGCATTGGGATATAAACCCAAGTGCCTGGTGTGGGGCTAGAACCCACGGCCTTCTGATCTTCTGGCCTCAGAGATGAGTGTGCTACCTGCTGAGCCACTGACACTGAAATGCCAAGTATGTATCCTAGGGAAGAAAATCTGCCTAGGCCTAAATCTTCTGGCAATCCAACATCTCCTCACTCCTGTGAAGCATCCTCATTTGACATGAGACATGACCAGACAGTCTCTCCAAGTCCCATTCTGCTGCACCTCACAAGCTAAGTGGTCCTTTGCCTACTGTGCACCTTGTTTACTAAATGACCTCCCCTATGACATAATGTCTGAACCTAAACTAGGACCCTTTAAGAGAAAATTTCACCAACACCTAACTAGTGATGTGCAAAATGGTCCCAATTCACTCCGCAGAGTGATTAGCGGAGTGAAGGTGAATTCGTGGAGTGCTCCACAACGCGGAGTAGAGTACTTCGTATTATTGATGAGTAACGAGAAATCCATTGAAAACAATGACTTTGCATTACTCTGCCTTCCCAAACCACTACTCCACCAATTCTTAAGGTGAAGTACATTGAAAACAATGTACTTAGCCTTGTTTTTAAGCTCCAAAGGTGAATTTTGCAGTGTTTCATGTGATTTCAGGTCACATGGGCTCTAGATTGGTTCTGCACAGCCTCAGTTTTGGATAGTGTGTGTAGGAAGCTGTAGAAGACAATCTGCTCTGAGATCTCTGTGATTCAAACCTTCTAAAAGCTGTTAAAAAAGCCTTTTTGGGTATTTTTTTTTCTGAAACTTTAGTTCATCAATTATAGTAAACCCTCTTGTGCTCATATTATCAAGCGTTTATTGTTTGTGTATGGATTTTGAATTTTAATGTACAACATTCAGTCTGTGTACTGAGAGACAGTGGAAGTGTGCTTTGGGGAGGGGTGTATCTGTGGTGTAGGTAGATTAACTTGGAGAAAAAGACAGTGCTTTCTGTTTTGGTGATATTTTTCTTGTATAACTGTGTTAATGTACACACAGTAATATTTTCAATATTTCTTGCCATTTTTTGCTGATTGTTGTGGTGTAGCAGTGCATAATTTTAGTTTGTTTAAAATATGTGGTTATATTACTGAAGTTTTCAATTTGCATGCATTACTTAGTGTGTGTGTATGTGTGTGTGATGCGTGTCATCAAATCAGACACCTTTTATTGTGCCACATAATAATTTCAGCAATGTGAAGCTGCTATCCACTGCAGCTGTGTGATTTTTGTACTTCTTTGTGGTATCTTTACTGGTACTAGTACTAGTGACTGTTACTGCAGCAGTGTATTACACTGCCCTCCCCCCATGGCCCACCCCAACCGGCAAAGGTATTCTTTTCTAGATTTGAATTTCTGATTGTGAGCACTGGTTAGGTGTTCTGCCTTTGTGTCTGCATCTTTTCAGGGCACAGTGCAATCTTAATCTGTCTGTGCATTTGCATCTTTTTAGGGCCCAATCTCCATCTGTAACTTAAGTCACAGTTGTTTCTAAGACTTCCTTTCATAGTACTGGACAGGGGTGGTGCTTAATTCTGCATGAACATTGTACTCATTAATATGTGTTTTTAAGTCAGCACCATCATCACGAGTCACTCATGATACAAATCACGTTCTTCATCATCACAGTCACAAATGCAGTTACAAAACACGATTCATGATCATTCACACTATGAATCACAACATTCATTTTTTTTCTAGTTACTTGGATGTATTGTAAGCCTGTTTTGTAGTATCTCTCCAGGCTTCACCATCCCACCATTGTACTCATTGATATGTGTTTTTAAGTCTTGGAGTTTTAAGCTATAGCTCATCGGGGAAGTACAGCCGTAGGTGGCAGGCATTCACTTTTCGTCGTCATCACGGTCACAAATGCAGTCACAAATCATGATTCACAATCACGTCACGAATCACAACATTAATTTTTTTTAATAGTTACTGGGATGTATTGTAAGCCTGTTTTGTAGTATCTCTCCACGCTTCACCACCCCACCGTTGTACTCATTAATGTTTTTTTTAAGTCAGGGAGTTGGACAATGTCTGCAGTATGTACACAGACTGGAAAGAAGACTGAATGCACACATGCAGTTTTGTACAGTATACTTGCACTGCTCAGAATACAAAGTGTCACACATACAGAAGACAACAAAAAAAGGACATAATTACTTACAAGGTTCGGGTATGGTGGAGGAATACATTTTATAACACAGCAAGGAAAGCGTGGGGTGACACATGGTGTGAAGAAAAAAAAAATAATGTGGGATCCCATGGTGATCCAGCAGTAGTTCCAGCATGGACATAATTTGCAACTGATGTTCCTCTAAGTGAACCAACCGCTGCTCCACAGCACTCACCCACTCGTTGTTATCCTCAACAGCACACCAGAGAACTTACAAATCAGCCTGTGCTACACACAGTTCTCTGGGGTCCACACATTCTACAGGCTGACCTGCTGGTGGTGGTGGTGTTGGCGGGGTGGAGGTGCTGGTGGAGCAGCAGTTGCTGCTGTGGCCCTCCTCTTCTTTGGGATGCAGCAATGCACAACTGCACCCTCTGCCACAGAATGGCCAGCAGGTGCAGGCATGGTCCGTTCTGTGGCTGCCTGCCACTCAAACTGCTGGTATTTTTTTTTATACTTCTTTATTATTTTTTAGATTTATTTCATGGATTATGCATACCATTACATCTTTCATGTCTTACAGTAATTGACAATTTCTCTTTTTGTTTGTGCAATTATAGCACAATCACACTTATTCAAAATATCATATCATCTGATCTTTCAGGTTCAGGTTACATCCATATAAGTCCTTTAGACAAGCTGTTATTATCTAGAGAACAAACAAAAACAAAAAAACCAAAAGAAAAGGAAAAAAAAAAAACAAAGTAAACTTATTTAACCTAACTCTAAGCCACCAACACTCTTTTACCTTGTTTACACTCTATTTACGTTTGTGTTTACAACATTAGTTTATATTGCATTCTTTTTGTTTCAGTTGATATAAGTGGTTCATCTCTTATTTACAGTATCTTAAGCTTATTAAATCTTCACTTTACTTCATGCTCATAATCTTTATTTTGTTCTAAATAGACATCTCTCTTATGTACCCTTATATTTTTTTCCTCTTTTAGTTATCTGGGAGGATAAGTAATTGTCATCTGTTCCATATGTTATTAAATTGTTCTTTTCTTTGGTTAATTGCCCATGTTATTTTCTCTATTAATAGTTTTTGTTGTACAATATCTAGCCAGTCTGTTTCATCTGGAGGGGCCTCTTGCAGCCATTTTCTTGTTATGGCTTTCAGTGCCACTGCTGTCAATACATTCCAGAGGTGTATTTCGTCTCGACCCTTCATTTCTCTGGGACACAGTTCCATTAGCAGGTGTTCAGAACTTAATTCTGTATGAAACATAAATAATAATTTTAATTTGGCTATCACATGATCCCAAAAAGGTCTCAACTTGGGGCAGTGCCAAAAGACATGTGCCAATGTAGATCTATCTACTCCACATCTCCTCCAACAGGCTGCACTAGATCGCCTATCCCAGTGGGCCATTTGAATAGGAGCTAAAACATACAGTACCTCATTCTCACTTTCCAACAAAATTTTCTCCAAGAGGGTGAGGAGGTGGTAGACCATGTATGGCTCCATAGTCTCTTCTAATCCCTCTCTGTGAGGGTGATGTCTAGTTCTTTCTCCCATTTTTTCATAATAGGTTTAGTAGAGACAGAATTTCCTGTATTATATACAGTACATTGTATACTAGGGTAATTGCTTTTTTACCATATAATGAATTCCATATCTCTCTAAATGGTATTTGTGTAATTCCCAGTCCCTCTGTCTTAGATCCCTGTTCCTGTAGTTCTCTAATGTAATGTCTAAGTTGGTAGAATCTTAATCTGTCTAGATGTGTCCACCCATACATACCTTGTACCTGTTCAAAAGATACAATCTGTATACCCTGTATTAATTGATATGGTGATGTAATTCCCCTATTGGCTTGTTTTAGGAACTACTTATCCTGTGCTGCAGGCAGAAACCCTGGATCATATATCCACCAACAGAATAGCCACATAGCCTTTTGTATCTTTCCACCTCTAATACCCCTTCCCCATCCCTCCAAAACCATCCTAATACCTGTGAAATATGTTTGGGAAGTAAATTTAATTCTGGGTTGGAAAATCATTGCTCTTAGTGAGGGTCAGTTTGATCCATAGTATCTATTATTTTCCACAGTGCGTAATAGTTTTTTTTTTCCCCAAAGCAGAGCTATTCTCATTTGAGATGCTATCCAGTACCCTGCTAAATCTGGAAAAGCCAGTCCTCCTTCCCTTTTTGGTAAATGTAATATTTTTCTCTTAATTCTGGGACGTGTTTTTCCCCACGCAAAAGAGAGCAATAATTGTTGCCAATTTTCCAACCTAAGTTGTGAGACCTCACATGGGACATGTTGAAATAAGTATAGGAATCATGGCAATGCGTTCATTTTCAAGGCCTGTACCTTGTCTCAAAATGATAAAGGTAAGAGTTTCCAGTGCAGGATATCTGCCTTTAATTGAGTAATCAAAGGTGGATAGTTTAAATTATATAATTCTCCTGAAGTCCTACCTACAACAATTTCCAGATACCTCATGCTAGAAAGTTCCCACTTACTGGGATATTGTTCCCTTATTGTTAAAGTAGGTATATGATGGAGACTCAGTGTCTCTGTCTTATCCTTATTTAAAATATAGCCTGAAATTGTTGAGAATCTGTCCGATTGCTTCATCAGCTGAAGCAAAGATTCTTCAGGTTTAGACATATAGACCAGAATATCATTGGCATACAGTGCCACTTTATTCTCCCTGTCTTTCATCTGTATCCCATGTATTTGATCATTCTGCCTTATACTTTCCTCCAAAGGCTCAATGTATAGAGCAGAAACTAATGGGGAGAGGGGGTACATAGATACATAGATACATAGACAGTGTCGGCAGATAAGGGCCTATGGCCCACCCAGTCTGCCCATTTAAGTTTGTAAGTTCAGTTTATGTTTTCCAGTAAGTCTGTTGCCCTTACCCTGACCTCCAGATTTCCTTTATGTCTATCCCATGCATTCTTAAATCCGTGATTGTTTCAGCCCCACCACTTCCTCTGGCAGGGTGTTCCACTTGTCCACCACCCGTTCTGTGAAGAAATTCTTCCTCACGTTTCCTCTGAATCGTCCTCCCTCAACTTCATCCCATGCCCTCTAGTCCTGGAACATCTTTTCGCTTAAAATAGTGCATTCCTGCCCTGTTCCTCCTGTAAGATACTTGTATGTCTCTATCATATCCCCTCTCTCCTCCTCTCCTCCAGGGAGTACATGTTCAGTGCCTTCAACCTGTCCTCATGGGACTTGTGATGCAGTCCATGCACCATCTTTGTTGCCCTCCTCTGAACCTTCTCTACCCTGTCTATGTCCTTACATAGGTAAGGTCTCCAGAACTGCACAGTGTACTCAGGTGCGGCTCACTAGTGTCTTGTATAGTGGAATTATGACCTCCTTTTCCTGCTGGTGATGCCCTGCCTATGCATCCCAGCATCCCATTTGCTTTACCTGCTGCCTTGTCACACTGTTTCCCTGCCTTGAGGTCATCAGAGATGATAACTCCAAGATCCCTTTCCTGCTTGGTGCATGCTATATCCTCACCCCCAACTGATATATTGTGCCAGGTTTTGTGCCCCATATGCATTATCTTGCACTTCCTTGCATTGATTTCAACTGCCAAACCCCTGACCATTCTTCAAGTTTCTGCAGGTCCTTCTCATTCCGTCTGCACCCTCTGGTGTGTCTATTCTGTTACAGAGCTTTGTGTCATCAGCGAACAGTGAAATTCTGCCTTCTAGGTCCTGCGCAATGTCACTGATGAAGATATTGAATAGTACCGGTCCCAGCACTGATCCCTGTGGTACCCCACTGGTCACTCTTCCCTCTGTGGAGTGACAGCCATTTACCACCACCCTCTGTGTCCTGCTGCCCAGCCAGTTACCTACCCACCACACTACTCTCCTGCCCACACCCATATTCCCCAGTTTGTGCAATAGTCTTCTATGTGGCACAGTGTCAAAGGCCTTGTACCCTTGTCTTGTTCCTCTCCCAAGAGCAAATCTCATAGAAATATGTCCATTTGCTCTTACATATCCCATGGGACTTTTGTAGCGTTTAAATAAATTTTTAATGAAGTCTTCCAGGATCCCAAACCCGGAAAGGACCCTCTTCAGAAAAGACCATGAGACTTTATCAAAAGCCTTTTCAGCATCAAGACTCATTAGTAATGTTGCAATTTTATAGTGGTTCATATGGTCTACTATATGTACAGTTCTTCTTAGGTTATCCTGGGCCTGTCTACCTGGGACAAATCCTGTCTGATCCAAGTGGATCAAAGCAGGCAGGACTTGTTGAAATCTACGAGCAATCATAGATGTATACAGTTTATAGGCATTGTTCAATAAGGAAATGGGTCGATAAGCAATGCATTTTGAGGGGTCCTTTCCAGGCTTGGAAATCACTGAGATGACAGCCTGTGCCCACGATGGTGGTGATTCTCCCTTTCCATTAAATACTGCCTGCATAGTCTGGAACAAAAGGGGCTGTATCATTTCCACAAAAGTTTTGTAAAACTCAGCTGCTAAGCCGTCATGTTCTGGACATTTTCCAGTCTTTAATCTCCCTATCTCCCTTTTAAGCTCTTGGTATGTTAAGGGTTTAGTGAGTTGTAATTTTTGTTGTTCTGTAATTTTAGGGAGTGTTATTTTTCCCATAAATTCTTCTGTAAGATTATCTGGTACAGGGGGGCTGGCTCTGTACAGCTCTGCATAATATTCTCTAATGGCTTCTGATATATCCTTTATTTTCATCACCCTCTGTCCTGTATGTAGATGTTGCAAGTGACTAATTAGTGCCTTCACTCGTTGCACTCTCAGTCTAGTTGCTAATAATTTTAATGATCGGGGTCCCCCTTCGTAAAATCTCTGCCTTAGAAAGATCAGTTTCTGTTCCAACTGGTAATCCAGAAGATTTCCCAGCTGTTTTTTAGAACTTAGTACAGTATGCCCCAAAAGTAATGGACAGGCTTGTAGCGGACAACCACTTGTAACGGACAAAATCTGTTTTCCAAAAGCCAGTTGTATAAGGATCAATGTTATTTATCATTGTTTAAACGGACCTTAAATTTCAGATGTAGCGTCCACTTTAACTGTCTAATGTGAACCTAGTTTGAACTCGTTTAATGATACAGTAATAAAATAACCCTGTATGTCCCCAACTTCAGTGCTGTTCTGCCTGAGTTCTGACAATATGGAATCCTCTCCTGCTTCTGGTTCTGCCTCAGGTCCAACACAGGGTAAGCGCACTTGCCTTACCTTGTCTCGTAAAATTGCGATCCTCACAGAACTGGACAAACTCCCCAAATTAAGCATTCGTGATCTTAGTGCTCATTTTGGCATCCCGAAGTCCACAATCATTGATCTTATTAAAAACAAGGACTCTCTACTGTCTGACTGGCATTCCAACCAGAACCCAGGTCGAAAAAGGAAGTGAGAGGGAAAAGGCACTCAGAGCAGCACTGACTGAAGGAGAGGTAGAGTGCTGTACTGTGGTTCATAGCAGTACAGCACTAGTATTTATTTATTCTTTTTAAAGCATCACTTTCAAAATAAAGTTTAACCAACAGCACAGACAGCAACTACAAAGTCTAAAAGGGGCTGTAAATCACTAACTGCTGCAGCGGCTTAATACTGTATAGTTCTGTAGTGTTCTGTACTTTTCTGTGTAGACTTCTGTTTGCATTTGTGAATTAGCGCATAGCATAAATTAGTGTGATGAAAATGACTAATGGTGTAGCGGACGCCGCTTCTACCGGACTAGTGGACAGTAGCCAAATCAGTCTGGTACAAGCGGCGCATACTGTAATTCTTTATGTCTATTTTTTTATATTGTTGCTTTTGTTCATCTCCTAGTAGTTTTATTTTCTTTTGAAGGTCTACTCTAGTCATTTCCCTCTCTCTTTTCTTTTTTGCTGATATTTCCATAAACTTTCCTCTCAAAATCGCCTTCGCCATATCCCATAATATGTTTACTGTAATGTCTGGGATATTATTCTCCTCTAGGTATTTCTCATATGCATCTTTTATATCCTTCTGTACCTTCTTATCATTGAAAAGTGATACATTAAGCCTCCAGATTGTATTTTTGCAAAAATCGCCTATGTCCATTGAAAGGAACACAGGAGCATGATCTCATAAGACCATGTCTCTAAACCAAGTTGAGTGCACTCTTTGCATCTCTTCTTTATATATATAAAAAAAATCTAACCTTGAATATGTCCTATGAGGATTTGAAAAAAAAAGTAGAGTCCCTCTTAGTTTTGTTAATCTGGCACCATATATCTATCATCCCCATTTCCATCAAAAGCTTATTTAATTGTTTGGCAATTCTGTTTGTCTCAGTACCTTAGAAGTAGTGTCCAGTATAGGGTTAAAAGCTAGGTTAAAATCACCCCCACATATCATTGTCCCCTCCGCCCAGGTCTGTAGCTGTAAAAAAAACTCTTTATAAATTTTATATTCAGAACCTAGGGGGAAGTACACTGAAATCAAGGTAATTCTCTATCCCCTATATAGTCCCTTTAGTGCTACAAACTTGCCATCTTTATCAATCCAAGTGTCTTCTTTTTGGAATTAAGCCCCCTTTGAAATCAGTATTGCTGATCCTCTCCTCCTTCCATTCCCATATGTGGAGGCATATACCCCCTCAAATCCCATCTTGGACAACTTCTCATGCTCATTTTTCGACAGATGTGTCTCCTGCATAAGCGTAAAGTCTGCTTTTGTTTTTTTAATATATGTTAACGTTTTGCTTCTCTTAACTGGGTTAGTTAACCCCTGTACATTGTAAGAACAGATTAATGTGTTCTTATTATTCATTTTGGTATGTTAATAGAAGTCGTTCCATTTTCTGAGTGATCCACTTTCCAAAAACTGATCCATTAATTTCTATTTATGGTCGGATAGTCTCATCTTTCTCACATCTGGTGGCTATTAACATATAAACCAACAACACTTTAACATAACAATCATATATAATTCTAATAGCCAACTGGGCCATTTAGGATTTTAATCTGTTTAGTAACTCCCAAGGTAGGAAACCCTGCTTTCTGGGTTTCTGTGCTTAGTGATAGCCCCTCTTTTCTTTCCCTCCAAGGGGTATCATTAAGTATGGGTATGAGTATTCTTTCCTCTAACTGAGGTTCTCTCCCCCCAAGCCACTCATTCTCACTGTAATCGGCTTGTGTAAATAATATTCTGTCACTGACCTTATATTGCTCTTAAAGTTATCACTCTCTCCTTTTGGGCTTCCCCCTCCCCCAACCCTAATAATTGGTACAATAAATTCCATGTACAAATTCCCCAACATATATATGTGTATTTCCCACATTTCGTCTCATTGTTCTTTTCCACACTGTCTCTGACAACGATGAGACCGTGCTCTGCATAGGTGGAATTAACAGTCCATAGACTGGTAGTCTCCCTTATATTTATTATTTGAAAGAGTACTTTGTTCCTCCTTTTATTAAAGCAGATACCATCTCTTGGTAGTAAGTCTCATAAGTCTCCGTAATTTGACCACTCATGTTGTATTTTTATTTCCACTTCTGCCATTTCAGGGTCTATGAGTATCTGCACTTCTTTCATTCCCCTCTCACCCAAGTTCAGGGCCTTGCACAGCCACTCGAGCATAAGCTCAATATGAGGATTATCTCTGGGGAATGATTTTACTAAGTACCTGAAGACTCTGGACTACAGTCACCCTTCTTCCTCCATGGGAATAGAGGATTCCTCTTTCTTTTCTGCATGCTGAATCAATGCCGTTACACATCTCGCCACCTCCCTTGCATTCAGTCCTGTGTTATTCTTGTTGCACTGATATGCCACCACCTGCCAGTCCAGATGGAAATGCTGTCCTATGAATTTTCTTTCCTGTGGTAGGTCTGAGACTCACATTCATTGTTTTATCAAATCTTGTTTTGCCTCCTGAGCAGATCCATATAAAACAGCTCCAGTGTCCCACATAACTCTAAGGCACACAGGAAATGGGATCTGAAATTTGATGTTTTGTTCTCTGAGCACTTTTAAGATAGGTGCATATCTTTGTCTAGCATTCTGTATCTCCAGTAGATTGTCATGATCAAGTGTAAGTTTAGAATCTAAATACTTCAGGTTTTTTTGAGACCAGGCTCGGTGTAATATGTCTTCTTTCACTTTGTAACTAGCACATATGATCACAATTGATCTGGGTTGAGCCTCTGGATCAGTCGTTTTTTTCACCAAGGATCAGTGAGCCCTCTCGATTCTTACAGTATATCGAGTGAGAAGATTCAGTACATCAGTGAGTAGATTTTCCATAAATTCTGCCATTGAATATGTCTCCGCTACTTCTTTCAGCCCATAGATTCTTATATTATCTCTCCGAGATCTGCTTTCTAAGTCCAATGTTTTGGCATGTAATTCAGCAGTTTGATGGAGAAGCAGATCTATCACTTTACTTAACTGCTGCATGTGGTCTTCTGTAGTTGCAACTCATTCTTCTAGTGTATCCATTCAAGCTTCTACTTTAGTAAGTTTGTCAGACAAGTTTTTAAATTCTTTATGATTTTTCTTTCCGGATTCCTGTATCTCATTTAGGAGAGTTTCAAATCGGTTACATGATAACTGTTCTAATTCCCCATCTGTCTCCTGTTCTGAGTCTCTGGTGCTGGATGGATATCTACTTCTATCTCAAGGCCCTTGGGCCCTATTTGCATGGTCTTCATCTCCAAACAATAAGTTTTTCAGGGAGTTATTTTCAAACCTCTCCTGCCTTTAGGTTTGAGCGTTTTACAAGGGGATTTATGTAGTTTATCAAGTCAGGTGGTGGAGAGCCATTTTTTTCAAGTCTCTACAGGTCCATGGTGGAACCAGAAGTCTCCCAACTGCTGTCAATTGAGCATATGGGTGCACTGGCCCTCTGTCCCCAGGTGAGTCCCCCGGGGGCCACGGCGCACCTCCACCTCACATGGGCAGCACTTGACCACACTGATGTCCCCCCCACACAGTAAAAAAAAATGCCAAACAATTGAGGTGTAGGGAGGACCAGACACAGGCAGGGGATGGCCAGATGAACTGGCAGCTGGCTGGTCACAGTGCTGAACAGGGATGGGATCCACACCTGGGCCCAGGGAATAAATACATCCTGCTCCAGAGAACCTGGACTTGGTGGTGGTGGTGGTTCAACTGCCTCAGAGTCAGGACAGGAGGCGGTGCTACTCCTGCTTCCAAGGAGGTAACTCACAAGTATCGAGTGGTCCAACAGGAATGGGAGCCCATGCCCTCCACACATGCGCATGGTACAATGCTTACCACTACCACACTCTCCCAGAGCTGCCCCTGCACCAGACATTCCCTCACCCTGGTCCATCTTTCCTACTGAACTCTCTCAGTCCAAGCAATTTTTACTCACACTATCACACAACACATACACACAGTCACACAGACAAACAACTAACTACTTAAAATTTACAGAAAGAACAAATTAAGTAAAAAAAGAGTACAGAAAAGACAAAAAACATGTAGCTTTTAAAAAAGCTGTTGGGTTTAAATCAAAGTTTAAATCTCCTCCTCGCTCTGATCTCAAAGTATCAGCAGTCACAAAACACACTACTCTCTCTCCATCTGCACAGGAGAAAGTAAAAGTGTCTACTTGTAAGACTCACTTTCTTACTGCCTAGCTAAAGAGCATGTGACTTACAGTACTACAAGCCATGTGATGTGTGGAGGGGCTGCCAAATCTGAAACACCAAGTGGATCACTTAGAAGCATAATAAGGAATCTGAAGTCCATTAAAAACAATGACTTCACCTTACTTTGCATTACCATTCTGCCTTAATGCGAAGTGGTAATGATAAGGCGGGAGTGAGCACTTGCATCGCTCCACCCATGTAGTTGATTGCGAAATGGGCACCCACTTCGCTCACTTTGCCAGCCGGAATTTAAATTGGCTGCATCTCTACACCTAACATCACTTTGCAGCTGTGATTGCCGATCCAAATTAGCATTATCCCCACCTCCTCCCTGCATCATTGTCTCACCTACCCCCTATCCTAGCTGCCACTGTCTCCACCCCTTCCCCCATCCCCTTCTGTTGCCATTTCCTTCCCAACAGGGATAATGGATCAGGGGAAGGCCCTTCCTCTACAGGCCCCTTTTTTCTCCCAAAAAAGAGGTGGGTGGCAGATTGCTTAATCTTCAGACAACCTTTTTAATATCGGATGTTTTTGAAAATTTTAAATTGATGTTGATGTAATTAGGTAAAACTGATATATATCTAGGAGAATTTTAACTGTAAGTAGTGGTGGTGGAAGTACTAGTGACTGTTACTGTAGCAGTGCAATACATGCCCCCCGCCAACGGCCTGCCCCAACTGGCAAAGGAATTCTTTTCCAGATTTTTGAATTTCTGATGGTGAGCATTGGTTAGGTGTTGTGCCTTTGCATCTGCATCTCTTCAGTGTGCAGCGCAATCTTAATCTGTCTGTGCATTTGCATCTCTTTAGGGCCCAATCTCCATCTCTAACTTAAGTCACAGTTGTTTCTTTGGCTTCCCTTCAGAGTATTGGACAGGTGTGGTGCATAATTCTCCATGAACATTGTACTCATTAATACGCATTTTTAAGTCGGGACCATTATCATAAGTCATTCGTCATACAAATCACATTCTTCATCATCACAGACAGTCACAAATCACGATTTACGATCACGTCACGATGTATTGTAAGCTTGTTTTGTAGTATCTCTCCATGCTTCACCACTCCTCCACTGTACTCATTAATGAGTGCTTTTAAGTCAAGGAGTTTTCTGTCACACCTCATCGGGGGGGGGTCCGGGGAAGTACAGCCGTAGGCATTCGCATTTCATCACCATCATGGTCACAAATGTAGTCACAGATCATGATTTACGATCACGTCATGAATCACAACATAAATTTTTTTTAATAGTTACTTGGATATATTTTAAGCCTGTAAGAAAAATTAAATTTACAGAAAGAGCAAATTAAGTTAAAAAAGAGTACAGAAAAGACAAATAAATGTAGCTTTTAAAAAAGCTGCTGGGTCTAAATCAAAGTTTAAATCTCCTCCTCTCTGATCTCAAAGTATCAGCAGTCACAAAACACACTACTCTCTCTCTGGCTACACAGGAGAAAGTAAAAGTGTCTGCTTGTATGACTTACTTTCTTCCTGCCTAGCTAAAGAGCATGTAACTTACAGTAGTGTAAGCTATGTGATGTGTGGGGGGGGCTGCCAAATCTGAAACACCAAGTGGGTCATTTAGAATCATAATGAGGAATGTGAAGTCCATTAAAAACAATGACTTTGCCTTACTTTGCATTGCCACTCCGCCTTAATACGAAGTGGTAATGACAAGACGGAGTGAGCACTTTGCTTTGCCCACTCTGAGTAGCAGAGTGGCAACACGAAGTGCCCACTTCACGTTCACTTCACCGGTGGAATTTAAATTCGCTGCATCTCTAACTGTAAGTCTGATGTATTCATGAGATTTGTTCAATATATTTTGATGGAAAGCGTTTTGATGTTTCGAATTGCGCTATATAAATAAAAAGATTATTATTATCATTATTATGATTATTATTATTATTAATTCAGCCCGTTCAAGGCAGTTGGTGGTGAACTGGGTAAAACCCAAGGCTACATGTTGGATTTGAATAGCTGGGATTTCCCAGTTGTACACAGAGGACCATGACTAAACCTAAAGGCCATAAAGTGACTGAAAAGGCCTACTAACTGCTTCTGTTTTCTCCACTATCCATGTACTTGATATTCTCCCACCCTCTGTGTGTTGAGGATCCCTGGTCAGTTGAGCTTCAGCTTAAAGGTGGTAATTCCAATTAAAAAAAAATAATAATAAATACATACATAAATAAATAAAATAAATAAAAAGTGACAATGTCAGTATTACAGTTTACTTGTATTGTGGTAAGCAGCAATCTGATATTATAGCTATTGTAGTGGTCAGAATGTAGTCAGGCTTGCCAGTGACATGGTACCACTACCGCTGCTGTGGTCAGGCTCTCAGCCAGGTAAGTCAACAGGACCAACATCAGGAAGGGTGTGAGGGCTAACCAGACAGTTTGGGCTTGCTCCAGCATAGGTCTGGGGAAGTCCAGTTATGTAGAGATCACTTACTGGCACTGTTGTATGTATAGGATGTATCCTCTGCCTGGAAGGTTGGCACCTAGGTAGATAATTTTGAGAAGTGATAGGCTGATGTTGCAACAAATTAAAGTTACAGTTGAGGGATCTAAGCCAGGTCAGGTACTAGGTAGCTAGGGACAACAGTAATTTTCATAAGAGGGTTGGTTTAACATGAGAAAAACAGAGAGGAAAACTTTAGGGGCTCAGGGCCAGCTGGGCCAGCTGTAGAGGGTGAGGAAGGATACCATGAGTTCAGCGGCATTATGGACCAGAGGGGATTGGTATCCAGCATAGAGCATCTCCAACTCCAATCTTTGTGGTGCCAGCCCCAACAATATAGGAATGTTTCAGTGGCCCAGCCACAGTCCTGTGGTACGATGATAGTTCCGGTGCTACTGGAGTTGCTGATCACATTGAGGCCTGTGAACTGTCTTTTAGCAGCCAATCTACCAGGCACAGGAGGATATGTAGCCCCTCTATTCCTAGGTTGGAGAGGCCAAGGTGGCTGGCTAATGGTGAAGGTCCTTGGGGCTGAGGTAAGCTGAAGAAGAGACATGGATGTGGGACAGGTAGGACAGGATGCAATGCCTTCGATCTGTTGGTAGCTGAATTAGAGGAGAGGCCAAAGCACTCATCCTGGAGATGTGGGTGGCTAGGGAATCTCCACTCCTAACTGTGGGAGCATGGCAATTTCAACGGGAGGACCTTGAGGGTGCAGAAGGGGTTACAAATTCTAAATCTGGAAGAGGCTTAATAACTTGAAAAGGATGGTTATGGGAGGCTGGAGGGACACAGCCAGAGCACTGTACCTGGGTTTCTGGTCAGCTAACACATTGAGGACCTATGAAGCAGGGTGGGCGAGATTCCAGGAGTTCAGGGGAAAGCACGGGTGGGGCAAGGATGAACCAGCCAGGGAAGAGCAGGTAAGGAGGTTTATAGTGGAGAAGTGGGAAGAAGGGATGGCCCATGCCACAGCAGTGATACACCTGGCTGGCATCAGTTGAGTATGCCAGGACAGGGGTTGGCCCGATGTAGCGGCTAGGAGGGAAGTAAAAAGAATCGTCACAGACTGGTGGAGGGGACAGATTGCCAGGATGGATGGGAGGTTTCCCATCAGAAGGCATTTGCTGGAAAAGTACTGGAGGCAACACAGCAGAGGTGCACTTCGGCCCAAGAAGCGATCCTGTTCAGGGCCGTCTTTGCGGTCATTGCAGCAGGGGCCTTCCGGGTGGGGGATGTGGTGGCCCTGTGGAAAATAGCTGCTATACAAGCTTTGCAGCACAAGGCTGTCTGGTGGGGGCTGGACAGAGTGGTCATTAACCTGGCCAGGTCCAAGGAAGACCAAAGGGGAGGGAAACCAAGGTGTCATTGGTAAGGTAGCCACAGTCCACCAACTGTGCAGTGGGGGCTCTGGACACATATGTGAGCACCTGAGGGAGGGCTGGGGGGCCTTTTGCTGGCAGAGGGATGGCTCCCCTGTCACTGGTTTTCAGGTGAAGGCAGTACTCAAGAGGGCCCTGGCTTTCATTGGGGAGGACACAGATCAATTTGGCCCGCATTCTTTTAGGAGTGGGGCAGCCACAGAGGCAGCAGAAAAAGGGGCTGCAATGGAAAAGATAAAGAAGGTTCGGCCCTGGAAATCCAGCCTGCTACAAGAGGCATGTCAGGGTTTATAACAGTGATTCAAGCCACAGAGGCAGCAGAAAAGGGGCTGCAGTGGAAGAGGAAAAGAAGGTTGGGTGCTGGAAGTCCAGCTGCTACAAGAAGTATGTCAGGGTTTATAACAGTGACTCACACTGTTTATCTTGTCTCAATGGCAGGTTCCAAGAGGAAAGTTTGGGTAGTGGGGCACTCCTTCATGTATTGGGCAAAAAGGTGGGTGGTCACCACTTCCAGAGGAGCAGAGCTGTGTTACAATACTGAGCACACCAGGATGCTATGGAAGGGCATTAGAAGTATGAGGTGGGTGCAGCTTCTGCCACTATTGAGTGAGCTAAGGGTGCAGTGGGGCTTGCCAGACCACATTATCATACACTTGGGGGGCAATGGCTTGGGGGGCCTGCCATGGGGGACTGGGGAAGAACATCCTGGGGGACTTGGTACAGATTAAAGGGTGGTGGCCAAGGGTGACCATTGGTTGGTCCAATATCACCTCCTGGCTGGATGGGGGGGTCAAAGATGTCTGGCTGATTGAGAAAGTCAGAAAATGTTTGAATAGGAGGGTAGCAAGGGTGGTATTTGAATGGGGGGTGTGCACCTGCAACACAAGGACATTTTCTTTGAACAGGTTGTGGCATACAGTTCTGACAGGGTGCATTTGTCAGAATTTGGCATGTGCCTATTCCTGAGGCCAATTGGGGAGCTAGTAGGTGAAATAGCAAAAAAAGGTTTGAAATAGTAGCACACAAGGGGGATCCCCTCCGTCCATAGCAAGCTGGAGGAGGGGCAGTGGAAGAAAGAAAAGAGGGAGCTGGGGAAGGGAAAGGGTGAAGGGGGAGGATACATGAGCTGGAGACAAGGATGCCAGATGTGTTGTTAAAGCGGGAAGGGGATAGGTCAGGTGCCAGAGTGTGAAGTGTCCAGGCCTAGAGGGCAAAAGCACGGGTAGGTGGAACCAGCCTGGTCCTGGTGTGGAGGAGGGGGCAAGAGTCACAGTGTCTAGGCCCTAAAAAGTCAAGATGGAGAAACATCCAGAAGAAGGAAGAGGCCTGAACCAAGAAAAGTTTAAAATTAATTATTATGTGTGGAATTTGAAATAAGAACATTGTGGATGTAAATACTCTTTCTGCCAAAATAAATATCGCCAACGCGCAAACACAAAGTGAAATAAGTGTAACATCTATTATTCCTGGGAAGGGTTCAGGGGACAATTAGGCTTGCCACTAAAAGGCAAGCCAGGTTGTCTGATGACCTCTGCCAGGAAGGAACACAAAGGGGGAGGGGTTGGGGAGGAAAGATCAGGTGGAAGGGGTGGGGCTAGTGACATCACCAAGCAGTAGAAAGTGTAATATGACAAGGTGATGCCAGAGCCCCAGGGATTGGCGGGGGGGTGGAGCCCCAAGGGGTCCTGACCAGGGGTCCTATAGGGATATATCAGGCCAGGACACAGTCAAGATGACCTCTTTTTGCTGTGAATTTTCCCACTCACCCACTCTTATTAAGGAAGGTGCTGGGGGCATGGTTGGCACAAAGATAGACGGAGGGCAGTTTGAATGCCCTAGGGGCCCTGGGCATGGGGCCAGTATCTTTGCTGTGGGGAGACAGCTGTAGTCCAAGGGGCTGGTTCATAGTTCCCTGGGAGGGGCAGTGAGGCCCAAAAATGACAACTGGGAGATGATTTGGAAGAAAGAAAAGGGGAGCAGGGAAAGGTAAAGTTGGGAGGGAGGATACACGGGCTGGGGACAAGGAACCCAGACGTGGTGTTAAAGTGGGGAGGGGGATAGGTCCAGATTCCAGATTCTAAAGTGTCTGGGCCTAGGGGGGTGAAAGCCTGGGTAGGTGGAACTGGCCTGGTTGTGGTGTGGAGGAGGGGGCTGGATTCACAGTGTCCAGGCCCTGAAAAGTCAAGATGGAGGAACAACCAGAAGAAGGAAGAGGCCAGAACCAAGAAAACTTTAAAATGAATTATTATGTGTTAAATACTCTTTGTGCCAAAAATAAGTATTGCCAATGAGCAACCACAAAATGAAATAAGTGAAGCATCCATTATTCCTGGGAGGGATTCAGGGGACAATGACAGTCACATTATTCATCAGGTGGGGTCATCAGAAGGCTGTGTTGAAAATTTGTGGTCAACATTTTGAAAAATGTCTGCATGATGGGCATTGGGCACAATCTCGCTACGCACACTCTTAACTCAGTAAATTTTCCATATTTTCACCCCATATCTTCAACATACTCTTCTTATTACCCCACTGATGTGTGTCACAGCTGTCATTCCTCAAATCCTGTCCAAGACATGATTTTGCACCTGTGGTGTAGAATGGCATTGCGGTTGTGCAGAATTACATTTTGGCTGGGATATGAAACTTTGCTTTGCTGGGTACATGTGGTGAGGGCACAAAAGAGCCAATGCTGAAAATGTGTAATCAAATAAGGATACTGTAATACTATCTCAATAGATGGATGGGAGCGCAACCGTAACATCTGGATACTGCAGTACTATGTTGATGGAGGAATAGGAGCACAGAGTGCAAAGAACCCTGAGCTCCCACTGTAACATATGGATATTGTTGTACTATCTCAATGGAAGAATGGGAGCACAGGGTCCAAAGGACCCTGCACTGCCACAGTAAAATGAGAATACTATTATGCTACCTCAAAAGGTAAGGAAATTAATTGCAAAAACATTGTTAATACATTAGTTAGGGTAGGTGTTACAAAAGTATGGCAATGAGGCATTAGGGTTTCCCCCCTAACATCTCACCCCTGCCCTGTGGAGACCAGGAGGTGTTGGGGGAGGGGGTGGCACTGGGGTCGACAACTTAACACTCACCTCATTCCATTCTAAAATAAGCTGGGTGGCAACAGTATAAGAGAATGGGGTGAGTGTTGAGGTTAGCGACCCAGTGCCACCCGACACCACCTCTGATATCCTGAGCAGGAATGAGATGAGGGTCAAACAACCTCATATCCCTACTTTTGTAGCGCTAACCTAACTAATGCATTAACAAAGTCTTTGCAAATACTATATATATATATATATATATATATATATATATATAGATAGATAGATAGATAGATAGATGGATAGATGGATAGATAGATAGATAGATAGATAGATAGATAGATAGATAGATAGATAGATATACAGACAGACAGACAGACAGACAGACAGACAGACAGACAGACAGACAGACAGACAGATAGATAGATAGATAGATAGATAGATAGATAGATAGATAGATAGATAGACAGACATATACATGCAACACCTGTGAGTATATTAAATGTATATTAAAGGCACATATCAATGATATTTTTCTTCCCTGGGACTTAGAGTGAGCATATCAAAATATTCTTGCACTAGATCCCCCAGGAGGAAAAATATACTCTCTGTTGCTGCATATTGGTTGGAGTTGGCAGTATGAGTAGCACAATCAGAATTCAGTTGCTCACTTGCACACTATTTCCTGCCCTCAAGCTTCATTTTGACGGTACTGCACACAAAACACTTTCACCTTCTCCTCAATTCTACTACTTTTTCAAATTTAATAATCACGGATTAACATTACTATATTGTAACTCTGTTGATGTCCAGTACCAGCTGCAATAATGTGCCACAAGTTAATCCCTCTTACCTCCCTCACACTCTCAAGATATTGAAGTCTCTGCCTGATAGGAAGTCCATCGAAGACAATGCCGTCAACCATTGTCCTATGCCCAGCTTCCTTTTCTGCTATCAGGCACTCACTCCCCAAAATAGAAATCCCACTTCCCAGCAGCAAAACACAATATGCACTGATGCATGTGTTAGCCTTGCAGGTGCCAAACTGAAAAAGAAACAGCTGTCATCTTGAATAATGATCAGATTATTCAAACTGATAAACAATACATTTTCTAAACCACCACCCCCTGCAAACAGGAAGGGTGTTGCATAAATGGAATATGCTATGGCCCTAATTGAAAAAGCACTGATATTTTTCCCCGAGTGCAGTTTGATCTTATGATATCATGTGTGTCTTTGCCACTCATAATGTCATAAGGTCAAACTACACTGGGAGAAATATCAACAATATTTTGGGTAGGGCCATAGCATATCCATATATCTATGAAGAATTGTGCAATATCATTATCATAACAATCCTATTCCTCTGAAAATTTGTATCAGTAATGACCTGCACTGAGTTATGCTATTTATTGTTCATGTTTTACTTATGCTAGCTGTGTGTTTCATGCACTGTATAATAGTAACAAAAATGAATTCCCATTGTTATATAACTGTTTATAATAAACCATGTCTTCTGTCCTCCATAACTACTGTTGGACTGAGATTTTTTTCAATTCACCACCCTGTTCCATGTAAATGTGCATGCATTATCACTTAATATAAATGTTCTTTGTGTGTATGCCTTTTAGGGATGGACTTAATTATTTTCTCATTTGCATTCTTTAAAATAACTGAAAAACAAGCTTTCTGGGTGAAGTGCAGTTTGAATAAATTGGAACAATTTCTGGCACAGATGCTCAGCTAATAAACTGGAGTGTTGTTAATAAATAAGCAATAACCCACGACAGGGTATGCAGTTATTGAGGATTAATCAACACCCTGGGTGCATTGTGAGGCATGAGGCTGCAGGATGAGTGTTCTCACAGCACAAAGGGTGTTGATTAATCCCCAATAAGTGCATACCCTGGAAAGGGTTATTGCATTTATAGCAAGGGTTATGTTTGAACAACAACAACAAAAATCCAGAAATGTGTTTGTCTGATGTTTAAACAGCAAGAGAGGTGGTGTATCCTGCCACCTTGTAAAATAGTCCCCACGAAATAATGCATCCTGCAGTGCTGTTATGTACACAGAAATGTCATACATACACTGTGCAGAGGATTTGTGACATTTCTGGTGCATAATACTGGCGGGTACATTGCCTACAAACTCACCCTCATGTACACATCTGTAACTGTCTGTACAGCTACAAAATGCAGAAATGCAGTGACATTGGCTCTTTCACTCTCTCCCTCACTCTAATATGTGTAGCACTACAAATACCTCTGTCTGTATATGCCTGACTCTTTCCTCAGTCTTTGTTTCAGGGAACATTGATTCCACAACATTTACTGTGTGCTGTGATCCCACTGTGCCTCTGTTCTCTCCCTCTGTCACTCTATCCCATTCACAAAAAACACATATATTACATCTCCTACATCATGACTGTGACTATGCTGGGGAAAAGGCAACGCATTGCACAGCTTGCCAGACATGTCTATATGAATAAATACATAAGCCCTGGGAAGGCAAGGGAGCAGGAACAACAGTTGGCATGTTGAAAATTACCTCTTACTCCATCTCCACCATTTGCTCCTCATCACTGACACCTGGGTCCCTGTCTTGCTCTGAGTGCCTGCCTGATATGCCCACTGTTGTCACCTGTCTCAAGGTTGGGGGGCCTACAGCCCCACCTGAAAACACTGTGTTGCAGGTCTCTTTGACTACATTACACTACTCACCTGAGGACAAACTTTCTCAGGGAATCACATCAGGCAGAAAAAGAGAAACACAGCAGAGCAGACAGCCTCACTGAAACATTGGCAATTGCCACTCCTCCTTGCCCTTACAAGGAACCCAACCACCCACAAGACAGACTGCTGCCATATGACAAATTCTCCACTCCCCTTTGCTACCTAAGAAGTTAACAAACATACATGTGTAGTCACTTATCCCTCTGTATTTTCCCCTGCGGGGCAGTGTGTGTCTCTGTCTGTTGTGTGCCTGCTGCTCCTATGCCATCCTGTCTCAACTTTACCTTGCTGTACCCTGGTTGAACATACTGATGCTGAACATTGTGACACTGTCAGGAACATTGCTGAGAATTCCCCTTGTGGCTAGCCCACTCACTGCACACCACTCAAGCCACAGACAAAAACAGAGACAGAGGACACTGCAACTTGTGCAGTACATCTCCCTCCTGATCCCAATGTTGCTGTCACTCTCTCTCTCAGGTATGGTGTGATGGGGGGCTGCTGGCAGCTGCCTTCACAGTCTCTGCTGCCTCTTTTTTTCAACAGCACCTGTTGATACTCACGCAGTGTGTATGGGTATGTGTGGGTGGGGGAGAAGCACACCGAATTTACTGTCAGGGCTGTGACTGCCACTGTCTACGAATACATCAGAGTCAGGGAAATCTTATGGGTGTAACAGGGATCAGCACTGTTAGCCATGACAGCTACACTGCTACAGTGGGACACCAGCGAGGTAAACAAGAAAGCACATAGCCTGATTCACATTGTGCCAGTTGTTGCGATACCACCCATTGTGCCTCACTGTCTTTCCCTCTGCCCCACTCTCTTTCCCTGTCTTGCATCTGTGTTCATACCACACAGTCAGATAGACTAGTAACAACACATGACAACAACTGATGCCACTCACATACAGTGCACTGAGTATAGCCGCAATATAAATGAAGTGCTGCCGGCAACAGAAATTCAAACTGACATACATCGAAGGTGCAGGACACATACCGAGGTCCCTATCTCTTACTGGGGATTTTTCAAGGCTATCACTACAGTTTGCTTCCAACTGCGAAGAAGGAGATCTGGTGACAGATCTTTAGAGTTGCTCCACACAATCATGGATTAATGCTATCTTAATCCATGGGCATGCAGAGTGACTCAGCCAACTGAATTGCTGGTTTTCTCAACCCATGTTACAAAACAAATTACCCACTAGAAGCCAAAAACAATGAAGGGGGTACAAAATAAGTAATAGAATTCAGATGCAAAAAGAGGGAAAACAGAGCCCACAGGCTCTATAATATGTACATGAAATTAATATAGAATGGTAAAACTATCTATCAATGTGACTCCATCAAAGCTGATAAAGGTAAAATGTAAAAATGTGGAATGAAGATAAAAGGGATTCAATATGTTGGGGTGTGGAGTCGAGTCTTAGAGAAATTAATACAATTGTGGCAATATGCCAGTCAGCACCTTTTGGAAAAATTATGCCTGGTATCTGTCAACTGTGCTGCTAGCCTACCATCCTCCCAATGGCTACTGATAGCTTCTGCAGCTGGCAACCTGTAGCTAACCTTCCTCCTGAAAGCTTCCAACACCTGATAATCTCCCAACTCCTGATAACTTCCTTTGTACCTTCTGTGTGCCCCTTGGCATTAGATGAAAACAGGGAATCTTCAGAATGAAACATGCATATTTAAAAAGCAAATATGTTTCTCTTAATTAGGGTTGTAGGATTTTACTGTATTTATTACATATGAGGATTTTAATACTAGGAGAATCCATGATGATAACGCTGTCTACAAACAATATTATATGTAGATTTTTGTTGTATCAAAAATAAAACAATACTAAATATTTAAATAAAGCTATAGATTTTTCTATTTTAAATGAGTTTTGGGTCTGATGCTGGAGATGACCAACTACTATTGTCTCATTGCTGGCACCCTAAGCTAGCAGCAGCACTCCATCTATGGCTGTAGAAATCAAGAAAGTCACACTGTTCTCATATAGAGAACATGAGTGATTGCTAAGCTGGACACCCATGATTTCCAGGTGCACAGAAACATTTTTTTTAATTTTTTATTTAGTTGTTTAACCATTATTTCTAGGGATTTTTTTTAAATAACAAACACCAGAATCTAGCTAAAAAAGTCCCATTTATCTAGGTCCAAGAGTTTGTTTTCAAAAAATACTCTGAATTTGAGTAATAAAGCCTCATATTTGATGCAAGGTGCTTGCATCAAACAGAAATGACACAAGGGGCATCTTGCAGCAAAACTTGCAGATTTCCTGATTCTCAGATGCTGGCAGCCAGAGAAATGGGACCCCATGCACCAGACCAGACATGCACCAGGCCTGTGTCAAGAACAGAGGTGCACCAGGGTGGTAGGGAACTTGCACCAGATGCAAGCTGCATTATCCCCATCTTTTGCACTCTGGAAGCTGGCCAGACTCACCAGGCCATGGACCAGCCACAAGCTGGTCTAACAGTCCATGTATCACACCATCAGTGAGTGCTGGGTGAGAGCATGGGTTTTCTGGTGCCTGAACTACTGGGAAACCATGAAAAGCTTAAAGGCAGTGGACGGGTAGACATGTGCCCAGATGAAGATTGCACCATACATACGTTGGCATCCTGTCCCCTGCTGTGTGCACTGACTACCACATGTCCAGACAGTGCAGTTGGTGGCATACTGCTGTAAGTCCTACAGAGTCAAGGATCTGCCTGAAAGGTTCCATGTGATAACGGTGATCATGGAACAGCAATCACTGTTTGGGTGTACATCACTGAAAATGAATTTTGGCAATGTACACTCATTGCAAACAGCAAGAGGGCAGCTGAGATTTATGTTTCTTTATTTTATGCAGGGGGCTGTACCCCCACAACCCCTTACTAAAGGATTCTCAACTACAGGGGGGTACTTGTGGGGGACGGTGCAAAACTAAAAAGAAAGAAAACCCTAATCCAGCACAAAAAAAATGAGTGGGCCCAGAACAGAATCTGGCACCCTCCCATCCCTAGCCTGCCACCAACCCACCATGCCACACAGCCAGTTTGGCAGCCCACCACTGCAAATACACCCCACTACACTACACCCTACAAACCCTTCCTCCCCTTCTGCCCTTTGCACTTCATGGTCCCTCCCCAGTCCCTGTGTGCTTGTATACAAAACAACATCCTACCACTATATGCACATACCCCTTTATACATTTGCTCCAGATAGCCCTGTGCACAGGCTCCATGATTGAGTCACCCTTTTTGAAAATGCTCAATTGCAGTCACCTTGTACATGGGATGCCATCTGAAAAGACCTTCCAGCAGCCCATGTTTACCATTTCCTGCTTACTCAGAGTAAATTCCTTCAAACCGCACTATAACACTTGAAGGAGGAAAAACTCTGTGGTTACTTCAGTTCCCTAATTTGGCAAATATCTGAACAGTGGGCCAAAATATCTTTGGGTGGATGGCTATATGACTATATGCTTCTCCATTATAAATAATTACTACATGACCCTGAAAAAATTAAAAAAAGACTGGATGAATGGTCTTGGATGTTAAGGTAGGCTATTTGGAGCATATCCTCTGACATTGTCTGAATTTAAGACTCCGATGGGTAACATTGGCAATATTGACCAGTGCCTCAGTCTTGGAACCTATTCTGTTGATGGGAAGCATGGCATATCATGTTTTAACAACATTATAACCTACTGTATTTAACACATTATTATTTGTTTTAATTTAAAAGGTAAGGACCATCTTCATTAAGTTATCTAAATGCAAAAAAGAAATCCTACTTATCTGAAGTCAATAATCTGGAGCTGAAGTGAGGTCCACTAGAAAAGATTCTGTGTGTTGCTCTACCAAAGCTAAGATATGCCTGGGGTGAGCCCACAAAGAAGGGGCCATATATTCAAAAGTGTCAGGCAGCATCACGAATCTCAGCAGCATTGGCACAAAAAAATGATGCTGTATATTCAGAAGATGTGCCATAAACTGCAATTATGTATGTGTGGCTAAATGTCCTGAACATGTGCTATCGTGCACTGGGAGATGCCCGGTGCAGTAGGTGCCCATAGCCCAGTGTAGAGCAAAGGAAGTGCATGATGTAAAGTCACTTGAGTGGCGTACAGATTTGTAATATTCAGCCAGGACATGCAAAAGGCCTCATTGAACAGTTAGGTCCCAAACAGTACATCTGCATCTCATTACTAGATTCAAACAATTTCAGAGGCTGTGCACCAAAGATCCTTGCTTAACATCCAAGACCCCTCATCCAGTCTTTTTTTTTCAGTGTCATGTAGTAATTATTTATAATTAATATTTACTATATCATTAATATAAGCAATACTTTAGAGATACTGTATGAAGTTTATGTGAGTTTTTAAAAAACTTTCTTTAGTAAGACATTTTAATTATCACTAGTGTGTCTACATAATTTTTAATTAAAACTGCCAAGCCCTCAATCAACATCTACTACAGTTCAAAAAGAGGGAAAGGCAAAGGAGAGCAATTTTAAGACCAAAATAAGTTTACTTTAGTGTTCAAAATGGAAAGGGAGATCAAAATTTAGGCTGCCCACAGAAAAACACCAATTCACCTGGATTTCTCGTTACACAAGAGAGAAGGAAAGGTTTCCTACAGTATTGAGAGGATTCACTGAACTTAAGAGCTACCTTATTTACTCATTTTCCCACTGTGTTTAGCCACTTACCAAGGCCAGACACATTTCTTTTATGATCCAGGTAAGGTGAAACATTTATGTTCAATACAAAGGCAGAAAAACAGAAAAGCAAGTAATTAAAATAAGAAAATATTGAGGAACTATGCAGTGATGGAGAGTCCACAACACCAATAATCTGATTTGAAGATATACCCCCACTTGAGTGCTAATAAGCACAGGCAACAGTGTTCTTTTTATTTAAATTAACTCTGTCCTGAACTCTGTATGATCTGGCCTGCTTTCTTTTCTGGAAACTGTAGCTGACTGAGCTTTCAAATGGGTGCATAGTGTAAATGTTCATTTTATTATTAGATAGTAAAACTCTAAAATCTCAAACTGTGTAGGTGAGAATATTTTTTTCATAAACACTATTTACATATTTTTTGACTATCAATCAATCAAATTGTGTTGTTCAGTACAAATCCACTACAAATCATATATAATAAATCTGTATGTAAATAGATTAAAAAGACATGGTTTTAAATAAGTTACAAAGTAATGTGTAAAATCATATAAGCATATAAATAAGAGATACTGAAAAGTACATATATTATATATAGTTACTATAATAACAGTGAATTGCTAAAAAAAGAAAAATACATTGACTAAAGATGAAGCTATATACTCTCACAATAAAATTGTAACACCCTGTCTTTGCTCAACCTAGAATTTTACAATTTTAAAGATATCAAGATACCATTTAAAATATCAATGTCTCTAGAGTTAAGAAGTTGTGACAAGGAAATATTATGGAAGAATACCAAGATTTGCAAGGATGGGGCCCAGCCAAAACTTTTGTTTTTTCTCATATAATGGGCTGATTTATGCAATGTGTTTTAAAGTGTCTGTTACCTTCATATTACATTGTCATAACTCATTTTCTACACCAGGGCATTTTTTATTAAAATTAATGTAATTGGTCATGTAAAGCTCCATTCTGTATCCTGTAAGAACTCTTCGTGCCACTGGGTTAGTTATCAGATACAAATAAGGTTCAAGGTTATGATCTGATCTCAATATCTTGAACCATCTGAAATTTTTGCATGATTGAAAAATTGCTAGATCTCTTGAGTAGAGAGTGTCCTTGACTCACTCTATTATCTGAAATAGTATTTCACCAAAGGGTATATAGTACATTTGATAGGGGAAGTAACTCATGCTCAAGGGGAACAAATCAAGTATTACATTTTTCATCATAGGGAAAATGAATTCTTGACTGCTATATTCTATATTTTCTTCAACACAGAATCTTGGTAGCTGATGTTCTAGGAAAAGAACAAGCTTTAGTATGGATATTAACTTTTTCTCTAAAATTAGAGCAGATAAAAACAGTTGTCCCAATTTGGCCCTCAGTATCTCTGCTGGTACTGGGACACCTGGACAAGATAACGACATAGCTTATTCAGCTGAGTCTCCAGGATTTATGGAGCAATTGGTGCTCATATTTCTGTGGCATAAAGTAAACTTGAATGTATTTTTGCTTCTATTACTTTAAGTATTACTTTAAGGAGACCTGAAATCAAACTGTTACCCAATAAGGCACTAAATCTCTTGAATACATTAAATGCAGTAACTGCATTATGTTTCATTAGTTCAAGATGATTTGACCAGGAGAAATTTTGTGAAAAACAAAGTACTAAATAATCATAACATTTGACTGTACTGGTTTTTGTTTTCCCTCTGTACAAAGACAATATTTTCTTTTTAGTATTACCAAATATCAGCATATTAGTTTTAGCCTAGTTTATTACTAACCAGTTCTTTGTACACAGGTTTGTAAAATGGTTAATCTTTTGTTGTAAACTACCAATGTAGTCGACTAAAGAAAAAGGTCATCAGCATAAGCTAAGATGGGTATTTTCTTATTTTTTACTGTGGGAGAATGAAAGTCAGAATGGTTCATTTATTCTATTATTGAGTTGATGTATACATTAAATAAAGTGGGGACCAGTAGGCACCCTTGTCTGACACTAAGATTGATTTTAATTGTTGAGGATAGTTTGCCAGACTGATTATATTGGATTGTTATCCATGAATCTTGGCGAAGTCTAACTATAATATCTGATAATTTAGGATTAATATTGTATGACTGGAGTTTTTGCCACAGTAAGATACAACTAATTGAATCAAAAGCTGGTTTCAGGTCTACGAAGCAACAGAATAATTTTGATTTCTTAACTTTAACTTACTTCAAAATAATATGGGACAATACATATTTATTTTTTATTTTATTTTTATGTATTTATTTAGGTCTTAGATTACAATTACCTTTGAGCCAAAGCTCTTTCACAAAGGTTCCATGTCAGATTACAGAACAATACATTTAATAAAGAAACAAAAAAAAAAAACAGTACAAGAACAGCATTCATGTACAAGAGCAACAATCAGTTAATTGAGATTGATTCACATGTGATTTTGGGAAAACAAAAGATCTAAGACCTTAAATGAAGATGGTAGGGAAAGAGGATGGAGGGGCAAAGGAGAGATGGGAGCAGCCATTGGCATTGTCAACATCAAAACAGAGAGAGAAGTGCTGGTATTCGGGGGTGAAGGAAGGCAAGAGGAGGTGGTGTGGTGGAGAATGGGAAGATTGAGAAATATAAGTGCTAGGAAGAGGGATCAGATAGGACTAGGGTGGAAGTTCGCTAGGCTTATTAATTGAGGCATGTGACATTATGTAGCAGTGCTGAATCATTGATCTACCAGATCTAAAACCATTTTGAAATTCACTAAGTGTGTGGTATTTCTCAATCCAATGCAGAAGTCTATTTAAAATTATTCTACAGAAAATATTCTGCAAAGTGTCTATTAGACAAATGGATCTGTAAATTTCCAGGTCTAATGGATTTCTCTTTTTCTTGAAAATTGGACAAACAATACTCCCTTTCCAACTTTGTGATATATCAGCCCTTGTGAAAAGTTGTTAAAAATTATATGAAAGATGAGGAGCCACCAGTCTGGAAAAATGTATAGATCTCACCAATGGTTTTGTCTGGACCCAGCACTTTGTTATGTTTTAATCTAGAAAAGGCCTCCATAACTTCTTCTTGGCATGTGCAAAAAGGCTTTGGAAAACAGACTTTACTATTTAAGTCTGAAGAGCTTAGGTCTTTCGATGATGAGTAATATGAAAAGTAAAATTATTGTTCCCAAACTTGTGGAGTAATAGAAGCTTCTATGCCTATTGAGAATTGACTGTAACCTTGACTAACCAAAGTCCAGAATTGTCTATTACCTTTCTTCTGAATCGCAGTCCTAAGTTTGTCCCACATTTTTTGTTGATGTTTTATTTTCTCTTTCTCTGGTGTGTTTTTATAAGTTTTCCTTGCTTGAGTTAGGGATTTAGTATGCAATAGCACTGTGTCAGCCTGCGCTTGCTACTGTGTCACTGTGGATGTGTGTGCACAATCACATTGTGAATTAAGAAATTATTATGGTGAGTTTCCCTGAGAGAGAATGTTGTTTTGCTATGCACACCTGTGTTTGAGGAGTAAATACAGGTAGCAGGGATGCACAGCGTGTTTTATGTTTATTAGACGTATGCCACCAAGTGCCTAAGAAGTGCAACCTTTTCCAGTACAACTTAATGCTTACGCCATTTGGTGCTGTCAGATTTCTTTCTCTTGTCTTTCTTTATTTGCCACAGGAGGAAAGCTGCTGTTGGGTGGAGTTTGGTGGAGGCAAGTTGGAGCTGTGTGTAGGCTAGAAGGCTGTTTGGACAGTGATGGTTGAGAATTGTGGAACTGAGGAGGTTTCTCTGATGCATCTACGCTGATGCGTTTGTACTGGATAGCACAATATCAAAGAAGCTTTACAGGGACCGGACCAGACCAATGAGGACCTATTGTAGCAGGATTTTTTTTGTTTTTTATATTTTATATTTTGCCTTTCATATTATGTCTTCATTCACTGCCAGCTTATTGCCAGTTCTTTAGTAATTTTATTGGTGATCTTTTCTGTGTTGCGTTGCAACAAGTGATTTGTGTTCTGTGCACTGTGTTTAACTTTGTGCATGTTCTCCTAGACATGTCTTGTGGTTTTAGATGTGCTGGCAACTTTTTCACCACTATGTAGTATAAATATTATATGTTTATCATATAAGGAATTATTAAAGCATTTTAAATGTTTTTAAATTTTGCGCCATTTCACCAGCCTGAGTCACATGATCACCAAATACTTAAACTGCACATGATCTGACTCTGTGTTCTGACTACTCCGACAGCTATTCTTGAACAGACGGCCAAGATGTGCCTTCATTTAAAAAAAAAGTCTACTAATAGTAGCATAGCTGCAGTTCTATGGAAAGCTTGCTGTGGAAAAATTCCCTTTATTTTCTACTTTTCTTCTTTTCTACTTTTAGTAGCAGATGTTTCTACTGAGGATTGTAGATTGCTAAGATTTTGAATAGCTGACATAATTACCACAGCTGAAGATTATGCTGATCTAAACCTATGTTTATGCATACCTCTCTTTTACCCATATTATGAATAAAAAGTAAGTCAACCAGTTATATAGGGTTTATAGCATGTTGGGACAAGTGTAAGGAATTTATAGCATAAGCAAAACATTACTAGCAATGATAACGTGAACATTGTCTGGTGTTTATTTTTTTTAGTATTATAATCTCTTCCAACTGAGTAACTAATTGAGCAATTAGATTTGATAATACATTCTTGTTAATATATGCTCATATCCTATAGCCTGTAAAGGAGTTAAAACATTGTTACATTGCTTTGTATTGCTCAATTGCTCAATATTGAAAAATATGTTTTATTGTTCTAATGAATACTGAAAAAGAGTCTTGGTGTTGGCCATGGTTTTATGGACACCCTGTTGAGAAGATAAGGCCTCTGAAAATGGACCTAGGAAAACCTTGTTCTGCTACTGAGCTCAAAGACTCTATAGAGGTTAATTTCTACAGCGTCTCATTGCATACATATATAACAAACTGGTTCTGTCTAAAGAAGGTGCGGTGAAACATCTACAATGCAATCTGTGATTTTATTCGACTAAAAGACTTGAAAGGCTTGGAACTCAGGAATGTGGGACATTTTCTGCACTGAGCATAAGGAAAGGAGCTAGAAATTAATAGAATCCCCACAGAAACTGCTGGATGTTTGTTGGAAGACTCATGCAGACAGGACATTACGATTTGTATGACTTGGTAAACAAATCTATTTTTAGCATTTTCTAAACTGCTGCTTTTGAATGTGATGGCTGCTTTTGTTCCTTTAGATTGATTTTTATACTGTTTAATCTTTTTGCTTCTAATTATTGTATAGACCTTTTACCTATACAGCTCATATTCCAGTTTTTGGTAAGGAATTTTTCTAGCCAATATATAGATATATATATATATATATATATATATATATATATATATATATATATATATATATATATATATATATGGCAAAAACTCTGTTTAATGCATTAGTTAAGGTTGTTCCACAGCAACAAAAGTGAGGAAATTCAGTGTTAGGGATGAAAGCCCCTCTTGACCCCCTGCCCACACCTTCAACGGCATTGGGGTGTGTGTTGAGGTTGCCAGCCCTAACTCTCACCCCTTCAGATGTGTGAAGAAGCAGAGGTATAGGAGAATGGGGTGAGAGTTAGGTCCAACAACCCCAATGCGCAACCCGATGCTGGTTGGGGGTGTGGGCAGGGGGTCCAAGCGGGGCTTTCAACCCTAACACCAAATTTCCTTGCTTTTGTCGCTGTGGAACAACCCTAACTAATGCATTAAATGGAGTTTTTTGGCTCTAATTTCCCTTCTTTTTAAGAAGGATAATGAGAAATAGTGAATGTAATGTGGCGGCGGGAGTGAGGGGCCCTTCACATGATGTCTTGTCACATAGTAACACGGTGCCCGCAAATGCAAATGGTAACACATGGTGACACAAAGTGAAACAGAAAGATAAACAGTACTGTAGACACAAATGGTTAAAATAACGCAAATGTAAGTGCAAATGAAAATGCGAAGCGTAACGCACATGGTGCCGTAGACGGGAACAGTAAGTGAAATGGTTACGGAACCACAAGCAGAAGCGGTAAGGGTAGCAGTAATATTAGTGCGCAGGCTGGTTTTCCCCAAAAGCTGCATAGACAAAGACAGTGAGTACAAAGAATGTATGCATAATAATGGGTCTCGGGGCAGAAAATGAGGAGTTGGAATACTAAATTGCTTATATCTCAGGAACCGTACGACACTGAAAAAAAATTTAAAAGTCATATGATTCATGACTTTCCTTGCTAGTTTTGTAGTTTTTTTGACGAAAAGTCTGTATCTCGCACCGTTTCCGAGAAACGGGCCCTGAAAGGCACGGCGAACGCCATAATGTTATCATACGGGAAAAAAAGAGAAGTTTGGAGTGCCATAACTTTGGATCCCTGTAATATTGTTTCACCAAACCACTGAAAGGCACATCTGTGGGATATTGGCTTTCTTCCCTTCAAATTTCAGCCCAAAAGACAAAACTTATTTTTCAGCAGGGCGGCAAAGGATTCCTGTAGTGCGGCAGGCGCCATAATGTTATCCTAGGAAAAAAGCATCAACTTTGGAGTGCTGTAACTTTGCCACCTTGTATTATTTTTTTTACCAAAATACTGCAAGGCACATCTGTGAGATGTTGGCTGCGTTCCCTTCAAATTTCATCCCAAAAGACCAAACCGTTCTTTTGCAGCAGGGTGGCAAAGAATTGCTGTCATTTTCACACAGCCTGTAAATGTACTGTCAAACTTTGCGAAAGCTTTTTCAAATTCATGCGACAGTGTCGCAAATGCAAAAGTACTTTGTGTATGTACTTTTTCCAGAAATGTGAAAAACATATTTCTGGGGTGTTTTATCCCAAAATAAAGACATGCCTATCATCCTCAGGGTCCGACTAGGTGAATACAAAAATAATTAGGTTGCTAGAGGGTCCCACATTTAAATGCCAAGCATTTTTCTGATGGCCAACTGAAAACAAAATGGTGGATTTGTGACAGTAAAAGGGCCATTTTCAAAAGTAAAAACTGCATTTGCAACACTGTCAAACTTTTTGTTAACTTTTCCCATTGACTTATAATGAGAAATTGTTTTTTGAATAACTTTTGAACCGTTTAATATTTTTTCACAAAATCTTCAAAAGGCACATCAGGAACCATGGCCGTATGCTCCCTGAAGATTTTGGACTGGTCGTGCACATCGTGCGACCTATAGAGATGAGAAAAGAATTCCAAAAAAGTGTAAATGCATGTGCAGATCATGCTTAATAACTCCGCAGCCGTATACCTGAACAGTACAAAAGTTGGCAGATCTCAAGATGTATGGTCCTTGATCATGGATTCCAAATTTCAGGCAAATCCATCAAACAGTTGAAAAGTTATTAAGGTGCAACATTTTAGGTTTAACATGTAAATGGCTCCTCAACCCTAACTATGGTAGCACCACAGTGCTACCATGATATATATATATATATATATATATATATATACACACATATATCTAAATGTGCGTCTAATATGGTGATTACAAGAAAACAAGCACTAGAGGCAGAAATTGATCTGCTAACTCCTATTAACTGCTTGATATTAAGTCAATCTTTACCCATTGAAGTGATAGGTATAACTCAAAAAAGAGTAACTCAGGAAATGTCCGATTTACAATCCACTTCAATTTTACTAAAAGAAGGTAGAAAAAAAGGCAAAGAAAAATGTACCATCACAAAAGGACAACAAGCTAAACAGTAACCCTCAGGGACTACAGGGTCTATAGGGTTTAAAAAAGAAAAACACACACAACAAAATACAGAAGTAAGGTAAAATAAAGCAAACAAAAAATGTAGATCATTTTGAGCTTCTACAAACACAGGATAACCATACTGAGGTGATTACTATAGCTGATACAAAAGCTGACAACATTAATTTACAAGATGAGAACAATATGACTACGGATCAGCTGAGATTAACTCACCAACAATTTTTAATGAAAGTAATTATTATTCTGTTTCTGTGAACAATAATAATGTTTCAACAATCCATATTGAGACAGATATAAGAAATAAGATGGACTCCATTCAGAGTAAAAGTGATAATCTTTCAATAAATGAAGATCCTAGTAAGTCATTATATAATTCCTTGTCTGAACCTACTCAGTCACTTAATTTCTTTCCTGACTACTTTAGCGAAGCTAATCAAAAACAGAAAAAAAAGTATTGCCAAATACCTACAAAATACAATAAATGGGTTTAAAACAGTTTAACACCCACAATAAGGATATTGATTTAAGCAAGTCACAACAGGATCAAATATGTTCAGACAATTTGCTGACTGAGTCTGTTATTAACTATCCATTTGGTCTCAGTGAAGACATAAAAGAATGTATGTGTAATCCATATGCAGTCCATTTGATGATCCTAAACCCACTAATCAGTTTTAAATATGAACTGGATACCTTAAATGAAAACATAGCAATAATGGCTGCAGATTAGATGACATTTTGGTTAAAATGGGGAAATTATTTCCACCAGAGGGTTCACCCTTAATAATTATGGAAGACTCTGGACAGATTCGACCTGAATCTCCCTGAATTTATACTCCTGAAACACCTATAAAACAACCTGCTGACAAAAGCAGGGCAAAAAAAAGGGAAACAAGTAGGAAGCAAGGTTTTAAAGGAAGGAGATAGGAAACAACAGGATAAGGAGATAAAAAACAGTTCATCTGCAAATCAAAAGTTAGAAATCATAAGGAAAAACAGCATATAACAAATGCAAGTGCTACATCGAGTAAACATATTGGCCCAGATATTCAAACTGAGCCCAGAAAGTGCACAACAGCAGGAGCAAGTGCAAGTCCATTGCGTCCATGTGCAAGAGGCGCGATATTCAGAAACTGCGCTGGCCAAGATGCGTTTACAGCCGACGACTGAATATCGCACCACCTGCACCATAGCGCAACTAAGGAGGTGAAGTTGAGCATATCTGATGCACCATAGCGCAACAAGAGATGTTCAGCTGAGCAGTCCAGAAGGGCCATAGCACAACCAGAGATGCCCCCCCAGCAGCAGGGCAGCAATGCAACAGCACAACCAGGGATGCAGGGGCCCACCACCCATGCCACAGATGGGCAGAGGAACACACAGTAGAGCAGACATCGTCCCCCCACACCCCATGCACTGCACAACTGGGGGACGGCTGGAATAACCACTGGCCCATGGAGACTAGCAACCGACCCACAGCTGGGCCATGGTGTCCCATCACACCACCTGGCAAGCTGTGACCAGCACACAAGGAGGGCTGACCACCCCATGCCACACCATCCCACCAATGCAGAGCACACCCTGCACCGCGACCCCCAGACACCCTGCCCAGAAGCAGCGTATACCAGCGCAGGATACCCCATGCATGCCACCACCCCCACTGTGACAATGCAACCCTGTGCACCACAGAACCATGCAAGGCAGCCCCAACACGAGCACCCATCAGCGGGTGGCAGCACACAGTGATGCAATGACTGCATACACAGTGTCACCCTGAACAGCCCCCCGAAGTACAGCTGAGAGACCGACCATGCGTTGGCACATGAGGTATCCCACACATGACAGGGCATGCCCCGGACCCCACCACCAGTGGTACAGCACCCTGCACACCCTCCTAAGAACACACCCCGACCCAGCACTGGCCACAACAGCCAGCGCAGACACCCACAGTGGTGCATGGAAGCATGCACCACACTGGATGCAACACAGTGCATGGAAAAACACCCACCCATACCCAAGGGCCCACCAACACAGGGATGCAGTAGTGGGGCAACCAAGCCCCCAGCGTGTGGCCATGGAAACCGTGTACACATGGCCAGCACTCCTCCATGGCACAGGAGTGCCAGCCACCCTGCGCAGGCACTGTGGAGCTGTACGCCACCAGCATTTGCCCAGAGCACAAGTGACAGACAGTGGTACACATCCCCTGCAACACACACAAGCCACAGCATGGAGGTGGGACAACAACAGTGGAGGCCACAGTGTCACCCGAGGCAGACATGCACCACACCAGTGACCGCATGCAACCCGGCATTGTGATGGGTACAGTGGCTGTTCTGCATGGACAGCCACCACTGACATGCCAGCGGACCGTGCAGGTCACAGACATGCAATGGTGTCAGCTGCACAGGCCATGGACAGGCTGACAGGTGTGCCATGGACACAGAACATGCACCATGGACCACTGCACACAGTCATCCAGTGCACAGGGAACAACACACACACCACAGAGAGTGACTGATAGCTACTCCCACACCATAGTCACTTCCCCACGGACACACACACATGCACATGACTGCACCACCCCTGACGCATGCACACCACTGCAGCTGACCACCTATAGCCCGCTGCAAATCAGAGACCACCACAGTAGGCATATCAAAAGAAATGTATTTAAAAACAGCAAACAAAACAATGTACAAGTATTTATAAAGGTTTGTGGGTTGGGACACAAACAAGGTGGGGGTGGGTAAGGAGCAGGGGCAGGGGTGAACAAATGGTAGAGGGAAGGAATGGTGTGAGGGTGTGTCCAGAGGGGTAGGGGAAATCAGGGGCAGATCAAAGCTCAGCAGGAGGCCCACTTCCCACTCTGGCTTCTCCTCCTGCCATGATGTCTTCAGACACTGATCCTGTCCAAACTTTCTATGATGTCCAGGGATGCCCAGGCCACCTGGATAATCTCCCTCAGTGCCACCCTGATCTCCTGCAGCTGCTGTCCACCTAGGACAGGGGAGCAGAGTCAATAGGTGTGAATGCACAGCCCCATGCAGCCCACCCACTGTGCATGGATACATCTGTGGGACATGCCTCTGTGATTTTGTGCGACCACCCACAGTGATCACGTCCACCAGACCTGCCCAACCAGGTGCACACAGCCATGTGGACTGCTGCACACACCCACCAGCCAAGTCCTGCACAGCACCACCATAGCTGCTCAGTGACATGGCTATGTGGTGCGAAGGCAGTGGCACAGCCTGTTACCCGGTGCACGTGTGGACCACCATTAACGCACTCCCAGACATGCAGTGCCACTGGACAGTGCTGACTGTAACAAGTTGCGTGCATGGCAGTGGTGTCAATGGATGGTGGCCATGCCCCGCTGCCCACCCTGTTACACAGCATACAATAGTAATCATGGATGTAAGTCACTCACCATCATCAGGCTGGTCCCTCTGCCTCTGTGGACCTTTGCCCCTCCTGGAGTGACGGTCTTCCTGCTGGCACATCCTCTCCCTCACCAGCCGTCGCTTGTCTGGGCCTAAAGTGCAAACATGGAGAGAGGAACATCAGTACAATCCTGTAGCAAAGTCCCCCTGCCCCCATGTTGCGCAATCCCACACAGCCAGACCCACCACCCCAAACCCTGATAACACCACCACAGCCAACACCAGACGGCCCCCCATGTTCTGGACACATGCAACTGTGATACCCATATGGAAGATAAAAGTGTAAAGATGTTGCACCTACCTGGCTGTGGCACCGTGCCCCTCCTGGCACATGCCCGCAAGTGGGCAAGCAGGTCCGTGTCCCTCTGCCTCAGGTCCCCATATCTGTGGCGGCACTGCTCTACCATCTACCCCATTTCTGTGGCCTCCTCCAGGGCATTGGCTACCTTCTGCCACACCTGACTCCTGGACCTGTCCAGGGGTGCCTCACCAAATAGTCGGCCAACAAGTGGCTCCACAATGGCAACCAAGTTTGCCATTTCTACCTGGCTCCACTAGGCAGCTCTCCTCTGTGCCATATCTATTGCTTGGTAGAGTTAAAATGGCCCTCTGCAACGCGGTTCCACCAGGTGCAGATGCTGCGTGGTACAACACTGCCATTCCCTATTGTACTGTCACCGAACAGCATGATAGTGGTGCACCCATGCCTGATGCAAGGTGCCTAGGGGGCAAAGGTTGGGCACAGGGTCAAGGGTCTCTGGTGCACGGACAGCCACAGTATGATTGGAACCCAATTCGTGTAGCGAGATTGGGTGCCTGTGTGCCACCTCCTGTAGTGGCCTACCACGCTGTTGCCTCAGTGCTCCTACGATGCCCCAGTGCCACAGCGCCATATAGGTGAACAGCACTGTAGTGCCACTGGCACAATGGCGGCAATGCCCTGCATTGCCTCCCACGCACAGCACGTCAGCAGCACAGCAGATGCCTGCGTCATCAACGCGGGCTTGCGCAGTTAGGTGTGTACTGCGCATGTCACAGAACTGTGCCCTTGGTTCAGCAAATTCAACACAATTGTGCAAAAGTGCAATATTCAGCCATCGTATGCAAATCAGTTAATCAGCCATTCAATGGCGCACTCACTGCATTTGCATCCACTTAAAGATGCACCTCGCCTCATTTGCATGAGTTGCGCTATAAAAGTGCAACATTGGACTGCACTGGCCATAGTCGGTTACTGCAGTCTATTGGTGAGTTGCATGCTGTTTGGGAGTGTGGACTGTGGATTTTGGGACATGCATGGGACTGCACAGTCACAGCTAACACCTGTCATTCTTACAGGCTGAATCATGACCGAGCGAGTTGTAGAGGAGCAGGAACATAGTTGTGGGAGGAGGAGGAGGCCAAATTTCACAAAGGCCGAGATGGATGCCTTGTTTGAGGCCTACCTGGACCAGGAACCGCTTCTCAGTGGACGCCAGGGAACACCACAGGCCCGTGCTGCTGCATGGGAGGAAATGGGCATACTGTGAACCTGCATGGCAGCCACCAGCACTCCATGCAGGAGTGCAAGAAGAAGATGGGCACAGACAGGAGGAGGATTAAGGAGAAGGTGGCTGCCATCAGGGCAGCACGATCTGCGACAGGTGGGGGACAGCCGGAGGTGCTACACCTGACCCCACAGAAGGAGAAGGTTGCTGGCAGCATGCAGTGTTGTGCCATTGAGGGTGTTCCGGGTGGTGGATTCCAGACGGGTGGTAGCCCATTACTGCATGGTAGGTCATGGTCTGTCTATTGGGGGGGCAGAGTAGGCCACATGCAGTAATGTGACTTTGTTTTCCCTTACAGCTCCTGAGCGTCTGCATGAGTGAGCGGTGGTGGGCCTCTCCATTGAGGCCAGTCAGATGGAGATGGAGGAGGGCCCATCCACCTCCACAGGAATACGTGGTTCAGTGTGACAGTGGGCCCACCTGGATGTCCAGACTGATGTTGTTGAAACAGGTGCGGAGGAGGCCCTGCCCATGTCCCAGCATGCCAGCATCCACAGATGCCAGCATGCTGTGACTCAGGCTGGTTCTGGGTCCATCACCGATGATGTCGCTAACGTCACGGGCAGTGACACATGTGTGCCACAGGATGGCCACACAGCAGCTAACATTGTGGCCATGGCTGTGGTGGTGCCGCCGTGGAGGCCTGCATATCATCAGAGTCCCAGCCTGTGCCTGTCACACCGGTGGAGCAGCACTGGTGTGTGCACAGGATAGTGGGACTGTTGAGGCCACTGCAGTGGAACCAGTGAGCCCTGGGGAGTGTCAGCCAGAGGGGCAGCATCAGCAGTCGGCCAATGGGCTTGTGGGTACAGTGTCAGGGAGCAGCATCAGTGCACCACCTGTGGACATGCCCAGGCCTGGTCCTGGTGTGCAGTGCCCACCCTCAAGGGGTGCTGTGCATCAGGGCTGTGCACACCTAGAGGGACAGAATGCCGATTAGGCAGATGACCTCTTGAATGAGCACACCCGCATTCTGCAAACATCAGTCAATCAGCAGATGTGGCTTGTGACGGCGGTGGATGCACTGAGTGCAGCTCTGGAGCAGGCAGAGGAGCGTCCCAGCAGAGAAACTGCTCTGCTCCTGGCAGAGATGGACCAGATGCGAGAGGATGTGACCGCTGCCATTGACAGACTGACACATACAATCACAGCTGCCATGGCCACAGGGGGCACACAGTTATTTGCCCATGCGGCTCAGACACCGTGCAGTGCAATGTCCACCCCCCATTCCTGGCATCGTGTGACACCCTCCTTGTTGACACCGGGTTCAGCTGTGGGCTTCCCGAGCATGCCTGGCACAGGCATGTCCGGTGTGCTGCAGACTCCTGCGCGAGCATGGTCGCGTTCATGCAGTGGAACCCCTGGGGGACCATCAGTGCCACCCCATGAGGCCAGTGGTTAGCCTGTCAGTGCTGGTGGGTCTCAGCGGGGCCGTCCATACATCTGTGGTGGCAGGGGCACTGTGGCGTGTGACTGACCTGTCTTCCAATGCAGCTACTGTCTGATGCTGCCCTGTGTGCATTGTGTCATTCAGCAGGCAATGCACAGGTGGGTACCCGGCCCTGCACACAGACACTCAGTCCATCTACACACCCTCCCAGCTGCTGTCCACAGTTGCGTGTGCATGATGATGCCTACATTGCGCTGTACACCAATGTGCAATGGTGCCCAGCATCTGACACATGCACAATGACAGGCAGTGGGCATGGTGGTCTGTGGACATGTGTGTGGCTAGGGGTGGCATTCTGGGTCAGTGTGCCTCCTACTCTTTGTGCATGTCTGGTGCATTTTGTGTGTGTGTGTGTGTGTGTGTGTGTGTCTGTCCGTGTGCCATGTTAGATCTCACCCATCCCTGGTGGTGTGTGTGGTTCCATGCCAGGCCACTTCCCTTCATGGCATGCACCCCTGGTGTGTGTCCATGCATGTTTGCAGGTTGTGCCTGAGCCACTGGTGGTTGCACATGGCCCCATGACTTACCTGGGTTGGCTGAAGTGCACCTCCGTGATGGTGTCCTGGTGCAGCTGTGCAAGCTGGAGCAGTCGGGGGTCCCATCGCCCAAGGGGGGCTGCCCATCACCATTGTCACCGGTGTCCTCATCATCCCCATTGCTGTCCCCCTCTTCAACCTGTATGGCTATCCCACATTTGTTGGCAATGTTGTGCAGGATGCAACAGGCCTGGTATAGCCCATAGGCCTTTGAGGGGCTGTACTGTAGGGCACCGCTGGAGGTGTCCAGGCAATGGAAACATGCCTTCAGCATCCCGAACATCCACTCGATGACATTAAATGTGGAGGCATGTGCCTCACTGTAGCGTTGCTGTGATGGAGTCGCGGGCCACCGGTATGGTGTGAGCAGCCAGGGACAGAGTGGGTATCCACTGTCACCTGTGTGTAGAGGGTGGAGGTTAGTTTGGTGATCAGCATCACCCTGCCCCAGGCCATGTAGGCCACTACCCATGTCATCGCTGACCATGCCCCTCCCAAGTCCTATATTTGTCCATGTGGTTTGCATACTCACCCACTAGGTGGCCAGTGGGGATGTCCCTACTCTCACATCTGTGGCATAGTGCCAACTGGTGCCAGATGAAGGCATCATGTGCTCCCCCAGGGTGCGTGGCACAGACATTGATTATGCACCCCCTGGAATCGCACACCAACTGGCAGTTGATGCTAGCATAGCCCTTGCGATTCATGTATGCGGCCCCCCTCGGGGTCAGATGGTGTGTGGATGGCCACAATGGTGCAGTCTATTGCTCCTAGCACACCAGGCATATGTGCTACCCTGTGGAACTCCTGCATGTTTGCTGTGCACTCCACCAGTGTTCTGGGGAAATGGACGTACTCTGCAGCATGTGGCAGCAGTGCGCTGAGGAATTGGGTGAGGTGGCATGACACGGCTGACTGGGTTATGCCTGTGGTGTCCCCTGTTGGTCTCTGGAAGGTACCTTTGGCGAACAAGCACATGCAAGCTATCACTTTAGTCTCTGCTGACAGAGCATGGGTCCGTTGTGTGGGTGCCTGCATCACATCACTGCACAGCTCACAGAGCTGCCTCAGAATTGCCTGATTCAGGTGGTACTGGCCCACGATCTCCGTATCACTATACAGCTTGAAGCTGGTGCAGGCTCGGTACTGCCTGTTGGAGACATACCGCAGACGGCCCTTCCATGGCCGCACCCCCCTGCTGCCCACCTTCTCACCCCCTCATTACTGCCTCCATCTGGATGGTGGCACTGGCCATGTCCCTGGCTTGTGTTCACCCCCCCTGGCAGCTGTTTCTGTGTTCCCTCCACTGTTCTGGCTGCTACTTCCCCTGCACTGGGAACACCTGACTGTACTGGCCTCACTGCTGTGTGGCACTTCTCCCTTCTGCACTGTGGCTCCCCACACCTTCCCCTGAGCCTGTGGGTTCCAGGGGCCCTTTCACTGTCCTGCCCTGTGTGTGTGTGTGTGTGTCTGTGTGTGTGTGTGTGTGTTGCCTGTGTAGCTGGCTATAGTTCAGCAACTTGTGGCTTCCCTGTAGCGTTCTTGTGCCTCTCCCTTGTTCCTTTTTATTTTGGTTAATTTCCGCTATGGTGCAACTTCCACTTGCTCCCCTATTGCACATGGCACATGTTGTTGAATATCGCACTGTGCCATTTATGCATGGTTCCTCCCCCTTCAGTTGTGCATACATTCATTACCATTGCGCTGTTGCTCAGCGTGATTTGGGGGGCGCAACTGTCTCCCGCTGAATATCGTAGAATGGTGCATTTTCGGACTTGCGCTGATGCAACCCTATTGCGCATGGCGCAACCCTTTTGAATATCTGGGCCATTCTCCCTGGTAATCATTTTGTTGATAAAGGGCCAGATTGCTTGCATACAATACCACCTATCAGGGATGAAAAAGCTCCATTAAACCAATGTTTAGGCAAGAAATTGTTTGATATAAATGACTGTGCATTTCTGTGTCTCTATTGTTATAATTGCATGGATGAGATGTGATTCAGTGTGCCTGAAAGCAGCTCTCTCTGAAGCTCCCTGCCTCTTCCTGCCAAAATCAACTTTTTCAATTGCATATTTGATATCCTTATCTTCCTTAACGACCCTAAAGGCTTCCTGACTGATTACAGAGCCTGTGAGCTGATTTTTAAGGTGTTTGAAAGTTTTTCCAGGGACTTACATCGATGAAAACAGAAATGAAAACAACTGGGGTGAAACACACTCCTCCATCAATGCCTGAAAAGGCCTCCAAAAAAGCTAAAAATACTAGCTCTGCTTCTTCTTCTAAGCAAAACATCTCTGCTGCAGCCAATACACCACTAACTGAGGAACGCTTTCTCCAAATTATGGAACCGTTTAAAGAAAAGCTGCAAGAAATCTCAGGTGAAGTTAAAACTATTAGGAAGGACTTTGCAGACCTATCCAGGCAAGTAGGAGATCTGGAAACTAATGTTTCTTCTATAGATCGATGGAGAAATTCAGTCGACCCAGAGGTTATCAAATTAAAGCAACAAATACAAAAACTACAAGCCAAAACTGAAGACCTTGAAGGGAGGAGTAGGAGGAACAACATTCTTATCCTGGGTCTACCAGAATCTGAGGAAGGAAATGATACCATCAAGTTTGTCCAACTTCTCTTGAATAAAATCGTGGGACCATCTCCAATAAATCAAGCCTATCACATTGAAAGAGCCCACAGATCATTGAGACCCAAGCCTCCACCGAATGCCCCGAGGCCAATTATCATTAAATTTCTGAGTTACATCGAGTCAACATGTGCTTGCTAAAATCAAGGAACTGGACTCCGTGCTTTGGTCCCATGTTAAATTAAGAATCACACAAGACTTGCCCTTTGAAGTCCAAAAAAGAAGAGCATCTTTCCACCCAGTGATTAAGAAATTAATCGCGGCGGGTATTAAGTTCAGGATGGCGTATCCAGCGAGGCTTGGGGTCTCCCTGGAAGGTAGCTGGCTGCATTATGAAGATCCCCGAAAATGCCCTGGCTGAGTTATCGAAAAAGCTTCCCAGCCTGTTTAAAGGGGACTGACATGCTTGGTTTACCTACCTGTGATGAGACTTAATAGTTGACTGTTTTGGTTTGGTCCGTATTACATTTATGAATCTAAATTTTCCCCCAAAGAAATGCAATAGCGCCTATTCGGCTTACCTGGGTCCGAGGGGGCTGGCCTTGTCTGGGATGGAGGGCTGGGTTGGTTCGGTGTACGCCGCGTGGCCTAGACGGCTCCTTAGGCCCCGAGGATCATTGGCTCTACATCGGCTGCGCTCCTCGGAGGCGGAAACAGGAAGTGCGGTTGTTGTTTCCGGGGGGGTTGATTTAGTGTACAGACCGGTTAGGTCCGTCCCGGGTCCTTCTGACGCGCACTTCCTTACAATGGTCGTCCAGAGCCAGATCTGCCCTCCCGAAGACCACCTATTGAGAATTAGCCTGCGGATCTACTGGCAGGTAACGTTTTTATTTCGGAGAATTGATTCTCTCACACTTATGGAGGTTAAGGAGGGGGGGACTGTCCGATCCGAGTGCAGAACCCTGGAGTTTGATCTCTGTGCCTGGGCCTACTGGATCCAGTGTTCTGGCAGCAGGGTTCCTGTGCTATTTTGGGATATCATCCCTAGTTTAGAGTTGGTGGGAGAGGTGGGAAGCGGGAGAGGTTTCTGCCTTCTAGAACCTGTTTCACGACCGTGGATGGTCTTGTGGGTTACCATGGCTACCCAATTTCGCTAATTATTATGGAGGTATTTCTGAGCTTATGACCATAGGGGCAGATGACTCTAACCCAAATTTTATTCGTGTTTTGGTCAATAGAGGGGTGAAACCATGGTATTGGGGGAGGGGGGACTTACTCTATTTGTTACTGTATTTGCTCCGTTGTTGTTTCTGGACGGGGGAGGGTTTTGTACATAGTTGGTTGTATTTTGGGGGATTGGGAGGGATCGGGATTAGAACTGTTCGATTAGATATAAAGTTTTTGGCTTTAATTGTTCTAGGGGAAAGAGTCGAAGGGATGCATAACTGTCTTGCACTGTGTTATATTCTAATACTCTATACAGGACTTTTTCTATTTGGATGTAATGGTTTTGGAGGGTTATGAGCGGAGTCCATGGGAGTGAGGGGGGGGAGGGTGTGGCCGACAATATTTCCTTTGGATCGGGTGATACACCATTTTGCTTCCAAACTCATTTGAATGCTAGTATCAATGACATTGAGCCATATTAAACTTGCTACATGGAATGTGAGGGGTTTAAGGGAAACCTCGAAGAGAGGCCGGGTTCTACTGAACTGCTCGTTATTAGGGGTGGACATACTTTTTCTCCAGGAGACCCACATTATGACAACTGAACTGAATCTACTGAGATTCAGAAGCTTTGCGCAGGTTTACGCATCAGGACAATCTACTAATAGTAAGGGGGTAGCTATATTAATCGGAAGGAATGTGCCTTTTGTGATGAAGAAAGATGTGCATGATCCAGACAGTAGATACATATTTGTTCAGGGTACGTTATACAATTTGGAGGTAGTCTTAGGTTCTATATACGGTCCGGTGGGAGGGGATCCCGCATTTCTGATGGCCCTAGTGGGTCGGTTGAGTGCCTTTCTCCCTTCCAATTTTATTTTAGGAGGGGATTGGAATGTCGCACCATCGCAGGGGCTGGATAGATCCGGTAGTGGCCCTAAAATTGAATCGCCCGCTCAATTAGCTCTAGCCAACCTGCGTTCGCTGCTGGGTCTGGAGGACCCTTGGAGGATTCTTAACCCTGGGTTGAGATCTTACTCCTTCTACTCCCCAATGCACAACTCATGGTCCGGGATAGATTATATTTTAGTGAGCACTAGCTTGTTATCTAATATCTCCTCGGCCAATATAGAACCGATAGTTATATCTGACCACGCTATGGCATGGATCAAACTATTTCCGGGTCCTGCAGGCCAGCGTGACACTATTTGGAAACTTAACAATCAGATGTTGAAGGATGGGTGGATCATCTCATCTTTCAAATCACTGATTTCGTCTTTCTTAGATATTAATCAGGGCTCAGTTGAGAGCTATGATGTAATCTGGTGCTCTCTGAAATGTTTCCTCAGGGGAGAGTTCATCAAGAAAGCTTCTAGACGGAAGCGAGTAAGGGTAGGGAAAGTTAATTCCTTAGCCATTCGAATTAAGGATGCTGAGGAGGAGCTCTCAGTTTCTTATTCTCAGGGGACACTAGAGAATTTGTATAAGCTTAAAGATGAATACGAAGATTTAATCAGGGAGAGAACAGAGTATGCCTTACTGAAGTCCAGAACAAAATATCTTGAACAAGGAGAGAAGCCAGGCAGAATTCTAGCCCTAAAACTTAAAGAAACGGAAATTCGAGGTTGATTCCCAGTATTAGAGCCGGAGATGGTTCTATTAGAACTAGTCCTACGTGGGATATGCTGGGTCTTCAAACCTTTTCAAGAATTTTACAAGACCAAGCTTCTCCGGTCTCTCCTGTGAGTATAGCAGAATTTCTGGAGAGCTCTCCTCTTCCCAGACTGGACACTAGTCAGGAGGAGCTACTGTTAGTCCCATAACTCCTGAAGAAATCATAGGTGCCATCCTGATTTGACTTGGGATAAAGCCCCTGGACCAGATGGCTTTTCCCCAAATTTTTACAAAACCTTTTGTTTGGAACTTACCCCTCCATTATTGAAGTTATTTAATTATATCCTCTCTTCCGGAGTCTTAGATCCCTCCTTGCTAGAGGCAACCATTATCCTAATCCCCAAACCCAATAAATCGGCTTTAGACCCTGCTAATTATAGGCCAATTTCCCTGCTTAACTATGATGTTAAGATTTTAACGAAGATTCTCTCTTTAAGAATTAAACGAGTATGGCAGACACTCCTCAGTGCAGAACAAGTGGGTTTTGTGCAGGGAAGATCTGCAGCTGACCACATAAGGACCCTAGCACACATCTTTCATACCGCTCAAGACTCTCAACTCCCTATGGCCCTAGTAGCACTCGATGCCGAGAAGGCTTTTGATCGAGTAAGTTGGGAATTTTTGTGGGCTACCCTGCATAGAATGGGTTTTCCGACCCAATTTATCCAATGGATTAAGGTGATCTATAGCTCTCCCTCAGTGAGAATCTATTGTAACGGGGTGCTGTCTCCCAGATTTCCCTTATATTCAGGTACTCACCAGGGTTGCCCGTTATCACCATACCTTTTTAACCTCTACTTAGAACCTTTACTAGTGCGTATCAAGTCCTCATCCATATTAAAGGTTGTATTATTGGTCAGCAATCATTAACTATCTCTGTGTTCTAGATGATATTCTATTGCATCTTGTGAACCCAGCTCAATCTATCCAGGGGTACTTAAAATCATTGCTCAATTTGGGACGGTTTCCAATTACCGGCTGAACCTATCTAAATCTGAAATTTTTCCGCTCAATTCACGAGTTTTTCAGGCGGAGGTTGCCCAATTTGGAATAAAATGGTCGGCCAACCACCTTAAATATCTAGGTATACATTTAACGCGAGACCCTTATACAACTAAGAAACTTAATTTAGAGGACTTAATGGATCGGGTCAGGAACGACCTCAACAGATGGTCAACCCTCTCCCTCACTATAGGTGGGAGGATTAGTGTGATTAAGATGAATATACTTCCACGTCTTTTCTACCCTTTAAGCTTGCTTAACATTTGGTTACCAAAATCCTTTTTCCAAAAGATTCATTCCTCTATAGTTAAATTTATCTGGAAAGACAAGCAACCAAGAAGGTCTTTTACCAAACTGTGTGCACCTAAGGCCAATGGGGGACTTCGTTTACCCAATTTTGAGATTATTATAGGGCCAGTCATCTGGCGAAAATGAGTAAGTGGATCTGTCCACCTCAAGGCCCCTATGGGCCCAAGTGGCTGCAGATTGAATGTGAGCTCCTTAAGAGCTTTAAGATAGACCCCCAATCTTTATTCTATTGCAACTTATCAGTGCTTCCAAATCAGGTGAGTAGTTCCGTGATTGGTACCTCAGTAAAGGTCTTTAATCAGTACTGCAACTCAATTGGAATTAACAACTCCAAAGACCTGACCCAACCCTTAATTGGTAATCCTAACATTAAGTTGGCCTCGGGTTGGCTGACCCCCTCATGGCTGCCACAAATTAAAGATTGTGCGGTGGAAGATTTTTACTATCAGAATCTCTTATGTCCCTCAGATAAGCTGATGACCAAATTCACTTTTCCTCACAATATATTTTCAAATTATATCAGTTAAGACACCTCATAGCTAAAGGCTTTGGTCCGGTGAAAGCGGAGTCAGGTCTTCGGTCTTTATTGGACCTGCTCAAGTCCCTGGCTACGAGCCCCACAATATTGCTAGGTTTTATGCACAGCTTCTGACGACTAAATACCTGAAGCCTGCCAGGCTCCAAGGTGTGGAATCACTGGTTGCCAAGTATTCTTCACCCTGAAGCAGGTGTGGATGGACTCGAATAGATTCTATCCTTGGACAGATATAAGCTCACACAGTATTATATAATTAATAACATGTACTACACTCCAGAGAAACTTTTAAATTTGGAAAATTAGCTCCTCCACTTGTACCAGGTGTGGAGAAGACCAAGGGACATATTGCACATATTTTAGACCTGCAAAAGATTGCTCCTTTGTGGAAATGCATTCAGGACAATCTAGATCCCTTTGTTAGGCTAAGGGACCTATTCACACCTGAAATCTGTATACTAGGGTCTATGTGGATATTAAAGTGAAGGAAAGGAAATACCATATAGCTTTAATTTCTATGGCAGTCAAAAGATTAATCCTTCGCCATTGGTTAGATCAGTCTGAGATTGTCTATCAGGATTGGATAGCAGAAATGTCCCAATGTTTTAAAGTTAAAAGCTGATTGCTAGTTTCAGACATGCTTTACCTGCATTCCACAAGAAATGGGGCAAATTATATGCCCTATATCTTCACTAGGACCATATCTGGGGCCTCTTAAAACTCCCTTTCCTTTACTACATGGCTTAGGCCCTAAGACATGACCAGTGACCCTTGTTGGTTTCCCATAATCCCTATTTACATTTAGGTAAGATCTGTTTTTTACCAAGATCCTAAGGTCATTGGTGGCGGCATCCCCCCCCGGGGTGGGGGGGGAGGAGGGGTGGGGAGGGGTGGGGTCTTGTTTTTGTTGTTGTTTTTCTGTACTCCTTCTGTTCTGTCTTATTCCTCAGATGTTGTGTTTTTTCTTACCCTTTTTGTGATACTGACCTTCTGGTTATGGAACATGGTACTGTACATTCATGTTTTTTTTTGAATTTGTAAAAACCCAATAAAGCGTTAATTTAAAAAAAAAAAATAATAATCGCATGGATAATATCATATTGACTTCTACAAAGGATAAGATTGTGTAAGTAAGTAAAAATGTATTTATATAAGGTGCCCTTCCAAAGCTCAGGGCGCCTTTACAAATTTCACATACAATATTTAAAATCCACAACGATAAAAACACTTTATACTTAGCAGAATTTACATTTCTGAAAATGTGTGTTTAAAAAGAAAGGTCTTAAGAGCTTTTTTAAACCCTTCTACAGTCAGGCTATTGCGTATCTGGCAAGGTAGAGAATTCCACAGGGTAGGTGCCATGAAGGCAAAAGTTCTTCCACCAGATGTTTTCAGGGTTACCCTGGGAATCCTTAGCAATCTCTCACCAGAGGATCGGAGGGAGCAGGAGGGGTAGTAAGGAGTCAGGAGTTCTTTCAGGTAGTGGGGTCCCAAACCATGTAGGGCCTTATAGGTCATCAATGCGACTTTTAAAGTGATCTACCACTGTACAGGCAGCCAGTGCAACTCCCGCAGCACAGGTGTTATATGGTTGGACCTCGGGCTTCCAGTCAACAACCTAGCTGCCGCATTTTGCACCAACTGCAAGTGGCAGATATCTACTCCCGGCAGCTCTAGATAGAGGGCATTGCAGTAATCAAGATGACTGGCAACTAAGGCATGGACCAGGGTAGGCAAATCCTCCGATGGAACCAAGTGTTTCACCCATGCTATATTCCTTAGATGGAGAAAGGATGATTTGACTATGGCCGGCACCTGTGCCCTTAGGGTCAGGCCCTCATCAAACATAACACTAAGGTTACACACCTGGCTGGATGCTATAAGTGGAGTCCCTCCCAGAAATAAACCTAAGGGTTTTCCCACCCATGAACTTAACATCCTCACCCCTGGCTCCATTACCAATACCTCTGTTTTTTGTGGGTTCAACTTCAGCCAATTGGCACTCATCCAGTTCTGTATCTCCAGCAGGCAGTTGTTAAACACTGCACTTGAATCGGACTCCTGCTTGGGTACAAAAGACATGTAGAGTTGAGAGTCATCAGCATAGCAATGAAAACTCAACCCATACTGTCTTATAATGTTCCCCAATAGGAGCATATACACTGAAAATAACATGGGAGACAACACCGAACTCTGTGGTACCCCACAGCGCAGGCAGTGAGAGGCCAAGGAATAAATCCCTGACACTGCTCTCTGAGTCCTACCCTGCAGGAAAGATTGAAACCAACTGTGGACCACCCCCTTAGTCCACAGAGAACCCACAGGTGTTCAAGCAATACCCCATGATCTACAGTGTCAAATGCTGATGAGAGATCAAGGAGAGCCAAGACAGAATAATCTCTATGATCTCTCATCATCAGAGGATCATTCAGCACCCATACAAGAGCTGTCTCAGTGCTATGCCATTTCCTGAAGCCAGACTGGAGAGGGTCATAGATACTATGGCTGTTTAAATGATTCTCTAGCTGCAAAGCAACCACCTTCTCGATAACTTTCCCCAAAAAGGGGAGGTTCGAGAATGGTCTGTCATTTTCTGGGCAGTCTGGATCAAGGGAGGGCTTTTTCAAAAGGGGGCACAGCACTGCCTCCTTTAAGGGATCTGGAAAGATCCCTCTCTCCAATGATACCACCACTATCCCAGTAAGGATTGGGCCAATAACCTCTACACACCCCACCAGTAGGTGAGTAGGGCCCAGATCCAAACTACAGTAGCTTGGACGCAAAGTCTGGATGATCCTCACTATATCTATGACTGCCAGCTGATTAAAGGTGAACCAAGTTAGTTGGGTATTAGTGCCCCTCAGTTGATCAGTGCAAGACCCAATGGGGAGGCACTGACTGATCTCATCCCAGCAAAGAACATCGCAAACTCCTCACACTGTAGCTATGACAAAGCTTGACCGACTTGAAGGCAGGCTGGATTGCACAGTCTGTCTATAGTCTGGAAGAGCTGGGATGGTCTATTCCTCACTGTAGCAATTTCCCTGGATAGGAACTCTGCCTTCTTATGGGAAATTGCTAACTGATAGATCTTACAATAATCCAGCAGTCTAAGCCTGTACATTTCAAGATGAGGTTTCCACCAGCATCTCTCCAATCTTCGACCCTGTCTCTTCAACCCACGGATCTCCCTAGTAAACCATGGAGCCCCTGGGTGAAGAGTATAGGGATGGACACAGGATGGAGAAATGATATCCAGGGCCCCCACAACTGCCCTATTATAGGCTAGCACTAGGGGCCCTGGGTCAGTGCTATACATTGACAATCCCAAGAAGTCCAGCTCTGTCATTAGGGCTTCTGAGGTAACTCTTCCTAAAGGACAGAACTGTACTATTTCCTTAGGAGCAGGCCTCTTTTGGGGGGCCGTGAAACTGAACCTTAGGGCATGATGATCAGACCAACCAATAGGCTCCACCTCCACATGGGAGACTTCCATCTTCAGATGGAATATCAAGTCCAATGAGTGTCCCCCCTCATGAGTTGCAGAGGTAACCACCCATGCCAGGCCCAATGAATCCATCAATTGGAGGAGGTTTTGTCCAAAAAGCCAGAGTTCATCGTCGACTCAGGCATTGAAGTCCCCGAGAATTAACCATTGGGGCGACTCCAACACCCTCTTGGCGATGAAGCCCACAACCTCCTTCAGGAATTCCCTCTCATCACCTGGTGGACGATAAATGAGAAGGATCCCGAAACCTGCACCTGCACCCACAATACACTCAAAGGAATTGGTACATACTACTGACACCTCCCTAAGGTCAAGTTTCTGTCTAAAACAGACTGCAACTCCCTCACCCATACGATCACTCTTGGGCGGTGAATCACTGAGAACCCAGCCAGAACCACAGACTCTAATATAGGACCTGCCTTTTCATCTAGCCAGGTCTCGGTTATGCAAGCCAAGTCCACAGATGCAACCAGATCCACCACTACTGCCGTCTTGTTTCTGATTGACCTAGCATTGCTTAACACCACCTGAAAGGGCCCTCAAGAGGGCAGCAACTGGGTCTGAAATTATATCAGTTGATGTCATACAAATTTGGAGAGACAAGGATGTGAATGGTGTAGACTGTGTATTCATCTTCTGTTCTGCTCCAAGAGTAGTAAACCATATATGAATTAATAATGGGACTTAAAAAAGGTATGGCTGTTCAATAGATTTTCTTAACAGGAACTTGGTAAATAGTAATATTCATGGAACTAATAAAAAAAATAAGCATTGTTGGTCTTAAGGTAATGGCTATAGAAGAATTCTGGCAACATTAAAAAAATACTGTTTAATCTATTCACACAGGCCCTAAAAATTCCAACATCCGAATTAGTAATAACAGATACCTACCACTGGAATAGTTTATCAAAAATTGGCCAAGTTGATGCACTAATCCAGGATGCTGAAATAGCTGATTTAATATAAAACAAGGCATTTGTCAATGCCGAATGTTGTCGCACTGGCATTGCCTTTGGTAGTGCACTGTGGAAACACATGTTTGGCAGGATGTGAAAAATGACAGCTGTACTGTTCATAAGAAGGTGTAAAAAAAATGACAATGGTAAAAATGTGGCATGTAAGTATTGCAAATATGAGAAGTTACATGGGTGAGTGGGTGATGCACAATGCACACTTGTAACACAGGTATTTTATGGAGTTTTGGCACCAAATTTTCAACATAGGCATTTTAGCACCTCTACTCATGTACAGTGTCACTGTCATGTCCTCAAGCTGTCTCAAAAAGTGATTTTGCACAGCGACTGCGCTATTCTTCACCGGACATGTGAAAACACATTTCGGGTAGGATATGTAAAATGACAGCTTTACTGTTCATCAAGAGGTGTGGAAAAATGGCAATGGTGAAAATCCAGAGTGAAGAGTCATGTGATGGCATCTGGCTAGAGAGCAGCTGAGTTTCTGAGCTCCCCCTGCTGGTCGCCTTTTTGTGCATTTAACCTGCCATCCTGTTTATCTTTTTGACTAATTTTTATCAATAACGCTTGGGGAAAGTTTCTACCATTATTTGGTGACTAAAGTAGCGAAAATAAATGGTTGCTGGATTGAGATGGAGGTAGATAGCAGGCAGGCCTCAGTCAGGCACACTCCTCCTGCTTCCCCAGAGAAGGCCTCCAACAAGCAGAGGAACCAGGCTCCTACCAGAGCTGATCAAGGTGGGGAGAAAGGGCAGCAGATTGTACCACTATCTGAGGACAAGTTTCTTCAAGAGCTTACACCCCTGAAAGATATTCTTCAGGACTTAGCAGGGGAATTAAAATCGTTACATGATGATCTTTCCTCAGTCTCACAAAGTCAGAGATATGGAAGCAAGGCTAATTTCTCCGAGAGCGTGGAGGTCTAGAGCTGAAATGGAGATTACTGAGCTCAGACAACAAGTCAAAAAATTACAAGCAAAGACCGAGGATTTAGAAGGACGAAACCGCAGAAATAATCTTTTAATTCTGGGTATACCCGAATCAGAGGAAGACCCAGACATCACGGTCTTTCTGCAAAAATTCCTCTGCAAAATTGTTGGTCCTTCCCCTATTAGCCCTACCTATCACTTAGAGAGAGCTCATCGTTCTTTGAGATCTAAACCTCCTCCAGGATCCCCTCCACGTCCCATTATTGTAAAATTTTTGAACTATGTGGAGAGAATCATGTTTTATGAAATCTCGGAGCTGAAGGACATATTCTGGGGCTCGTCGAAAATCAGGATCACCCAGGACCTACCCAAGGAGACTCGGGAGAAAAGAGCAGCTTACCATCCAGTAGTGCAAAAATTGATTGCAGCTTCTATTCCATTTAGAATGGTGTATCCAGCGATTTTAAAAGTTACGATAAACGGCACCACAGCAAGCTACAGCTCCCCGGAGGCGGCTAGTAAAGAGTTGGAAGTTAAACTGCCGGGCTTATTTAAATTACGTGGCTGAAATTCTTGTATGGCCTTGTCGGAGGAACTGAACCCTAACTATAACTGGGGCTAAAATTTCCTCTGCTACTGTTTAAATTTTGTGAAGAAGCTTGCTTGGTGGGGGCCTCGCCCTGCCTCTCATTTTCTCCTCTCTCTCTGGTTTTCTGCCTTTCGCCTTTGCTGTCCTCTGGTCTTTCCGTTTTCTTTGCGGGACTCCCCCTTTTCTCCTGAGGTCTTGGCCTGGATTCGGGTTGTGGTGGCGGGCTCCGGTTCGGCGGCGCTTTCCCCCTCCCAATTTCAGCCATTTGCCCTGCCGGCGGTACTTAGTTTTGGAGGTGATTGTTTCCAGAGGGGACTTCCGGGGAGATGGACCTCTGTGGGTCCGTCGGCCTTTTGATCCCCTGAAACAACGTTCTGGACAGAATCTCGGTGGCAGGAAGACTTACATGGCAATTCTGTTTGGATTATGTTGGTTTCCTGGATTTCCTCTTTTTCTTGGATTGCCTTGTCTCGGGTAGGAGTTCTTTTCCATTTCTGTTATCTCGTTCTGGTTTGGCCTTATTTGGGTGTTGGGGTACCGCCTGTTAAAGCCGTTTTGGGACTGGGGGCTACCATAAAGGGGTGGTATGTTACTACCTATATTTTCCTTTATTGTCCCTCTTCCCTACTCTTCTATACCTTTTTCCTTGAATTTGTGTTACTGACTATGGGGGTGGCGGGTGGGGGTCGAGCTCGGGGACTTGCTCGCTAGATGTGGAATCACTTGAGCCATATTTGGGGGTTAGCTAACCTCCCCGGGTTGGGACTCGGGGATGACAGCCCTGGTAGCAGGGGTTGGCATTCTCCTGGGAGGGTCACTGATTCTGTTTCTTTGTGGGTGCTGGTCCCTGACTCTGGGGGTTTGGAGGTTCGCTGGGGGTTCGGGGCCTGAGCTTTGGTTGATCGGGTAACTTCTGGTGTATTCAGGCTTGGTCTACCCGTTGTAAATATTTATGTTTTGTCTGGTTGGGAGTATGGGACGTGGGTCGGGGGGATTGGGAGGGTGAGGGAGGGGGGTTCTGGTTTTATTTCTATGACTTGGTCAAATGTTCTTGGAGTTGGGATGGAGGGGGGGTTTACTTGATTCTGAGGTTTGATTATTTGTTAAATTTCGGGTTTTCTGATGTGAGGATGAGGGTTGGGGATTGGGGATTAGTAGTAGATGTCCCAGATATATTGTATGATTGTTGCTTTATTGATATAGTTCATTTCTGGGTGGGGTTGTTCAATGTGGTGCACCATGCAGTTATATATTATGTTGCCTCTGTCTGGACACATATTAACGTCTTTATTTTTTTGAAATGGCTAAGAACAATGTTAAGATAGCGTCGTGGAATGTTAGAGGGCTCAGGGATCAGGTTAAGAGATTACAGGCCTTTAACCACTGTTCCTTATTCCACATTGACATCCTGTTTTGCAGGAGACACACTTATCCCAAGATGAATCCAGACTGCTCTCCCGATCTGGTTTCTCCCAGGCTTACCTTGCTGGAAATTCAAGTTTCAGTAAGGGAGTTGCGGTACTTATTAAAAAACATGTATTGTTCATTAAGGAGCAGGTGGCCATAGACCCGGAGGGGAGGTTTGTCTTGGTGGAAGGTAGTTTGAATGGGGACAGGGTAGTATTGGGTTCTGTTTATGGCCCAGTTGGAGGTAACCCAAATTTTTATGGCCTTGGCTAATAAATTGGCTAAGTTTCTCCCGGATCAGTTTATACTGGGAGGGGATTGGAACCTGCCCTTTTCTCCCACCTTAGATAGGGAACCACGAGATAGACGCCCACCCTCCCCGGCGCAGCGTGCCTTCTCAGATATGGTCTCGATGTTTGGTCTAGGTGACCCCTGGTGCCTGGCTAATCCTTCCGGTCGTGCCTTTTCCTTCTATTCTCAACCGCATGGAACTAAGTCAAGGTTAGACATGATTCTGGTCAGCTCTCCCTTTTTCCCGAATATTCTTTCTTCTGGTATTGAACCGATAATTGTGTCAGATCATGCTGTAGTCTGGACGCAACTGTCTCTAGATCCTGGATACTCTCGGGATTCAATATGGCGATTAAATACACAGCTGTTAAAAGATCATCAGATTGTCTCTGATATTCGCTCCTGGATTTCCTCTTTTTTGGGGGACAATTTGAATTCCACTTCTAGAATTGATATGCTTTGGGGTGCACTGAAATGCTATCTTAGGGGGGAACTTATTAAAATGGCTTCTTTTAGGAAAAGGACTAGGATGGCAAAGTCTTTGGCTCTGATGAGTAAAGTAAGGGACCTAGAGGCTAGCTATGCTGCTACTTCCTCGACACAGGATTTTAAGGAGCTTTTGCTAGTTAAAAATGAGTACTCAGACCTTCTGAAAGAAAAAACTGAGTATTACATGTTAAAAACCAAGCAAAATATTTTGAGTCCGTGAAAAGGCGGTAAGTTACTGGCTTTATGCCTCCTTCATTAGAGGGTTCAAGATTATTCCTTCGCTGTCCTCTCCGGATGGTAAGGTAGTTTCTTCGCCTAGAGACATTGGCGGTATTTTTAAGGATTATTATTCAGAGCTCTATAGATGCCCTTCTCCTCCCTTTTCTAGTTCAGCCATCATGGAATATCTTAGAACAATAGACATCCCTTGTTTATCGGAGACTCAGCAGGCGAGTTTACTAGCACCTATCTCGGCAGAAGAAATAGGTAGTACTATCGCTTCCTTGGTATCGGATAAAACTCCGGGGCCAGATGGCTTTCCGGCAAACTTCTATAAAGTGTTTGCTGAAGACCTGATACCTATCCTTCTTAAATTATATAAATATTTACCAATTTCTTCTGAACTTGACCCCGCAATGTTTGAGGCTACAATTGTTCTAATTCCTAAAGCAGATAAAGATTTGGCAGACTCGGCTAATTACCGCCCCATTTCTCTTCAAAATTATGATATTAAGATTTTAGCCAAGATTTTAGCTGAAAGGATCAAAAAAGTATGGATGAACCTGCTGAGTCCTGAACAAGCTGGTTTTGTCTCTGGGAGGTCGGCGGCGGATCATCTGAGAACCCTGTCACATATCTCCCAGTACGCTCAAGCAGCAACAGGTCCGATAGCCCTGATTTCTCTTGATGCTGAGAAAGCATTCGATCGGGTTGATTGGTCCTTTCTCTGGGCCGTAATGGGTGAAATGGGGTTTCCGGATTTTTTCTTGGATACGATTCGGGTACTTTATAGATGCCCCTCAGCTAAGATCTATTGTAATGGGGTTTTTTCTTCTTCCTTTCGGCTCTTTGCTGGTACCAGGCAGGGCTGCCCTCTCTCTCCTTTGCTATTTAATTTATTTTTGGAACCTTTGTTGATTAAACTTAAATCGTCTCCTCAGGTGAGAGGTGTCAGGCTTCAGCAACGTGACCTAGTTTGCTCTGTGTATGCAGATGATGTCATGCTTCACTTAATGGATCCAGTAACATCTCTAGAGGTGGCTCTTGATATTATTAAGAAGTATGGCTTCTTTTCTCGTTATAAGTTGAATATTTCCAAGTGTGAGGTTTACCCTTTAAATTGCTATGTCAATAAGCAGGACTTTCTTTCCTTCAGGATGAGATGGACTCCCAGATCTATCAAGTATCTGGGCATACATTTCTCTACTGACCTTTCTCTGTTGAAGAAATTAAATTTGGATAGAGTTCGGGATTTGATTAGTCAGGATTTGCAAAGATGGTCAACTCTCCCGATTTCACTCTGGGGGCGTATTAATATTCTTAAAATGAATATACTTCCCCGGATCTTTTACCCACTGAACCTGACTAATCTCTGGATCCCTTTCATTTTTCCAGCAGCTTCACCGGTTATTTTCCAGTTTTATCTGGTGAAGGAAGGGAGCTCGGCATCCTATGTTAATCTCTCGCTCCCTAGGGAGAGGGGTGGTTTACGATTGCCCAATCTTCAGCTATATTACTGGGCGGCCCACCTTTCGAAGTTGGGACGATGGTTCTCCTCAGGTGTTTCGAACGCTGGTCCAATTTGGCTTCAACTGGAAAAGGACTTTCTCTCTGAATTTGGGCTGGATATCTCCGCCTTGTTCTATTTGCCCTTGAGGGCTCTTTCTCAGCTGATTCCAAATAAAGTGGTGGCTGAGAATCTAAGAGCTTGGGTACAGTGTCTCAACTTCTTTCAGATCTCTGGTGAGTTGGATTTAGGACAGCCAGTGGTGCTAAACCCTAATGTTAAACTTGGAAATTCTTGGATATTTCCAGGATGGGTCCCACAACTTAAGGAGGCTACTGTGGAGCAGTTGTTTAGTCAAGACCTGCTGCTACCATCAGATGAGATTCTTAATAAATTTGATATACCTAGCAAGGGAATCTTTAAAGTTTTCCAGCTTCGACACCTAGTGAGTACTAAATTCGGTACTTCTTTTAGGCAATCGGTAGTCCAACCTTTCCTAACTAATATTGTGAACCTTGCTTCCCAGCCCCATTCCGTATCCTTAATTTATTCATACCTATTAAACTTTGGGGTACCTGAGGGGGTTGAGGGCTCTTCGGTCTGGGCAGACCTTCTTCCTGATGCCGGCCCGGTTTGGACAAACATTTGGCGTAACTTGTATAGATATCACACTCAGGATAGGTTGAGATTAACAAGTACTATATCGTGAATAATCTTTATTATACCCCTGTTAAACTCTTTCAGCGTAAAATGGTCTCCAATGCAGACTGTTTTAGGTGCTTGCTAGTGGAGGCAATTTAATTCACATTTTTGGGAGTGTCCTAAGGTAGCACCATTGTGGTCTCTACTTCAAAGGAATCTAGATCCCCTTCTAGGCCTTAGTGGTTATTTTTGTCCTGAAGTCTGTGTTTTGGGAGATTTTTCTAGTATACATACTGTAGAACGTCGTTACCATATGGCTCTAGTGTCCATGGTGGTTAAGAAACTGGTCTTAAGGCATTGGAAGGACCATTTGGTTTTATCATATGCAGATTGGCTGAAGGAGCTGATGTCGTTTCTCCAATCTGAGAGTTTGATTGCCAGTTTTAAAGATCGGATGGATCTGTTCTACAAAAGGTGGGGCAAATTACAAGCTATGTGTTTGAAGTAATACCAGGACCTGACAACCCGATCCCTTTGCCCTCATATGGTATATGGTATATTGTAACTACCTTTGTATATTTGATGATTCTAGATCTTTTATGTGACTTTATATGAACCATGGGATTGTGGGAATTGCTATAGTGTTCCAGATATATAATGATATCCAGATTTAAGAGGGTTTTCCTTTAGGTCTTACGATGGTGCAACCATTTGGGGTGGGGGTTATGGGGTTTACAGGTTGGGACTTATATGTTTGATTGTTTCTATGGTTAATTCGTGGGTTTTCCTAGGAGGGTATTGATATTTTCTTAGAGGGGTGTGGGGTATGGTATTCGTGATATGATGTATATGGTATCTATTGGTATACGTGTGTGAGGGTTTAGGTGGGGGGGAAGCGTAGTTTGTTTTGTTCAGTCTGTTAACATTTTGGACATTTTGGTTCTGTTTTGGTTGGTATGTTGAAAACTAATAAACTTAAATTTCAAAAAAAAGAAAATCCAGAGTGAAAATATTACAAATGCACATTATGAGTGTGCGTGCAAAGTGTGCAACGTACGCTCATAACATAATAATTTTATGGAGTATCGTCACCAAATGTTCAGCACAGGCAGTGTAGGACCTCTGCTAATGAACAGTGTCACTGTCATTTTTGCAATCTGGCCCGAACACTGATTTCCCACAGTGACCGTGGTATTGTGCGCCAGAAGTGTGGAAACACATTTCGGCCAGGATGTGAAAAATGACAGCTGTACTGTTCACAAGGAGATGTAGAAAAATGGCAATGTTGAAAATCTGGCATGAAAATATTGCGAATTCACGAAATTACAAGCTTGCATAGCAACTGCGCAAAGCACGCTCGTAAAACAGCCATTTTTTGGATTTTTTCCACCAAATTTGCAACATAGGCTTTTTGAGAGCCAACCTCATGAACACTGCCACTGTCCTTGTGTTAATCAGTCCCAAAAGGTGATTTCATGCAGTGACTGCGAAATCACCTTTTGGGACAGATTAACGTAAAAGCTGTGACAGAATTCATGAGGAGGGGTCCTAAAACCCCATGCTGAAAATTTGGTGCAAAAATTCAAAAAAATGTCCACGATATGGAGCAAAGTTGAAAAAAACCCTATTTAGTCCATTATACAGCTTACCTGCATTTCTTCAGTTTGCGGTCGGCTTTGAAGAGTGCAGACGTGTTCCTGGTCCAGTGAAGATCATTGTGCCAGACTCTGGAGGTAAGTATGGGGTTAGGGGGGTGTGGGGAGGCAGGGTGCACAGTGGGTGGATGAGGGTGGTGGGTAGGGAGACTATGAGGGACCATTTTCAGTTTACAGGTACCGAGGGGGGGAAAAAAAAGGACGGTTTTCTTATTTACAGGTCATTTCTTTTGTTTGGGGGTACAGTAGCTGATGGGGGATTGGGCGCCCCCATCAGCACAGAAGAAGGGGGGCACAATGCCGATGGGAAGTGGGTTCCTCTGTCAGCACAGTACAATGGGAAGGGGGGTCCGATGCCGATGAGGATTGGGCACCCCCGTTGGCAAACAACAAGGTGGGGGCACATTCTGCCGATGAGGAGTGGGCTCCCCTATCAGCATATACTTCACAGGGCAGGGCAAGCTGACCAGGGGACTGGACACCCCGAAGTTGGCACTGTCAGCAGTGTAACAGCCACTGTGCGCAATGCTACTAGCTGGAAAGCACATAGGAAAGGTCCGCTATGTGTGATGAACTTTGCTCAGATTGCAGTGGACCTTTCCTTAGATGTGCTCAGCAGCTTAGTATGCATGGTGTGGCATCGGCATGCAGGCTGATTGGGGAATGAGGGACACACCTACTGGTGCGTGCCCTGCATTTGCCCAACAGTGACCGCGACTCCAAATCTCCACTGCCACAAGATGTTGGTTGCACATGCGCCAACATAAAAAGCATCAATCTTGGATAGAGCAGGTGTGCATATTCTAGATAGTTTTTTGTTACATGAAATTAGAAATGATAAAATAGTTAGTGAAATTGAATAGAATGTGGACAGAGTGACAGATATACTATCCATTTATGGCCTAAGCAGAATCAAAAAATAAAATAATAAAAAAACTGAAGGCAACTCTTTTGGATCTGCTAGAACAACTTAATAATTCAATAGAAAATCAGGAAGTTATCTCTGTTGCCAGAATGGGCATGGACCCTGACTGTAACAAATACAAATCACAATAGAATATTTAAGTTTATACAATAAAATAATTGATAATGTATGACTGTTGGATGCTCTAGGTTTATATGTATTACCTCTACCCATTGAGGAGCATAGCCTTGTCCTAATAGAGCCTCCGTAAAAGGCTAGTGAAATGCAAGAACTAGAAAAGGACAGATACCAATCCAAAAGCCTTCAAGTGAATATACTTCAGAATGTATCAATCACAAACAATTTTTAAGCCTTGGAAATACAAGAAAATAGACTCCAGAATAAACAGATTGCTGAGATAATGAAATACGCTAATGGCTTCTATATATTTTTAATCTGTAATGTTTCAGGGCTTTTAGCTAAATTTGCTGATAGTGACTTGCTTGATTTTATAAACAGACATTTTATTATTTGTCAATAAGAAACCTGGCATCCTGCAGACTCTGATATAAAACTGAATGATTATAGCTCTTACCAAGTTCCTGGAAAGAGAGTTGCAAAAACAAGGAGACTTATTGGTGGATTAGTCACCTGGGTTAAGATTGATAGAAATATTAAGATAAAAATAATAATGTGTAGTGATAACTTTCAAGTTCTTTATGTGCAATTCAAACAAAGACATTTCTGTATAATAAATTCCTATGTGCCCCCACCTAAATCCAGATGTAATCAAGATGCACTTTGGAATAAGTTAGATGATATAATAAACACAAGATGGATTAGCACAGCTTGTGCTGATATCCTCCTGTATGGGGATTTTAATGCAAGAATTGGTGCATATGATGCCTATTAAGGAAATAACTATATAATCGGTGTCATGACAAAGCTCATGAGTTTACAAGAAATACAAGAGATACTAAGGTAAACAAAGTCAGACAAAGACTAATTGAGATTCTCAATACTTATCATGTAGCACCATTAAATGGTAGATTAGATGGGGACAAAGCAGGGCATTATACCCATTATGGACCATTTTGACCATCAGTTTTAGATGACATATTTTGTAATGGTGATATGAATTTTTGGAATACTTGCCAAGTCATTCCTAAAGCAGACAGTGATCATTTCTCAGTGGCAATTCAACTGAGCTCTCTAAACAAAACTGCTAATAATTATCAATCTTTTCCACATCTAGAGATATGGAATCAAAATAGAATTAAATGGCAAAATTCATGCAAGACACTAATTGCACAAAGAGTATTATCATTTATACCTATGTTTGATGGGGCTGCTAGTGGAACTGAGGTATATACAATAATTCAGACATGCTTTAAAGAAATAAGATTTATCTTGTCAGCCTCAGTTTCTCAAAATAAAAAATTATAAAAAATTCTCATCTACTTGGTATGATGTAGATTGCCAGAGAGTCAAAAAAGAATTAAATCTGCTAATTAGATCTACTAAGCACTTAAATCTCAAAGAAAAATTACAAGTTATTTTTGAACACAAAACAAACAGAATACCAACTAAAACAATGGAACAAAATGTTAACAATAATAGAAAATAATGATTGCCACTCATATTGGCTTTTAGTTGCAAAGGGAACAAACAATCTTAAATATGAGATAGACACATATATACCTCAGGATGTGTGGGTAGCACACTACACAAAAATGTTCTATGATTTATCCATCACAATGACTGCTAATATAAGGAGAGATAAGATGACACACTTCAGAACTATTACAAATTCAGAAGTGTGCTTCTCAATAACCACTTTAAATAGAAACAAGGCCTTTGGGCCTGACCTAATTTCAGCAGGAGCTTACTTAACTGCTCCTTCACAATGCGCTAATATTCTTACTAGATATTTCAATTATTGTTGTGCTACACTTGATTTTGCATGGATACATTACTGACACAACTTGAATATTCTACCACTGATTTATCCAAAATACTTTCCAGGAACTGTGCCGCACTGGTGTATGCAAATGATCTGGTGTTATTCTCACTCACGCAGTCTGGTTTATCAGCAAAATTAAAAAATATCCATACTTATGCAACAGAATATAAACTTAAAATAAATGAAAAAAAAAGTCAGATAATGATTTTTGGAAAAAAATCACACAAACAAAGTATGACCGATTGGGGATAAAAAATTGAAAACAGTGAATCAATACACCTATCTAGGCTTGTACCTCTTATCAGATAGAAGATGGTTTAAACACATCAATTACTTAAAAATCTAACTTAAACAAACTGCCAGTTTGCAAAATTTATTTAATAGAACATATGGGGGTAACAAAATCAGGCCACTTATTACTGCTACTAAAGCTAAATTTTATGCACGGACACTATATAATGCTGAGATGTGGGATACGGACAATTTTGATATTCTAGAGATGGCTCTAAATAAACTTTTAGAAACCAGCATGGGCTTAAGCTATTCTGTCCCAGCATCAGTTATTTGGGGCAGAATTAGGAATTCCTAGATTAATGGCACTTTTCCATGCAAGAAAAATTATTTACTGGATAAAAATATCTCATATGAATACATCCAGACTACTATTTATTTGCCTGAAAGAAAAATATAAGTGGAATAGACTAGGAATCTTACAATCCAGCTATCTAAGGAAAGTGTATTATGTTCTGAAAGAAACAGTTCTTGGTTTCCTGAAAAATTATATATCTAGAGGCATCACAATGGCTCTAAATGCCAGTTTGACAAGAAAAACATCGACCGATATCATGGTGCCAGGCACCATGTCAACAGCGATTTGCAGTTGGCATGGAGCTGCACACATCGGTGTGTGTTTTTTCTTAAGGGGCCTTTACCCCCCCGGATTCCCTGTAGTTTAGGATTCTAACTCCAGGTCAGAGATAGTTCAGGGAGGGGGTGCAGGTCAGAAGAAGGGGTTTCCCGGTTCCAGCGGCACTTCTATGGTGACATGGCTTTGTTGTCAATATTGACTCATGTTGCCACAAAAATGTCACTATTCAGGGAGCATAACCATCACAATAAGCCTAAAATATCAAAACTTTGTCACCTATAGAATAACTGAATACTTTAAAATCCAAGACTTAGCTGGTATTAGCAGGCTCCATATTGTCCCATGGCTGGTACAAAATGTCATGGTATATATCAATACAGATATTATCTTGATGTGTTAAATGATTGTAAACAAAGGAAACTGTATACCAAATATCGGTTGGAACAGTTCCCTAGTAATGTCTTGAATGCAAGAAATCATAAGATAACAGAACTCCAATCATGATATTGCTCTTGCAATCACCAGCAAATAGAAAATCAATGTCTCTGCATTTTTATCTGTCACTGGTAAAATAAATCTAGAGAACATTGACTAAAACCAATTTGGAGCAACATTCAAACCAAGGAACCAGATTTATTACTGAAAATACTTTTTACAACAAGTGATGAATACATAATTAAAGCTATTGCACAATAATTGGAAACAATTACTAGAATACGTCTTAAACATTACAAGCATACAACAGAGTGATTGATCTTGATGCAAGTAAAATAAAAGCAAATACAGTGACTTTACACATACAATAAGCTTGCAGCTTTTTTAGTATCTGTGTCTATATTATTTAGTTTTATATCTGTAATAATGATATTTATAACATATATTGATTGTATTTGTATTTTTATCATTGTGTGATGAATCTTATAATTATAGAAATGTACTTATGCTATTTAAGTCTGTTGAAATGGTTATACGACTGATCAATAAAATTTGTACTACTATGTTATATGCTTGATTTAGTATCCTAAAGTTGTCCCTTTTTGGATGTTGTTTGACATGACATACTAGTTTGTTAAGATGTTTTTTGGCTTTATTACAAATGTTATTAAACCATGTGTTTTGGTGAAAATTCAAGCTTCTATGTTGTAAAAAATGGTCTAATATATCTGTTAACTTTGTATGAGTTATTGATTATTTCTTCCAGTAGTCCAGTACTTATATTAATTTTGGAATGTAGATTATAAAGGTATTCTGTATAGATAATGTCCAAACATATTTTAGGTGTGCCATTTTGCCTTCTAATCTTGCGTAGGTTTATTATTTTACAATTTTGTGTTACAAAGTTGTTAGGTTTTAAATAGTTATTTGTCACAGGACTTAAAAAAATGATTTCTAATGGCAAATGTGCAGATTCTGGGCAATCAAGAACATTTAAAGTTGTCAGAATTCTCATGGCATCGATGAAGGCTCAGACTAGGTCTATTGTCGAGGAACCCAATGGGCTATTAAAAGTATATGCTCCATCAAGGTCTCCAAGCAATCTGCCATTCATGAGACAACAATTAATGTTCTCCATGGCCTGTAAAAAGGGTTTTACCTTGTTTATTAATTAATTTTTGAATCTTTAGCTTGCCTTATATGACTAATATTTGGATTTGTTACATTTAAACTTTGTAAAAGGTCTGAATGAAAATTTGCAAACATAGAAACATAGAATTTGATGGCAGATAAGGACCGCTTGGCCCACCTAGTCTGCCCATTTTCCTACCCAACAGATAAGCTGCAGAACCTAGTTAACCAACAGCTTACTTCCTTCTACCCCCCACTAGAACTGCCTTATGCCTGTCCCATGCATTCTTGAATTTCCCCATGGTTCTTGACTCCACGACCTCCTAAGGGAGGCTGTTCCAAGCATCTACAACCCTCTCTGTGAAAAAATACTTCCTTACATTACTTCTGCGCCGCCCCCTCTATCTTCAAATTGTGCCCCCTTGTTCTTGCACATCTTTTTTTCTGAAAGATGCAACCCTCTTGGACTTTGTTAATTCTCTTGAGGTACTTGAAAGTTTCTATCATGTCCCCTCTCTCCCTTCTTTCCTCAAGGGTATACATATTAAGCTCCTTTAGTCTTTCTTTGTATGTCTTGTGGTGCAGAGCCTGCACCATTTTGGTTGCTCTCCTCTGGACAGCCTCCACTCTGTCTATGTCTTTGCAGAGATGGGGTCTCCAGAACTGCACGCAATGCAAAAGTGTTTTCCTGAGATACCCTAGCATTAAAATTGCTGATTATGAAGAAGGCATGTGTTCCATAATTATCTGATATTTTTTCTATAAATTTTGTGAACTCCATCCAGTCATGAGTAGGAGATGCCTTTTTTGTTAATGACAGGAGACAAACATTTAATAAAGTGAATTTGACATCAGTTAATTCAAGTAGAAGCAGTAGTACTGTTTTCAAACAGCAGCTATGGAACCTAACTTTTATATTCAAAGTCATCTTAATATACATTGCTATACCTGCATGGAACCTTCTGTTGTTTCTAATTCTAACAGCTGGGATTGCATAACCTGCATATTCTGGAAGCAGAGGAAGGTTTAAATCTTTGAATCATGTTTCCTGTAGGCATAAAATATCATTTGTCATTAAAAACATTTTACATTCTGTTTCTGCTAACTTGTGTATTAGACTATATTCCACGAGATGATGGACAATTCACTTAACTGGTTTATCCTATTCCTTCTGTCCATTACATGGAGTGGTTGTCAGGTAAATATTTCTGTTGCTAGAGTTTTTAACCTATTTTTCATAGTAACTTTAGCTGTACCTTCCAAACTCCAGCTGTTAGAGTATTAACATCTATTATATATAGACCTAATATGTCTAATATTGGTGCTATCTCATGGACTGCCATGTCTAGTTTTGGGTTTCTAAACATTTTGTCTATTTGTGGACATGTCATGGCCTCGTGTACCTTTATCCATTCTATAGTATTTCTGCCTAAGGGTACATTTCATGTTCTAGAAAAAAATGCAGCCAAATTGCTTTTAATTTTACCAGTTGAGTCATGTTCCAGTATCTTCCAATCAAAAAGTGTTAGGGTCTTGTTTTCACAAGATGAGAGTTGGGTATTTGTATAATTAGAAATGATGTCTAGTAACTTACTGGACCAATTTTCTTTCTCCTCTAGAGCTGGAGATAGCTCCTCTATATGTGAAGGGGCCAAACTGGTGTGGAAGCATGTTAATACCTTTTCATTTTAGGTCTGATTCTCTTTACCATATCATGTCTGACAGGTGAAGTGAACTACAATTTATAAGAACACAATCCTGGAAGCTGACATTCGGTGGTCTGGTAATAAAAATATCCTTCTGAATAACCTGAATATATAGTAACTTAGATATCCAATCAAATAACTTATTAGGTGTCTTCTGATAAAGCTGATGAACTCTGTGTAGCTCAATTAGGTATTCCAAATAAGGCTCTTTGTTTTGTTTATAACAGATTCTTTCTTTCTTTGGAACTTAGTTCCAAGGAATATTATTTCCCATATCGCTCTGTAGAGAAAGAGTGGTGTCCTCAGTCCCCCTCCAGTTGTATATGTCAGTCTCCAATGATCACATTTCCTCCACACTTGGAAAAAGGTAAAGTATATGTGTTGTTTCAGTAGCTTCTGGAAGGCAGTTATGTGTTGGTTTCCACTAACTTACTTGGGTCATGTGCATTACTGTGTACAGTTTCTGCATTTTCAGGTTGAGCGCTGGATGGATCATTATTTACATGGGTTTGCACCTCTGATATAGTGGAAGTTTGTTCCAGGGATAATCCCTTCCTCTTATTATGGCTATTATTGGTTAATGTACATCTTTTTGATTTTACTTTTGCCTCTACTGATTTTGTTAAATTATTTGATTTTACCACCTCCTCCTGTTTTGAAAAAAGTGGGCAGAGATTTACCTGTATAGCTTTGTTTGCTTTAGTAGGGCTAATGATCTTATCTTGTGACTCTGAAGCTTGCTTTAGAGAAGCCTTCCACAAATGATTCAGTGTAACTTTATTACAAAATACATCTGTCCAAAGGTTTGTGAGTTCCTCCTTCAGTACCCACAGATTGTCTAATATAACTATATTCATGTACTACGGTTCATACTAAGGTTATAGGAGAGCAAGAGAGCCCAAGGCCCATAAGAGCTCCTATACTAAACAGTTATATGTCAGCCGAATATCTGATATGGTATAGTATGGGTTTTTGATTATCTCAAGCATCTGTTTGGAAAGTGATGTGCAGGAGGTGAAATTCCCTTTATTTGTGAAAACCTTTTTCATCATAGACTATTTTGGTCTCACATGATACTTGCTTGGTATTTGAGGTGGTGTGCCAAGTTGTGTGTTTGTAGAAGAAAACTTTAAGGAAGGTGAATAGCTGGTCAGGCGTCTAGTATTAGCTGTTATTATCATATGATCATCTGACAGCTTCTTTAATCCTTCTATTATATAATTTAAGTCATGGTTCACTGAGCAGAGATTGTCCAAAGAAAGTGTCAAGTGAATTAAATCAGGGTTTGCATTTTGTGTTTCTTTATCCAAGTGATTGGGAGAAACACAAATGGGTAATGGTTCCTCTTTGTTAGTGGTCACCAAGTTTATTAAGAAATTAGGGGACGGTGGACATAAATTTATATCTGGAGAATCTAAAGAGTTTTGATCAAATGTGGCCATATAATATGAGTCTAATGTTATTGCTTCTAAGACCAAAGCAGAAAGCCTAGGGGAAGGAAATCCCCTTACTGAGCCCCTGTTACTATGGATCTCAGTGTCTAGGGCAGATGGTGTTATCACTAAAGGGGTAGTTTGTTGCAGAAAGTTTGTTATTTTAAGTTGTTTGTTAACCTTTCCCCCTAGCATTTCTGAATTTTTTTTATTATTTTTTGTGACATTAGTAGGGTTGCCATCAGAGTATTTGGTCACCCTTTTAGGCTTCATCTCAGTGTGAGTGATGCCATTTGGTTAAGTGAGTTTACTACTTCTCGTATTAACAATCTTATTTACACTATTTCAATGACTAAAGTGATTTACTAATAAATCAGTTAATTTATTATGGTCAAGAGATTAAGTAATGGATTGGTATGATAATTAAGACCTCAATATTATGGCAATATTGTCAAAGTCAGCCCCACTAAACACACCAGAGGATCAAGGTTCAACCTGATTCCAATAGGTAGTACGTAACAGTAACAATTTATCTAGATGAAGAATATGTGCATACATACATATATAACTCAATACCCCAGTAGATGTCCAATAAATTCCAAACCTTATTGTTCAAAGTCCGTTCAAATTCTTACAGGATCTTGCAAAATCTTCAAAAGTTTCAAGGTCTGGTCAGATCTCTTCAAGGTCTTTTCAAATGTCTTTCATGAGAATAACTTGTCTGTGAACATGGTTTTTCACAATCAAAGTTTGCAGAACCGAGTTCACAAATCTGGTCATGAATACATCCAACAGACGGAGCCAGCTGCACAAATAGCAGGGGTAGAGACAACAAAAATGAGCTGCTTCTTGTAGAGCTACCCCAGTTGTCCAGATGTAAATCTGAGTAACATGTCTGTTCATAAAGCAAAGCACTTTTATTAGTCCTTCATGCACCAGCAGTGTAAGCCTGTAAATATAAAATATTAAGCAGTAACTATTGTCTATAGCAATATTGCCTGTGTACTAGAGCACTTTTATAACTGTACCTAACTATGATTAACTAAAATTTCAATATCTAGAGTTCTCAAATTCTTGGTCAGCTTCAGTCAACTTGAGTGTTATAAATAGTCACCTTAAACCCATTAACACTTATAGTTATTTCATAATTCTTAGAATTCTAGGTAGTTCTGAACAATTCTTGTTATATACTAAGGATGCTCAAAATAAAGTATTTTAACATCTATAATATAGTAATCAATTGGTAATTGAAATATATGTATTATGAGTTTTTAAACAATTGTAAACAAATATAAACATTTGCAAGTAGTTTACAGTTAGCACCAATATTTGTTTGTTTAGACATGATATCCAAAAATAAATGAGGGCTTTATCAATTTTTATACACTATGCTAAATGAGCAGGCTGAGATAATAAGTTACCTTCTGGTTAAAACAAAGCGGCTGGAGGAGTTGTCCTTGTAACATGAATCTTATATCCAGAGCAACCACATGGATCTTTATGATCCAGATCCTTGTTAATGCAATAAGTGCAATTAGCCTGGACAGGCCCCAGCAGCAAATCTTAGAGAAAAGGAATATTTGATTTTTATACTCCGGCCTCTTCGGATGCTCTGACTGCTCCTGCAGCCCTCAGCAAGCAAGCCATCCTTTCCCGCTGGCACTTTGTGCCAGCTCCCCTCCTGCCCAAACTGAGCAATCACTTATGTAGTCTCTGGTGGTCACATGACTAGACAGTATAAAACTAAGCGCCCACATTGTCATTAGCTGGTTATGTTCTGCAGCTACTAGAGGGTCACGACTCTGCATCTTACTTTTCTCTCCCAATTCCTCTTTCAATCCTTACAGCAAGCATTCTGGCACACATCATAAGGGACATGTTGCCATACTAAGTTTTGCCTTAGATACACAGGTACCCACTACTATTGATACCTCACCACTAATCCTGTGCCTGCTTATCCTGATAACAGTATTCAGCCAAATAGGTTAGCTTGACACCAGGCAATGATCTCAATCACAGTATATGATCATAGGCAATCCACATTATGCCCCTAGCTCTTTTACTGGAAATTTTCTTGCAGAAACTAAGGCGACTCATAAATCAGGTTGGCTACCAGTGTGCCTTCAGGGGTGGCTAATCATAAGCACCAAAGCATCCTATCCCCCCCCCCGCTAATCCCTCCTAGTCTCACTGTGCTGCACCAAAAACACAGTCTGAGCTCAAATCCACCACAGTCAAACAAACAAAGCAACAAACAGCTAAAAGCTTGCCTGCTGAGACTCATTCTGCTACACCCTGCAACATAATAAAGTCTGGGACACTGATATTGGCATCTGTCAACATCTGCAGTCTTCTATGTAAACTTGACAGCCTCCAAGCCTGGGTCAACCAGCATAACTCAGATGTCCTCTCTGTTGTTTAGGCATGGCTTCCACCCAAGATCCCAGACAGTGCAATCACCCTACCCTAGATATTCTATATTTAGGTAGACTAAGCTAACAAAACAAAGTGATGTCTGAGCCATCTACCTTCAAGAAACACTTATGGGACATGCCATACTGACACCCAGCCTAGGTTGCCCCATACAGGATCTTGCCATCAAAGTACTACCTGGGGCACATAATAAAGCCTTAACTGTATTATCTATGTATGTACCACTGAAGGAACACACTGCAGGCTTTAATAGCATGATAGAATACATTAGACATTTTCACCAAAACTCCCAAACTACAATAATGAGTGATTTCAATGTCAGTTGGCTTTCCCCTGACATAGGTTCCTTTAAAGATGCTGTCTTGGTGCTCGATGTAACCCAGCTAATTACCTCTGAAACCAGAACTAACTACGGGATGGGAACAAGTACCCTACTGGACTGGATGCTCACCAGTTACCCTGAATGTATTCTATACGTGACTGTGCTCCCAGATACCTTAAGTGACCACTTCCCTATTATTTGGAATTGGACTAATAAATTCAGTAAACCCTGAGCCAAGACAATATACAGCAAGGTCATAAAATGAGGACACTTTGAGCCACTTAAATCACACCTATGGAGGCCTGACTGATCCTTACTCGACTCTACCAATTATATTAACATAGCTCTTGATCATTTCATCAATCACTTTAATGTTGCTTGTGATATCCATGCTCCATTAAACAAACAGGAAGTCAAGGGCACCTTTAACCCATGGTTAACATCTTAACTTATTAGTCGCATGAAAATCAGGTGTTATCGCTGGCACCATGCAAGAGCCACTGGTAGGCAAGCAGATGTGCAAGAATACAAAAAAGCCAGGAATGAATCCACCTGGGCCATCTGCCTTGAAAAGAATAAATACTACAGGGAAGTGCTCTCTAACTCCTGGGAAGACAGCAAGAACTTTTGAAATAACTTGTAAGATGTCATTGGGAAAGATTCCCAGATGGTGCAAACTATGATCAGCAATAATTTAACCCTAACACTTGACCCAGAGACCATAGCTAATACATTCAATACTGCCTTTACAGATTTAGGAAGTGTCCTCCCACTGGACTTCTTTGAGGATACCTCAATAACTAGTACTCTTGGTACTGAAGACAAGCACCTGCCCCCCCATTCTACTTTAAAGAGGTCCCTATACATGTGGCTAGAAAATGCATAAGCAAGGTAATAGAAAAATCAAGGCACAGTGGGGATACAGTAGACCTCAAACTAGTTGCCCACACCCTGTAAGAAACACTGGCACTCCTTACAAAGATACTAACCTATCACTAAGTCTGGCACAATTACCAAAAAAATGGAAATTAGCCTTAGTAACCCCTGTGCACAAAAGTGGTGACAGGGCTCAACATGTTAACTATAGGTCACTCTCCATCCTCCTCCCTTGTCCAAAGTCCATGAGTGCATAGTTGCTGATCAGTTGGTGGATTACTTGGAAAATACAAGATCCAATGCCCACAGCAGTATGGATTCAGAAAAGGACATAGCACCACAACTGTGAAGTTGGAACTGATAGGCTTCATCCATAAAGCACTGGATCAAGGGAATTTAGTGGGCATGGCATTCATTGACCTGACGAAGGCCTCTGATACAGTTAACCTCACACTGTTACTTAAGCAACTGTCCTGCACTGGGGTCTCCAAGGATACCATGGACTGGTTTAAAAAATTACTTAGAGGACTGTTCCCAACAGGTAAAGATAGCCAATGTCCTCTTTGAAAGGCAGCCTGTCTGCTCTGGAGTGCCGCAAGATCTACATTGGGACCCCTCCTTTTTAGCGTCTTTCTGAGCAACCTCCCTAGCTCCTGATCTACACAAGTAACACTGATCCTAAACTCCTGGAATATTACCTATAGCACAGTTTTGAGAAAGTGAAGGACTGGTTTAATAATCACAAACTGGTGCTGAACTACAAAACAACAAAAGTTATGCTCTTCAACAGCTCATGCAATAAACACAGATCTCAAACACTTACTATCAGAAACAGCCTGGGTGCCTTTCTTAACCAGATCCAACAGTCTAAATATCTTGGGGTAACTGTGGATAGCTCTCTCTCTCCTATGTGCAGCACATTAATAATATAGACAGAGCTGTCAATATAAGGATTGGGTTACTCTATAGACATGAGCACAACCTTACTGTCGAGGCTCTAAGACTAGCAATATATAGCTTTGCATCTCCATAACTAATTGTGGCCTGGTCATTTATGGCTCAGCCTCTACTACATCCCTCTGTAGGATATCCATTGCTTCTCAATAAAGCATGCTGACTCCTCACTTGTGCAGCTCAGTTCATGCATACATGTGATCTGTATGCACAAACTGGCTGGCTTTAGCTATATGGGAGAATCCAGCAACAAATCTGCCTGTTAACTAAAAAAACACTTATAGGTCTCACACCTCCTGGAGTTGAACAACTTCTAAACCCCTATTGCAACTGTCAATATACTCATAGCTCTGTAAATCAACTTTTACTTGTTTCAAGATGTCACACAACCCAAGGGCAATGATCATTCACTTATAGAACACCTCTTTGGTATAATTCCCTGCACACAGTAATCTTGTCCGAACTAAAAATTGGGCCGTTTTAAAAACATGATCCGTCAGCACTTCACAGCAAACAGCAGCTGTGATTGCTTCCCCTAACTGTCACCTTTACTCTCTGTTTGTCCTCCCAGCACTTTACTCTGTCCCAACATGTGAGCCTTAAGCCCATCCCCTCTTATGCCTTCCCCCTGTCACTCACCTATCTCACATCCCCTCTCCCTCCACACTCCCCTCTCACTCTTCCCTTGCTCTCTCCTGTTCTCATCCCTACCTGTATCTAGCACAGCATTGACAAATTTGCCTAAGCTGCCTTCTCTTTTGGGTTTATCTGTATATTATCCGGTTACTGGGTTCCTTCCTGCTTATAGATATTGCAGTTACAATGTCCAGTCATTTTCCAGTTTACTGCTACCTGTCATTCCTGCATAATGTCTTCCTTTGTATGTCTGTTGCCCTACCTCACTGATACGGAACCTCTGTAAAAGAGCTATATTTTTGCTCAGAGGTATTGTAATCCAAGACTTAATAAATCAAAGTGAAATAAATATTTGGATGGGAATTCCAGTTTCAGTGATTGGCTGTGTGAACAGGTGTTCCTATGGCATAAAAATACAAAAGTTAATGGTAGCTTACCATTCTGGCCAAATGTCAGTGAATTCAGTTTTGTTTTCCAAATGAAAGTTGTGTTCTCAAGGTCACTGGTGTGATAGCCTACAAAATAGTGACTGTGAACATCAGAATACCACACATACGTGTTTTATTTGAATTTTCTGAGGTTCAGGACTCTTGTCCAGGCAACCACATGACCTCTTAACCAGGCATGGTTCAACCACATTATAGTCGTGCTGACTTTTCTTTATTTATTTCCTTATTAATGAGTTAAGTGAATTTAAATTAATACATTTTGAGTAATAGTGTGTCTTTATTTATGCTCCATAGTGGTGCCTCACATAGTTTCTTGTTTGCAATCTTCCCTCATTCAGATCCATCCGACCATCCCCTAGAATGGGACAGACAAAACCAAACTAGCTATTCTAGATAAAGTGAAAGCAATCCAAACAGTAAAGTAGGCAATTGGGAAACAAAACAATCTGCAGCCATGAAAAGATAATTGAACAAACACACGTGGAAACCAATTATCCAAGGTTATCAGGAAGCTATCAGAAATCCCATGAAACAATATAATGAGTTCTTGAAGTTGGCAAAATTGTACAATAGCTTAAAATAGAAAGAAAGAGAATCTTGGAGAACCAGGAGTACTAAAAATAAATAATAGTTAAGAAGAAGACTACAGCACTTTGTCAGAGTGATTCTTTGTTAATGTAACTGTTGCATTCATCCCCCACAGGGTTTACCACTGCTTGGGGGGGGGTCCTGCCATCAACAGACTCCCCACCATACACCCAAGAGCACAGAGTGGCAGTACACAAACAGATAAAATGGGAGACACAAGACAAACTGGACAGATTCTGGAAACTAGCCTTTGCACAACATGAAATAGCTGTTTGCAAAAACAGCTTGCTGTCCATGCACAGGTAACTGATGGCATTCCTTTTAAAGGCAAAAAACACCTTGCCAGAGACCTGCTCCCACATCATCACCTCAGCTATGTAGTGTGTTGCCTCCTAACTCTCCCAGAATACTCTCTCCTCCATTGTCCAGAATCACTGATGGCTATTACTAGTTACATATACTGAGACTTGTGCTGTGATCTATAAAATACTGAAAACTGAAATTATTCTTTCTTGATCAAACTCTTTTCCCCACATTATTGATAATGTTTCTATGTCATGCCTACAACTTACTTGTGTAGATTTCTATGTTTTAGTTAGATACTGAATATAGATTGTATACTCTAATCACAAAATGGATTGTAAAATATTGATTATGGATAATGTATCCTGAAAAAAGTACATGAAGAAAACAATTCAAAAAGTGAGTCTCTTGAGCTACAGACACCTGCATATTGAAGGGGTTGGCAAGTGTCATATATTACTCATATACACTACTGCTTCAAAAAATGTCATGTAGTATTGGCTAGATGCAGGTGATCTCAAGTTTCCAGACTAAAACAATATCATTTTACAAGTGATTTGCTATGGACAGTTGTCTACAAACATACACCACCAGCTCCTTCATCTTTAACAGATATGGTGTTGAGTTCTTGATGCTCTAACCATATGAGATGCACAGTCGGCAATACCTTATGTCACTGCTGCCTCTTATTGTTACTGTATCACTCAGTTGGTATATAACTATGAGAATGCAGTCCCATGTGGCTATGACCTAATTTACTTCTTAGTTTCACCAATCATGTCTCATTTGTTTGAAATATTACTGGTGTTAAAACTTAAATACAGTCAAAATTTAAAGTGAATGAAATATGGAACATACTACACTACCAAACTGTGGGGACCAACACCTCTGAGACAATGAGGGGCCTCCCATCCATTCCACAGTATAAGGTCCAGGACTCTCCTTTAGTGCAGGGACAATACCACTTCTAAAATGACAGACTCTTCTCAGTCATGGCTATCAAAATGTGTGAGACAGAAGCACTCTATTTGAAATGTGAAGCCAATCAGACCAACCAAAATGAATGCCCCAGGATAGTAACTCTTTCAAAATTTAAGGACCCACACTCATCTTAAAATGTAGTGCCCATCAAGTACATGTCATCTCTGTTGTAAAACATATTCATTACTAAAAACTATGTTAAGACAATGTAAATATACCACCAACAGCTTAATCTGGTTCAAGGTCAGTCAACATTAATCTGTATCCCCCTTTCCAGGTCAAGCCTGAAAATAAGCAGAATTTGTCTAGTGCACTTACCCAGTCAACAAAAACTAAATAAATAAATAAAAAAAGTGCATGGAAAGGAAACCTGAAAATGCTGCCTAATAGATGAAGCACTCATAAATATTTTGAAACAGAAAAATAAACACACACACACTGAACTGCAGATGCAAAATCTTTCATGTACAGTCAACAAAAAAAAAAACACAGGGAAAGGACTACCCCATGCACATTCACCTTATCTAATGTTCTGTTTCAGTAAGTTTAGGCATTAGTTACAGTGAAGTACAAGAGAAATAAAATATTAGGGCAAAGCATGCCCCACTTACTGGCTGCCAGGTGGCTTCAAGAACTGCAGTGCTTGTTCATATGTGGACCCTGTGAGCTTGGATCAGGAATGATAAGAGCTGGGGAATGCTGTCAAGTGCAGTTGGGCTTGACAGTGGAGGGAGGTGGCCAGGAATTAGTATCACAACTGTCCTTCACATTAGGTCAGACAGCCTGATCCCTTGTGTGGGACGGCACTTCTGCACAGCATACTGTAAGGTGTTGAAGGCCAACAGAGGCTCTGCCCAACATAAGGGTTGTTAGAAGAGAGTCAATAGAGGTAAATACCAAATTTCTATCATAATGAAGGCTGTAGGCTGCCTCTGACCTTGCACTGTGCAAATCCTTCTGTCAGGGTGGTGAGGGATTGTTGTGGCTGTGGTTGTAGTGGCTGCCATGGAGAGTCATGCCCTCACCCATGGACTGGGTGGATGGTGGTGGCAGATAAAAAGCTGGATAAAATTGTAGTGTGGTGTTCCACAGGGTGTGTGTGATAAAGAGGCCCTATCTGATGAATGAAGGACCAACAACATTGTTGATTTATTATTTTATTTCCTCCTCTGAGTTGGTTGGGAATGAAGATAAAGGGGGTAGCTAGCTAGAGATACTGTAGCTGTCCCCAAGCTGAAGAGCTGACCACTCGATCAGAAGAAAAGCCAGTTCTTTTATACTGTTGCCATGAAATGTGATGTCATTTGAATAAGAGGGGCTTGAGCCAGTTTAGAGGGTAACACTGATTTTAAGGAAAATGAAGAGAGATGCTGTAATAAACTAGGTGTGTAAACATGCTAGACCACATTTCTAAAGAAATGTCATGATCTCATGTCTGTGTTTATTTAGGATGAGTCAGCCTGCCTGTGTCTACTTAGAGAATTGTGAGTTAGACAGGTTACATGTTGCTGTCATCATCAGTAAGCAGGTATAAAAGCCTACCTCCTGAGATGCAAAACAGATGAGTCGGTCAGTGGAGACCTGACTGTCGTGGAGGAAGCATCTCATTGTACATGCAAGTTTTCATATGCTAGGAATCGTTTTGGTTGGAACAAAGCCTGGAAGTTGTGCACTGAAAGAACTGTGCATTGTTTTTGCAGAACCGAAGGACTAATCACCTATTTCCTTTCTGTATGTTTATTATTTTATTTCTTTATTTTGGAAAATAAATATTGCAAAGCGCACTCTACACCTTTTATCTGAGTTTGTGCATCTGTCTCAGCATCTAACCTTCAAATCTGGTGTCAAAAGTGAGATACTGGTGCATCTAGGCTGGAAGAGAGATGTGACCAGGGGATATTGCCCAGATATACTGACAGATGTCACAGGAAGTACAACAGCAGTAAGGCAGAGGTACTAGTATGAGATGAATGTCACCACCTGCTGACAGCAGAGTCTTAACAAGAACCACGGCAGAAAAACTGTGTGCGCCATTATTTCCTGGACTAGAGCCAGTGGTTCTTTCCAAGTTAAAGCCTGAAGGGGCCTCTGTGGAGCAGTTGCAGGCTATGTTGACAAGCCTGCTACAATCTGCCTGTATTAGTGATAAGCATCCAGTGAAACACATAGATGGTCTAACTGTGGTGTTCCAGGTGCAAGAGGCCTTTATGACATGGCTGATCTGAAGCTGACTAGTGGCAAAGCAGCTTTGCCTGAAGGCAGAGAACAAAGTGTTGGAGGCTGAGAAGAGTCTGAGTACAGGAGTTGCTCACTTTGAGAAGGAGATAGAGTCCTGTACCCAACCGCAGGAGCCAGTGGAAAGGTTTGAATTGTGTAATGACTGTCCTGAGCTTCCCATATTCCCAGGGTGTTATCTGTGTGTTATGGGCTCTGAAAGTGGGGGGGGGTGGTTCTGTGTCAGGAAAGCATGGATAGCTGCCTGAATTCCAGTGAAATCCCAGGTGAGACTGGTCCTTTAAATATTGTGCTGGGCAGTGAAACTATAGTCAAGCAAGAAGAGGCCTGTAAGTTGGCAGAAAGGACTTTATTTGTAGATGCACTAGGCAACAATGGAAAAACAGTGGATTGGGCTAAGTTGCAGACTGGGGACCATACTATAGAGAAACTAAAGCAGTGTGTAAAAATGAAAGATGGTGTACCTCTAAATGGTGGGGTGGATAATTGAATGTATTCAAGATACGAAAGTATTAATGAGATTTTGTACCATATGAGACCCAATCCCATATCTAACAAGATAGATATACAAGTGGTGGTGCCAAAGAGATATCAGCATAGGGTACTAGAGGCTGCTCATTCCAATACCTGTGGGCACCTCAATCCTGAAAACATGCTGAATAATCTTGTACCATATTTCTACTGGCCAGGAATGTACAGACGGGTGCCAGCTTACTTAAAATCCTGTTTGGCCTGCCAGTCACAGACATTCTCTGCCTCTAGTGAAAGGCTCATGCACAACAGTTGTGCTGGTAAGCAAGGGGTGGAAACTCTAACTTAACTTTCCAAGGTGTTGGAAGGCAAAAAATTGTTTACCCTGTTTTTCTCTTAAATGGGGGGATGTGTGATAAGGAGTCCCTAGATGACGAATGAAGGACAAACATTGCTTTTTATTGCTTTAGTTCCACTTCTGAGTTGTTGGGGAATGAAGATAAAAGGGGCAGCTATCTACAGAGATACCGTAGCTGTCCCCAAGCTGAAAAGCCAGTTATTTTATACTGTTACCATAAAATTTGATGCCATTTGAATAAGTGGGGTTTGTGCCAGTTTAGAGGGTAACATTTATTTTAAGAAAAATTAAAAGAGATGCTGTAATAAACTAGGTGTATAAACATGTTATACACTATTTCTAAAGAAATGTCATACTCTCATGTTAGATGAGTCAGCCTATCTGTGTTTACTTAAAGAATTTTGAGATGGACAGCTCACATGGTGCTGACATCATCAGTAGGCAGGTATAAAAGCCTTCCTCCTGAGATGCAAAACAGATGAGTTGGTCAGTGGAGACCTGACTGTCATGGAGGAAGCATCTCATAGTACATGCATGTTTTCATGCGCTAGGAATTTATTTGGCTGGAACTAAGCTTGGAAGTTGTGCACTGAGGGAATTGTACACTGTTTTTGCAGAATTGAAGGACTAATTACCTATTTCTTTTCTGTATGTTTATTATTTTATTTTGGAAAATAAATATTGCAAAGTGCATTTTACACCTTTTATCTGAGTTCTTGCATCTGTCTCACCCACTATCCTTCAGTGTATAAACAATTACATGATGTACATTATTATAGCTGGGGCAGTTTTCTTGGGCATTCATCTTTCTTGACCATAATATTATTTGTTTTCTAAGCTGAGTTTTTTTATTTATTTCTGCTAATGTAGTTTTTGGGTGAATGATTATTGGAGTGATCAAACTCAGTTAGTAAGTATTGGTTCTGGTTTTTTTTCTAAATTGTGCAAAATGTTGAGCGGCGTCCCTCATGAGTTCATATTAGGACCCCTGATGTTCATGTTTTTTGTGAATTTACTCTCATCAGTCAGTAAATTCAATAAAAATAAAATTCAATAAATCATTAATTTATGCTCATGATTGATTATTTTTTTTCTACTACTAAGAAATTGTAGCAAGGGACCTAGAGATGGACTTCTTTTCCGTATGTAATTAGTTTTCTAATAATTATTTGATAACAAACTGAAAAAGACTAAATTCATGTTTTCTGGAACTGGGGCCTTGCTGGATGGAAGTTTATCTCTCAGGTTACTGGATTTTTCTTGTAAGGACATAGAGAACGTGTTTCCATTTAAGTGTTTATGCATTGTTTGGAATCCTTAGTTAACCATTTTTGAGCAAGTAAAACTGGTTTGTCCTAATATCAATCAAAAGCAGGAGGTTTTTTAAACACTAAAGAACTTCTCTTTTGACACCCATAAAGCTATTGCTGTTGGTTCACTTCTTCATCAGTCTGACTATGTCTTTACTCTTTTTTTTTAAATTGGTTGTTAAGAAAAGTAATGGGGCTCACTTCTCAAAGCTCCCCTGACTGATGCAAGAGGTTTGCGCCACAAGGACTGCACCAGGTGCAACTTGTACCAGAAGATGCGCTGGAAGAAATTCTCAAAAGCAACCTCTGTCAAATGCAGGCTGCATGCACCAAAGGGGGCTTGTGATGTCCTTGTGGCACAAAATGGGCTGTGGCATGGTGCGAGGAACTTTGCGCCATTGTAATGTGGCACCATCCTCTTTTTTGGAATTCACAGAGGTGTTCATTGCTGAGCTGGCCTAGTGACACTGAGTGTTGAGGTGCTGGATGCCACACGTCATGCCACACTGGTGACCTGGGTTCAGTAATGGACTCTGGTCATTTGGTGGTCGGCAGGGGGCAGTAAGATTTGAGCATCTGGAGGACTACTCTCCTTCCTTAGGGATGAGGGGTTTGTGCTGCATGAATCAGCAAATCAAGAATGGGTTCAGTGCATGCCCAGGGTGTTTGGCTGCCTCCTCAGAGGTGGAGACAGCAGCTGCACCCATTGCACAGGCATGGGCTCTGGGGATAAAAGAAACAGAGGAAAATACAGAGAGCTGGCAGGACCCATGATGGCCCCAATGGGCCAGAGGAAGTACCCCTCCAAGGGGGGATCATAGTCCCTGCCTGGTGCACAGAGGTGGTGAAATAATGTTGTGATAAAAAAACAGAGCTGTTCATTGCTGCCAAAATCAAATACCCACTAGACCAGACAGGTCTGGTCTAAGGGTTCTTGTGCCACTGGCAGAGTCCTCCCTGGGCAGGAGGGAACATGTGATGTGCGAGACTGTTGTGGTGACCGGAGAATGTTACCCTCCACCACAGGCAACTCTCATCCTGCAGCCACTGCATCCTGCCTACAGGGCTGAGGTTTGTGGCACCCATGGGGCAGGTTCCAGGGCTGTGATCACCTAGGACCAGGTCATGGTCTTCCCCTTCCAACTAACCACCACCACCTGATCCAGTAGGCTGTCTGTAATCTCACATGGTACCCCTGCCAGGTGCCACCTCACCATCCCAACATTGCTACAGTATCCCCAACACCCCCTAGGGCATCCCCAAGCTCCTTCTGCCCCTGGACCCTACTTACAGGTTCTCCCAATTACCATAGAGTCTGGCAGTGGTGCATGGGCCTTAGAACACCTTCTGCCTGGTCTAACCTCTGTTGCGTTCATGGTGGGGATTCCAAAATTCTGAAAAAGGTGATGGTGCAGCCTCACTGTGCCACAATCACCCATGAGACCTGGTGCAAGGGTACTTTTGGCACAAGGGTGGGACAGGGAGGCTTAGGCACAAGGCATCCTGATTTCAATGCATCCTGCATTTGAAAATTGAGATTGCCTCAAACTTTGATACAAGGTACAACTTGCGTCATACTCATTCAGTGCAGGCACCCTGTGTCAAAGATTTCCTTTTTTTCAAATTGGGCCCATGGTTTCTCCACATCAGATCTTATAAAACCAAAACTGGCTCCCATGCTTACTCAGTTGCTGTTCCTGGCTATTGTAACATGTTAGCAGAGTCCTTACAGTAATCCTGTCACTTCAAGTCTTTAAGAAATCATTTTTGACAATATTTGTTCAACCAATGTACCTGCAATTGTAATTAATTGTATTTTTTTTTTGTTCATTGTCTTTCATGTTTTGTATTGTAATTCTTGCTGCTGTACTTGTTTGATCCAGGTCAAGCCTGGAAATGAACACTCGGCCCAGTGCTCTAACCTGGTTA